>CM034149.1:41016314-42216314 GCA_019776745.2 Taxus chinensis | reverse complement strand
TTAATATCTCAGATGGAATTGGTCCCTCAAGCGTATTATTAGACAATGACAAGTGATGCAATTGTGTGCAGTTATTCAAAGAATTGGTAATTTGTCCAGAAAGCAAGTTATTTTT
The DNA here is from genome assembly GCA_019776745.2 of Taxus chinensis. Classification (NCBI taxonomy): domain Eukaryota; kingdom Viridiplantae; phylum Streptophyta; class Pinopsida; order Cupressales; family Taxaceae; genus Taxus; species Taxus chinensis. The sequence continues at coordinate 42,216,199 of CM034149.1, read as the reverse complement.
TAGATTGAGCACTATTAAATGCCCGAGAGCACCTAGTAAATAGAAATAATAAGATAAGCTAATTATTCCCTATAAAATAGAAATAATTGAGATAAGCTAATTCACGTCCATATTTGTTGTGTAACCAATTTCATCAACTGTATCAGGCCCGCAAATCAACCATTTGTTTGTTTATGAGTTGATTATCGTAATTTTCATTTACTTATTTAATTTTAAAACAGGGATATTTGGGACAGAAACACAACTTTACTTATAGGCAATCATTCAGATCACAAGAGAGAGTATTGTTGATCAGATATGGTGCTGACTATCTCATGCAAAATTCAAAAGTAACTTTACATATGAAACACCATGTTGCCAACCAGTGCTTGATGAAACATGCTCTCGCAATGTTGATAATACAACTCAGATTCACGCCTGTCAATTACATGATCTTGCAATGTTGATAATACAACTCAAATTCATGTATGTCAATTACATGATCTCGCAATGTTGATGATACAGCTCAGATTCATGTCTATCAATTAAATGAATACGCTACAGATACAGTATGGCGCCAGATCAGTGCATACAAATTTTTTTTATTTTAAACAACAAAGATTAAACCCTAACAGTATCATCCAAAAATTCTTAAAGGAACTGTGTAAAGGCGTTTGGAGCATAACTTACCAATCCAGAAGAAGTGTCTAAAACATCAATCTGACTTCTTGTGCTTCCACTATTGTTTTTTTTAATTTCTCGTGTCTGTATATTCTCTGCGTCACTCTAAATTCCTGAATCTCCTTTTGATCTCCCTTTTTCGGTGTGCGTATACTTTCTTTTCTAGCGTTAGCAATCTATTATTGATCTCCCATTTTCTATTTTCATCTCAACCTTAAAAACAAAAGTTAAAATTGTTAATTAAAAATAAAAGCTAAAATTGTTAATTATTAGAAACAAAATTATAAAAAATAAAAGTTAAAATTGTTGTTAATTAAAAACAAAAGCTAAAATTGTTAATTATTAGAAACAAAATTATTAAAAATAGTAGAGATTTCTATTTTCAGCTCAGCATAATTAAAAACAAAAGCTAAAATTGTTAATTATTAGAAACAAAATTATTAAAAATAAAACTTAAAATTGTTGTTAATTAAAAACAAAAGCTAAAATTGTTAATTATTATAAACAAAATTATTAAAAATAAAAGCTAAAATTGTTGTTAATTTTTTTTTAAAAAAGGTAAAATTGTTAATTATTATAAACAAAATTATTAAAAATAATAGAGAAAAGCTAAAATAGGGAGGAAAAGCACAAATGTCAATACTTTCTTTTCTAGCGTTAGCAATCTATTATTGATCTCCCATTTTCTATTTTCATCTCAACCTTAAAAACAAAAGTTAAAATTGTTAATTAAAAACAAAAGCTAAAATTGTTAATTATTAGAAACAAAATTATAAAAAATAAAAGTTAAAATTGTTGTTAATTAAAAACAAAAGCTAAAATTGTTAATTATTAGAAACAAAATTATTAAAAATAGTAGAGATTTCTATTTTCAGCTCAACATAATTAAAAACAAAAGCTAAAATTGTTAATTATTAGAAACAAAATTATTAAAAATAAAACTTAAAATTGTTGTTAATTAAAAACAAAAGCTAAAATTGTTGATTATTATAAACAAAATTATTAAAAATAAAAGCTAAAATTGTTAAAAAAATTTAAAAAAATGTAAAATTGTTAATTATTATTAAAAAAATTATTAAAAATAATAGAGAAAAGTTAAAATAGGGAGGAAAAGCACAAATAGAAAATACTTTCTAATCAGCTAAGCAATCTATTATTGATCTCCCATTTTCTCTTGTCATCTCAGCCTTAAAAACAAAAGTTAAAATTGTGGTAATTCCTTATAAAAGCTAAAATTATTAATTATTAGAAACAAGTGCATGTGATACCCAATTGTTTTTAGAAGTTTGGAATGAAATAAAATTTGTCTTCACTTTGGGTGATGTTGTTGACGTTGCCAATAGTGGCAACATTGGACATAGTTGTTGTTACAGGTTAAATATATCTTGGAATCGCTTCTATGACTCTAACACTCCTCATTTAGGGAAAAAATTAATCTCATATAGGTTGTTGGTTTTGCTTGTCTTATGCCAATAGGGATAAAGCCACACTGGAGGTGGCCCTTTATTAACATAATGGTCGATTGGTTGTGGGATACGTATGTTTGTTGTCTCACTATCTATGTCGAATATGCCTCTTCAATTCAACAAACATTACGTGCCTTACTAACAAAAGCTAAAATTGTTAATTATTGAACTTGCTTTAATGACTATACAAACCCTTATTATCATTATAACATAAAGTAACAAACTCTAAAATTGTTGTTATAAACACAAAATTAGCAAAAAATCAAAAAAGGGGATTAAACCCTTTACAGACCCCAACAATTATAGGAGCCCGCATAACAAATACCATCACAACCCGTATCAGTATGATATCTGGTGGTTCTAGGAAAAACCATCGAACAAAAAAAAAGGAGAAAAGATAGAATACATGAGTGGAAAGAAGAAATAGGAGAGGAAAAAAACATGGGGGGCATGCCAATTAGACAATCGAAAACAAAGAACATATGAAAGTAACATCTTAATTTAGAACAACAATCAACAAACACACAAGTACAATATAATAATACAAATCTAAAATAGGGAGGAAAAGCACAAATGTCAACTACTTTCTTTTCTAGCTTTAGCAATTTATTATTGATCTCCCATTTTCTATTTTCATCTCAACCTTACAAATTAAAATTAAAATTGTTAATTAAAAATAAAAGTCTAAAATTGTTAATTATTAGAAACAAAATTATAAAAAATAAAAGTTAAAATTGTTGTTAATTAAAAATCAAAAGCTAAAATTGTTAATTATTAGAAACAAAATTATTAAAAATAGTAGAGATTTCTATTTTCAGCTCAACATAATTAAAAACAAAAGCTAAAATTGTTAATTATTAGAAACAAAATTATTAAAAATAAAACTAGGAATAAAATACATTTGTTTTTCAAAAATTGTGAAGATGCCCCGATAGAAATAATTAAAAACAAAAGCTAAAATTGTTAATTATTATAAACAAAATTATTAAAAATAAAAGCTAAAACTGTTAATAATTTTTGTTTTAAAAGGTACAAATTGTTAATTATTATAAACAAAATTATTAAAAATAATAGAGAAAAGCTTAAAATAGGGAGGAAAAGCACAAAGGTCAATACTTTCTTTTCTAGCGTAAATAAAATCTATTATTGATCTATAAGGTTGATATTTATTAAAAATTTTCATCTAAGGGTTTAATACAATTCTAGTACTAAGGGGTTTAATATTTGTTATTGAGTATAATATATGTTTATTATTACAAATAAATAGGAAATATACTCCTAACTCGAGTTGCCAACAAAACAAAAGTTAAAACTTGTTAAATTAAGGTGGCAGAAATTACTATTTTTAGCAGTTTACTAAACCTGCTATTCTTAGTAAGTTCATTTATTAGGGCAAAAATTGTCAATGGACTTCTAATTAAATTAGAGGAAAACTTTCTAACTCAAATGCAACTAATAGACTTAGCTAATTGGAAAAAACCAAACTACAACTTAAATCCTAAAAATGGTGGATTTAAAAATGTGCCAAAAATCTTTTTTTGGGGGCGCCAAAATAGGCCTGTTTGACAAGATTGCAATTCGTCCTCATTGGAACATGTGGTTTGAAAAAAAGGACTCAAACGGACACTCGGAGCTCAAGAATATGTGGTTGTAAATTATGCTAATTTTTGACGCATAAAATCAAATGATTATCTACGTTTGGTAATTCTTATAAATCCAAAAGCTAAAATTGTTAATTATTAGAAACGTTTGTTTTAAGATATGTAAATTGCTTCGTTATCTTCTCAAAAAATAAAAGATGTGATGCACTCTTAAAATTGTTAATAAAGTATTTTATAAACAAAATTAATTAAAAACAAAAGCTAAAATTATGTTAATTATTATAAACAATTGATTTGCATGTTATTAATCCAAAAGCTAAACATCATAAAGTTCTAAATTGTTAATTATTATAAACAAAATTATTAAAAATAATAGAGAAAAGCTAAAATAGGGAGGAAAAGCGCAAATGTCAATACTTTGCTTTTCTAAAGCGTTAGAAATCTATTATTGATCTCCCATTATGGTTCATTTTGTTTTCATCTCAACCATTCTCTATTAAAAACAAAAGTTAAATTTATTCCAACATGTTAATTAAAAATAAAAGCTAAAATTGTTTAGTGTAATTATTAGAAACAAAATTATATAAAAAATAAAATCAAGAACAAATATACTAAAATTTAATATTGTTAATTAAAAACAATAAAATCAAACTTTGTTAAATGATCACTAAAATAAATGATGAAGCCACTGGAATTATTATAATACAAATATTTCCTTATTAAAAATAGTTAAAATACTATTATTAGATCTCCCATTTCTATTTTCATCTCAACAAATGATCAAGAGAGGTTATTAATTAAAAATAAAAATTAAAATAGTGTTAATTATTAGAAACAAAATTATTAAAAATAAAAGTTAAAATTGTTGTTAATTAAAAACAAAAAGCTAAAATTGAATTATTAGATTATTAGTTGTGTTAGAACATTGTTCAGCACAAAGTTTATAAAGCTAAAAATGTTACACATGTAGAAACAAAATTATTAAAAATAAAACTTAAAATTGTTGTTCATTAAAAACAAAAGCTTAAATTGTTAATTATTATAAACAAAATTATTAAAAATAAAAGCTAAAATTGTTAATTATTATAAACAAAATTATTGAAAATAATAGAGAAAAGCTAAAATAGGGAGGAAAAGCACAAATGTCAATACTTTCTTTTCTAGCGTTAGCAATCTATTATTGATCTCCTATTTTCTATTTTCATCTCAACCTTAAAAACAAAAGTTAAAATTGTTAATTAAAAATAAAAGCTAAAATTGTTAATTATTAGAAACAAAATTATAAAAAATAAAAGTTAAAATTGTTGTTAATTAAAAACAAAAGCTAAAATTGTTAATTATTAGAAACAAAATTATTAAAAATAGTAGAGATTTCTATTTTCAGCTCAACATAATTAAAATCAAAAGCTAAAATTTTTAATTATTAGAAACAAAATTATTAAAAATAGAACTTAAAATTGTTGTTAATTAAAAACAAAAGCTAAAATTGTTAATTATTATAAACAAAATTATTAAAAATAAAAGCTAAAATTGTTAAAAAAATTTTAAAAAAGGTAAAATTGTTAATTATTATAAACAAAATTATTAAAAATAATAGAGAAAAACTAAAATAGGGAGGAAAAGCACAAATGTCAATACTTTCTTTTCTAGTGTTAGCAATCTATTATTGATCTCCCATTTTCTATTTTCATCTCAACCTTAAAAACAAAAGTTAAAATTGTTAATTAAAAATAAAATCTAAAATTGTTAATTATTAGAAACAAAATTATTAAAAATAAAAGTTAAAATTGTTGTTGATTAAAAACAAAAACTAAAATTGTTAATTATTAGAAACAAAATTATTAAAAATAGTAAAGATTTCTATTTTCAGCTCAACATAATTAAAAACAAAAGCTAAAATTGTTAATTATTAGAAACAAAATTATTAAAAATAAAACTTAAAATTGTTGTTAATTAAAAACAAAAGCTAAAATTGTTAATTATTATAAACAAAATTATTAAAAATAAAAGCTAAAATTGTTGTTAATTTTTTTTAAAAAAAAAGTAAAATTGTTAATTATTATAAACAAAATTATTAAAAATAATAGAGAAAAGCTAAAATAGGGAGGAAAAGCACAAATGTTAAGACGGCCATCAAACCGTCAAATTTAACACATTCGTAGAAACGTCCACAGGTGCGTTTCCCATAGGGGGAATGCCTTCGGCGTAATAATAATAATTGTTATATTACTAGCAATCGCATGTGTACAATGCAATGTGAACGCCGAACGATATATGTTATTTGATTTAGAGGGATAGTTATAATTTTTGTAGTTGATGTTCATTAAATGGTGTTATTGATTTTGTAAGTGTAGGAATATATATCGAAGCATTATCTCACTTAAAGGTTGTATCTCTACATTTCAAATTTGTCACAACTTGATCATAAATCAAACCCTGCCCCAACCACTTGTGTAAGAGTAATGGAAATATCCATAGACTTCTGGAAGAATCAAATTTAGCTGAGAAGAAGTAATTAAGATGCAAAGTATTTATCTAAAATGATATATAGATCGTATCATATTCAAACAGACTAAAAAAAGGGCTTTAGCGATGACAAACACGGTTAAACATACGTGAGCCCACAGTCACAAAAAATAAAGAAGTACATGCCAAATATGTCAAAAGGGTTGCTAAGACATTATTTCGCTAATTGTTTTGACAAAAAAGATGTTTCGTGATGTTGAATGTGGGTAGCCTTTGCAAGCCAATTCAATTTTGTTTCTTATGGTTTTCGTATATCAACAATTAACCGATGCAAGTAACAATAGTTGTTTTTTAAATAGATCAAGTTCCAAAGACTTTCTTCTATTGTTATCAAAATATTGGCTAACTTGGATATGTATGATTTTGTGTAACAAAATTATGGACCAATGCAATGAACAACATCTATATCAAAACTGGAAATTGTTTGCATCTATTTGGGTTTAGTAATACTGTTGTGCATAATTATTGAGACTAATCATCACAACATACCCAATGAGGATTGGATTTGTAGGCTATGAATACTCTGTGAAGTTGAAAGTTAGGATACCATTCTACTGTCCTAGCTGGACATTCCTATCTAATAAAAATTTAGGGGACATATTACTTTGTTGCAATTTTCAAAATAATTTGTGCATTCTTCTTCAGTGGTAACATCCCACCGGCCCTAAAGGAGATACACTTGTCAAAACTCCAATGCCCCATAGCCACCAGAAGAACCATGGAAGTAAGGTGATGGGATCAAATGATGATTTGAAGGCATTAAGGACTAGAAAGACATGTTATAAGGTGGAAACCAATCCCTTGAAATTAGTTTGTGGATGCAAGTGCAGTGGGAGCTTGATAGAATTCAAGACTGGTTGGAAGAAAAGAGTGAAACGCTATAGGGAAGATAAAAAAGTTGAAACGAGTTCAAAGATATATCTTTAAGTTTTTGCATGTGAAGAACAAGCTTAGGATAGAAACAAGTTTAAAGACAAAACTTCATGGAACAGTCGTTTGAGAATCCTTTGTATGACTTCATGTATGTTCATTGTAAGCTTAGAATAAATACAAAAACTCGGGAGTCTATGTAAGAGCATTCAAAAGGAATCCACATGCTTCAGGTGAATGGTAGCGGTATTACTTTTGGAGCTTGGAAGTGCAACAATCAAGCATTCTTGATTAAGTCAAGTCGACATCCATCACACCTGCACAATTAAAGTTTCCTCCAGGAATCCAGGTGTACTTATAACAAATTCCAATTTTGTTAGTTATGGTTGCAAGGATATCAGCAATTACACCAGATAACAAGTAATAATAGTTGTCTTTTAAATAGCTCAGGTTTCAGAGACTTTCTTCTATTGTTATCAAAATATTGGCTAACTTGGATATGCATGATATTGTGTAACAAAATTGTGGACCAATGTAATGAATAACATCTATGTCAAAAACAACATTTGTTTACATCTGTTTGAGTTCAATAATATTATTGTGCATAATTACTAAGATTAATCATCACAACATACCCAGGACAACAAAAAAAAGTGGGGTTTGAAACATTCTATACAGACGAGATTTGAGAGCTTTTTCACCTTGTTCACACACAAAAGTTAAAATGAAAGTATGGCACTCTTAAGAAAAAAAATTACTCAAAATGTACTTGGATATAAATTTAGTTTCTGTCATATTTTAAATGAAGAAAGTATAAGAGCTCAAGGCTACAACGAAGCTCATAGTGGCTGAAATTTTAGAATCCAAAGCAGGATATAAGTAACATGCTTTTTAACTGCATGTGGGCACCCCCATGAGTGGGTAAGAAAGGAGGGGTCCATATATACATATTTCGAACTATATACCTGACAGACAAGACTCTATTGTCTATCATGGAGTGTATTTAAAACTTTATTTTGTTTTATATGAAAAAAAATCACAACTAAACGGACTTCGACTTTCTTTACTTTAGATAATAAATACTCAAAGCATCTATTTAGTAGCTATGTTATTGTGGTTGCTGTGAAAAAAGAACCCTATAAACATCTCATGGAGGAAAATTGTAATGAAAAAGAAAAAAACCAGGAGAGAACAAGGCAGGTCTGTGTTACAAAACTTACCCTTGTAACGAAATTGTGAGCTGCGAGAGCAATGCTATCCATGTAGGAGACAGTGAGACCGCACGCCTTATCCATGTGGCTTTTGATGTCATCTATCATTTGAAAATATTTGGGCCGCAACGTTAAATTTGGAGAGGCGTCTTGCTCACCTGGCCCGCTTGATGATCCATCCAGCAAAACCGATGCATCGCATCCCTGCATGGCACACAAGTTTCCACATTAAATGCAAAAAAATTAGTTTGATTGTGCTTCATTTCAATACGAAGTAAATAAATAACTTTAAAAGACAACCTAAATGAAGCAATCATGGAAATGAAGACGCAGCAACCCTATGGCCTGTGTAATAGCTAAAATTGTTGTTAATTTTTTTTAAAAAAAAGGTAAAACTGTTAATTATTATAAACAAAATTATTAAAAATAATAAAGAAAAGTTAAAATAGGGAGGAAAAGCACAAATGTCAATACTTTCTTTTCTGTGAAAACGTCCAAACGGCCGTCAAACTGTCAAATTTAACACCATCGCCATTGAGGGTAATACAGATCATCCATCTTCCAAAAACTGGTGCATATCCATGCTGGAGAATTTTTATAGTAGACAAGCTTGAACTCAAGCATCCTAATGAACATGGGTCAGTGTTTGAATCCTATGCTTCACCAAATCAAAATGAATTATTGAGTAGTTGACGATTGATGAAAAACTGGATAAAACACATAATTAAGTGGATGGAAAATGGAATGACAAAATATATACCAGATACATAAGCCATTGGGGGTAATACAGATCATCCGACTTCTAACAACTGGTGCATATCCATGCTGGAGAATTTTTCTAGTAGACAAGCTTGAACTCAAGCATCCTAATGAACATGGGTCAGTGTTTGAATCCTATGCTTCGCCAAATCAAAATGAATTATTGAGTAGTTGACGACTAATGAGAAAATTGATAAAACACATAATTAAGTGGATGGAAAATGGATTATATAACCAAATTAGAATCAAAGGTGCACACAACCAAATTCATTGCTATAGCTATAGTCAAATATAACCAATGAGAGTAGGTCAGAATCAAATAGTGAAACAAGGTTGTTAAGGCCCATGAAAATGGTTTCATCTAATGGAGAATAATGCAAAGCTCATGTCATGGAGTTTCATCTTCTAGGGGTGAATTGACATCTCACAAAAATGCAATGAAAAAATACTTACCATATACATAAGCTATTAAACTATAGTTTCCCAAAAAGGTAAAGCCTCCATTTGGGCAAGGCAAGCCTTCTTGCTACGTACAAAAAGATGAAACTATAGGGCTTTTACTGATCATAGAGCTCAGGGATTCCTTCTACCATTGAGGGTAATATAGATTATCCTGCTTCCAACAACTGGTGCATATCCATGTTGGAGAATTTTTCTAGTAGACAAGCTTGAACTCAAGCATCCTAATGAACATGGGTTAGTGTTTGAATCCTATGCTTCGCCAAATCAAAATGAATTATTGAGTAGTTGAGGGTTGATAAGAAACTGGATAAAACACATAATTAAGTGGATGGAAAATGAATTATATAACCAAATTAGAATTAAAGGTGCACACAACCAAATTCATTGCTATAGCTATAGTTAAATATAACCAATTATACTTACCAGCAGTCACTTTCCAAGGAAGCTATAATTGACTGTTTACTATTCCATAAGACAACATACCAAATCATTGCTTCTCTAAAGATCAATATAAACTATAAAGTAGAAAACCATCATCATAAGAAAACGAATCCAAATTCTTCCATTACATAATTTTTAATTCATAGTCCATTTATGAATATAAATGAGTATTGTATTTTACGAGTTAACATGCTGATGGTTTAATATTGTATTATATTTTTTTGATGACTGAAAAACTTGTAACACTATTGAGTACTATAAAACCCACATTGAGCAGAGGATAATTCTTACCTGTATCCAAGTTGGCAATGATGACATATTTTCCAAATCCTGCTTTTCTCCAAAGAGAAAAAGAAAGGATTTCTTCAGTCTCTGATTTTAGATCTCCATCTTCTAAGCCAAGGAATCCCTATGAACGAGTTGTGTGCAACTTGTGTTCTCTGTTGAGAAATACAGATACTACTCATGGGAGCTCTGCATTAGTTCCACAATTAAGTTTTGTTATATATCAGAGGAATTTCCTAAATTCCATAAATTTGTGATTCTTCGAAATACAGTGGTGTTATAGAAAATTACTTGAAATAGCAGTGGCATGTTCTTCTTCTAAATCAGCAGAAAACCCATTAAAACTTTTGTATGAGTAAAAGATTGAATCCGTCGCTGCTTCCTTGCTGTCAAGAAAATAAAATGTCAAAATCATATCACAATAGTTAAGTAAATCCATGGATTCTCGAGTCGCAATTCATAATCCCACAAATTCGTGCAGTCTCGAATGAAAATCTAGAAGAGGATTATTGAGCTTATTCTTTAAACTTCATCCGAATCCGTTGCCTGCAATCACATGAAATGATTTTTTCATCCATTACCTTCCCAGTGTCGATAAAAGAAGTTCATGATGAGAGTTTGTAACCGATTCAGGCTCCAAGAAATCTTCATGTTGCCCTCCCAAGTACACCACATATGACTGCAACCACCCAAATGAAAAAAAATTACCATTCCAAACTCAAAACCAGAGAGGATAAACCCAATTATACCATGAATATGCATGATACAAAGAAAACTGCACCTCCACCAATACCCAATCTCTTCCTACTTGCCTGTTTAATACCCAATACTTCTCTTAGTGATAGAAACAATACGAAAATTGCAATCAAGCTTCCTGCTCCCTTATCCATGGCGGATAAGCTTCTGAATATAATCTATTTGTATTCTCAGTATTGCTGTGCAATGCATATGCAACCCCTTCAAATTGCATGTGCACAGGTTCTGATGCCTCGTATTTTGGGCGCTTTTAAATCACTAAAATAGATTTTGGGTAATTTTTAAATCAGTAAATTAGATCTGGAGTATTTTTTATATAAATTAGATACATAACTCGCCATGCATTAACTGCACAAATATTCTAGAATCTTTGAAAGTCAAATGATATGCTACGCTGTAAATTCTGTCATGCCAAGAAGGAAGTGAAGCTTTTCTCATAATATTGTGAAAAGTATGAAGGCGGGTACTTCGTTTAAAGACGTATATATTTCACGGATATTGTGAACGGATTTTCGTAAAGTTTATCGGTACGTCTGTATTCCTGCAAACAGCGCAAGTAAAAAAACTGTAAAAATGTGAAAACGTCCAAACGGCCGTCAAGCCGTCAATTTGAAGACAGTGGTAGAAACGTCCGGAGGTCCTTTACCATAGGGGGAAACGCCTTCAGCGTAATTATTATTATTATTATTTTGTATTTATATAGTAATAATTTTAGTAATTATAATTATAATTATTATTACAATTGTTACAAGGTTAGTAATTATATTTTAAATTGTAATAATTGTAATTAGAATTTGAATAATGATTATAATTATTGTAATTTTAATAATAAATATTATAATTATACTTATAATAACTACTAATATAATTATTATAAAAAATATTATTATATTTGTAATTATTTGACATATAATAGTAGTAATAATATATTTGTATTTGACTTAATTAAATTTAAATTATGAAAAGCTAATTTTTTTGATGAATTTTTACGTATGTTATAATAATTAAAATGAAAATTATTATTGTTATGATCAAATTTTAATTTTTCCAATAAAAATATAAATTTAATATTTATTTTATAATTTTAATATATTTTATATTTTCAATAATAATAATAATTTATATAATCATAATATTAATAATAACAATAATATTTGTAATTGTGATAATTATAATTTTCATTTTAATTTATAATCAATAAATTATTACGTAATAATAATAATAATAATAACAATAATATCTTAAAATTAGAATTATAATATTAATATTATAAATTATAATAATACAAAACATAGTACTAATATGAACAATAAATTTTTTAGTAAAAAAATTAATAATAATAATAATATTAATATTTATAATTTTTTATTAATTATAATAATAAAGAATAAATATTTAATTAAAATTTATAATAGGAATATTAAAATATTTTTAATATTTTCTTAATTTTAATGTTAACAGGCCTACCGGCCTGTTAATAGCACTTGCTAGTTCAAAAAGTTTCATATTTGAAACTTACTGTATTTTATTAAAAAAAAAATGCACTTCACACTAATGTTTGAGTTCAGATGAATTGGCAAGTTCGGGTTTAATCGTGAACTATAGAGGTCGTTTTTAATTTTTCATAAATGAAAAAATAGAGCGCAAATATAAATGGAAAGAGAACATAAAGTGAGATTTGAAGAGGGAAATAAATCTTTTTGCTGGATACACAGGAAGAATAAAAATGAACGGGGAGAACTGATTTGTATCCTAAATTGGTCCGGTTTAGTCGTAATCTAAAAAAGTGTAAATAGAAATGGCCTGCAGTTGCAGCGATTTAATTTTATGGCAATCAGATATTCGTAAGAATAAAATCTCAAAAGTAGTACTGTATTCACAAAATGTAGTCTTTGTAGCGGTGGCTTTTCACCCATGCCCGAAAGTTAAAAGTTTTTCAGGACATTGTTTACAAATAAAACACGAAATCCCGAGTTGCATGATACTAAGAACGAGCATAATCTGCGTCATAACGGAATTTGTTGTTTGTTCCGCTGTGGCAATTGCCCTTGGCGGCCTTGAGAAGAACGTTGGACTTTTGATTTACGAGCAAGCGAAGAATGTCTCTCTTGGCAGAGGAGCGGAATGGAGTGGAGGAGCTGAAGAAACCGTCGATGAGGTGGAGGTACGCTTCCAAGTCGTGACAGCACGCCATGTCTGCGTCTGGTTTCAGATACGGCGATTCCTTGCTGTTCACCCGAAGCTCCCTTCCCACGTGCGAATACGCCCAACCCAACTCCTTCTCAGATGTCTCGTTCAACATCGGCACGCCAGGAACTCTAGTGATAACGTCCTGCGCGTTAACAACCCGGAGCACTTTGCTTCCCATCTCCTCCATTCTGCGCCCGAACGCCCGGTTCCCCACCCGCGGCCCGCCGAATGAGAAGACCGTGACTGGAACGGGACGCCGAGATTTACATGACCGAACCGCCGAATCGTCACCGAGCTGGTAAGCCGTGAGAAGCGCGAGGGCAGCACCCAAGCTGTGGCCGGTGATAGTGATGCTCAATTCCTCTCCCTCATACAACTCCAACACCCGCCGTATTTCATCCATAACTTCACTGGACGCGCTTCGCCCTCGCCGGTCCTCGCACGTGTACAGCCTCCAAAACCCGCTTTGGACTTTAGCTTCACAGTCAACGCGGCCGGTGGCGTCCCCACCTGCGGGCGTCCCGACGGGCGTGAGAATGTCCCGGAGATTTTCAACCCATTCGAGAGGGGTGACCGTGCCACGATACGCCACCACGATGTCTCTTCTCCCCAGCCTTTCGATTTCCTTGGGGTCCTCGCACACGGCCACGAACCCCACCCAGCTCGTCCGTCTTGACATCCACGTGGCGTCTCCGTCCGAGTGGGACGTGAGCCATTGGGGAACGTGGACGCCGGACGTGGCGTGTATGTGGCGGGTCACACGGTATCCGCAGCTCGGGAGCCCCACCTCGGCGAGCAGCGAGTGTTTAGAATATTTGCAGCGTCCGTAAGTCTCGGAGGTCGGATCGAAGTCCATAGCCGTGTAAGTGGCCTGCACGAACTCGCCATACTTAATGATTTCACGCCTAAGATTGGCGTCCAAAGGATCGAGGAGGCCTTCCCAGTTGTTGCACCCCGCGTATTCCTTCCATTTGGATCCGAGCATTTGCCTGGGAGACCCGGCACCCTCGGCGGGCCTCTCAGCCAAACTAGTGTTGGAATCGAGGTTCTTCGCACACTTGTCGGAATCTGAAGCGTGATTGAAATTGAAATTGAATGCATTTCTCCACTGCTCAGCACATTTATTGACTGTACTCGTGAACGCTTGCAGTCCGGCGGTGGAAGTGGAGGCAGGCGCGACGCATGATACTTTTCTAGGCAAGGAGACCGGCGACATGGTAACAGACCTCCTGCAAGCGACAGAATTATTTCTGTTTAGCCTGCACCCATCCGTTCTCTGCCTGCTCAAAGTGTTTACAGGCGAGAGCGAGGATGTTCTCCAAACTGACCGTGCGGACTGCATTCGAGGATCAAAACTCAATGTTCAAACTGCAATCTTATAGTCTGAAATATATATATATATATATATATATATATACAAGACAAACGATCCGCTAAGAATATATATACACACACGATCTGAGTAAGTGGCGTATTTATCGAGGCTTTTCATGGTCGGTTCTTTGTCTGGAGAGAGAGTCACGTAAGTAGTCATTTTAGAAATGTTCTGCGAAGTTACGAAATCTTGAAATGTCTTAGATCACTTCCCATTTCATGTTATAACATTATGGTCGGCTATCGAGCGCCGAAATTTTCGTATGCTTGACCGCGGAAAATGTTCAATGGCCATGTAAAACAGGAAAGGGACATTTGAATTCTCAGTAGCTCTTATCGCTACGTGGTGACGTAGCTCCAATGCTGCGATGTCAGTGAATAAGTGGTCGGTAAGAGTAGGCGCCTCCTGTATCTTTACACGGGGGACCGCAGGCTGTAGCTTTCCTGCCACTAATTAATGGGACTACATAACACAACTTATCTCTCTCTAATCGAAATCTTGGAGCTCGTTAATGTTATGCCGTGAAATGTTTTTATTTGTGGTGAGTCAACTTTACGCTTCTATTTTTATGGGCCTTGCAATTGCTTTTACAACTCTATAATTTTCGTTAATGCTTCGTCCATAACTTATATTCCAATTCAACATAATTATTAATTACGGCTAGAGGGGTTCTAATGGCAGGCAACTGTCATTTCAATAATTACGGCTAGAGGGGTCTATTGGCAGGCAAGCTTGTACTGAAGTTTTTCATAAAGTTGACTTCTATTGAAGTGTCACTTAAATAATAGTGTTTCTTTTCTTTCCAAGTAGTCAATTAAAAAAATAGTAATATATTGGTCATGTAGTAATGTTTGGGTCTTTTTTTCTTGAATAGCCATTGAGACCGACAGAATTGGTTAAATGATTCCATTTGCCACGAATCAATGCAAAATTAATTGATAATTTAATGAAGTTGACTAAATAGGTATGTAAAAAAATCAAATCGAAGAACCTTGAAATTGATATCCATTGATGTATTTCATATAAATACATTTATTATAATATACTTATTATATATATATATATATATTTTTTAATTGTTATTTTTTGTATGTATTTATACTACACTTGCATAGTTAAACAGATGCATCGAAATTAGTATCTCTCGACATATTTTAAATAGATGTATTTAAGATATCTATACTAGTGTTTTATGGGTGGTGTGGGAGGGAACTCTATTCATAGATGACTACTACCACTTGAGACCAAGAAACAAATTAGGAAAATTATGGAATAAATTTTTTTTTATAGGAAGAGTCTACAACCAAGTTGCAAGACACTAGTTTGAAACTAAATAGGTTCCAGAACAAATTCTGATTAACCAAACACAATATTTCCATTTTTATCTTATAACAAGTTTACTAGGTTCCAATTTGGAGGTTACAAGTTTTATTAAGGTTCAGGGAGAAATTTATCGCCAGGCCTGCTCTCTATCAAGCCCTGAACTTCAACTAGATTTCTCACACACTTAGATTTATCAAAACTTTCCTAAACTAGGCTCATTGGATAGGAAATTTCCTCACCTTTCCAACCATATAAATAAGTCCTCCTAAATCCTTGTAAAACTCAAGTTATGGCCGGGCGGAGTTTTAGGGGAAAATTTTCCCTTGGAGGTCCGCGGGGATAGGGAGAAAACTGGGAAAATTTTCCCAAATGCCACGTGTCATCACGTGATTGATGCGGGAGAGCGGGTCGTGGGGAAAATTTTGAATTTTTTTTCCCAAAACCAAAGTCTCTATTTCCAAAGGAAAATTTTCCTCCATGCCCCCGCACTTGCTCAAATGGCCACGTGGCGCTTTGTGATTGGCCGAGGGCCGGCAGAAGAAAAAGTGAAGTTTTTCCAAAAGTGTAAAAAGTTAAGTTTTCAATTGTAAATCCTCATTCCTCCCTGCCACGTGTCAGCACGTGATTGGTGCAGGGCTAAAGGAAATTTTTAGGAAATTTTTCCAAAGTTCAAAATTTAAATTTTTCTAAGGTCGAATTATTTCTTTTCTTTTTTTTTTTTGTTTGGGATGGCCATTTTGAAGTAAAACTTCAAATGGCCATAACTTTTGATAGGAAGCTCCATTTTAGGAAAACGAGGACTTTCTGGAAATATCTCAGAGTCCTCTTTGCACAGCAAATCATCAATTTTGGAATTTGGTAAAGTTTCAAGGGTCAATTTTAAGAAATTGATCTGCAGAGAATTATAATTTTAAAACTGGCAGTTTTTTTTCCAACTTGCAAGTTTCGTTCAATTTTGATTCCCTTTCTCCTCAACATGTAAATTGAACATGGAGGGATGATCATGGGTGTGTTTAAAGAGTGTTTTCTAGGTTCAAATTATGTATTGGGTTGCAATTGATATATTTTGCATCTTTTGACAGGAAATCTATTATGCAAGTTCAAAATCTAGTTTGATGCAGTTCTTGATGATCATTTTAATTGTTGCGTTTCCACAAGGTTTATAAACCTTAATACATCTAAATTTTCTTATCTCGTTCCTTAATTTTAGTTATGAATCTGAACTGTGCATTTAATGAATTAATTCCGGTGCCAAATTCCAAAGAAAACATAATTCAATTACTAACAATTTAAAGGTCAATTTACAATTTCCAAAGTGGAAGCATTTTCATTTCTGATCTGTAACATCCTATTGCTATAATTTATTACTTAAAGTACATGGCACCATTTTGATATCTAAATTTGACAATAAAACAAGGAAACAGAATGTTATCGTTTATTCTTCACGCATTTTTTTTTGACAGGGATACCATTTCAAACAACAAATGTAATTCAAAACATTCAATACAATCCAGTATGCACATTCCAACAGAATTAAAAGAATCAATGCCATCCTTTATTGAGAGGTCAAATAGCTTTACAACCGAACTCCTTTCCAATTTGATTTGATTTCAAATTTCAAAATTACAAGTATGGATATCAATTACATTATTTTCCCAAGGTAAAACAGAGAATACATTTCTCAATTCAATTACAACTTCCAATTACAAAGTAACATCTCACATTTCAACATCAATTACATTCATCCACTCTAAGTGGGAAGGGTTACATTCAATTTTCTCAAGAAAAAAAGGACTGTCAAACTGTTTTATTCTTTCCCCAAACAGCAGTTTGTTGTTTTCTTCTTCTTTATTCATCTTTGAATCACAACAAGGAAGGGGGAAAGGCAACACTCTCCACCCAACCAAGATACCCAATGGGAAAATAGAAGCCATCTTTCCCCATTGGCCCCCGAGCCCCAACCATATTGAAATGGAGCATGATAATTCAACACATGGCAACATGGCTTCTTCACATACAAGCATAAATTCACAAACACAAATAAACACAAAGCAAGAGGATGTAGTTCTCAACTACAACAATCAATTCCAAACAAAACAAAGGCTCCTTCTCCAAGCAAGCAAGCCAAGCAAGAGCAAGAACTATGGAGGTCTCCTTATGCCTCCCAAGTTGAATTTTGGGCATCCACCAAGAGCAAACCACCAAGATCATAGCAATCCCATAAACCTTATCCCTCCTCAACCCCTCCTTATCCCTCCTCCAAATTTATCCCTTATACCTCCCCCAAAGTAGGAAATGCAAGTAATTTCCTTTCCTAGGTGGATCCCAAACCAACATTCCCTCCAAGAACAAATAACAATGGAAAATCCCTTATCCCTCCTCTGATAAACCTCATAGTCTTCTCTCCACACCATGCCCTAAGCATTCTACCCATCCCTCTAAGAATTGCAAACACAAATACATTCAAAATTCATGCTAAAAGAGGGAAAAACAACAATTTTAAAAAAAGTGAGAGCCTACCTCTCCATAATGGGGACTTGCTCCCAAAACAACAGTCTTTATTTCACCAAAAACCAGTCCCAAATCAGCAAGGTAAATGTATGCACAAGCAAATCCACTTCTTCCACCAAGCAAGCTCCAAAATGCAAGAGAAATTTTGACCCAAGAGTGAAATCTCCAACCTTCAACAACCTCAAAATGAGGAGGAATTCCAATTTTAAAGGAGAGGGTGGAAGAGGATGATGTGGATTCCAAGTGGGATGCCACATCATTTTTCCTCATCCCCAAAAAGCAATCAACATCAAGGCAATTAAATCCCAATCAATGTGAATGACAAACCACTTACACACCTCATTTTTGCCCATCATAAAAAAAGAATGCATTTAAAATTTGTAAGACAAGTGCAAACAAATCTTACAATAAATCATGTCAAAATGCAATAAAATAAGTTGATTTTGACTCCAAATTAATAAACAAGGTTGGTGGAGGATTTTGAGAGGTGTGGGACAAGTTTAACTTGTCCCACAAGCCTCCAAATTTGTCCTCCAAGCTCAAATTCGAATTTCAAGAGGGAGATGGAGTGTTTGACCTTCCAAAATCTTCTTACAACCTCTTACAATTTCTTACACAATCTATCACTTCACTTACACAACCCATACTTGGTAACTTACACACTCTTTTAAAATGCATTTATTTCTATGACATTTATTTATTACAAACTTTAGACACAACCATATATTTAATTACCATATGGTTATAAAATATATAAATAAATTTCATTTTCAACTAAGACAATAACATTTAATTTCACCTTCCACATCCTATTTAATTTAATTAAATTTTAACTATATGACTCTCACATTATACTATCACATTAAAATAATTAAAATAAAGAGCACATTACAAATAAAATACATACAACAATAATTTTAAAAAGGGACACAACAAATAAAGCACACATATACCCCATGGTCACAATAATGGAAATCCCCCCCATGGGAAATCCTAACAAAACACAACATACAGCTCAAACACAGTTGCCATGGTGACCTTGTTGATTTCACACTGAATTCCAATATGGTTAGTCTCCAGTCCCCCAACATTGTTGTGATTTTAACCTGCAAAATGCAAAATACCTCCTTCGGCCTCGTGGCCACATCAGAACATCCAAATGATATAAGCAACATAAAATTATTAATTTTAAATCACAACAATATCAAGGATTCAATATTTATCATTAAAATTCAATTTGTAACTATATCATCATCCAATAGATTTCTATACTAGAGCTATTCATAATAATCAATGTCACATGTCTAAAATTAACATCAATAACATGTCCATGTCAACTAGTATATCATTATCCACATAATAATAAAAATGTCTCAATGATCCTCAAGCACAATAACTGAATCCAGATCAATATTAATCCATAGTCTAACATCTAACCATCATGCTAATCAAAACATATTAATGTCCATAATAATCCATGAGCTAGTATATACACATCCTGTTACATCAAAATATAATAATATCCAAAATATGATCAATAGAGTCAGGATCAGTATCTAAACAGTGTCAAAGGGAAGTGGGCACTACATCCCCCTCCCCTTAAACTAGACTTCCTCCTGGAAGTCACTGGAACAAATGTGGAAACTACACTCGTAAAGCAGTAGCATCCTCCCAAGTGGCTGCAGTCTCATCATATCTATCCCACTGCACTCGTACCTGATCAATCTCTCTGCCTCGAAGGCCCAGGGTCCTGCGATCGATGATACAGACGGGCTCCACCATCACCTGTCCCTGATCCTGCACCTGCAATGATGTCCAATCCAGCACATGAGAAGGATCTGTGACGTATCTCCTAAGAACAGAAACATGAAACACATCATGTACGCGAGACAAGCTGGGTGGCAATGCTAGACGGTAAGCCAACGGGCCGATACGCTCCAGGATCTCAAAAGGTCCAACGAACCGAGGGGCTAACTTAGAACCTTTTCCATAATGGATCGGGCTCTTATGTGGCCTAACACGAAGGAAAACCTTCATGCCCACATCAAAATTATGCTCGGTTCTATGCTGATCAGTGTACTTCTTCTGCCTATCCTGTGCCTCCTGCAATCTCTACCTGATCAACACTACCTGTTGCTCCATGTCCTGCAAAAGAGCTGGTCCAAGAGATACTCTATCCTCCAACCTGTCCTAGCTAAGGGGTGTCCTGCACTCCCTACCATATAAGGCCTGAAAAGGAGACATGCCTATAGAACTCTGGAAACTATTATTGTAGGAAAATTCCACAAGATACAGATACTCCTCCCACTTAGACTGCTGATCCATCACGTACATCCTGAGCATATCCTCCAAAATATGATTCACCCTCTCAGTCTATCCATCTGTCTCAGGGTGATAAGCTGTGCTGAAGTTAATCTTCATCCCGAGAACATACTGCATGGTGGTCCAGAAATGAGAAGTGTACAAAGGATCGCGGTCACAAATGATCTTCCGCGGAATCCCGTGCAACCTGACAATCTCATCCAAGTAAACACGTGCCACTGCACTAGCTTTATAGGTGGTCTTTACCAGAGAAAAGTGAGCTAATTTTGTCAATTTATCAACCGTGACCATGATGGCGTCATGGTGATATCTCGACATCGGTAATCCAACAATGAAATCCATGGAAATGGTGTCCCATTTCCACTCTGGTATAGCATGAGGATATAGAAGGCCAGCTGGATGCTGATGCTCAGCCTTCACTTTCTGGCACTCTAAACAGCGTGACACAAACTGAGCCACGTCCCTGCGAAGTCCTCTCCAGTGATATAACTGTCTCAAGGTGGCATGCATCTTCTTCACCCCAGGATGGGCTAAATAGGGTGCACGATGTGCCTCTGTCAAGATGTCCTGCCTCAAGCCTCCATCTCTAGGAACATAAATCCGACCTCTGTGCCTGAGAAGACCATCTACCTCTAGTGATAAACCATCAAATTTCCCCTCAAGGGGTCTCTGGGACTCAATCTCTGCTTGGGCTGCAATGTAGAAACTATCAAGAGGAAGCTGCTGAAGGATCCTGCTCCGTAAATCTGTGCTCACTGAAGTAGCCATGCTCAAATGCCTCCGTCTACTGAGAGCGTCTGCAACCACATTCTCCTTCCCTTTCACATGCTCTATCTCCATGTCGTACTCACAAAGCAACTCCATCCAACGCCTCTGACGAGCGTTTAGATTGGGCTGAGTGAAGAGGTGGCGAAGGCTCAAATGATCTGTCCTAAGTGTGAATCTCCGACCAAGAAGAAAGTGTCTCCATCGAACTAAAGCATGCACAACTACCGCAAGCTCAAGATCATGGGTAGGATAATTAAGCTCGTGATCCTTGAGTTTGCGAGACTCAAAAGCTACAACTCTTCCCTCCTGCATAAGAACACCTCCAAGGCCTGCCAACGAAGCATCTGTGCATACAAAGAACTCACCATGTGGATCTGGCACTGCAAGAATGGGTGCTGTAGTGAGATATTCCTTCAGTGTCCTGAAGGCCTTCTCACACCTGTCTGACCAAAAAAATTTCTTCCCTCTCCGCTGAAGGGAAGTGATGGGGTGTGCTATCCGAGAGAAGTCCTGCACAAATCTCCTGTAATACCCTGCTAACCCCATGAAGCTGCGCACCTCTGTCACTGTAGTGGGTACTGGCCAATCCATAATGGCTCTAATCTTGGAAGGATCGACTGCGATTCCTTCACCTGAGATGATATGGCCCAAGTACTGAATCTCTGACTGAAAGAAAGCACACTTCTCCAAGTTCCCGTAAAGCTGCTGCTCACGAAGACACTGAAGAACCTGACGAAGGTGCCCCTCATGCTCCTCACACGTACGTGAGTAAATCAGAATGTCATCAAGAAAAATGAGCACGAAGCGATCTAAAAATGTCCTGAATACCCCATTCATCAAACTCATGAATACTGCGGGGCATTCGTCAAACCAAAGGGCACCACTGTGAACTCATAGTGCCCATACCTCGTACGAAAAGCAGTCTTATGGATGTCTGTCTCCGTAATCCTCAACTGATGGTACCCAGACTTGAGATCAATCTTAGAGAACACTGTGGCTCCCTTCATTTGATCAAACAAGTCATCGATGCGAGGAAGAGGATAACGATTCTTGATCGTTACCTTATTCAGCTGGCGGTAGTCTATGCACAACCGCAAGGATCCATCCTTCTTCTTAACAAAAATAACTGGTGCACCCCAAGGGGCCTTCCAGTTGCAACTTGAGCTCATAGAGCTCTGGGGTGGTCATCCGATAAGGAGCTCGTGAGATAGGCTCTGCTCCTAGAACCAGATCAATATGGAAATCAATCTCACGTGGGGGTGGCATCCCCGGTAGCTCCCCTGGGAAAACATCTACATACTCTCTCAAAATGGGATGGTCATCTAGCGATGGCCCACTAGACCCATCCTCTACCCGGTCACTGACTGTGACTGCATACATCTGACAACCCTGTCGTACACACCGCTTGAGCTGCATAGCAGAGATAGTGCGAATAGAAACAGGTCTCCTGACCCCAGAAATCACCGACTCAACTCCAAGATCATCTACACAAGATATAGTCTGATGATAGCAATCCATCCTGGCCCTATGTGCAGACAGCCAATCCATGCCTAAAATGACTCCATACGAGCCCAAAGGAAGTACGCGGAGATCTGAAGTGGTGGTGAAAGGTCCCAAGTTAACAACACACTCCTTTACTAAGGAGTCTACCAAGACCTTGGCTCCCGAAGCCATCTCAACATCCCAACTATGACCCTGTCTAACAGCCACCAGCCTACATCACTCTACTAAGGATGGTGCAATAAATGAATCAGAAGAACCGGAGTCAAACAATATGGAGGTAGGAACACCTCCGATACTACCTGGGGTCTCAATGACCATGCTCTGGTGCTCGGCCTGGTGGTTCTCAACCGCTGCGTAGATCCTGTGACTCCATCCCATGTCTCCGACTGTAGGCTCTGAGATGGGTGCCTTACCCTTATTAGGGTTCTGGGGGCAATCTCTCCAAAAGTGTCTCGCTACTCCACACCCGAAGCAACCACCTGAAGTCCTCCAAACTGCAGCACCTCCAGAAGGTGCCCTAGAGGTAGGTGTTGTGGATCCTGATGATCCAGCTATAGTCTGTTGTGCCTCTGTGGTCGAGCTCCTACCGACTGAGCTCTAGCTCCACCCTGTGTCCTGGTGGGTCCCCTAGGAGGAGGCCCCATACTGCGACCTCTCTGTGCATCAGCTCTCTGAGGAGGCCTAAATGGTGGGCGGGACTGCTGCTGCTGCTGTGGTCTGAAAGATGACTGCGAAGAATGCTGACCACCACGAGGAAGAGGAGATGACCCCCTCGATCTACTATCCTACAACTGCTGAATACGGCTCCTGACCCGGTCTCTAGCCTGCTGGGTTTTACCCCGAGTCTCCTCTACAATGTAGGCCTTCTCAACGGCCTCCGCTAACGTCTGCGGGCAGTGGATCTGAACTACACCTCCAATGTCTATATTAAGGCCCCGAATGAACCTGTGGATCTGCACCTGCTCATCCTGCATGTAATCAACGTACTGAAGTAGGTCTAGGAACCTACTCTCATACTCGGCCACTGTAAGGGAAGCCTGTCGAAGGTCGTGGAACTCATCGATCCTCTACTGTATGAATCTCCGTGGCAAGTATCTACTCCTGAATCTCTCCTCAAACAGCTCCCAAGTGATTGTCTCTGAATCTATATGGAGCTTCTACTCCTCTATCCTCCACCATACTCCAGCTCCGTCCTTCAGTAGATGGATCGCAACACGAGCTTTCGTGTTGCTAGAACAAGGACAAAGCTTAAAGCAACCGCTCAAGCTAACCAGCCAGGCCTCTGCCTGGAAACCACCTGTGTCACCTGAATAATGTGAGGGCCTAAGCTTCAGGATCTCCCTGATATGATCTATAGTTGTGGTCTGACGGCCTCTGGGCCTCTCTGCCTGCCTGTCCCTGAGCCTAGGGCTCCGAGACCTCTCTCTCTGTCCTGAAATATGGTCACCATGTCCCCTCAAAGGAGACTCTTCTCTAGCTGACTCTCCATGAAAATTCTCTCCTCCATCTTCCTCACCATGTGGAGGAGGTGCATGTCCCTCAATGGAATTATCTTTGTCCTGTCTGCCTGAGTGCCCTCCTACTGATCCTCTACGTAAGGCGGCATTAACATCCTGGAGGGTCTGTAAAATCTGTGGTAGGATAGCTGCTAAACCCTGGTCTGGTGGTGGTGGTGGCGGTGGTGGAGGTGGTGGTGGTGGTGACTCTAAGCCTCTGTGAATGTTCCTCCTACTCCGTCTGAGCTCCCTGTATAGACCAGAGTGGGAGTTAGTTCATTACCTTGAATTTTCTTCAGTTTTCTAAGTTTACTAACATGTTCAATTTTCAATTAGTTTTGTTTTCTAGATTATCAATTTACTAGTTTTAGGTTTCAAGTCTCAATGTTTCTAGTGTGCCCAATGGTCCAAGCTTTTGAACCACTACTCTGATACCAAAATGTGATGCCTGCTTCAACTACCACTTGAGACCAAGAAACAAATTAGGAAAATTATGGAATAAACTTTTTTTTTATAGGAAGAGTCTACAACCAAGTTGCAAGACACTAGTTTGAAACTAAATAGGTTCCAAATATTTCCATTTTTATCTTATAACAAGTTTACTAGGTTCCAATTTGGAGGTTACAAGTTTTATTAAGGTTCAGGGAGAAATTTATCGCCAGGCCTGCTCTCTATCAAGCCCTGAACTTCAACTAGATTTCTCACACACTTAGATTTATCAAAACTTTCCTAAACTAGGCTCATTGGATAGGAAATTTCCTCACCTTTCCAACCATATAAATAAGTCCTCCTAACTCCTTGTAAAACTCAAGTTATGGCCGGGCGGAGTTTTAGGGGAAAATTTTCCCTTGGAGGTCCGCGGGGATAGGGAGAAAACTGGGAAAATTTTCCCAAATGCCACGTGTCATCACGTGATTGATGCAGGAGAGCGGGTCATGGGGAAAATTTTGAAATTTTTTCCCAAAACCAAAGTCTCTATTTTCCAAAGGAAAATTTTCCTCCATGCCCTCGCACTTGCTCAAATGGCCACGTGGCGCTTTGTGATTGGCCAAGGGCCGACGGAAGAAAAAGTGAAGTTTTTCCAAAAGTGTAAAAAGTTAAGTTTTCAATTGTAAATCCTCATTCCTCCCTGCCATGTGTCAGCATGTGATTGGTGCAGGGCCAAGGAAATTTTTAGGAAATTTTTCCAAAGTTCAAAATTTAAATTTTTCTAAGGTCGAATTATTTCTTTTTGTTTTGTTTGGGATGGCCATTTTGAAGTAAAACTTCAAATGGCCATAACTTTTGATAGGAAGCTCAATTTTAGGCAAAGGAGGACTTTCTGGAAGGATCTCGGAGTCCTCTTTGCACAGAAATCATCAATTTTTCAATTTGGTAAATTTTCAAGGGTCAATTTTAAGAAATCGATCTGCAGATAATTATAATTTTAAAACTGGCAGTTTTTTTTTCAACTTGCAAGTTTCGTTCAATTTTGATTCCCTTTCTCCTCAACATGTAAATTGAACATGGAGGGATGATCATGGGTGTGTTCAAGAGTGTTTTCCAGGTTCAAATTATGTATTGGGTTGCAATTGATATATTTTGCATCTTTTGACAGGAAATCTATTATGCAAGTTCAAAATCTAGTTTGATGCAGTTCTTGATGATCATTTTAATTGTTGCGTTTCCACAAGGTTTATAAACCTTAATACATCTAAATTTTCTTATCTCGTTCCTTAATTTTAGTTATGAATCTGAACTGTGCATTTAATGAATTAATTCCGGTGCCAAATTCCAAAGAAAACGGAATTCAATTACTAACAATTTAAAGGTTAATTTACAATTTCCAAAGTGGAAGCATTTTCATTTCTGATCTGTAACATCCTATTGCTATAATTTATTACTTAAAGTAAATGACACCATTTTGATATCTAAACTTGACAATAAAACAAGGAAACAGAATGTTGTCGTTTATTCTTCACGCATTTTTTTTGACAGGGATATCATTTCAAACAACAAATGTAATTCAAAACATTCAATACAATCCAGTATGCACATTCCAACAGAATTAAAAGAATCAATGCCATCCTTTATTGAGAGGTCAAATAGCTTTACAACCGAACTCCTTTCCAATTTGATTTGATTTCAAATTTCAAAATTACAAGTATGGATATCAATTGCATTATCTTCCCAAGGCAAAACAGAGAATACATTTCTCAATTCAATTACAACTTCCAATTACAAAGTAACATCTCACATTTCAACATCAATTACATTCATCCACTCTAAGTGGGAAGGGTTACATTCAATTTTCTCAAGAAAAGAGGACTGTCAAACTGTTTTATTCTTTCCCCAAACAGCAGCTTGTTGTATTCTTCTTCTTTATTCATCTTTGAATCACAACAAGGAAGGGGGAAAGGTAACACTCTCCATCCAACCAAGATACCCAATGGGAAAATAGAAGCCATCTTTCCCCATTGGCCCCCGAGCCCCAACCATATTGAAATGGAGCATGATAATTCAACACATGGCAACATGGCTTCTTCACATACAAGCATAAATTCACAAACACAAATAAACAAAAAGCAAGAGGATGTAGCTCTCAACTACAACAATCAAGTCCAAACAAAACAAAGGCTCCTTCTCCAAGCAAGCAAGCCAAGCAAGAGCAATTTCTTAGGTGGATCCCAAACCAACATTCCCTCCAAGAACAAATAACAATGGCAAATCCCTTATCCCTCCTCTGATAAACCTCATAGTCTTCTCTCCACACCATGCCCTAAGCATTCTACCCATCCCTCTAAGAATTACAAACACAAATACATTATGCTAAAATAGGGAAAAACAACAATTTTAAAAAAAGTGAGAGCCTACCTCTCCATAATGGGGACTTGCTCCCAAAACAACAGTCTTTATTTCACCAAAAACCAGTCCCAAATCAGCAAGGTAAATGTATGCACAAGAAAATCCACTTCTTCCACCAAGCAAGCTCCTAAATGCAAGAGAAATTTTGACCCAAGAGTGAAATCTCCAACCTTCAACCACCTCAAAATGAGGAGGAATTCCAATTTTAAAGGAGAGGGTGGAAGAGGATGATGTGGATTCCAAGTGGGTTGCCACATCATTTTTCCTCATCCCCAAAAAGCAATCAACATCAAGGCAATTAAATCCCAATCAATGTGAATGACAAACCACTTACATACTTCATTTTTCCCATCATAAAAAAAGAACGCATTTAAAATTTGTAAGACAAGTGCAAACAAATCTTACAAGAAATCATGTCAAAATACAATAAAATAAGTTGATTTTGACTCCAAATTAATAAACAAGGTTGGTGGAGGATTTTGAGAGGTGTGGGACAAGTTTAACTTGTCCCACAAGCCTCCAAATTTATCCTCCAAGCTCAAATTCGAATTTCAAGAGGGAGATGGGAGTGTTTGACCTTCCAAAATCTTCTTACAACCTCTTACAATTTCTTACACAATCTATCACTTCACTTACACAACCCATACTTGGTAACTTACACACTCTTTTAAAATGCATTTATTTCTATGACATTTATTTATTACAAACTTTAGACACAACCATATATTTAATTACCATATGGTTATAAAATATATAAATAAATTTCATTTTCAACTAAGACAATAACAGTTAATTAAATTTTAACTATATGACTCTCACATTATACTATCACATTGAAATAATTAAAATAAAGAGCACATTACAAATAAAATACATACAACAATAATTTTAGAAAGGGACACAGCAAATAAAGCACACATATACCCCATGGTCACAATAATGGAAATCCCCCCCATGGGAAATCCTAACAAAACACAACATACAGCTCAACCACAGTTGCCATGGTGACCTTGTTGATTTCACACTGAATTCCAATATGGTTAGTCTCCAGTCCCCCAACATTGTTGTGATTTTAACCTGCAAAATGCAAAATACCTCCTTCGGCCTCGTGGCCACATCAGAACATCCAAATGATATAAACAACATAAAATTATTAATTTTAAATCACAACAATATCAAGGATTCAATATTTATCATTAAAATTCAATTTGTAACTATATCATCATCCAATAGATTTCTATACTAGAGCTATTCATAATAATCAATGTCACATGTCTAAAATTAACATCAATAACCTGTCCATGTCAACTAGTATATCATTATCCACATAATAATAAAAATGTCTCAACGATCCTCAAGCACAATAACTCAATCCAGATCAATATTAATCCATAGTCTAATATCTAACCATCATGCTAATCAAAACATATTAATGTCCATAATAATCCATGAGCTAGTATATACACATCCTGTTACATCAAAATATAATAATATCCAAAATATGATCAATAGAGTCAAGATCAGTATCTAAACAGTGTCAAAGGGAAGTGGGCACTACAAATCCACTATTTTAATCGTTTTACCCACTAATCTCTTTTCCATTTAACATAAAATTTCAATCATGTACTACTTTATAAGTCACTATTGTGTCACAAATCTTACAAATATGAAGTTAACCCAATTTAAATGTAATCAATATTTGATTCAAGAAATAATAGAAGCAATAATTATTTAAACTCGTTTATAAAAACAAGAACTTAGTTCTTTATGGTTTATTCATTAGTATGATTATATTGTAGATATAAAAAGTGGGGTCGCATTAATAAACACACTAAAGAAAGTGGTTTAGTATTACTAGATGATTTCATATAATCATATTCAATTTCATGTGAATGTGGACATGCTCATTACTAATAGGAGGGGAAAAAAAAAATAGACACCAAGATAACTTGACCTTCAAGAAATAGAGATTAAAAACCTGAGCAAAATCATAATGGCTATGAAATAAGTTAACTATAATTGTGGTAGTTATGAAAATGGAGTTCTACAAAATATGTGAAATCAACTAAATACAAATGTAATCATTTGATCTTAGCAATCCAAAACTAATTAATTAATTTTATTTATTTATGTCATAAATTAATGGGAATCTATTTTCTTTGGTATAACCCCTAATTTGGCCTCAAATCTTTACAAAATTCATTTTAAAAAATGGTTGTTGTCAATGGGTAACTATGTTATCCATCCATTATTATCAAGTCCTCGTGTCTTTAAAAGATTGCAATCAACATTCAATATAAATCAATAATTAATATGACATTACAAATATCTCGATCATTTTTTTTTTCAATATATACAATAACTCATAAGTAATAAAATGAATCTCTAAATAAGTAAAGTAATACTTTAGCATTAGGATGGTTTTAAAATATCACTCTTGCAAATAACAATTTAGTGCATTATTTATTCTCATATGAATCCTTCTGATTTTCTAAATGCATTAACATTTATATGTGTATATCCTCAATAGCTAGTGATTACCCTAACTTGATAACGAAAATCAAATGAAATTATTAATTTTTCATTCGTGATGCGGGAAGGAACTTATGTTTAGAGACGAATTTTAAGGGGTGTACTTATAATGCAACTGTAATATGTATTGATTGATAATAGAGGAATAATGATGTATGTAATATATTATTATGGGTTTACATCATTTTGAGATGCTTTTTAAATGGATCTATGACCTACTTAGAATATAATCAACATTCATTAATATGAGAGAAATGAGTGTAGTCTATTACTTTAACCTTTTTAACTTGATAATCTCTTTTTCCCATTAACATTTTTTTTTTCAAAAATATGAAATTCACTTCAAATTTAACTTAATCAAATATGTGTGTCAAATAATTGTGAAAGCTATTAATTATTTGACTCATAATTTTATAAACAAGAACAATTTACTTATTTATGGATTCTCTATAAGTTTAGTTAGTCATTAGTATGGTTATATTGTAGATATATAAAGTGGTTTATAGCACTAATAAGTACACTAAAGATATATGTGTAATTTATATTTAAACAAATCTAAATGAAAATCATGTTTAGGTATATAATATTGAGTGGTTATATTTAGAATATTGGAAATCAATAAATAGTAATAAATTCTTGAAAAGAAGAAATAGGATTTCATAGAATAATATTCAATTTCATGTGAATTTAGAGACAATCCTCGGTGATAGGAGGAAAATAATAAATATGGACATCAAGATAACTTGATAATCAAGAGATGGAGATTAAAAAAATTGACCGAAATCATAGTGGCTATGAAACGGGTTAACCATAATTATGGTAGATATGAAAATTGTCTTTTGTAAAAAAATATGAGATTAAAACTAAATACAAATGCAATAATTTGTTCTTGGTAATCAACAACTCAAAAGTATCTTTCTTTATTTCTCTCGCAAATCATTGTGAATCTATTCTCTTTGGTCCAACCCCTAATTTGGCCTCAACTCCTTGAAAAATCCATTAAAATAATGGGTATCTTCAATGTGTGATTATATTATCCATCCACTATTATCAAGCCCTCATTTCTTGAAAAAATTGCCGTCAACATTCAACATAAGTCAATAACTAATATGGCATTGGAAGTATCTCAATCCTTGTTTTTTTCAACATGTGCAAAAATTGCATAAAGTTCTAAAATGAATCTCTAAATAATTGGATTAAGATTTTAGAATGAGTATAATTTTAAAATATAATAGATTCTAGTCTTATATATTCAATATCACTCATGCAAATGAGAATTTAGTGTCCTTTATTCTAGTATGAATCCTTATTATTTCTAAATACATTAATGCATTTTTGTATATCCTGAATAACTAGTGACTATGCTAACTTAATAGCAAAAAGTCAAAAGAAAATATTAATTTTTATTGGCGATATGGGGGAGAACTCGTGTTTAGAGATGAGTTTTAAGGGGATATACTTACAATACAACCATGATATGTATTGATTGATAATAGGGGACGAATGATGAATGTAAATACATTATTATGGGTTTACATCATTTTAAGATGATTTTAAAACAAATCTATGACCTGGTTAACACATAATCAACATAAACATTCATTAGTAGGAGACAAATGAATGTAGTCTGCTACTTAAACATTTTTTACTTACTAATCTCTTTTCCAATTACTTTTTTTCAAAACTATGAAATTAACCCAAATTTAACTTAATAATATATTTTTGTTAAAGTAATTGTATAAGGCATTAATTATTTAACACACAATTTTAAAAACTAGAGAACTTCAATTATTTATGACTTCTCTTAAGTTTAATTGATTTTGTGTGTGTGTGTGTGTGTGCGCGCACGTGCGCGTGTGTGTTTGCTTTACCCTAATAAATACACAAGAGACATTGGTCTAGCATTAATAACTATGCTACACTAACCATGTCTAGGTAAAATAAATCTATATTGAAATCTCCAATTGATGAGACGTTTTATTTGGAGGCTTTCCCTCCTCATAAAATTCTACCACCTACACTTAAGTACTATTTTTTCTTGTGCTTAGCTCTCTACCTTTTATCTTTTTGTAATTTGAATATTTTATATGCCCACTTGGCATTTTGGTTTGTAGGATTTTTGTGTTTTACTGACATGGATATTTGATTTTGACTCATTCTGACCATCGTTTTTATCATAATCATCTTTATTAATTTTTTATTGATATAACGATGTGTTCCATTTTTAAAAACTCGCCCCTAATTATATAATACAAGTGGTTATTAAGAACATAAGAAATCAAGAAATAAAATAAGTGCTTGAAAACCTAGAGAAATGGGGTTTCATAGAATAATACTCCATTTCAAGAAGATTTGGAGACATTTTCCAGTGATATGAGGAAAAGAAAAATATAGACATTGAGGTAACTTGATTCTCGAGAGATAGAGATGTAAACATCCATGACCAAAAATGCGATGGATATGAACAAGGTTAGCCATGTTATCGTGAAGGAAAAGAAAATATCCTTTCATGAATAATATGAAATTAACCAAATGCAATTCTGTAAACATTTGATCTTGGTAATAGAAAATTGAATATTTATTTTCTTTGGTTCTATCATGAGTTATTCGAAATATACTCTCTTTGGCATTACCCCTAATTTGGAATCAACCCCTTTCAATCCATAAAGTTGGGGGTTTTCAATGGGAAATAATGTTATCCATATATTATTATCAATCCCTCATGTTTTGAAAAAATTGCAATAAATATTCAATATAAGTCAATAATCAATATAATGTTGCAAGTATCATAATCCTTTTTTCCCAATATGTGCAATAACTAGAAGATGATGGATCAAAGAAATGCATAAATGTTTGAATGATTTTATACAATGTAAAATGTGTATATTTAAAAGAAGGAGAAGGATCGGTTGAATAACCGTATGACAGGTCAATCATAATGGCCTTCACTTATAAAATGTAATACACATTAGTTTATGCTAACATTCCCCCTTTATTACATTGTTTTTACAAATTTACCCTCAAAACATCATCATATTCTTGTTGGTTTCAAAATCTAGTTGAGTCGTGAAATGTCCTTTTAAATTTATATGGTGAGGAAGACATCTAGATTTATGAGAATCAATGCGACTAGATGTGCTTGCATTTGTCAAAATTGTAGATGAAGAGGTGAGCTTGATATGCTCTTGCAGTGAGACATGCATGCTTTATTGGAAGAACAATAACTGAGAGGGGGGATGAGTCGGTCCTTTAAAAATTTTACTTTAATTTCTCTAACTTGCATACACCATTCAAAGTATCCATTGAAAATTCATTAATCAATGTGATATTATTAAGTTTGAAACAACCATCCACAAGAACATGACACAAGAGAGAACACAAGATATAAAGTGGGAAACCCCTCAAAGGGAAGAAAACCCACTGAATCTATACATGTATTAGTCGACACAAAGGAATCTTATGAATATTACACATCACAATAAATTACTTTAGTGAGGCACCAACCCCATAAGGAGCACCAACCCTTGTTTAGTAGAGTACCCACTCTACAAGGAGGCTACAACCCCCCAATATAACCAAGTATCCACTTAACTACCTAAATATGAAGATCACTTGATGTCCTGTATTTATGAAACAACTGATTGTGATCACTCTTTTAGCTCTCTTCACTCAAAACCCTCTCAAACAAATCTCTCTCCTTCTTTTCTCATGAATGCACCTATAAATGTTGATTAGGTCAAGTGACCTTGTATCATTTTCTCCTAAGCCCTTCTCATATTCATATACTCTTATCTTCTCTACTCTAGATCCCTTTAACCTCTTACAACCCTCTTCTTTATCACTCACAACTCCATCATCTTCTAAATTTACTCAAATGAGTAAATACAACTACATTTATATACATGACTCGTCGCCTGAACTACTCTAAATCAACCAAGACCTTTAGACCATGCAAGGTCAGTCATAAAAAACATAATAAGACTCGCTAAAAACATTACACATTACATTTGAAGACCCATTAGGTCGGCATAAGCCTTATAAACATAAACATGTTGAACTAGGCCTATAACACTAATCGTAGCTCCAACGGTCACAATTTGAATTTCTAAGGTACAAGGAATCTTAAAAAAGACTCCATAATCTCTAAACACTTCATCAAAAACCTCTTAACACCATCTACAAGCATGAAACACTCTTCTTTATCCATCTTCAATATGTGTCACTCCATTTGGCAAGCTTCACCTATTAGGTCTTAAGAACCTAATTATTAGTCCTCAAAATTGATTTAGTTCTCATATCAAAACACCACTTCATAGTACATGTGGTACATCACTGAAAAGGTCTCATTATCGAGAAACCCATAAGACCAATAACAATCTCACATTTAGGGCATAACACACTTAAACACTTCCTTCTCTAAAACTTATCAAACCTGGTGTTATCCTACATGTTATGTTTGTGGATCTTGTTTTCATGTTAGAGTGTGGTACACCTTCTATGTGTTACACTCGGGTATTTTTACGACGGTCCCGCTTGTCAGTGAGTGGGTCAAGGGGTTCGGGGGCGAAGCCCCCGAAGCAAATTTGTTAGGAAATAAGAGATAAAATATGCGGAATAATCCCTTACATAATTGCAACAGTAGAAACTAATATGCAGAAAATATTACAGATCTCAAATAAAAGTGCAAAAAAAATAACACAACACAGAGAGACAAGATTTAACATGGTTTACCCAATTTGGGCTACATCCACCAAGAATCACTTGCTCATATTTTATTACAAGCCTCCACTCTCTCAATACAATACCTAGATCCGTTTGGAGCTATGCTCAAAAAACTCTACAGAATTCACACCCGAATTCAAAACACATTTGCAATACATTTGCTTGTGATTCTATCATATGCATAAGACCATATAAATAGACAACTACTTAAACAGTTTTACAAAACTATGGGTATCAAACAATGGGCAAAAACAAAACCGTCCCAGAAAGCTATGGGTAGCCGAAGAGGCGGTTTTACAAAATAATGGGTACCGAAAAATTATGGGCCTAAAAATAGCCCATAACGGTTACCCATTACCCATGGGTTAATAAACCACCCATAAAAATACCCAAGTGTAACACATAGAAGGTGTACCACACTCTAACATAAAAATAGGCTCCACAAACATAACAATCTCCCACTTGGAGACTGATTTCCACTGAGCAAGCTTCTCAACCCTTCACTGTAATCTGCGAAGGCCAACCAAAGTTGAACATAGCTTTAGTTTATCACTTGTGACCACCTTGGTCATCATGTCTGTAGGATTCTGACTGGTATGAATCTTCTCCAACTTCAACTTATCTTCCTCCAAAGTTATCCTGATGAAGTGATATCTCAACTGTATATGCTTCGTCCTGGAGTGGAAAGTAGAGTTTTTAGCTAGGTGTATAGCACTTTGACTATCACTATGTATCTTACATTCCTCCTGCTTATGCCCCAACTCCTCAAGCAATTGTTGTAATGAAATCATCTCTTTGCTTGCCTCTGTGGTAGCAACATACTCAGCCTTCATTGTTGACAAAGCCACCAGCTTCTATAGTCGTGAAATCTAGCTCAGTATTGTCCCACCTAGAGTATAAATATAACATGTTGTGCTCCTCCTACTGTCTACATCTCCAGCCATGTATGAATCTACATAACCACATAAAGTGGTGTCTAATCTACTATAGTAAAAAACTGTCCCCATGGTTCCTCTCAAATACCGAAGGATCCACTTTACTACTTACCAATGCTCTTTACCTGGATCACTCATAAATCTACTCACAGCTCCTACTGCATGGGCAATATCAGGCCTAGTGCACACCATAGCATACATCAAACTACCAACTGCTGATGAGTAAGCTACCTTGGAGATCTGGTTTCTTTCCTGCTTTGTCTTGGGACACTGCTCCTTTGATAACTTAAAATGGTCTGCCAAAGGAGTCCTAACCGGTTTAGCATCCTGCATGTTAAACCTATCCAATACCTTCTTAATGTACTCTTCCTAAGATAAATTCAAATTCCATTCCTTCCTATCCCAAGTTATCCTCATACCAAGGATTTGTCTGGCTGCCCCCATATTCTTCATATCAAAGGATTCACTTAGTTGTTTCTTGAGTACTTTTATTTCCTGCATGTTTTTACCTGCAACTAACATGTCATCAACATACAAACATAGGATAATATAACTTCCATCCTCAAATTTCTTTGTATACACGCAATAGTCAGAATGACATCTAATATAATCTTGCTCCATCATGAAGCTATCAAACTTCTTATACCATTGACGTGGAGCTTGTTTCAAGCCATACAAGCTTTCTTCAGTTTACACACCATCTCCTCTTTACCTTTGACCTCATAGCTCTCTGGTTGCTGCATATATAGTTCCTCCTCCAAATCACCATGGAGAAATGCAGTCTTTACATCTAACTGTTCTAAGTGCAAGTCTTCTGCTGCCACTATTCCAAGAATAGTTCTAATAGAATTCATTTTTACTACAGGAGAAAAGATCTCATCAAAATATATACCTTGTTTCTGTGCAAACCCCTTGACCACCAACCGGGCCTTATATCTTTTCTTTCCTCCTTCGTCTTTAAATTTGTACACCCACTTGTTTTGAAATGCTCTTTTGCCTTCTGGTAGCTTCACCAAATCCCAAGTCTGGTTCTCCATGAGAGACTTATGCTCCTCATCCATGGCTTGCTACTACTTCTTACTGACATCTACTTGCATTGCTTCATCAAAGCTCTCTGGCTCTCCACTATCAGTGAGTAATAAATAATAAAGAGAAGGAGAAAAACGTTCAAGGTCTTTTCTTACCCTAGAAGACCTCCTCACTATAGGAGTTTGGGGTTCCTGCTGAGTGGGTTCCTGAACTGATTCATGGGTCACTTTCCCATCCGAAAGATCCTCTACCACTGCATATTCTTTCTTGGATTCTTCCCTGCTTTCCTGCAACTGTTGCTTATACATGACTTTCTCATTAAAGACCACATCCCTGGACCGAATGATTTTCTTGTCCTTAATACTCCAACATTTAAACCCAAAGTCATCACCACCATAACCAATGAAAGTATATTTTTCTGATTTAGCCTCTAGCTTGGTCCTATCATCCTTGTCTATATGAACAAACACCTCACATCCAAAGACTCTAAGAAATGAATAATCAACTTTCTTACCATACCATGCCTCCTCAGGTATGCCTCCATCCAAGGCACTTGAGGGTCCTCTGTTTATCAAGTACACAGTTGTGCTCACCGCTTCTGCCCAAAAAGAAAGAGGCAGTCCTGCATGTAACCTCATGCTCATAGCACGTTCCATTATTGTTTTGTTCATCCTTTCTGATACCCCATTCTACTGCGGAGTTCCTAGAACCGTCTTTTACCTGCGGATTCCATTCTTAGAACAGTAATCATTAAATTTATTGTTGTAATACTCCCCTCCATTATCTGACCTGAGACATTTTAGCTTAAGACCTATTTCATTCTCTACCAAGGCTTTCCATTTAACAAAAGTGTCAAATACATCAGATTTGTTTCTAAAACAATAAACCCAAACTTTCCTTGTTGCATCATCAATAAAAGTAACATAATAACTTGAACCCCCAAGAGATGATACCTGAGCCGGCCCCCACACATCAGAATGTACCAGCTCTAACTTACTCTCTTTCTTCGTAGGTCCAACCTTGAGAAACCTTACTCACTTTTGTTTCCCATATATGCAGTTCTCACAGAAATCCAAACCTATTTTTTTATATCCAGGCAAATTCTTCTTTATGATGTTCATGCCCTTATGGATCATATGACCGAGCCTATAGTGGCATAATGTTGTATCTGTATCTGAAGCCACAAGATTACAATCATTAGTACTATCAGTGGTTAAATACAAGGTTCCAACCTTATTACCTCTTGCCACCACAAGAGCACCCTTGGTAACCTTCCAAGAGTTAGTTGTAAATATCACAGTACAACCATCACTTCCCAATTGCCCCACCGATATCAAATTTCTCCTTAATGTAGGCACATGTCTGACATCCTTCAATAGCCATGTATTCCCATTCTGCATCTTAACCTGAATAGAACCTTTTCCAAATATACTGCAAGGCTCATCATCACCAATAAAAACATGCCCAAAATCCCCTTGAACATAATCAACAAAATAATGCCTATGTGGAGTAGCATGAAAAGAAGACCCTGAATCTAAAACCCAAGATTCAGTAATATTATGCAAAGAAAGAATCAAAGCATCCTGACATACATTACCCGATGCCACATTTGCCTCCTTGTTTTCTTCCTGTTGTTTCTTCTTGTCCCGAAGCTCCCAACAATCCTTCTTTGCATGCCCAGACTTTCCACAGTTCCAACATACAATCTTGCTCTTGGATTTTGACCTTGCCCAATCTTTTGATTTTCCACGGTTTCCTCTATTCTTCTGTCTCCCTCTAGTTTCCACTGTCAAAGCATTCCCTGGAGTAGAAGATTCCTTGGAGAGATTTTTCTTCGCATTTCCTCACTTAGAATCACCCCTACAACATCCTCAAACTTCAACTTCGAGTTAGTTGGAACCGAGTTTCTTACTGCCATTACCAGGCTATTCCAACTTTCAAGTAAAGAGCACATAATTAATAAAGCCCTAACTTCTTCATCAAATTCTATTGTAACTGAAGCTAGCATATTCACTACCATATTGAAATCATTTAAATGATCTGCTACTGAACTATTCTCAAACATCTTCATATTAAACAACTTTTTCATTAAAAATATCTTGTTAGAGACAGAGGGTTTTTCATACAACTTCCCTAATGCATCCATTAGATCATTTGTACTCTTTTCCTTTGAAACATTAAATAATACCGAAGATGTAAGACACATCTGGATTATTCCAAGTGCCTTCCAATCTAACAAATCCCATTCTGCATCTGTCATGCTCGAGGGTTTGTTCACCTTCTCAGACAACGGAGTATAAAGATCCTTCTGATAAAGGTAATCTTCCATCTACATCTTCCAAAGACTGAAATTCTACCCGTTGAATTTATCAACCCTAGATCTTCCATCATCTGCCATAGCTCCCACTCAAGCTAGAAACTTTCCCTGCCATTCAACACTTCAGCAAACAAAACCAGGCTCTGATAACAATTGTTAGGAAATAAGAGATAAAATATGCGGAATAATCCCTTACAGAATCGTAACAGTAGAAACTAATATGAATAAAATATTACAGATCTCAAATAAAAGTGCAGAATAAATAACACAACATAGAGAGACAATATTTAATGTGGTTCACCCAATTTGGGCTATGTCCACCAAGAATCACTTGCTCAAATTTTATTACAAGCCTCCACTCTCTCAATACAATACCCAGATCCATTTGGAGCTATGATCAACAAACTCTATAGAATTCACACCCGAATTCAAAACACATCTACAATAGATTTGTTTGTTTATCTATCATATGCATAAGACCATATAAATAGACAACTACTTAAGCAGTTTTACAAAACCGTGGGTATCAAACAATGGGCAAAAAACAAAACCGTCCCATAAACCTATGGGTAGCCGAAGAGGCGGTTTTACAAAACAATGGGTGCCGAAAAACCATGGGCCCAAAAACAGCCCATAATGGTTACCCCATTACCCATGGGTTAATAAACCACCCATGAAAATTTGCTTCGGGGGCTTCGCCTCTGAACCCCCCTGACCCACTCACCGACGAGCGGGATCGCCGTAGAAATACCCGAGTGTAACACATAGGTGGTGTACCACACTCTAACATGAAAATAGGCTCCACAAACATAATAAGTTGCAATATGCTAGCTCCATTAAAAGTAGGGGTATTGGTGACAGACTTGAGCATGTCAATTGCGAGGAGAGTAGTCTTATAGACCTTGACTATTCAACATAGGTTTTCAAAGGATGTGAAGTTATCAAATGACCTTTATCTTGAACTATGGAACTAGGCTAACAATAAATAGCTTTTGTAACATTGTATTATCAATGTATTTGGTTCCTTGAGACAACATGGTCTTATATCACAATATATAGTGTGTGACTTTCTCATTAGGTTGTTGCTTGATTTGGGAAATTTGCACAAAGGAAACTCTTTGGCTAATGTTAATAGAGAAATGATCTAGGAAACTATCAACCAAAGGTCGAAATGAGTAACAAACATTGACGGAGACTTTAGAATTAATCTAGTGCATACTCCTTAAAATTGCATGGGAAAATTTTGGTCAACAATGCCTCATTACCTACATAGTCTATGATGAAGCGATAAAGGCTTAAAGATGTTGCTTGGGGTTGGTCTTGCCATCATCTAACGAGAACATGAGTGAAACAAACCCTATAGATGAAGTGTAACCAAGAACTTTGGGTTTCAATGGGTTATCTAGAACCCAATGGAACTTGTGGCAGCGTGCAAGTTACCTTGTGACTTGGGAAGCAACTTATGACGCCCCAAAGTAGGAACACTAGGTGTAAGCAACACTTACGTGGACACATGGACACAGGCCCCTAATGTGGAAAGAGAGCCTCTCGAAGATGGATTTGTATCAACCAAAAGTTCAAAATTGGCACCCACAAGCCCGAGGTTTTACGTGCAATGTTTCTTATGGGCTTCTATTAACATAGTTACTACTCCATCAATGTTAGGTTTCTCCATCGACGCTTTGCTAAATTGATCAATTGGAACTTTATACGGGATTTGTTGGGTGATGGGAAGTTGTCCATGGTTGGGTCATATTGGTCTCCCTCATGGTCGATATTTTTTCAATAATAACAGTAGCCTCATTAGTATTTATAGTATCACCATGAAATTGAATAGAATTATCAACATGTGTATCAAAAAGCATGAATAAAAGAAGTATTAACATCAAATTTTTCGTCCAGTTTTTTATTATGATGTGGAACTAAAGGCACTTAGATGCAATAAATCTAGCATTTCCCCTAGTTGGAGTAAGGTACCCATATTGCCTTGGCACTATAAGAGGAGCATCAAAATATGCACATTATGGGGTTGAAATGGTTTTATAGATAAGCGGGTTCGCCTAAATGTTATACGAAATCAGGCTTTAAGACATAATTGGCCGATAGGCCTTTCTAAACTCATTTTTCTTGGTAACTGTTGTTTTCCTTGTCATACTTGTTTTCCCATATTTTAAATTAATTGTATTTAACTGAGTTAAATCTACACAGAAAACATAATGCTTCATTGTGTGAATTAGAATTTTCTCCAAAATAACAATTTTAACGTCTCCTCCAATAAAGCTTCAGTTTCTTATTTGGGGCATCCCACCAAATCTCCATTCCATTTTATGATTATTTTTATATCAAGAAAACTGTTGATAGGTAACTGTAACAGAATTCTAGATTAGAACATGTGGAGGTCCAAAATTATTTCCCACCCCGCGACTAAAATGAAGCCTCACTCATCAAAAACAAAAACAAGGTGGATCTGGATAGACAGCAATCCCACGTATTGATGTCATCCTGTGTGCGAGACATTTAAAACCATCAACTAGGATTCATAAAGGAGGAATTCTCCCATGAGGGACTGAAACCACGACAGGATTCAACATATGAAAGCTAGGGAGGTTATTTTTACTGTTGTCTGTTCTATATAATAGATGTGAATGGATGATCTTACCTAGCCTGTTTACATTGCTTCAAAATACCTGGAGATAATATTGTTTTTCTTCTCTGTGTTTTCTCCTTCATAGTATTTATATGTAAATCTCTGTAATTTATGTGTTTTCTTAGTATTAGCAGTACTCCACTTAGCTAATTTTTCCCTTTGAATGTTAGTTGACTGGTAATCCTGCGATTTGTAGATTTGTGATGCAACAGCCTATCAAATATTCTCGATAAGAAGTGTCACATAAGCTCGTATAATTATTACATGGTCCTGATTTCCACTCTTTAACAATATAGCTCATTTCAGTTTTTCGTTTCAGATATAATACATTTGTTAAATACAACTATGTACCTCAATACATTTTTGTAGATGCAATTAGCTATCCCTTAAACTATTACATATTGCAATTGGGCATAACTCGCCTGGGATACAGAGATGACACTTTTCAGATTTTATCACATACAGGACTGGGATGATTCCATCTCCCATTAGGTATAATCCTAATTTTGGATTAGTTTGTTCGTAGCATAAAAGTAAGTAATAAATGTTTGGACATTTACAATTTTACGCGGTTGACTCTTGAAAATTCTTATTTAGCTAGTAACCATAGTCATAACTATAAACTTACGAAGTAAAATATGTTTTTTTAAATACAAATTTATTATAGTAATTAACAAATCACATTACACAATAAATAAATAAATATATATATATTATATTTTGTACTACTTGATTCAGTTGAAAATTTTGGAGATTCCTTCAAAATCTATCTTTACAAAGTTGGTTATAAAATAGGAGAAGATGTGCAATAGAAACATTTCTAGCACATCTTCTTTTATTGCGTTATTTTGAAATTATTGAATCCAAACAACTTGCAGTGCCCCATTTGACATGAGATGAATACCTAAGTATGAAAAATTATGGCATTACGAGTATATTTATTTTCTACAAATTACATATTTTCAAAAGATGAAATATATTTTTCATTGTCATTGGAACCTAATATAATTTCTGATTTCAATAAACCAAGGTTACATTGAAATTTGAATTTAATTGCATTGTTATTTTATTAGTAGATAGGCCAATATATGTCGATATTATTGATAATTGTTTTTTTTAGATTTTGGAGGTCATCGCAGTGTTATAAGACAATATTCTATAATTTAATTTAAGAAATTCATTTCAAATTATGAAAGTTGCAAGATCCTTCTTTAAGGTTTGTCTAGAATTTGATAAGAGGGTAAATGATATCAAATTGGAAGTTATTATGGGTAAAAGGGATTTATAGGGAAACATAGTCACGAAATGGATTCCCTCTATATGTTTCTTTCCCCTAATTCCATAAAAACTTAATATTTATGCATATTTAACACATGCAGATCATTATACGATTATATAGGAAAGCTCAAACAATTCATTTTCTGATCTATAGATTTGAGTTTTGTATTATCATATCATTAAAAAAAATCATACCCACTGATGCTCTAGAAAATGAATACGAAGAGTACAATATTTTTACATATAATGTTCTTAAATGGGCACGGGTTTTTTGTCCGTCCCATACCAAATTCTCTTGCTATTAAGATTTCAAGAATTTGTTCTTTGGGTGTATCTTGTCCATGATTTCAATTTGTAATTAATTTATTTTTAAGAATTACAAGGAAAATGGATATTAAATAGATGTATGAGAGTGACAAAAAATGTAGGAAACTAGAGTTTATTTACAAAAATGATGACATTCGATCTTATCATTCTCTAAAATCGTCTACTTCATTAAGAACAAGAAAAATTTAAATCTTTGTATATAGTTTCCTTATGTCAATTTAGATATTCAATAATTACAAATTGGAAGTTAAAAGGAATTTTTTGGCACCATCATACATCAAATATTCAAGATTGCACGTAGATAAAATAGGAAAAATGTGTAGATAATGTTCAAAGTTTGGTATGTGCACAAAGATTTAAAAAAAAAATCGTAGACATTGTAAATATTTGAATGTGAATATAAATTATGTACTAACGATGTTTTTTTGTAATCAATATTGAGCAATATTTATGTGAATTTGTGTATTGACGGATGGTTAAACATCATTTTTCTAATTGATCCTTTGTGGTTTCTTTGTGAACCAACCAAAATCATCAATAGACTAATAACATATTGACGATGTGGACATGTTTTATTTTAGTAAATTTTGATTTTGTATTGTGTTGTAAAAGGTGAAAGCATAGATTGCGTGTGAATTGTTATATAATGCTTCAAGATCCAATATTCTTCACTAAGACCATACAAATCTATATTTCTATGAATGAAATTAAATAAACCCATTGTTTATTAGAATCAAAATCTTTTGTTGTGATATTAATTTTTATAATATATATACAATTACAACTTTATATTACAAGCCC
Source organism: Taxus chinensis (assembly GCA_019776745.2). Lineage (NCBI taxonomy): Eukaryota > Viridiplantae > Streptophyta > Pinopsida > Cupressales > Taxaceae > Taxus > Taxus chinensis. The sequence continues at coordinate 42,172,242 of CM034149.1, read as the reverse complement.
ATTGCATTGATAATTTCGATAAATATTTATGAAAAATTTCTATATTAATTATTTTCCACCATAAATTTATGCCTATCAGCCTTCCACAATCACCGATGGATGATGTTGCTAGTTTAACATACTACACAATAGTGATAATTTAGAACTAAGACAAATATCGTAACAAACCTAAAATATGTTATTCTTGCATATAATTATAGTTTTGCCAATGATAAATCAATAAAGCGCAATTACTGTTTTACGGTTAGATTGAGGAACCTAACTTATGCATTTGGACAGTGTGACAAAGTGCTTGAATTGTGCACAGAAGCGTATCAGGGTGTCATCTACCTATTCATAAAATATCTCGATTGCTTCAAGATAATGTTCCGCTTCTAAGAAGTTTGAGACGGACTCTACAAGCAAGTGAAGTTTGAACCTCCACTAACCTTCAATTGGAAAAAGATTGGGAGGATTGTAACAAGAGTGCACATAGAGATACGAACTACAAGAATAGAACTCTAGTTAAAGCTGTAACTATTGTGACTTAAGTGTGCGGTAGAGACTAAAATGAAGCCTTATCCAAACTTTCACAAAATCTTATTACTGTACAAGAAAGACAACTATGATAGAGTGTTGCAGATGGTGAAGGTAAAAGAAAGAAACAGACTAACGGTAATTAAAATCTAAACCAAGAAATGAAATAAACAAACCCAAATCCTTTGAATATCAATCTCTCTATGACAAACCAAAGTCGGAAAAAAAAGGTGACTAAATGTCCTCAAGTGTAGCCTCCAAGATGTAGGTATCGTGCTACTATCTCGAGAAAGATTACAAATGCAATAGAACAAGCTCCAAAAATCTATCGAGAAAGATTACAAATGCAATAGAACAAGCTCCAAAAATCTAACTTACTGGAATGACAAAAACAACAATATAGTGGTTGTGTATCATAATATGGTTCAAGGGATTGCATTCATGATTTCCCCCATCCTTGGCAATGACATGGAGTTGCGCGTGTATGTAGTCAACTAGGATTCATTAAGCTTGTTGGGAGAATCTACAGCAGCCCAAAAGTGCAGGCTAAACAAAAAAGACGTGGAACAACTCTTCAGAACATGACCCTTCATTTACCCTTACAAGTAAGCCTCAACAAAATCCCAATATAAGAATTCGATCGCAAACAATACTAACAAGGATCTAGTTGCATAAAAACACACAACGATGTTGCAGATTAATTTGCCTTATCCATTAGAACGAGGAAATTGCATCAAAACCAATCAACCTTGTCTCCGTGATGAGCCAAATGTTTACAAGAGTTGTTAGGGAGATTTTGTCGCTAAGTTATTGCTAATGTGAAATCCCACTTTCATGTATTTTTAACAGTGCAAACATTATGTATGCAACAGTGTTAGAAATGGTTTGAAGCGTTGAAATAGTTAAGTAGAAGGCAGTTCGCACTTAGTACAGACATTCTTGTAAGTGATAAGCAATTTAGTATGCTCTTGTAAACGATCTGAATTTATTCATAATAAATCAGATCTCAGTTATATGGTCAGTTGTTGGATTTTGAGAAGGATGAGATGGATACACATTGAGTTGTACATGTTAATTCGTAAGTATAATCTACTGATCTTCTCCATCAACCCTGAAATCAAAGAATGTATGAATCCATGCATTGCTCGGTTTCCTTACATTGAGTTATGTACCATCTATTTTCTATAATATGAATCAATATGTCAAATCACTGTAGATGGAACATTGAATCTTTTCCTTTTTAAGCATTGAAAAAGAAATCGCTCCGTATGAATTGATCTAGACTACATGTTGAGCATTATTCTTCATTACAATGTACTATTCAACAAATAGCAGCTACTTCTTGCAAAGTTTAGCTAGGACCCTAAATAGAGGCAAGCTACATATTTACAAATGAACATTTGAGACACATAATTGTACAGTACAGAACTATGCAACTCAGATTTCAAAATAAATTGATGTAATAGGAAAATATTTGGAAATCAAAATTGGTATCATGCAATCCAACCAGGAGAACTCGAGGAAATTTAATGCTTCTGTACTACATTTCTTGGAATAGATTTTTTGTCCATCCGGCCTCATTATGAATATTGTGATTGATGATTTGAAAGAAACCCTCACTCTTTACTCCACAAACAAATCTATATCTGCAGTTAAATACCCTGAATAAAATTGCAGGGGTATAGTTGAGAAATTTTGAAATTTCCCATAATTAATTGAATATATTACAAATGGAAGGTAATTAAAAGTTCTCAGCACAAGAAGAAAAAGCCAGATGCTCTCGCAATTGGGATCAAACTGAACTTCCTTTAAAAGTTGTTAAAAAATGGCAATGTTCTATTTGATATATAAGAATTTTAGAACACAAGTTACAAACATGAAATAGCTGATTATTGTGGCCATTTGTGTTTAATTGCAGTAGGTACTCCATAACAGACAGGGGATGCTCCAATCAGGTATGGAAGCTTACATGTGCTACGGCCTTTGCCAATGCAAGACCCTGTTCGTACTGTGTCCATTGTACTTTTTATTCTTATGGATTTATCAAGTGCACTCTCAGGAAGTGACTGTTGGAATTGCTGAAATTTATCTTTATCACCCTTTCCTTTCTGCCTAGGTCGTAACACCTTTCTATCACTATTGTGACTACTTATTGTAAGGTTTTGAAGTTCATCCAGCACTTCCAGTTCACTGCAATATCTAGACTTTGCTTCAAGCCAACTGTGGAGCAGAACCTTGCTAAATCTATCAATATCACCATCTGTTACATCCCAAAGGTTGGCTATAATAGAAGGGCAGCCAGCCATCAAATATGACAGTGGAACACCAACTGGTTCATAATCCCCTCTACAAGAAAGGCGGCCACTGCTACATCCCATTAGAACTGCAGCCGCACAATAATCTAGTCTTTTGATATTCCTCTCAGGAATATATTGTTCTCCTGGTCATAGGCAAATAGTTACAATGCGTCAGAAATGTGACGTCCACAGAAAAGGGAAATGCATGTACATTATTATTCAATGGCCAGATATTTCTCAAGAAATTCCAGAAACATGAAAGAGACTAAGAGGTCTCCATAACATTATTAGGAAAACAAAATCAAAGGAAACAGAATAGAGATCTACATGAGCTAGGAGGCTGCACTTTATAAATGCAAACTCACCCGCTTGGACTAAATCTATATGTTCTTTTTCTTACATAATACCAATTGATTAACAAGTGTATCAATACAACCTTCAAAAAGAGGGAGGATGGAAGAACTAAATAACCAAACTATTAAAATGGCCCAACTACTGAGGGTATTTGGTAACTGTTATAGAAAAATAACTGTGTTAAGAATTAAGAGAATAATGAGTGATTAGAGGTGCAGGCATGATGCAGGTTTAGATGCATTGCAAGCAGAACTGAAAATACGCAATCAACCAGAACCAGCCGTCAATATAAAAGTCTCTCTGCATTCTGTAAATGTAAATATTTGTATTACTTTTGGGAACTGTGTTTGACAAAATGCTATGACCTATTTTAGGCAACTACTATTATCTATGTTGGAATAATTAAGAAAAAACCCTCTTGATGTATGGTCTAAAGACTAAGGTCCCTATGGCCATTACATTTATTATTTATTCATTATCAACACTTGATCTCAGACAACAGCACCAAACAGATATATCAAGTATTATTTTATAAACATTCTACAAAAAAATTGTGACTTTGACATTTGAAACAACCGACATGAATAAAGAATTTATAGGACCAAGAAAAACATATGGCCGCATTCACAGAAAGGAATAGAATGCTTAACGGTATGATAATAAGTAAATTTGTACATTTAAAACCAGACGCAGGTATGCAACAAAAGAAAACAAAGAATCCAAGCAGGGAGCATGTTGAAACAATTATGGCACAACAAAACATTGCAAAATGATCACAAAGTAGCTGCCAATCACGAGCAGACACAAAATCCTCATACAAGTACGAAAAACTAAGATTATTTTACAGAAGTCTAGAGGATTAATCTTAACAACAGAAATAACAGTACACTTCAATAGGAGAGGCAAAATGACTAGGTAAATTAATCATTGGAATAACTTAAAAGTATAAAGAAGAAGAAAAAAACAGGAGAAACTGAAAACAATAATTGCAAGGTAAATGAAGAATTAAAAATGGCATGGAACAGAAATGTAAGACTGTGCTTCAAATAAGCACAGTTTACGACTATGGAACCAATTCAATTGCATAGAGATATTCAATGACAAACACTGGTGGGCCACGGAGGATTAAGAATTAGGATAGGAGATTAGAAGTAAACCAATCAAATAATCTTATAAGAATTTCCCAATCACAAAAACCATAAATAGCATGCTTACCCAACATATTTAGAAGTAATTTTTGAATTTCTATGATACTAGCAAAAGAGCAAGAGAATGGATGAATTTAGAATAGGACAATATAAGGAAATAATGAGGTGTCCTCTCAATATTGTTTAGTGAAGGGCAGTTTGTAAGAAAAAGTGTGAAATTTCCTGCTGCAATAGCAAACGGAGCACAAAGCACCTTAAACATAAGTTATTAGTCACAGATGAAACAGCTCGAGTAGTTTATACACCCTAGCATGTAGTTCAATGTTCTTTGATTAAAACATAGACCACACTACAAAAGGCTATTGTGCTACATCGACTATGACATACAAAAAGCACTAAATGGAAAATATAAAAGTAAACCTGAAGCATACTAATTTATTCATATGACACAGAATGCAATGCTCATGAGAGTTTACATTACATCCTCACAATTCTATAAAATTGTTTATTACCGTGGTCATATGCCTGAACTGGTGTATTATTTTATCATGACCCTTCTATGGATCCCAAGACATATGTTGACCACAACAATTGTGGAAGAAATATTGTGTTGTGGTGACATGAACATGCAAATGGAAGGGGTGAGACCATCTAAGCTACCAAACAGAAATAAAATAGAACAGGCTGCACAGTGTAGAAATCCAAAACACAGAAATTAAGAATAGCTATTCATTCCCTGAGAATGAAAGAGTTCCATGCAAAGTATGCACACAGAGATGTAAGATGTCACACCACTGATCCAGCAATAAAAAAAACTCGGGAGCGAAACAAAGTTGTGTTAATCGTCCACAAATGATCAAAGTAGGTCAATGAGACTTGAAAGTATAACACGCTAGTATTATCAATACCCAGCTCAGTATGCTACATAAAGTAATTCATAACACTTCACATTTAGACCTCAATAATTGCGCCAAACTGCCATTGAAAAAACATATCCCAGACAATGTGAAATCCGAATAAAGACATCATTTGCATAAAAAGAGAAAATAGTCACGAGACGGATCATAAACAGTTTGGGTCCTGCCACCATAGTTACCAGGTTCGAAAATCCGATTAAGTTCGGAAGGGCAAAAAAATCCGAGAATTCGGAGTTCTCGAAAAAAAATCCTAAAAAATCCGGAAAAATCCGGTTTGGAATATATATACTTATATTATTATATATTTATATTATTGTATACTTATATTATTATATATAGACAAATCATACAAAAAAGTATTCATCTATCATCATCATCAACACTCTTTAATTATTATTTCAAATTTATAAAAATGATGAAAAATAAAATAATCAACCTTCTCTAATTTTTATTATATTATTTACATTAAAAAAATAATTTCCTTAAAATATAAAGTAATTTAAAATTTTAAAAATTATTAAAATAATAATAATAATTATATTAATAACTTCATAATATATTACATTATATTAAGTCGTCATTATATAACATTAATAACTAAAAAGTAAAAAAATTAATTTTATAAATAAACATATTATGTCATAAACTAAAGAACAATTTAATTATTTATTAAAATTAGAAAATTAACTTCACAAATTAAATAAATAAATAAACCTCTTTTTTACATAACTAATTAAACATAATTTAATTAATAATAATTGATTATAATAATAAATAATATTTTATTAATATTAATTTAATAAGTAAAGAGATTAATGATTAAATAAATACTATTTACTTATTAACATTTAATGTTAATAGTTAAATGGTATTTATTTAATTATTACTAATTATATTTTATCAACCTATAATATTAATAAATAATAACAAATATAATAAATATTAACAAACAATATAAATTTTAATAAGTTAACAGTTATAAGTATAACTTATAAATATTTTATCATTTATAAATAAAGTTAACACTTAGTAGATATAAGTAAGGTATGGATAAATTTAAAAAGTTAAAAAGTAAGTAATTGTGTAATCGTATGCATAAAGGTACGCATAAATTTTAATAAGTTAATAACTAATAGTAATTATCTAATCGTATGCTGCGAATAAACAAACCTAAAGAGCTGCGAATAGAGTCTCTACCACTGCTAAAGAGTCTCCTCCTGCCGCCGCCAAAGAATCCAAAGAAAAAGCTACGAGTTTAGAAGAAAACAAAAGTATTATAAGCTGCAGAAATTTGCAATATCATAAACTCCAGAAATCGCAGAATTTTTTTTTATGCAGAAATCATCGGATTTGCAGTATTTTCTCCAAGTCTGCAAAGTCGTGTTTATAAAAGCTTTCAACTTTTTAGGGTTACGATTAGGTATTTTGGATTTTACTTTTAGGGTTTTACGATTTTGGGTTTTTTATTATTATTAGAATATGGTGAACTGAACCGAATAAATTCGGATCCCTCAAAAAATGCGGTTCGAACCGGATTTTGTCTGAATCTGGCCGAACCTGGTAACTATACCTGCCACACTCCAAAATCAAAGATATTCTAACCATAAACCATTACTGCAAACCTAGTCCAAACATAAGGAAGGAATGCAACTTGAAATATTATCTTTATCTGTGAGACTTGTCAAAGTAAGGTTCAAATGCTTGGGTTGCATACCGCTGCCATGTCCAAAATAGATGAAAAGGTCATGTTTTTGGAGAGCGAAAATACACTCCTCTGGAGTAGGAATCACTCCATCTTTACCCTGTAGAAAGTTAAAATCACAAGAAACATATTAGAAGAAGTTCAAAAGAAACTTAAGCTGCAGGAAGAATACGTGTATAAATTTAAAAAACATACATGAAATCAGGAAAGATTGCTTAACATATCTTACCTCCCAGCCTTGTTGATTCTTGAACCAATCCTCAAATGCAGCTTGTGTGGTACTGAGGTCTCCACTTGGATTTAACAAATAGAATGCATTGTAAGGGTCCACAAATGGTAACTTAGATGCCTGTTCCAGAGCTACAGATTGTATATTTTTTCTTGCAGACACTTCCTGCTTTGTATTGTTTTTCCCTTTTTGATATTCTTTTTTCTTTTTCGTCAAACAAATCTACCATTTCTAGGTGGCCTCTGGATATCATAAGAGCTGAAATGCTGCCCACGGAAGGCATACGATAAACCTCTTGTTTCCTAAGTATTGGCAAACTCTCCCAAGGAAGGACCTGCACTACCAAAATATGCTATATTAATATTGTGTATCAGTGCTAATCAAAATTGGAAAGATATAGCTGTGCCGTCATTAATGAATTTACCTGTGAGTTGGCATCAAGTACAAGCACAACTGGTTCTCTTTGAATGCACATCATACTTGAATTTTCAAAATCATTTAACAAGTTGCAAGGAAAATAACTTTCGCATGACCTGCTTTCTGTACTATCTTCTTCTTTGAATTGTTTCTTCTTTTGCCTAGATGATTTTCTTGGTTCTTTATCACACATTTTATAATAGCCATTCTTCTTTAATGCTGCACTTTGAAATGCATTTGTAAGTTCTTTTGCAGCTTTGCCAATAATATTTTGACTTTCAGATCCTTCATAGATACTATGAGTTAAACAAGAATCCCGCATTGATTTTTTCCCATTTTGCTTGGGACTGCAATCCAGTGATGTAATCTGAGCCAATGATGGGCTCTGTAGATGCTTAAAAGTTTTCCACTGTAGCAAATAACATATGCCCTTCTCAATTTCATTACTTGATAAAGAAGAAACACCACTCAAAAGAGCTTTCAACAGGCCTGCATCAACAGGAAAGAAATCCTCCTTTCCTATATTTAGTGCTGTCGAATCAATCATTGATTTGAGATCCTGCATATGTGTTTGTAAAGCATCACAGTAGGCTGCTTCTGAGGGTTCTCCCAATAAGAGACATTTCCATGGACCAAGCCAAGAATCTTCAATTCCCCTGTTATTACAAAGAAATACTATTAAAACCGCTTTGGTTTAGAAACAGATTGAAATGCTACAGGTAGCTAGCAGAAAATGCCACATTTCGGATATTATTATGCACCTTAAAAGATTGCCAAGCCGATTGTCAAGTTGCATTCTCCACTGCCACCATTTGTTTTTCTCCTCATTAGTAGCAACTGGCAGAGCATTAGAGGTGGAAAGGCGACTTTCCTCAAGCAAGAAACTGAACTCTCCAGCAACTACATCCATCACCATTTGCAAGGAACTATCAGTCCACTTATTAACCTCCGAAGTGCTACTAAAATGTCATTATCTCCTCATTTTCATTATGTATTTAAATCATCAGTGTCGACAAACTCATCCAGTAGCTCTTTGCAGATGCCAGTAGATGTCACCTATCAATCCCTCATGGTTTGAAAAAATTGCAATCCGTTATTCAATTTAAGTCAATAATCATATCTGAATGTTGCAAGTATCATAATCCTTTTTTCCCAATATGTGCAATAACTAGAAGATGATGGATCAAAGAAATGCATAAATGTTTGAATGATTTTATACAATGTAAAATGTGTATATTTAAAAGAAGGAGAAGGATCGGTTGAATAACCGTATGACAGGTCCCAATCATAATGTGCCTTCACTTATAAAATGTAATACACATTAGTTTATGCTAACATTCCCCCTTTATTACATTGTTTTTTACAAATTTACCCTCAAAACATCATCATATTCTTGTTGGTTTCAAAATCTAGTCTGAGTCGTAGAAATGTCCTTTTAAATTTACTATGGTGAGGAAGACACCTCTAGATTTATGAGAATCAATGTGACTAGATGTGCTTGCATTTGTCAAAATTGTAGATGAAGAGGTGAAATATTGATATGCTCTTGCAGTGAGACATGCATGTCTTTATTGGAAGAACAATAACTGAGAGGGGGGATGAGTCGGTCCTTTAAAAATTTTACTTTAATTTCTCTAACTTGCATACACCATTCAAAGTATCCATTGAAAATTCATTAATCAATGTGATATTATTAAGTTTGAAACAACCTATCCACAAGAACATGACACAAGAGAGAACAGAAGATATAAAGTGGGAAACCCCTCAAAGGGAATAAAACCCACTGAATCTATCCATGTATTAGTCAACTACAAAGGAATCTTATGAATATGTACACATCACAATAAATTTCTCTTCATTAGTGAGGCACCAACCCCATAAGGAGCACCAACCCTTGTTTAGTAGATTACCCACTTTACAAGGAGGCTACAACCCCCCAATATAACCAAGTATCCACTTAACTACCTAAATATGAAAATCACTTGATGTCCTGTATTTATCTAAACAAATGATTGTGATCACTCTTTTAAATCTCTTCACTCAAAACCATCTCAAAAAAATCCTCTCCTTCTTTTCTCATGAATGCACCTATAAAGCATGTTGATTAGGTCAAGTGACCTTGTATCAATTTCTCCTAAGGCCCTTCTCATATTCATATACTCTTATCTTCTCTACTCAACTCGAATCCCTTTAACCTCTTACAACCCTCTTCTTTATCACTCACAACTCCATCATCTTCTAAATTTACTCAAATGAGTAAATACAACTACATTTATATACATGACTCGTCGCCTGAACTTTACTCTAAATCAACCAAGACCTTTAGAAAATGCAAGGTCAGTCATACAAAAACATAATAAGACTCGCTAAAAACATTACACATTACATTTGCAAGACCCATTAGGTCGACATAAGCCTTATAAACATAAACATGTTGAACTAGGCCTGCATAACAGGTGGGGTCGTAGCTCCAACGGTCACAATTTGAATTTACTAAGGTACATAGGAATCTTAAAAAAGACTTCATAATCTCTAAACACTTCAGCTCAAAAACCTCTTAACACCATCTACAAGCATGAAACACTCTTCTGAGTATCCATCTATCAATATGTGTCACTCCATTTGGCAAGCTTCACCTATTAGGTCTTAAGAACCTAATTATTAGTCCTCAAAATTGATTTAGTTCTCATATCAAAACACCACTTCATAGTACATGTGGTACATCACTGAAAAGAGTCTCAATTATTTTGAGAAACCCACAAGACCAATAACAATCTCACATTTAGGGCATAACACACTTAAACACTTCCTTCTCTAAAACTTATCAAATCCTGGTGTTATCCTACATGTTATGTTTGTGGATCTTGTTTTCATGTCAGAGTGTGGTACACCTTCTATGTGTTACACTCAGGTATTTTTACAACGGTCCCGCTTGTCAGTGAACTGGGTCAGGGGGGTTCGGGGGCGAAGCCCTAAATTTTTCTCGAAGCAAATTTGTTAGGAAATAAGAGATAAAATATGCGGAATAATCCCTTACAGAATTGCAACAGTAGAAACTAATATGCAGAAAATATTACAGATCTCAAATAAAAGTGCAGAAAAAATAACACAACACAGAGAGACAAGATTTAACGTGGTTCACCCAATTTGGGCTACATCCACCAAGAATCACTTGCTCATATTTTATTACAAGCCTCCACTCTCTCAATACAATACCTAGATCCGTTTGGAGCTATGCTCAACAAACTCTACAGAATTCACACCCGAATTCAAAACACATCTGCAATACATTTGCTTGTGCTTCTATCATATGCATAAGACCATATAAATAGACAACTGCTTAAGCAGTTTTAAAAAACTATGGGTATCAAAACAATGGGCAAAAACAAAACCGTCCCAGAAAGCTATGGGTAAAAAACCGAAGAGGCGGTTTTACAAAATAATGGGTACCAAAAAATTATGGGTCTAAAAAATAGCCCATAACGGTTACCCATTACGGGGGCATGGGTTAATAAACCACCGGTGAGCGGGATAAAAATACCCAAGTGTAACACATAGAAGGTGTACCACACTCTAACATAAAAATAGGCTCCACAAACATAACAATCTCCCACTTGGAGACTGATTTCCACTGAGCAAGCTTCTCAACCCTTCACTGTAATCTGCGAAGGCCAACCAAAGTTGAACATAGCTTTAGTTTATCACTTGTGACCACCTTGGTCATCATGTCTGTAGGATTCTGACTGGTATGAATCTTCTCCAACTTCAACTTATCTTCCTCCAAAGTTGTCCTGATGAAGTGATATCTCAACTGTATATGCTTCGTCCTGGAGTGGAAAGCAGAGTTCTTAGCTAGGTGTATAGCACTCTGACTATCACTATGTAGCTTACATTCCTCCTGCTTATGCCCCAACTCCTCAAGCAATTGTTGTAATCAAATCATCTCTTTGCTTGCCTCTGTGGCAGCAACATACTCAGCCTTCATTGGTTGACAAAGCCACCAGCTTCCATAGTCGTGAAATCCAGCTCATTGTTGTCCCACCTATAGTGTAAATATAACATGTTGTGCTCCTCCTGTTGTCTACATCTCCAGCCATGTCTGAATCTACATAACCACGTAAAGTGGTGTCTGATCCACTGTAGCACAAAACTGTCCCCATGGTTCCTCTCAAATACCGAAGGATCCACTTTACTGCTTACCAATGCTCTTTACCTGGATCACTCATAAATCTACTCACAGCTCCTACTGCATGGGCAATATCAGGCCTAGTGCACACCATAGCATACATCAAACTACCAACTGCTGATGAGTAAGGTACCTTGGACATCTGGTTTCTTTCCTGCTCTGTCTTGGGACACTGCTCCTTTGATAACTTGAAATGGCCTGCCAAAGGAGTCCCAACCGGTTTAGCATCCCGCATGTTAAACCTATCCAATACCTTCTTAATGTACTCTTCCTGAGATAAATTCAAATTCCATTCCTTCCTATCCCAAGTTATCCTCATACCAAGGATTTGTCTGGCTGCCCCCAAATCCTTCATATCAAAGGATTCACTTAGTTGTTTCTTGAGTACTTTTATTTCCTGCATGTTTTTACCTGCAACCAACATGTCATCAACATACAAACATAGGATAATATAACTTCCATCCTCAAATTTCTTTGTATACATGCAATAGTTAGAATGACATATAATATAACCTTGCTCCATCATGAAGCTATCAAACTTCTTATACCATTGACGTGGAGCTTGTTTCAAGCCATACAAGCTTTCTTCAGTTTACACACCATCTCCTCTTTACCTTTGACCTCATAGCCCTCTGGTTTCTGCATATATAGTTCCTCCTCCAAATCACCATGGAGAAATGCAGTCTTTACATCTAACTGTTCTAAGTGCAAGTCTTCTGCTGCCACTATTCCAAGAACAGTTCTAATAGAAGTCATTTTTACTACAGGAGAAAAAATCTCATCAAAATATATACCTTGTTTCTGTGCAAACCCCTTGACCACCAACCGGGCCTTATATCTTTTCTTTCCTCCTTCATCTTTAAATTCTGTACACCCACTTGTTTTGAAATGCTCTTTTTCCTTCTGGTAGCTTCACCAAATCCCAAGTCTGGTTCTCCATGAGAGACTTATGCTCCTCATCCATGGCTTGCTCCCACTTCTTACTGACATCTACCTGCATTGCTTCATCAAAGCTCTCTGGTTCTCCACTATCAGTGAGTAATAAATAATAAAGAGAAGGAGAAAAATTTCAAGGTTCTTTTCTTACCCTAGAAGACCTCCTCACTATAGGAGTTTGGGGTTCCTGCTGAGTGGGTTCCTGAACTGATTCATGGGTCACTTTCCCATCCGAAAGATCCTCTACCACTGCATATTCTTTCTTGGATTCTTCCCTGCTTTCCTGCAACTGTTGCTTATACATGACTTTCTCATTAAAGACCACATCCCTAGACCGAATGATTTTCTTGTCCTTAATACTCCAACATTTAAACCCAAAGTCATCACCACCATAACCAATGAAAGTACATTTTTCTGATTTAGCCTCTAGCTTGGTCCTATCATCCTTGTCTATATGAACAAACACCTCACATCCAAAGACTCTAAGAAATGAATAATCAACTTTCTTACCATACCATGCCTCCTCAGGTATGCCTCCATCCAAGGCACTTGAGGGTCCTCTGTTTATCAAGTACACCAGTTGTGCTCACCGCTTCTACCCAAAAAGAAAGAGGCAGTCCTGCATGTAACCTCATGCTCCTAGCACGTTCCATTATTGTTCTGTTCATCCTTTCTGATACCCCATTCTAGTGTGGAGTTCCTGGAACCATCTTTTGCCTACGGATTCCATTCTTAGAACAGTAATCATTAAATTCATTGTTGCAATACTCCCCTCCATTATCTGACCTGAGACATTTTAGCTTAAGACCTGTTTCATTCTCTACCAAGGCTTTCCATTTAACAAAAGTGTCAAATACATCAGATTTTTTTCTAATACAATAAACCCAAACTTTCCTTATTGCATCATCAATAAAAGTAACATAATAACTTGAACCCCCAAGAGATGATACCTGAGCCGGCCCCCACACATCAGAATGTACCAGCTCTAACTTACTCTCTTTCTTCGTAGGTCCAACCTTGAGAAACCTTACTCGCCTTCTATTTCCCATATATGCAGTTCTCACATAAATCCAAACCTAGTTCTGTATATCCAGGAAAATTCTTCTTTATGATGTTCATGCCCTTATGGCTCATATGACTGAGCCTATAGTGGCATAATGTTGTATCTGCATCTGAAGCCACAAGATTACAATCATTAGTACTATCAGTGGTTAAATACAAGGTTCCAACCTTCTTACCTCTTACCACCACAAGAGCACCCTTGGTAACCTTCCAAGAGTTAGCTATAAATATCACAGTACAACCATCACTTCCCAATTGCCCTGCCGATATCAAATTTCTCCTTAATGTAGGCACATGTCTGACATCCTTCAATAGCCATGTATTCCCATTCTGCATCTTAACCTGAATAGAACCTTTTCCAACTATACTGCAAGGCTCATCATCACCAAAAAAAACATGCCCAAAATCCCCTTGAACATAATCAACAAAATAATGCCTATGTGGAGTAGCATGAAAAGAAGCCCCTGAATCTAAAACCCAAGATTCAGTAATATTATGCAAAGAAAGAATCAAAGCATCCTGACATACATTACCCGATGCCACATTTACCTCCTTGTTTTCTTCCTGTTGTTTCTTCTTATCCCGAAGCTCCCAACAATCCTTCTTTGCATGCCCAGGCTTTCCACAATTCCAACATACAATCTTGTTCTTGGATTTTGACCTTGCCCGATCTTTTGATTTTCCACGGTTTCCTCTATTCTTCTGTCTCCCTCTAGTTTCCACTGTCAAAGCATTCCCTGAAGTAGAAGATTCCTTGGAGCTTTTTCTTCGCATTTCCTCACTTAGAATCACCCCTACAACATCCTCAAACTTCAACTTCGAGTTAGCTGGAACCGAGTTACTTACCGCCATTACCAGGCTATTCCAACTCTCAGGTAAAGAGCACATAATTAATAAATCCCTAACTTCTTCATCAAATTCTATTGTAACCGAAGCTAGCATATTCACAACCGTATTGAAATCATTTAAATGATCTGCTACTGAACTATTCTCAGACATCTTCATATTAAACAACTTTTTCATTAAAAATATCTTATTAGAGGCAGAGGGTTTTTCATACAACTTCCCTAATGCATCCATTAGATCTTTTGTAGTCTTTTCCTTTGAAACATTAAATAATACCGAAGATGCAAGACACATCTGGATTATTCCAAGTGCCTTCCAATCTAACAAATCCCATTCTGCATCTGTCATACTCGAGGGTTTGTTCACCTTCTTAGACAACGGAGTATAAAGATCCTTCTGATCAAGGTAATCTTCCATCTGCATCTTCCAAAGACTGAAATTTTTCCCGTTGAATTTATCAACCCTAGATCTTCCATCATATGCCATAGCTCCCACTCAAGATAACACTTTCCCTATGATTCAACACTTCAACAAACCAAACTAGGCTCTGATACCAATTGTTAGGAAATAAGAGATAAAATATGTGGAATAATCCCTTACAGAATCGCAACAGTAGAAACTAATATGCAGAAAATATTACAGATCTTAAATAAAAGTGCAGAATGAATAAAACAATAGAGAGAGACAAGATTTAACGTGGTTCACCCAATTTAGGCTATGTCCACAAAGAATCACATGCTCAGATTTTATTACAAGCCTCCACTATCTCAATACAATACCCAGATCCGTTTGGAGCTATGCTCAACAAACTCTACAAAATTCACACCCGAATTCAAAACACATTTGCAATACATTTGCTTGTGATTCTATCATATGCATAAGACCATATAAATAGACAACTACTTAAGCAGTTTTACAAAACCATGGGTATCAAACAATGGAGTACATGAGCCATTAGCATGAAATTGATTATTGTATTCTAGAGTTGTTTAGAGCTCTAAACATACCACGCTGAGGTATGATAGTCAAATTATCCTGGTGTATAGTAGATCTTGAGCTAGATCAATTTGTAGTATATTTGATGGCCTTTTTCAGTGGCATTTTGCTCCCTGACAAGACCAGAGCTTCATTTCCACTTGGTCTTATTTGGACTGATATGCAGATTGATTGATGGTGAGGGATATTGTTGGGGCCAATGCATATTGGCACATTTATATTGGGACCTTCACTTGATTACATATTACCATCATAAGACAGTAGGTCCAACCTATTTTTTATAGATTTGGACATGGGATCATATTACCATTGGTTGTCCCATAGGTGTTTTGCATGTTTGTTCTCTAAAGGAGCCTTCTACTATGGGTTGGATTCTGGCTGGCGATGATGTGTGGCTAAACATGGGAGATACATAGCACTATCTCCAAGAGTTTTATGCGCTATAAAAATATATGATAGTATGGAGGCCATACAAAAACTTTCATTGGTCAGACGATGGTTTAGAGCTCTGTATAGCGACAATCGAGCACTTCATGTTTGGTATTCACAACTATATTCAAGAGTTTTATAAATTTGACCAGTGTCAGAGACAACTTGGCACTGCACAGGATGTGTCAGGGCCAGATATGTGGTATGCTCACAGATCTCGAGATTATGTTTATATGGGGCCATAGATTATTATGGATAGATCTATGGCCATCTATTTACAAGCAGTGCGAGTTCAGTGGGTACCTTTGAGGAAGGCCAAAGATCTAGGGTGCATAGTATAGTATGGGCCGTGGTATAAAATAATATTACCTTGTCGATTGATTATTTTGAGAGCAACCTATGATACAAGAGTGATATTACCTCTAGTGGGACCTCCTAACAGTGGTGATGAAGGTGGCGGGGATGATGGAGATGATGATGATGATCCATTTGATGGTCATCATCATAATGGGGGTGTGGGACAGGGTCCTCCACCACAGAAGCCACATAGATAGGGGCCTAGGCCAAGAAAGAGACAGGTGCTATTAGCACCTCATATGTAGTTTCCTCCAGTTGGGATTATAGTTGGTATTCATATTCCTATACAGTAGGTGCATCTGCAGCAGGGTCCTCCACCTTGTGCTCCAAGTATTTGTGGAGATGATGGAAAGTTAGCTACACTTTAGCAACAGTTAAAGGTAGTGATAGCCATTTAGTTACAAGTGGCATATGAGAGGGATCATGTTAGGGCATAGCTCCAAACTATTACAACATAGAGAGATTAGGCAAGAGCTCAGTTTCAGGCCATCACCACAGAGAGGAACCGGGTGAGAGCTCAGGCTAGTCACGATGGAGATGGGGTTGCATGGTTGTAGCAGATACAACAACTAGCAGCAAAGGGTGCTTAGATATTGAGCCTTTTACATCAAGCACAGACACATACTCAGACCATTATTACACAGCGGGATCAGTCCCAAACCTAGGTGTAGGGTATCACTATTCAAAGAGATCAGGCACATGCCCAGGTCTAGACTATTAAAATAGATAGATATCATCAAACTTCCGCACTAAGATAGGCTCAGGCTGATATTGGTAGGCTTACAAGAGAGTGGAATTATTCTATACAGGAAGCTACAACCTTTGGTGACATCGAGATGATACATGACATTATGAGAGCTAGTGGCAAGGCCTCCTATTACGAGGCTGCCTATTATCGAGCAGTGCCAGAGGGACAAAGAGTGAATCCTTTTTATCAGCTTGATGTGAGCAGGACAGGATCTAGGTCATGGAGGTCAGGGCAGTCGGTACAACAACCCATTGTTTAGTAAGGTGGTGCACCCAGAGCTAAACCATCCCACCATCAGCAGCAACATCCTCCTATTCAACACCTGAGACCTGAAAATCTAGGAGAGGGGGAGAAACGTGGATGATGTATTTACATATGATGTACCCTTATGTGCATGCATCTTATGAAGGCTGATTTTGATCGATATAAGTACTGATGTACCATTTTTTTTGTATGCCTCTTATGAAGGATGTATTATGATCCATGCCTTGTGATGGTAGATTTTGTATTGATGATGTATATCTATTTTTGAGATAGATATCTATACATGTATATGGACATTCAATTTGATATTTTTTCATGTTTTGATGTCTTATGATGATGACTCATGTTTATGGATGTATATCATGATGTTGTATGATTTTATTTTATATGTATGTACCATGATGGATGTTTGATGATGTACCACATGTTTTAGATTTGATGATATATCCTTAGATGATATCATATGTTTTATACATTAGATAATTTGTATATCAATATAAAAGACGATATATTGGTTCTAGGGGGGATAGATTTTTGATCATGTGCAATCCCTCTTGACTCGTTGATGATAGGTTATGTGATTATTAACTTAGCATGCATGCTTGATGTAATGCTTAGCATTTTTGTATATATGATGTATTAGATGATGTTTTATGTGATGAATGATAGATGATAGATGTGATAACAAACAATATGCATGTAATAACAAACATAAAAGAAAAAGTTAACAAACTTAACCAAATATATACATACAAAACACAACAACAATATGTAGCTAAAAATGAACTCAAGCAAACCTTAACAACAGATTAAATTTGTATTCAATCTAAGTACAATTAATTTTAATATATGCATATAGTAGATGATGAAAACATACGAATATTTACAAGTATGAAAGCTCAAAAATGGACTCAATGCAACACACAAACAAGATTTAATATAAGTAAGAAAATGAATCACACTTTAAATCATACAATGTGAAAAGATACCTATAACCTAGACTATACAAACCAATAAATAAAAGTAACCAAAAAACTACTTTGTTTTTGTGGGACAACATTGATATACTTCCTAATGTTTTTGGTGTTATCTTGAAAGATAAGTTTTCAAGGCTTCTGTTAACATTGTTTTCGGTGTTTCCTTTAGACAATGTTATGAAGTTTGCATAGCTTCATCTCAAGAAGGGGGAGTTTTGAATTTTTTTGGTATATCCTTTTCTGAATGTTTTTTGTATTTTCTAAGGTCCTATTTTGAAAGCAATGTATAATGACAAAGAAGCTTGGATGCCCCCAACGTGATGTGGGAATATACAAAAGGTAGAATTCCATACATGTATGTTCAAGAAGTTGAAATGTGAAGGTTCCCCTAGCATTAGATGGGAATATACAAAAGTGATCCCTTCATGTAGATATAAGAGCAAATGAGCCAGATCACGACTTTGCAAGATAGGTGCGGTAGGATTCCTAGACCTTTAAGGGAAACCAATGCTAGATATAAATGAGAGTTACCCATCCAAATGTAACAGTATCTCATGAACAACGAATCCTCCTTAAGCACCGGAAACTAGTTTTCACCCAAGGGCCTGCCCAATGCACCACAATTGCATGGTTTTCACATGTGGATGACCTGTTTTCTTGATTTTTTTCTTGTTTTTTTTTTATTTTCTACTTTTTAGGTATTTTGTGATATATGCACCATGCTTAAGCATAGAACTACTTGAGGTGCATGGCATTCATGGGTTTTATAATCTCTTATCCATCAGAATGTGTAATTTGATATGCTCCCGATCCATATTTAGCAACAAACACATAAGGTACTAACTAGTTAACCTTAATTTTTCTTTTCTTTTCTATGTTCTTAACAATGTTTCTCTGGTTTTCTTTTAGATCAAGATCACCTACATCAAATTCATGATAAATTATTTGTTTTGTTATGTCCTCTTGACACTCGATTCTGATAAACCTTTACGTGATTAAGCCCTCGCATATGCTTCTCATCCAGCAGCTCTAGCTCTACTAGTCGAGCAAATCTGTAGTCTTCATATTTATCAAGATAGTCCCAGAGAGATATTATCAAGTAGGGAAGCTCCAATTCCAAGGGTATGATGGCTTCTGTACCAAATACTAGGGAATATGGGGTTGTGTTGTCGTCAAATCATTGTACCCCCTGAATGGACAGGATATAAGTAGGTCGTTCAATGTAATTGGGACACATGGGATCACTTCTCAAGCTGTGGGACTTGGGCTCAAGGTGAGCCTCTGGAGAAGGCTGACTTCATTTTCCTAAACCAAGTGATGTACTACTCTTAGTGCAGTAAAATGACTATCTAATCCTAGGTTAACATTTTCATGGGTTTTAGGGAAGGAGATTTGCAAAAGGAAACTATATTAGGGATGGTGATGCACTGAATAAAAGAATATGTTGAATCTCAGAAAGGGTTAATGTAAGTAGGATGCAAACACCATTAGTCACCTTCACCTATTGCAACCTAAAAAAGTCACAAAATACCACAAACCAGAAGCATATGTTCCTTTGTTAAAACTTGAATCATACAAAATAGAGAGACTAAATTGGATTGAACACACAATTAACTAACCATGAGGATAAAATGCATGAAAATATCAAACATTCATTTTTCTGATGATGGCTAACGATAATATAACCTTAAATAATAGAAGGAAAAGAATCTTTCCACAACTGACATAAAAGATGGTTATATCACTTTTCCATAACATGATAGAAAATAATTTGAAATAAAGGCAAGCTAATCATCTATACTAAGGAATCATACATTCACAAAGCATATATAAATCAACCATTTAGCACAATAAATCAATTTCTTCAAGGTAAGATATCTCTCTGAATATAATTAAAAGGTTTTTCAATCTCTGAAGCACTCTTCCAAGCTTGAAGAGCAACTTCACCAAAATATGATCTATCTATCTTTTGATTCCATAAACCAAAATATTTATAATTTCTTTAGGCTGGGCCTTCAACTAATATTTTACTAAAAATAGAAATGTCATTAATTCAAGGGAACCTGCTCCCATAAAAATTGCAAGTTTGTTGTAGGGGTTTGACTCAGTCAACCCTATAAATTTGACTGATCTAGAGCTTGTATCTTTCCTTTCATGGCTGCTCATCTTTGACTTGATTCTACAACACCTTCTTCCTATGCATGTTTTTGTTGTTTTTCCTCCCATATAGCCATTTGATGCTTGTATTCGATGAAGCGTTTAATTATTCCTTGAATTTATTAATCCCCTTGCCCACATGCATAGTGATTCACCACATATGTTGTTTTAATTTCCCTCGTGATCTTGGTTGGAACTCTTCTAAGTTTACTCAAAACTTTCTTCAATCTTCCTATGAAATTTTGGCATAAAACCAACCTGTCAATAGATTCACTGCTGAAAGTTTTAGTAACTTCATCATCACATTTCATCAAATCTTAGAAATTATGTTTGATCTTCTCCTCTAGAAGAGCATCAATATTTTCATTGAAGAATTTATAGTTAACAATATCAAATTATTATGATATGTCATTCAAAGCATCTGTAATCTCCACTCACTTATCGTCCAACTTCTTAATTAAATCTTGCAGCACTTGACACTGAAATTCCATGGCCTTATGATATTCAAATAACTTTGCAGCATCATCGATTACATCCTCCTAAAGGATTAGATCTTAAACTTATTCTCTAATTTCACTCCATGTTGCCAAATTCAAATTTAGGTTGTTATTATCTTCTAAAAAAGCTTCATCCATTTTGTAAATAGTATTTTTTCCAACCTGTAAATCATTATATATTTCAACAACTTATTTAATTAAAGGATTAGCTTCCTGCAGTATACGTTCCATCCATCCATCTACTGATCTCCCTTTATGGCCTATCTTTTTCGATCTCATGATAAGAAATATAATCAATAGTAGATGAAACTATCATAGCCGTAATAGTTGAGAGTTCAATAGATTTAGTTGGTTTTATTACTTTCTATAGTAATGTAGTGAGCTGCTCGACCTTAGCCTTAAGCTCATCCTTGGAAGCTTTATATTTATCATATTTTCCAACAGATTTCCAAGAGCAGTGTGTACATCTTATTTTGCTCCTTCATGAAAGGATTTTCCCAATGAGAATTTAGAAATCTGATAATCCATAGCTGTAATTGTTTCTTTCATTTTTCCCTCAGCAAGAGTGGTAACCTCTATAACTTGTTCCCCAAATGCATTCATTGTTAGGATTGAAATGATCGTTGTCTTCTTGGCTTGTCTCTTTAGGGTATGTTCCAATATGCTCATTTCTATTACGTCTCTCAAAGGCACTTTCTTATTTTGCTTTGGAGTCTGCCAAAACAACCATTTTGGAATGGTTGATGTTGTTGATGACAAAAAAGTTGATTTAGTACTTGAAACATTAGCCAAAACAAGAGTACCAAAAACATTAGTTGACATTTGAATAGTAGTGGTAGTAATGGATGGGGTGGCTATGAGGCTAACCATATGATTTGATACAATGATGTTAGGGAATGAGATGGAAGAAATGGAAGTGTTAGGGGAAGTGAAGAATAAATGGGTGAGCCAATAGTTTCTGTAGCTGAGAGAATGAGAAGGGATGAGAATACTTGGGTCATAGAAGGAGATGGGAAAGAAGAGATAATCAAAGAAGTGGAAGGAAATAATGTAGGAATGGAAAATGGAAGAGAAGAGGGAAATGATGGGTCTTTTGGGACACTAGGAGATTCACTAAGTTCAACTATTTCTATCACAAGTGTTGTAGGAGGCAAAACTTTGGGAATAGGAGCCTTGGAAAGAGATGAGCTCCTAAAAATAAATGAAATCTTTTTTGGAACTGTATGGGTTTTTTGGGTTGACTGTTTCCCCTTTGTGGGTGTTGATTGGTTCATGGTTGATGGTGCCCCTGTATCTATATGTTTCTCTAACCCCTTGGGTGATATTCCCAAGGTAACCAACCAAATGTGAGTTATTTGTAGAATTGGTCCCACTCTCTCCTTCGTGTTACGACATTATTCTACATACCAATCAATCCATGGCAATGGTTGATTGGTAATATTATTATTTTTATACAATTCATCCAAAACCTCATCATTGTCATGTATGTCTTTTGGTATGTCAGTTATTCCAAATTGTCGAACCTCATCCAAAGTTATCCTTTCATAGTCTCTCTATCAGATGATGAATTCATCCCAACAATGGATAAAGATATCTTCTAACTAGGGCACAGGGGAACTGGACCAACTTGTTTTGTTGAATTTCCCCCAATAGTCAAAATTAGTCCATGGATGGAAAGCTCTCAAGGTTACCTCTACCATTTCTGCATCTACATTCTTAGCCCTATAAATATTTGGGCAAGTGTATCTACCAATTGAAATAGGGAATTACATTCCCACTTTATGCCTTTTATTATGGATCTTGTGGTAATCTAGCAATTTCCAAGCCAATTATAACAAGACCTAATTGTTAGTAGGACATTTAGGAAACTAGCTAGGAGCACCCACAAAGCCAAGAATCTGAATGTAAGTAAATGTGGTGAGCTGAAGGTAGATAGCTCCCCACTCACACACTTCCTTGAAGGCTTCATCAGAAATCCTCCAATTAAAGAGCTCCTTATCGAAATGGTAGAGGATTATAACAAATAAGGCATCATTGATCCTGTGGAAGTGTTTGCATCCCTTGTCCAGTGTGAGTTGAGGATAGAAATCATATATTTGAGAGATTCTTCAAATACCCTTGGTATTTAACTCAGTGAGATTTGTCATGACAGTTACAGCATAAACCAAGAAGGATGTCCTATAGAAACACTTTGAAGAATGCACTCTACTCAACTGATAGCAAATGGATCTACTGATATGCTCCCCTCATCTGATCAATTCACTATTCTTCTTTATAGTAGCAATATATAAGAACATCGACTCCTGAAATTCCTTTGCAGAGGGAAGACCTAAGACTCTTCTTAGTAGCACAATAAGATCACTGAACTCTTGAATGAAATCTGATCGATACATGGTCTTTGTAAATTTGGCAATGCTCTTAGCCAGATAGGTTTTCAACATGACCCTCGTGCACAACTTCGATTCTTTACCCCAATGTTTCACCGCTGATTTAGGTGAAATTGTGGCGTACTCTTCAACATCAGGGTCTTTAAGAAAATCTTCAAAGAAATCTAGGTCCAGTCAGATCACAACTTTTCCATCGACATCTTTAACTGAAATAGATTCTTCATCATAGAGGGCTATTGTAGCCAAAACAAATTTTGGGCAATGCATGGATGTGGGAAAACTGGAAGCAAGAGAAATCCCGTTGTCATATATATCCTACATCTAGGGTTTCTTATTTGGGGCCTTCACCCTTGCCTAGAAGTCTAGAAAATCAAATTTTCCAAGTTCAGTGTCCCCTATGTGTCCTAGGTCAGAAGATAAGCAAGAGTGAGGGGAAACCCTGAGGAACGAGTATTTCATAATTTCCTTGCCCTTGGATGTGGAAGTAGACATCAAATTCTGAGTTCTGAAATGCTGAAGAAGAGAAGTCTGAAAACCTTAAAAATCTCCAACCTCTGAAAACTTGAGAATTAGAAACCCGAAGAGGAGAAGTCCGAAATCTCGAAATGGAAACCTCTAAAAACATGAATTGGGGAAGTACGAAATGACTGGTTCCGAAAGCCCAAAGTGGAAAAGTCTGAAATGATAGGTTCCGAAAACCCAAAAAAGTGAAAACCTCTAAAGTCTGAATGGCACAATCCCCAAAAAATGAGAATTTTTGAACAACCCAAAGCTCCAAATACCGAAAAGAGAGTTCTAAAAAAATGTTGATCTCCGAAATCTAAAAAACAAAAGGTGACGAGAGGGAAAATTGGAGAACTCGAGAGGATCCTTGCAAACTGTGAGTCCCTGTAGAAACTCAAATCATGGAAACATGGTGGGTAATGAATTTTTCATTTCCCAAGGTATGCAGAGGAGGAACGAAGAAAATAAATAATGAGGCAACAAATCAAAAAATCTTAAACTAAAAAGAAAATGACCAAAATAAAAAATACCTTGAGAATGACGTCGAAAAGTACGAGATACAGTAAAAATCAATTTTTCAGAGCAAAGTGTCAGGTGAAAATGTAATTTTAATAGAAAAACCTGATATTAATGGTGAAATTCTAATCCAAACGGAAGTAAGTAAGAATTAAATGCACAGAGAGCTCCGAATTTTTAGAATTTTGGGGTTTCATAATTTGGAGATCAATGGATGAAAATCGTGGAATGGCTCGGAAGAGTTCCAAAACTTGAAAGCCTGAAAGTCCAAAATTTCAGACTTTCAAACTTTGGAAGTCTAAAAGAAATTGACTTGAAAATGATCAAGAGATTTCTGAAGCCCGAAAGCCCAAAAGTCTGAAATAATTTTTTCTAAAATGCATGACCTATAGTTCCAAAACTTTAAATCCTGAAAGTCCAAAATTTCAGACATTCAGGGTTTCATACTTTGGAACTCCAAAGGGAATTTCCTAAAGATCGTGACTTAGAGTTTCAAAACCTAAAATCCTGAAAGTCTGAAATTTCAGACTTTCAGGGTTTCGGACTTCAGAACTTGAAAAACACAGTTTCAAATTTAATTCGATTAAACACCGAAAGGGAAAATACCTAAAGTCTGAAATGAATGTTTAGACTAAGGGACTTGCATAAATTTCAAGATATAGAGATCCTCTTGTATGAAGTTTTTTTGAAAAAAAAATCTTGATCAATTTCAAAGTATGCTTCTCAAGGTAGATTAAATTGGTGACATTTTTGGTGACCTCTAAGGAATGCTTGTCTGCTAATCTTTCATATTAGTATCCTTATAAAAACCATTGGGTAAAAGGAGTCTTAGAAGAAAACTACATTTAGAGGACACCCAAAAAACCAAAAGGAAAGCAAAGAAAAGAAAACAATGTGCAAAACACTTTGAGGAAAAGAAAACGAACACTATACAAGGGTGAGACAATCTCAAAAACAAGCTTTCAGATGTATCCCATTCACATGAATGGGAAATTCTTCTCCATTGAATCTGGATAGACTAAATGAATTTGCCTCTTTGCAACTAGAGATAACATACAGTCCACTCCAAAGAGCATCAAACTTGGCATGGCTACCTAGTTTGGCTCTATCTTCATTCCACTTAAGAACCAAATCTCCTTCTTAAAAATTCCTATCAGAAGCTTTCTTGTTGAATGATTTCTTAACTTGAGCCTGATATTGGCTTAAATTTTTCATAACCTTGTCTTGAACTTCCTCTAGCTCCATGAGTTCAAAAAACCTCACTGTTAAGGAGTCAATTTCCATAACTTTGAGCTGATGAGCCAATTCCAAAGAAGGTAATTCCAAGGAGAGTGGAAGCTTTGCCTCTCTCCCATATACCAACATAAAAGGTGAATTTCCAATGGCATTTTTATGTATGATTCGATCCGCCAATAAGGCAATATTAAGTTGTGTATGACAGGTCCATTTGTTATCTTCCATCATCCGTTTGATGATCCTTATGAGATTCTTGTTACTGGATTCAGCCAACCCATTTCCCTGTGGATAGTAATTAGACGAAGTCTTGAGATAGATCTCATTCATAATCACCCACTTAATTAACTTTAAACCAAGGAAATCCATTGTATTATTAGAGATAATGGTAAACAGAACTCTGAACCTTGTCATTATATTTTCTAGGAAATCAAGGATTGCCTTTTCATTAATTTGTTTTAAAGCCACCACCTTTGTCCATCGAGTGAAATAATCTGTTACAGTAAGAACCCATTTGTGTTCATCTCTAGAAGGAGGGTCGATCATCTTGATAAAATATAACCCCATTTGAACAAAAGGTTGATCTACCTCAATGGGGTGCAAGGGAAGGGCTGTTAGTTTTTGTTTACCTACAAAAAGGGCGCATTACTTACGTTTCCTTACCTAGAGATAAGAATCTTTGAATAAATCTGGCCAATAATAACCAACTTGCATAATTTTGGTGGTGGTTGTACGAACAAAGTAATGCCCCCAGATAAGTTGTTGTGGAATTCTTCTAAAATATTATTCACTTACTCTAGTTTTATGCAACGTAGAATCACATTGCTCAAGTCCTTGTGGAAAAGAACATTATTGACCAAGACGTATGGAATATTCTGGAGACAAAAATTGCATCTTTGGATTTTATCCATATTTTAAGGGTATGCCCCTGAGAGGAGGAAATTTTGCATCTTTTTTAACTAATCAACTTAACAGTCACTTTCATCGACGTTTAGGAGCGTAGCATCTTCTACATCCTTGGTCTCCATGTTTGTAGCCAACTGCTAGCAAAACCCCTTGCCCCTGACAAGTTTAGTGACTTTAATGTGTACGTCATACTCCATTACTTTTGTGATCCACCCTACATGCTTCTCGTTCATTTTTTTGTTCAACAAAAAATCCTTAACTCCAAGATGAGAGACCATCAAGTGAAATTTGTTGTTGGACAACATGTTATCCAAGATTCACCCCCCAGGGTAATTTTGATAACATGCATCAGAATATTCAAGTCCCAGGAAAATTGATTGATTCAGAGCAAAAATCAGGTTTCTAGGGTCCCTTCAGGAAATTTTCTAACTCTCCTGTCTAGGCTGAAAAGAACAAGCTCTGAGAAAATGCGGAAAAAAGGGTTGCAGAAGGCAAGTAGGTTGATCCAGGAAAAATTGTGAAAATCGGCTAAGTCCTAGTCCTAGGAGCAACTGGGACATTTGGGACGTCAAGGCGCGGATCGGCCGAAAAGCCTCCAGGCGGCCCAAATAGCAACAGGGACATCTGGGATAGAAGTACGCGGCGGGCGCGAGAAGCCGATCCGGCCGAAAAAGAGAACTTTCGCACTAACTGCTTTGGGACATCTGGGACAAAGATACCCGAACCGGCCGGTTCGGCCGAAATGGGAACAAACAGTCCAAAGCAAAGTGGGACAAGTGGGACAAAAAGGCGCGAACCGGCTGAACCGGGTGAAATGGGAACAAACAGTCTGGAAACAGTTTGGGACATCTCGGCCGCGAGGACGCGAATCGGCCGAATCGGGTGAACCGGAAGAATTTGTCCCGCGAGGCACTGGGACATCCGGGACATAAAGACGCGAAGGGCGCGAAACAGCCGGCAGGGCCGAGCACCAATGAAATCATGACACGTGTCACGGGGAAAAAGTCAAAAAGTCAAAGGGTGAAGTTTCGAGCACTGGCCCGAACCAATGGGATAGTGCCACGTGTCCCAGCTAGGGCCCACAAGAAAATTTCAAAAGGAAAGCCCGTGAAAGGTAGAGGAGAGAGAATTTCTCGTCCAATCAGCATGTGCCACGTGTCATCCAGGTGGCAGAGCGCGGGAAGGTTTTCAAAACACGTTTTCGCCTGTTTTGTGCCCTAAATCTTCAGATCGCCATAACTTTCGATCCAAAGCTCAGATTTGCACGTTCTTTATATCAACGGAAAGATGGTGAAATTATCTACACGATTCAGGGTCAATCTTGCGTTTTGGAGCAGTCTGGAGGGAGAAAATTGAGAAACAGCTCTGACGCATGTTCATGGCCAGAAATGACATTCCAGCGACCAGATTTAATGCAGAATGGGTCGCATTCTCCTGTAATCCGGTCAAAGTGACAGGGTATGGGTTTGTAAGGTCCCCCATGCCATTTTAATGCACCTGCAGTCAAGAAAGAATGGGCTCCCATGCCTTTGTATGTTTTCTGTCTCCTGGGTTCGACCCATGCAGATGTAAAAAGCCAGATTTGGCTCATTCCGAAAGGGGGGAACATTTTTTGGGCATAGCAGACTTCTTCTTTCACCCAACAAGTGATTGATGAAGGATCAGACCTCTCCAAGGATTGTAACAGTTTTCTTTTACCTCTCTGAGGGTGTAATGCGTGTTTTTGACATTGAAATGATAATGCAAGCTCTGTGAATGGGTTTCAATCCTCTGTTTGTATTATTTGCTTGATTTCAGATACTAAATTATACATTATCAGTCTGTGTATGTTTTATGTTGTGAACTTTGGTCTGTGTCTATTTGCATGACAAATATGTTTCACCACTCCTTTTGGTGCATCACCATCTTTAGTTAGTTTCAATTTTTGCACTTCTACCCCTGTCTCCTTGCAAGTTAGAGTAGGATTAGGATCTAAACCTCTGTAGTTTTGCAAAATATAGATCTAAATCAGAGGAGTTTGAGGAACCAGCCTCTAATCTGGAGATTCCTCTCTCAGTTTCACAAGTCCCCACACTTGGAGAGAGGTTTCCATGTTGTGCAATCACACTGGATGCTAGAGTGATCAACCTAGAACCTTGATCTGCATCCAGGGGTGCTGTGAGTCTGCAACAACAGTTTTGGCACGCCCGGTGGGACCTAGAGATCTCATTTTTATTGCAGCAAAGTTGATGTGCATCTGCTGCAGTTTTCTTGCTTGAAAAGAGCTATTATTTGCATATCTGGCGACTCCGAGAGAAAGAATCAATTGGTTTCAGCAGTTCAGGCCTGAAAGCTTATGAGAAGAATCACAAGGTCAAGAGTTGGAGAAGAAGAGGTGCTGTTTGAATATCTACAATTATCTCCAAGAAGAAGGCAAAGAGGAAGAAGGATTCAAAGGTCTCCATCTCCACCAAACAGAACTCTCTCAACTCCTCCACCTGATCGGCCTTTCATTCAGTATTCAAGAGTTCTTCGACCAATCAGAATGGCGCAACCAGTGAACCCCTATGTCAACTTCACAGGCAGCAGCCCACTTGCTCTCAATGCACAAAATCCAATCCCAGTTGCAGCATTGAAGAACATCCCATACTTTACTGGAGAAAATCAGACCACTCCTGGTGATCATGTCAAGGACATTGCTAACATTTGTGCAATCCATGAGATTAATGAGATGCAAGTAGCTGTCAAATTGCTGGCGTCTTCATTCAAGGGGAAAGCATTGCAATGGTTTAGGAGCCTTGAAGCTGGCTCTATCACAAACTGGAAACAACTGTGTATTGCACTTCATGATCAATTTGGAGAGAACGGAGACAACTTGTCTCTTTTGGAACAACTGACAACCATCAAGAGAGCTTCCAATGAGCAACTAACTGACTTCAACTTCAGATTTCAAAGGTCTTGGGATAGAATTCCAGTAGCAGTCAGGCCAACAGCAGAAGGTGCTTTTCTATATTACCTTAAAGCTTTAAATTCTGATATTTCTATGTTGATTCAATCTATGGGAGGCACAACTATTCCTGTTGCTTATAGTATTGCCATTAGAGCTGAAAATTGTCTGATTCAAGCTGGCAAGCTAGCTCCTAGGCCTCCAATGCCATTATATCCAAGTTTAGAGAACCCAAGTACTAGTCAAGCACCTGTCTTAGCTCCTTCTCCCACTCCTAGAAATCAGAGTTCAAATGAAGCTTCCACTTCATCTCCAAGTGCCCCAAATGAGCTTCAAGAAGTCATGAAGCAACTGCAAAATTTAGGTAATGAGCTGGTCACACTCAAGAGACAACAAGCTCAAGGTTTTAGACCTTCGTATCAGCCTCAAGCTCAACCTAATAGGCAGCCATATCAGCCTCAAAGGCCACCTAATCCAGCTGCAAATATGAATCAAACAAGGCCTCCTGCCAATAGACCATTCCAGCCCTATAACCCAAATGCCATATCTGCCTCTAAGGCATTAGTACCAGCACAAAACAACATTGCCCAGGAGTATGATTGGTGTTTTCCATGTAATGAACCTCATAATCAATCCATGTGCTACAATGGTGCTTTGACTCAAGCTTTAATGGTAACAACTACTGGTGTGGAGGGTGAGAGCAGTCAAGAAAACAACCAACAACAAGAAACATTCCAACAGCAATCAGCCCCAAATGACACCACATTGGTAAATTGGCAAGCAGAGGATTTCTGTGGCATGAATCAGGCAGTTTCTCAAGGTGTTGCAGCCAACACAAGGTCAAAAAGGAGAAATTTGGGTGAAGAACAGCCATTAGCCCCAGCCAATCCACAACCTTCCACAGCTCCACAAATGATTGGCAAGCAAAGTCCCGTTTCAAATGCACAAGGGCAGCCAAGAACAACCCCTAGGCCAACTCAAATGCCAGCTGTTGCTGCCCACATCCAAGGAGCAAATGTGCAAACCAAGGGACAACAGAAAGATCCTTCATCACCATTCAGTATCATTGATTAGATGAAGAAAACAAATGTCAATATATCTATGTGGGAATCCCTATCTATCCCAGGCCAAAGAGATCTGCTGCAAGCTGCCATGAAGGATTGGCCAACTTCGAATCAGCAGGTCCAAATGCAAGAGAAGGTACTCACAAATGCTGCCCAGCCTGAAGGAAATCATGGAGCACAACAAGGTAAAATGTTCAAGCCCCCCCCTTTCTATGTTTCGTTAATCATTGGAAATCAGCTAGTGCATAATTGCATGATAGACTCCGGGGCAAGTAGCTCAGTAATGCCTAAACAGATAGCTGATCAGTTAGGGCTCCAGTATGAAATAACATCTAAGGGAGTAGTGCAGCTGGATGGGACAGCAATAGCAACAGTTGGAGTGATTAGAGGTTTGAGTCTTACCTTGCATGCATGTCCAAATGTTGTTGTCTTACAAGATATATCAGTCATAGACCTTCCACCACTCTTTGCCCTATGTTTATCAAGGGACTTCACTACCAAAATTGGGGGATATTTGTCCACTGATTGGTCTCACATGCTATTCAGAACAAGGTATGGAACTAAGGCTACAATTAGGTCAGAACCTATTGCAAACTTCCACATTGAGCCCTATACTCCAAGTCAGATTAATGCCAATTGCTCAGCATTTGATCAAGAAGATCACCCAAACACGGATGAAACTGACACTAAAGTTGGAAACATCCCAGATCTAACTCTTGATGAATGGGCAAACAAGGTGCATGCTTTTGATCCTTATCAAGGAATAGAAGAATCTGAGCTAGGAGTCTATTGTATACACGAAGAAAGTCAACCTATTCCTAGCATCACCAAGCCAAACCACAAGGATGACAATGAGGTATGGCAGCTGTTTTTTGATGGATCGAGGAGTAGACAAGGTGCAGGAGGTGGAGCCGTGCTTATTTCACCTCAAGGAGTAAAGTATTATTCAGCTTTTAGATTTCAATTTGCATGCTCCAATAACACTGCTGAATATGAAGCCTTGGTGCAAGGGATGCATTGGGCAATCAAGAGAAAAATAAAGAACTTGCAAGTCTTTGGGGACAGTGAGCTGATTGTAAATCAGGTCAAGGGACAGCATGCCACCAAAAATGATCTACTCAGGTGCTACAAGAACAGGGTATGGGACCTCATGGAATATTTTGAGGGTTTCGGCATCAAAGCCATTCCTAGGAATGAGAATCAAGCTGCTGACAGGCTTGCAGCAGTAGGGGCAGCCTTTGACATTGTGGAAAACATTCAACAAGACAAGATACAACCAAACATCCACGTGATTGTGAGGCCTTCAGTGCTGGATAACGATGTCAGTTGGCAAGTATTTGAGAATGACCAGAAAATCATCCATTTCTTGCAAGAAGAAGCTGAGTTCTCAGCCAAGAATCAAGAGAAGTTGGAACAGCAATATGGTGACCAGGTGATACAGCTGAGAACTGACAAGCTGCCCAAGGGACTTATCACTTTGGAGTCCATTTTTAACCCCAATGATCAGTTTAAAAAGGAGAAAGCAAACATTCAAGTCAAGAGAGAAGATTCGGTATCCATCTTGGTAGAAGAGAACAAGCCATTGCAAATTGGAAAGATGACAACTGAGCAAGAAAGGTGTGAGTTCATACAGCTATGTCAAGAATTCCCTGATGTGTTTGCTTGGAGCTATGAAGACTTGAAAGGTTTCAATCCCAACTTAGCTCAGCACACCATCGGATTGGATCCAAATACTAAGCCTGTCAGGCAGAAACAGAGACCAGTCAATCCACACATGGAGCCTCTCATGAGGAAAGAATTGGACAAGCTGATTGAGTCAGCAATTATATTCCCAATCAAGCATTCTAGTTGGGTTGCCAACTTAGTTCTAGTCAGAAAGAAGAGTGGAGAGATCAGGCTATGTGTTGACTTCAGAGATTTGAATAGAGCCTCTCTCAAGGACCATTATCCACTCCCTTTCATGGAGCAAATATTGCAGGTCGTAGCTGGTTCAGAAAGGTTTTCACTACTTGATGGTTACTCAGGCTTCAATCAGATTATAGTAAAGGAGGAAGACCAGTTCAAGACAGCCTTCACAACCAAATGGGGCACATATGCTTACAAGAAGATGCCATTTGGACTGTCGAACGCTGGAGAAACATTCCAGCGAGCTATGGATATGGCATTCAAAGGATTGATCAACAAGATAGTGCTGGTATACCTAGATGATATCACTATCTTCTCAAAGAATGCTGCAGACCATCTCTTTCACCTTAGGCAGGTGTTTCAGAGGTGTAGAAAGTTTGGAGTGTCTTTAAATCCTAAGAATTGCATCTTTCTTGCACATGAAGGGAAGCTCCTTGGCCATATTGTCTCCAAGGAAGGATTAGCAATTGATCCAGAGAGGGTTGAAGCCATAAGAGCTCTACCATTGCCAAGTCACAAGAAGGCTCTTCAGAGTTTCCTGGGAAGGATAAACTTTGTTCGGAGGTTTGTCCCAGATTTTGCAGCCCTTGTCAAGCCCATCACCAAAATGTTAAGGAAAAGCATGGCTTTCAAATGGATGGTAGAAGGCAAGGAGAGTTTTGAAGCAATCAAAGAAGCCATCTCCCAGGCACCCACTCTCATCAACCCAGACTTTTCCAAGGATTTCATCCTCTATGCATTTGGAGGTGATGACACTATTTCTGCCATTCTGGTGCAGCAGAACAAAGATAATGATGAACATCTGATTGCCTTCTTCAGCCAGAGCCTAGATGACTGTGAAGTGAGGTACTCTTTTATTGAAAAACATGTGCTTGCAGTAATCCGGAGCTTGAAGAAATTCAAGCATTTAGTCTCAAACAACAAGGTCCAGTTGCTGGTCTCACATGCCGGGGTTAAGGACTTCCTCCTCAACAAGGATTTGAATGAGAAAAGGGCAGGTTGGATCACCCGTGTCATGGAGTATGACATTGAAATCAAGATCACCAAGCTGGTAAGAGGAAAAGGATTGTGTGAGCAGCTGGTTTTGGGGAAGCAAAAAGAAGTATGCAACGAAGAAGAGGTTGTTTTGACAGTTCAAGACAGCCATGAGCCGAGTGACAGGCAAGAAGAAGACAATGCTGCCCCCACCCCTTGCTGGACCCAAGGCATTATGCACTTCCTACAAACAGGCCTATGCCCTCCAGAAATGAGCAAAGCAAAGAGGAGATACTTCAGGTTGCAGGCTGTTCCATATACCATCATTGATGGAGTTTTGTTCAAGAAAGATGTGAATGGAGTGCTGCTGAGATGCATTAGCACAGGTCAGATCCAAAGGGTATTAGAAGAATTTCATAATGGACCATCTGGTGGCCATTTTGCACCGAGAGTGACAGCTCTAAAAATCATGAAGGCTGGTTATTATTGGCCTAGAATCTTTAGTGATTGCTATGCATGGATCAAGAGGTGTAAGAATTGTGCATTCTTCACAGGAAAAGAGAGACTCGCTGCCCTTCCATTACATCCAATTACAGTAGATCAGCCATTCATGCAGTGGGGACTGGACTTCATTGGAGCCATCAATCCCAATTCGAGCCAAGGGCACAAATGGATTTTGACAGCCACAGACTACTTCACCAAATGGACAGAAGCAGTAGCACTCAAAGAGGCAAATGAGTCTAACATCTTAGACTTTTATGAGCAGATAACAACCAGATTTGGTATACCTGCCACAATAATTTCTGATAATGCATTGGCATTCATTGGATCCAGGGTGACTGAGTGGGCTGTCAAGAACGGTATTTACCTAAGCACTTCATCAAACTATTACCCGCAAGGTAATGGCCAGGCCGAGTCCACAAACAAGAACTTGTTGAAGATCATTAGGAGGACTCTTGATGAGAATCAAAGGTCTTGGCATACCAAGCTGAAATCAGCCTTATGGGCTGATAGGATAACTCCCAAAAGATCCATGGGTAACTCTCCATTTAGGCTTGTCTATGGAAGAGAGGCAATCTTGCCCATGTCACTTGAGTTGCCAACATTGGAACTCATGAAACAGCTGGAGTTGCTAGAGTTTGAGCCCATGGAGGTGAGGTATGCAGAATTGATGGAGCTGCAAGAGATCAGAGATCAGGCATCCCAAGCAATGGAAAAGGATCAAGCTTTGATCAAGAAGACCTTTGATAGGAAGGCCAAAGATAGATCTTTTCAAGTAGGAGATCTAGTGTTGAAATGGGATGTGGACAGAGCAAAACCGGGAAGGCATTCAAAATTTGATGCCATTTGGAGTGGCCCATACATGGTCACAAAGTGCAAGAACAACAATGCTTTCCAATTGGCCTCATTGGATGGTGAAGAACTGCAGATTCCAGTAAATGGAATCTATCTCAAGCATTGCTTCTAGAGGGAGGTTCACTACATCTATAAATATTAGATTAGATTTTCTTTCCTCCAAGTGCTTGTGCACATTGTTTTGCTGTAGGTTAGTTTTGTTTTCCCTAAGTGCCTTGGCACAGCTTGCTGTCCATGGAGATGTTTAGCATGTCTTTGCTTTCATCAGGTGGCATTCCATCTTCCTCCTTGCACATTCTGAGTCAGTTTGGATTCTAAACAGAATATTTGATGACTCCATGCCCAATGGATTGCTTCAGGCAACTGGTCTTTTCATCTAGCAGGCAGATGACCCCGCTGAGTCGCCAAATTGTTATCCAAAATTCACCCCCAGGGTAATTTTGATAACATGCATCAGAATATTCAAGTCCCAAGCAAATTGATTGATTCAGAGCAAAAATCAGGTTTCTAGGGTCCCTTCAGGAAATTTTCTAACTCTCCTGTCCAGGCTGAAAAGAACAAGCTCTGAGAAAATGCGGAAAAAAGGGTTGCAGAAGGCAAGTAGGTTGATCCAGGAAAAATTGTGAAAATCGGCTAAGTCCTAGTCCTAGGAGCAACTGGGACATTTGGGACGTCAAGGCGCGGATCGGCCGAAAAGCCTCCAGGCGGCCCAAATAGCAACAGGGACATCTGGGACAGAAGTACGCGGCGGGCGCGAGAAGCCGATCTGGCCGAAAAAGAGAACTTTCGCACTAACTGCTTTGGGACATCTGGGACAAAGATACCCGAACAGGCCGGTTCGGCCGAAATGGGAACAAAAAATCTGAAGTAAAGTGGGACAAGTGGGACAAAAAGGTGCGAATCGGCCGAACCGGGCGAAATGGGAACAAACAGTCCGGAAACAGTTTGGGACATCTGGGCCGCGAGGACGCGAATCGGCCGAATCGGGTGAACCGGAAGAATTTGTCCCGCGAGGCACTGGGACATCTGGGACATAAAGACGTGAAGGGCGCGAAACAGCCGGCAGGGCCGAGCACCAATGAAATCATGACACGTGTCACGGGGAAAAAGTCAAAAAGTCAAAGGGTGAAGTTTCGAGCACTGGCCCGAACCAATGGGATAGTGCCACGTGTCCCAGCTAGGGCCCACAAGAAAATTTCAAAAGGAAAGCCCGCGAAAGGCAGAGGAGAGAGAATTTCTCGTCCAATCAGCACGTGCCACGTGTCATCCAGGTGGCAGAGCGCGGGAAGGTTTTCAAAACACGTTTTCACCTGTTTTGTGCCCTAAATCTTCAGATCGCCATAACTTTCGATCCAAAGCTCGGATTTGCACGTTCTTTATATCAACGGAAAGCTGGTGAAATTCTCTACATGATTCCAAGGTCAATCTTGCATTTTGGAGCAGTCTGGAGGGAGAAAATTGAGAAACGGCTCTGACGCGTGTTCATGGCTAGAAATGACATTCCAGCGACCAGATTTAATGCAGAATGGGTCGCATTCTCCTGTAATCTGGTCAAAGTGACAGGGTATGGGTTTGTAAGGTCCCCCATGCCATTTTAATGCACCTGTAGTCAAGAAATAATGGTCTTCCATGCCTTTGTACGTTTTCTGTCTCCTAGGTTCGACCCATGAGATGTAAAAAGCCAGATTTGGCTCATTCCGAAAGGGGGGAACATTTTTTGGGCATAGCAGACTTCTTCTTTCACCGCCAACAAGTGATTGATGAAGGATCAGACCTCTCCAAGGATTGTAACAGTTTTCTTTTACCTCTCTGAGGGTGTAATGCGTGTTTTTGACATTGAAATGATAATGCAAGCTCTGTGAATGGGTTTCAATCCTCTGTTTGTATTATTTGCTTGATTTCAGATACTAAATTATACATTATCAGTCTGTGTATGTTTTATGTTGTGAACTTTGGTCTGTGTCTATTTGCATGACAAATATGTTTCACCACTCCTTTTGGTGCATCACCATCTTTAGTTAGTTTCAATTTTTGCACTTCTACCCCTGTCTCCTTGCAAGTTAGAGTAGGATTAGGATCTAAACCTCTGTAGTTTTGCAAAATATAGATCTAAATCAGAGG
Organism: Taxus chinensis; assembly: GCA_019776745.2. NCBI lineage: Eukaryota > Viridiplantae > Streptophyta > Pinopsida > Cupressales > Taxaceae > Taxus > Taxus chinensis. The sequence goes on along the minus strand of CM034149.1, from coordinate 42,135,314 downwards.
AGTTTGAGGAACCAGCCTCTAATCTGGAGATTCCTCTCTCAGTTTCACAAGTCCCCACGCTTGGAGAGAGGTTTCCATGTTGTGCAATCACACTGGATGCTAGAGTGATCAACCTAGAACCCTGATCTACATCCAGGGGTGCTGTGAGTCTGCAACAACACAACATGTGCCTAAATTTCTTCAGATGTCGAATGACTGCAAAGACCTATTTCTCAACAAAGGAATACTTGAGCTTGTATTATTTGAGAGACTGACTGAAGAAGGAAATTGGTTGTTCCATCAAATTTTCATTATTTGGGTGAGAATTCCCAAAATACTTTCCTGACCTATGAAAGCATAGAGAATGAAATATTTGTCGAACCTGGGATTTACTAGTGTGGGGGATTGGGAAATGGTCATTTTGATAGCCTCAACACTCTCCCTCCCGTATTTCATCCATGAGAATGGAATGTTCTTTTTTAGCATGGTTGTGAGTGTTTTAGCCAATGTTGGAAATTGAGGAATGAATCTCCGCACAAAATTTATGGTTCTCAAGAAGCTCTGGAGAACTTTCTTATGACTTGCAAGAGATAAGGACATAATTGAATGAATTCTAGTGGGATAAATAGACATTCCTTTCATGGAAATAACATGTCCTAATAATTTTCCTTCTTGCACTTAAAAAATTCAGTGAGACCCCAAATTCTCTACATCTTCGAAAAACTTTTCTTAGATGTGTGATATGATCTTCAGCGTGTTTATAATATAGAGTTATATCATCAAGGTAGACTAAGATGATATCATTAATGAGTCCTTTGAATGTCATTTCCATGGTTCTTTGGAAGGTAGCCCCTGCATTGGACAACCCAAATGGCATTTTTTTATATGCATATGTGCCCCACTTAGTGGTGAAAGCCATTCTGAATTGATCAGATTCTTGGACCAGAATCTGATTGTATGCCCAATATCCATCAAGCTAAGAAAACCTTTGATCTCCTACTACTATTTGGAGGATTTTCTCCATTAATGGAAGAGGGTAGTGATCTTTCAATGAGGCACGATTCAAATCCTTGAAGTCCACACATAACCGAATCTCTCTATTCTTCTTTCTCATGGGCACCATGTTAGCTACCCACGAGGAATGCTTGATGGGAAAAATTATGCAGGCCTCAATAAGCTTGGTTAGCTCCTTCCTCATTAGCGGCTTAATTTTAGGATTAATTGGCCTATGTTTTGATGAACTGGCTTAGAATTTAGATCCATCTCAATGGTGTGTTGAGATAGGCCGGGATCAAAACCACGCAGATCTTTGTAACTCCATGCAAAAATATCATGATATTCTTAACATAGTTCAATGAAAGCTTTCTTCTGTTGAGCAGTGCATACCTTACCAATTTTTAAAAAATTTTCACTTGCCACCTTGACTTCTTCAAAATCCTCTTCCTTGACTACCATATTAGTGCTCTTTCGTTTAGCCTGATCATCTGAATTGAAGATAGATTCAAGTGTAACCAAGCCTTTTGGCAGCTTATTTCCTTTCAGCTGTATAGTTTGATCACCGTAAGATTTTAGAAGTTTATCTTGATGTTTTGCAGTGAATTCCACTTCTTGATGTAGGAAGAGGATAATTTTTTGGTCACTATTGAACACATGCCAGCTACTTATGTTATATGGTACTATGGGGTGGACCACCATTTTGACCATCTACTACCCTTCTTTCATGATATCTGTAAGTACATTGTACTGTGAGAAAATAGTAGCAAGTTTGTTAGCATCTTGATTTTGCTTTTTGGGAATTGCGTGAATTCCAAAAGCTTCAAAATTTTCTATCAGGTCCCAAACCTAATTTTATATGATCTCAATAGATAATTTTTTGATGTACTGTAGGTTGTTACTTGATGCACAACCAATTCACTATCACCAAAGATGGTCAAGATTTGGATCCCTCTTTTTTGGGCCAGCTAGATTCCTTGTATGAGAGCCTCATATTTAGCCACATTATTAGTACAACTAAACTGCAATCGAAAGGAAGAGAAATATTTATCTCCTTCTAGAGAAATCATCATAACTCCTACACTACTCCTCGAACCATCAAATAATAGTTTCCATAGTCCCTCAGAACTATCGGGTGTTTTAACCAACTAAGGTATGATTGTACCTTCTTCATGTATACAGTATGTACCTAATCTAGTCTATTCCAAAAATAACAAACCAGATTCTTCATCCGCTAATAAATCAGCATAGGGATCATATTGGTGATTGATACTTGCCTCATTAAGCACGATGTCAGGAACTTTTTCCTTGGGAGTATTTGGCTCATGATCCGTGTCCTCCTCATCTGGATCACAAATGGCATAATTCTCATTTATGGGTTTAGCGGTGTAAGGTTCCACATGATTATGACAAATAGGTTCTACTCTTATAGTCACCTTTTTCCTGTACCGATTTCTAAGGATCATATGAGACCAATCTGATGACAAATAACCACCCATCTTGGTAGTGAAATTGTGTGACAATAAAATGGAAAAGAGGGTAGGAATATCAATAAAAGATATGTCTTACATGAATTTCAATCTAGGACAGGAATGGATAGTAAGCTGAAGCCCTTTAATGACTCCAACAGTTTGGACTGCAGTACCATCTAACTAGACAACTCCTCTTGAAATTGAAGTATATGGGATTCTTAACACATAGGTAATATGCTTGGGAATCACATAACTACTTGATCTAGAATTGATCATATAATGGTGCACCAAATGATTTATGATAATCAGGGAAATATAGAATGGTGGAGGTTTGTTGGCCTTAGAAAACACTTTAGTTTCTTGTTGGCATAGGCTGGTTGCCACTGCTACTTCATGACCTGATGATCTATTGGTAGTACCAACATTGTTCAAAGCCCCTTGTAGAAAGTTCCTCTAAGAAAGAATTGAGAGCACATCCCACATCGTGATGCTCAAATTGGTCTTCTTAATTTGCTCCACAATGCTGAATGGAATTGCCCCAACTTTGCTAAGACCTTTTTGGGCACCAGGGTCTTCTTTTGGAAAATGCTTATTGGGCATTGTGATACTTGAAGTCCCATCTTTCTTTGTAGACTGATCTATGGATACTTCTGGTGATTTCTTTCCTGTGCCCTTATTATATGATATTTATGTTTGATATTGTGAAATAGATACTTGATCAGTTTTGGAAGATTGCGGGTCTATTGCCCTCTTCTTGGAATATGTGTTGGATGCTACAATGGAGGAATCAGTATTCAAGCCACAAAATTCTTCGGTTTGCCAATTTAGTAGCATAGTTTCATTAGAGGTCTGGTCTTGGCTCTCTTGGGTGGATGGTCCGGTGGATGATTCAAGTGGAGAGGATATGCTTTGGACCATAAGGGCTTGACTCAAAACTCCATTTGGGAAAATATTATGGTTATGAGGCTGATAAAAAGGATATCACCATTCGTAATCTTGAATGAGGTTATTCTAGAAAGGTACTATGGCTTTGGATGAACTGGTAGCATAAGGGTTTTGGAAGTTTAAAGGATTTATGCTTTCTACTTGGCCAGTGACCTGATTATAGACCTGATTATTTCCTTTAAAAGGAGGATGATTTGCTTGATATTAGGATTGGAAAGGTCAAGCATATTGGGACTGCCACCTTTTAATCACTACAAGCTCATTTCCAAAGGTCTATAGCAATGATTTGACTTTAAATAAATCATTTTAAGAGGTCGAGGTAGATTGAGCTAGTTGATTAGAGGCTATTGGAATAGGTGCAATGATATGCTGACTATTTGTAAGATCTAGAGAAAATGGCATGGGCGATCGAGGAGCTATCTTTCCAGTCTGAATTAAGAAATTTCAACATTTATGCCTATGTCATAAGCATCAGGTAATGTAGCTCCCCCATGGATTGGATCATAACTACTACATCGTTATTCAAAGCTCACAAATAGTACAAGAATACATTATTTAGAGAAGGCTTAATGAATGTCAAAATTCTATTCCAAGTTCTATGAAATTGGAAATTGAAATCACTCATGTACTCTTGGGGAGCTCTCTTTATGGTAGCGAGTTGTTCTAAGAGTGATAGGTGATCACTCTTGTCTTCAAAATGTTTATAGAGCTTCTCTCGTAACTTGTCTGAAGTGGTTTTACTGCTAACATGTAACCCTCAAAACCATTGAAGTACTTTTCCCTTGAAGGAAGTGGTTAGAAGTCTGACAACAACATTATCATCTGTGATGTTATGTACTACACAAATTCTGGCTGCATCAAGAATGTGTTCTACTGGAGTAACATGAGTTTCCCCTATGTAAAAGGGTAAACTTTTAAGTGCTGCAACTGGTATAGGGTCACGTTGAGAAAACAAAAGTGGACTACTTGCATTGAAAGGGGGAAAAACTTGGTTGTGCCTTATCATCAAGAGATTAATTGTTCTTTGGTGGAGGAAACCTTCCATATGGAGGATTTGAATGACCCCTACAAGATAAAGTTGCAGCTGGTGGAGTTGAAACACCTTTTATTCTTCTCTTGGGAGGAGATAAGGAAAGTTTGATATGCTGATAACTTCCGTGCTTTGAAGAATATCTTGTCTGAATTCTTCACATAAGTTAATGCACTGAGATTTGGAATCTAGAGATAAAGAGTCACCAAGTACTTTGATTTGTGCAAATGAGAAGAGAAGTGCCGACTCTCGGTCCCACTGGGCGTGCCAAAAACCATTTTCGCCAAATCACTGCACCCCCTGAATGGCCAGGCTATAAGCAAGTTGTTCGGTGTAATTAGGACACATAGGATCACCTCTCAAGATGTGGGACTTTAGGTCAAGGTGAACCTTTAGAGAAGGCCGGATTCCTTTTCCTAAACTAAGTGTTGTACTACTCATAGTGCGGTAAAATGGATATCTAATACTAGGCTAACATTTTCCTAGGTTTTAGGGAAGGAGATTTATAAAATGAAAGTATATTAGGGATGGTGATGCACCAAATAAAAGAATATATTGAATCTCAAGAAGGGTTAATGTGAGTAGGATGTGAACACCGTTAGTCACCTTCACCTATTGCAACCTAAAAAGGGCACAAAATACCACAAACTAGAAGCATACATTCCTTTGTTAAAAATTGAATCATATAAAATAGAGAGACCAAATTAGATTAAACACACAATTAACTAACCACGAGGATAAAACACATACACATGTCAAAAATTCATTTCATTGATGAAGGCTAATGATAATATAACCTTAAATAACAAAAGGAAAAGACTCTTTCCACAACTAACATAAAAGATGGTTATATCAATTTTCCATAACATGAAACAAAATAATTTGAAATAAAGGCAAGCTAATCATCTACACTAAGGAATCATACATTCACAAAGCATATATAAATCAGCCATTTAGCACAATAAATCAGGTTCTTTAAGGTAAGATATATCTCTCTGAATATAATTAAAAGGTTTTTAATCTCTAATGCACTCTTCTAAGCTTGAAGATCAACTTCACCAAAATATGATCTATTTATCTAAATGACTCCATAAACTGAACTATTTATAAGATCTTTAGGCTGAGCCATCATGGTTGGGCCTTCAACTCACATTTCACTAAAAATAGAAATTTCATTAATTCGAGGGAACATGCTCCCATAAAAATAGCAATTTTTTTATAGGGGTTTGACTTAGTCAACCCTACAACTTTGACTGATCTAGAGCTTGTATTTGTCCTTTCATTGCCGCTCATCTTTGTCTTGGTTCTAAAACGCCTTCTTCCTTTACATTTTTTTTATGTTTCCTCCCATGCAGCCATTCAATGCTTGTATTTGATGAAGCATTTAATGATTCCTTGAATTTACTCATCCCCTTGCCCACATGCGTAGTGATTCACCACATATACTATTTCAATTTCCCTCATGATCTTTGCTGGAATGTTTCTAAGTTTACTCAAAATTTTCATCAATGTTCCTATGAAATTTTGGCATAAAACCAACCTTTCAATAGATTCACTGCAGAAATTTTTAGTAACTTTATCATCACATTTCACCAGATCTTAGAAATTCTGCTTGATTTGCTCCTCTAGAAGAGTTTCGATATTTTTGTTGAATAATTTATAGTTAAAAATATCAAATTATTCTGATATTTCATTCAAATCATCTGTAATATCCACTCGCTTATCATCCAACTTCTTAATTAAATCTTGCAGCACTTGACACCGAAATTCCATGGCCTTCTGATATTCAAACAACTTTGCAACATCATCGATTACATCCTCCTGAAGGAGTAGATCTAGATCATCTTCTCTGATTTCACTCCATGTTTCCAAATTCAAATTCAAGTTGTTATTATCTTCTGAAAAAGATTCATCCATTTTGTAAATAGTAGTTTTTCCAACCTGTAAATCATTATATATTTCAACAACTTCTTTAATTAAAGGATTAGCTTTCTGCAGTATACATTCCATCCATCCATCTACTGATCTCCCTCTCTGGCCTATCTTTTTGATCTTATGATAAGAAATATAATCAATAGTAGATGAAATTGTAATAGTCGTAATAGTTGAGACTTCAGTAGATGGATTTGGCTTTGTTACTTTATGTTTATGTAGTAATGTAGTGAGCTGCTCGACCTCGGCCTTAAGCTCATCCTTGGAAGATTTATCTTTATCATATTTTCCAACATATTTACAAGAGCAATGTGTACATCTTGTTTTGCTCCTTCATGAGTGGATTTTCCCAATGATAATCTAGAAATCTGATAATCTGCAGCTGTAATTGTTTCTTTAGTTTTTCCCTTAGCAAGAGTGACAACCTCTATAACGCGTTCCCCAGATGCATTCATTGCTAGGCTTGAAATGATCTTTAGCCTCTTGGCCTATCTCTTTGGGGTATGTTCTAATATGCTCAAATCTATTACATCTCCGAGAGGTGATTTCTTCATTTTCTTTGGAGTTTGCCAAAACAACCATTCTGTAATGGCTGATGATTTGGAAGATATAATAGTTGACTCAGTACGTGAAACATTAGCCATAAAAAGGGTACCAATAACATTATTTTACATTTGAATGGTAGTTGTAGTAATCGATGGGGTTGATGTGAGGACTTCCATAGGAGTTGATACAATGATGTCAGGGGATGAGATGGAAGAAAATGGAAGTGTTAGGGGAAGTGAAGTAGAAATGGGTGAGCCAATAGTTTCCTCAGCTGAGATAACTAGAAGGGATGAGAATACTTGGACCATAGAAGGAGATGTGAAAGAAGAGATGATCAAAGAAGTGGAAGGAAGTGATGTAGGAAGTGACAATGGAAAAGAAAGGGGAAATTATGGGTCTTGTGGGACACTAGAAGAATCACTGACTTCAACTATTTCTTTCACAGTTGTTGTAGGAGGCATGAATTTGGAAATAGGAGCCTTGGAAAGATATGAGCTCCCAAAAACAAATGAAATATTTTTTGGAGCTATATGGGTATTTTGGGTCAACCTTTTCCCCTTTTTGGGTGTTGATTGGATCATGGTTGATGGGGCTGTTGTATTTGTAGGTTGCTCTAACCCCTTGGGTGAGATTCCCAAGGTAACCAACCAACTGTGAGTCCTTTGCAGAATGGGTCCTGCTCTCTCCTTCATGTTACAACATTCTTCCACATACTAATCAATCCATGGCAATGGTTGATTTACAATATTATTAGTTTTATACAATTCATCCAAAACCTCATCATTTTCCTGTATGTCTTTTGGTACGTCGGCTATTCCAAATTGTTGAACCTCATCCAAAGTTAGTCTTTCATAGTCTCTCTATCAGATGATGAATTCATCTCGACTATGGATCCTAATATCTTCCAACTGGGCACATGGGAATTGGACCAACTTGTTTTGTTGAATTTCCCCCAATAGTCAAAATTAGTCCGTGGATGGAAAGTCCTAAAGGTTACCTCTGCCATTTTTACATCTACATTCTTAGCCTTGTAAATATTTGGGCAATTTTATCTGCCAATTGAAATAGGGAATTACATTCCCACTTTATGCCTTTTATTTTGGATCTTGTGGTTATCAAGAAAATTTTGAACCAATTCTAATAAGACCCACTTGTCAATGGGACATCTAGGAAACTTTCTGGGAGCACCCACGAAGCCAGGAATCTGAATGTAAGTAAATGTAGGGAATTAAAGGTAAATAGATCCACACTCATGCACTTCCTTAAAGGCTTCATCAGAAATCCTCTAATTATATATCTCCTTATCGAAATGGTAGAGGATAACAACAAAGAAGGCATAATTGATCCCGTGGAACTATTTGCTTCCCTTGTCTAGTGTGAGTTAAGGATAGAAATCATAGATTTGAGAGGTGCTTCGAATACCCTTGGTAGTCAACCCTTTGAAATCTCCTGTGGCAGCTATGGCATAAACCAATAAGGATGTCATATAGAAACACTTTGAAGAATGTACTCTACTCAAATGATAGTAAATGGAGCTACTGATATGCTGCCCTATCTAATAAATTCGCTATTCTTCTTGATAGTAGCGATATCTAAGAACATGTACTCCTGAAGTTCCTTCACAAAAGGAAGACCTGAGACTCTTCTTAGTAGAAAAATAAGGTCATTGACCTCCTGAATGAAATCTGACCGATACATGGTCTTTGGAAATTTTGCAACGCTCTTAGCCAGATAGGTTTTCAACATGAAACTCGTGTATAACTCTGCTTCTTTGTCCCAATGTTCCACCACTAATTCTAGTGAAATTGTGGCATACTCTTCAAAATTAGGGAGTTTGAGAAAATATTCAAAGAAATATGGATCTAGGAGGATCACAACTTTTTCATCGACATCTTTAATTGAAATAGATTCTTCATCATAGTGGGCTGCTGCAGCCAAAACAAATTATGGGCAATTTATGGATGTGGGAAAATAGGCAGCAAGAGCAAGCCCGATGTCATATATATCCTGCATCCAAGGTTTCTTATTTGGGGCCTTTACCCTTGCACAGAAGTCTGGAAAATTAATTTGTCCAACGTCGGTGTCCCCTATGTTTCCCAGGTCAAAAGATAAGCAAGAGTGAGGGGTAACCCCGAGGAATGAGTATTTCATCTTTTCCTTGCCCTTGGATGTGGAAGTAGACATCAAATTCTAAGTTCTGAAATGCCAAAGAAGAGAAGTCTGAAAACCTGAAAATATCTAACCTCCGAAAACTTGAGAATTAGAAACCTGAAGAGGAGAAGTCTGAAATCCTGAAATGCAAACCTTCAAAAACCCAAATTGGAGAAGTCTAAAATGACAGGTTCTGAAAACCCAAATAGGATAAGTCTAAAATGATAGGTTCTGAAAACCCAAAGAAGTGAAAAACTCTTAAGTCTGAATGGCACAATCCCCAAAAAATGAGAAGTGGCAAACAAGCCAAAGCTCTAAATACTGAAAATAAAGTTCTCCAAAAATGTTGATCTCTGAAATCTAAAAAACAAAAGGTGTCGAGAGGGAAAATTGTAGAACTCGAGAGGATCCTTGCAAACTATGAGTGCCTTTAGAAACTCAAATCGTGGAAACATGGAGAGGAATGAATTTTTCATTTCCTTAGGTATGTAGAGGAGGAACAAAGAAAATAAATAAGGAGGAAATAAAACAAAAAATCTTAAACCAAAAAAAAAATGACCAATATAAAAAATACCTTGAGAATGACATCAAATAGTATGAGATATAGTAAAAATCAGTTTTTCATAGCAAAGTGTCAGGTGAAAATGTGATTTAAATAGAAAAAATGAATATTAATGGTGAAATTCCAATCCGTACAGAATTGGGTAGGAATTAAATGTGCAGAGAGATCCAAAATTTTGAAACCCGAAAGCCCAAAATTCTAAACTTTTGGAATTTTGGGGTTTCAAACTTCGAAGATCAAGGGATGAAAATTATGAAATGGCTCGGAAGAGTTCTGAAACCTGAAATCCCAAAAGTCTAAAATTTCAGACTTTAAGACTTCAAAAGTCTAAAGGAAATTGACTTGAAAATGATCAAGAGATTTCCGAAACCCGAAAGCCCGAAAGTTTGAAATTTCAGACTTTCATACTTCAGAAGTATGAAATAATTTTTTTCCAAAAAGTGTGACCTATAGTTCAAAAACCCAAAATCCTGAACTTCTGAAATTTCAGACTTTCAGGGTTTCGGACTTCAAAACTCCAAAGGGAATTTCCTAAAGATCGTGACTTAGAGTTCCAAAACCTGAAAGTCCAAAAGTCTGAAATTTTGGACTTTTGGGGTTTCAAACTTTGGAACTTGAAAAACACAGTTTGAAATTTAAGTTGATTAAACCCCAAAAGGGAAAATCCCCAAAGTCTGAAATGAATTTTCAGACTTCGAGACAAATTTCAAGATGTAGAGATCTTCTTGTGTGAATATTTTTTCAAAAACATTTCCTGAACGATTACAAAGTTTGCTTCTCAAGGTAGATTAAATAGGTAACATGTTTCACCAGTGGGGGTGCAGATGGAGGTTTGATAGGCCTAAAAAGTGGGATGTATTTGCATGTTCTAGTTACAACCAGTCTTAGTAACCATTTTCTCCATAATTCAACAATATTTTTATTAGTGGCTTCATCTTGTCCATTACCTTGAGGGTAATAGGGGTGGACCATTTCATTTGGATTTGGAAGCATTGACATAACACTTTGATTGTTTTTCTTGAAAGACTTACCATTATTTTTGACAATTGCAGAAGGGATGGCACAATGGAAAATGAGGTGATTCATGATGAATTTGGACATTTGCACACTAGTTACGTAAGTGAGATGCATAACCTCTACCCATTTAGTAAAATACTCAGTGGTAGTAATAATGTGGGCATGGCCATCTGATGAAGTAGGATGGAGCTTTCTTATGAGATTCAGACCCCACCTAGAAAACAACCAAGGATTCACAATGGGATGCAATGCCTATGCCGGTGTGTGTATCAAGTTACCATATTTTTGATAGAGTTCACACTTCTTGATGAAGTTACAACAATCTTCTTCCATGGTAGGCCAATAATAACCTACTCTCAAGATTTTCTTATCTAGAAACATGCCACTAGTGTGCACTCCACAAATGCCACCATGCACTTCTTTAATAGCGTATACTAACTTGGTAAAATCCAAGTAATGTAGCAGATTCCCATCCTAGCCATGATGAGAGAGGGTGCAATGGGCTATACAACAGATAAGGGCTTTCTTCTCTGTATGGGTGGTGTTTAGGGGAAACATGCCATCTTGTAGGTAGTTAAATATAGAAATTTACCCAGGTGAGAAAGGACCAACAACTTCACATGCCAAACAAGACTCTGGCATGTCATAGTCTGGAACTCATAAATGCTCTACAAAGAACAAAATTTTACTTACCCAAGGTGGAATGCATAATAGAGATCCGATAGTAGCCATGGTATCTACTGATTTGTTATGTGACCTTGGTCTTTGCTCAAATATAATCTACACAAAATATTATTTTAAGGTCTCAACCATTTTCTTGTATGGAATGAGCTTTTCATATTTGACCTTACACTCATCATTAACTTGTTTAATGATTAGTTGGGAGTCACCAATGACTCATAGCTATCAAATATTCCAAGTGATATCTAACTTCAGGCCAAATATAAGCACCTCATATTCCGCAATGTTATTAGTATATGGGAAACCCAAATGAAATGCTAGTAGAATAACCTCTCATGTGGGAGTGATGAGCACCACCCCAACTCCTAATCCATGAAATGTGAATGATCCATAAAAGTGGACTTGCCACACAACAAACTCTTCAATATACATCATAGATGTGTGTGGTATATCTAGACATAATGGTTCCATTTTAGGTAGGGGAGCTTCTATTAATTGATTAGACAATACACGTCCCTACAATGATTTATGGTTAACAAACTTGATATTGAATTCACTAAGGAGAGTGATCCAATTATCCATTCATACCATAAGGGTGGGTTTGGATAAGAGGTACTTTAGAGGATCAACCTTGGATATTAATTTGGTTTTATTGTTAAGGAGGTAATGACACAATTCTGAAAGGTAAAGACCACTTCCAAACAAGCTCTTTCAATCTGTGGGTAGTTTAATTCATAGGCAATCAAGATGCGATTTATATAATAAACTGCCCTTTCTCTGCAGTCAAGATCGTATTGGGAAAGTAGTGCACCAATAGCAAATGGCTGAAATATACAGCATGAGGGGTTTTCCTAGGGTAGGTGGCATAAGAACAGATGGGTTGTTAAGATATTATTTAAGTAACTCAAATGCCTTTTGACGATTTAGTCCCTAGTTGAAGGTAACATCCTTTTTTAATAGATGTGTAAATGGATGGAACTTATCCGCAAGCTGTGAGATAAAACTGTGGATTTCCTAAATTTTTCCTTGTAAATTTCTTAGTTGTTTGATATTTTTAGGTGGGGGCATATCTGTGATAGCTGTAAATTTTACAGTATCCACCTCTATTCCTCTCTGTGAAATGATGAAACCTGGGAGATGTCCTGATAATACGCCAAATACACACTTTCTGGGATTCAAACAAACCTTATAATCTCAGAGACACTGGAAAATATGTCTCAACACTTCAGGGTGCTCTCCTAGGGTTTTTATTTTGCTAAGATATATCAACATAATCCTCCATGATGTCATTCATCATGTCATGGAAGATGGCTATCATTGCACGTTGATAGGTAGCCCCGACATTATTGAGTCTGAAAGGAATGAATTTGTAGCAAAATTTCCCCCATGGGGTGATGAAAGCTATCTTATGTTGATCTTATTCTGCTATCTTGATTTGGTTATAACCTGAAAAGCCATCCATTAAGGATAAGATTTCATAACCAGTTGTGGAGTTGATAATAATGTCAATATTAGGCAAAGGGAAATCATCTTTGGGAAATGCTTTGTTGATGTCGCGAAAGTTGGTGCATACTATGATACCAACTGACTTATTTTGAACTTGGACTATATCAAATATCCAATCTAAATAGTCGATGGGCTTGATAAAATCTACTGCTAATAACGTTTCTAGTTCTTCTTTAGCAGTGGAATCTTTGGATGCATCTTTCTCAATTTCTTCTTGATGGGTTTAGCATCTGGATGCACAACAAGGTTGTGCACGACCAATTCTGGGTCTAAACCAGGCATATCTACATATGACCACACAAATATATCCACGTATTATCATAAAAATGCTACAAAAACCTTATGTTCTTGTACTAAGAGTGAAGCTTCCAAATTTATCATTTGAGGCTTTTCTTCTAAACCAATATTAACACTAATCGTTTCTTCAACAAGCATCTTAGAAGCATCCTCCATCTATCTTGGATAAGGGGGAAGAGTAAGATCAACTTCTATAGGTGGTATGGGATCATATTTATAAGGATACTCCACTTTGTCTATGATTTCTTCATTTTTTTTTTTCTACCAATGCCTCAAAGAGTCTTTCACTGGGAGACTTGTGCTTTTTTTCCTGCAAGGATTATCTGAAGCACTTTTTCCCTTACTTACGAACATTTTAGTTAAGCAAAATTTTTATTCTTCTGCAAAGTATGCACAGACATCTAGTTTAATGGAAAACCTTTCTTATGATTCCCATTCATAATAGAATCCCCAAGTCCCATGAATTCAAAAAATCCCTCATCATTCTCAAAGAAATCAATTGACATGTGAAATTGTTGATCCCAACCTATAAGCTCGGGATATACTAGGGTAACCTGGTAATTGGATGGGGCATCGGATTTAGATACGGTAAAAACAAGTGAATTAGGGAATAGGTTAGTGGAGGTAAGATCCTCGTATATGTAAGATCCTCATTTATGACTTCAAAAAAAGGGGAATTTTTTTTTACACAATGTTCTCTGTTGTAAATTCACATAATTTAGAACACACATCCCATTGCTTATCCATCACATAACAGAAAACCATATATAGCTTTAATGACTTGGTGTTATACCAATCTCTCATTTCATGACTCGGTTTTAGACCGATCTCTCATGTTTATCTTATTATTGTGTACACAAAGTATACTTTGGTTTCTTCACCCTCAATAGGTCATTCAAGTGTTACTGTCTAGGAATCCTATTTGAGTATTTGTTATTGGTACTCATCTAAAATCTCATAACCTTAGACCAAGTGACATAAGACAACACAACCAAAGGTTTGTGATACTTTGGAAAACATTTTAAACATGTTTACCATGTTTAGTTTTCTAGACGACATACTCGTCGAAATAAATATGTCTTTCACCCAACTCTAACTTTTATCTAGATTAGTCTTCCTTGAATTATATCAATCCTTTCTGAGTCAAATTTTCACACTAAATAGGGATAGCTCACATACTTTAATGTTGCAGTCTACTTGTGGTGACTAAGGTTAGGTAGACATACTTGAACTGACTTACGTCGATTCGGGTGTTTTTATCTACCCTAAGTCAACATAAGTTAGCGAATACACTCGACTATATGCGTATCTAAGTTTAGAGTAAAACAGTGAACCAAAATTCCACTAATGACAGTTGGGTTAGAGGAGATGAGTGGAATATTGGGGTATATTGGTTGCTTCATGGTATCCACCTAATGAATTTCATCATTAAGTGGTTATTGTGCAACAACAACTGCACTGCAATAGCCAACTAAGTACCTTTAGCTTAATTGTCATACATAAAGAGTCATTAGCTTGATTAAATTTCAGCTTATTAATTAATATAATTTAATTTACAAGATGCACATACCTAAGGGGTCAACTAAATTTGAAAAATAATTCCTTTAAGAAAGGAATCGTAATGCACCCCTAAATCACTTAAGGTTATACAGATCAATTCTGCATTATTATATATGAACTCATTATTAATAAATCATTTGTTCATTAAACCCCATAATCTAAACTAATTTTAAATAAGAAGAACATAATCAAGTCTTCTTTAATAATTTTGTCTATGGTACAAATCCTATTGAATAACTTATTACGTTGATTTAATTATTACCTGATCATATTCCTATTATCTTATCTCTTTTCCATACATATGTTCATACTTTACAGGAATCACCTTTCATTCCAACATTATATGTTCAACTTGTCAATGTAAGTTAAGGATCATAACTATATCCTTATTACTCTTTCAATTAATCAAGTGTTGATTCATAAACAATTAAACAATTAGACTTACTATCCAACATGTTTTAGATATAGTCATTAACATATAATTAAGACCATATCCTTGTTTATTGATACTTAAGATAATAAAGCTCCTTCTTTGTTCCCTTAGGATTTTATAGACTCATTTATAAGTTTCCAAACATATTCATTTTATTCAACTCAGATATGGGATACATCATTAGCTATAATGTTGGTAATACATTATCCTCACCGTCTTAGTAAGTAATCTATATCAGAATTATAATTAAGTAGTTTACTATGATAACTTTGAATAAGGAATTTGTTACATAGTTTCTCATTTATTCAATGCATAACCCAAAGTTATCTAATATGTAATATATACTTTGACATAGATTAACATATCCAAACATCATATAAAATAAATAAAACCATTTATCATACAATCTAAAACAAACAAAAATTCAATTAGACAAGGCAGAATTTGGTTTACACAAATAGCTGTGGTTCTCATTTGATGGTTGTAATCACTGACATCCATCTTCCTAATATGAGACGCCCATTCTTTACCAAGCAATATGTCATCTGGGTACTACATTTCTATGTACCATTCTTCATTGAAATTGGTAGAGACAACTTGTTTTCCCTTGCCCTTTCCCTTCTTTGGTGAAACATTTGCTACTTTCCTTGGTTTCATTCCTTCATCAGGTCCTTAAAACTTCTTCCTTTCTTCTAATCCTAGCTCTGCTCAACTTTGTGGCTCCACCCCTTTGTGAAAATTATTTCAAACCTTGTGCCCTAGTTATGCAACCCTAACCTGGAAAACCCTTTTTCCACAAGACGGCGTAGCACCTATGGGATTCTTCCACACAACCTTCTCTACTTACACTCGTGTACTTCTTTCCACTCTGGTTCACTAATAAAACTAGCTATGCACATAAATTATCACAACTCTTCTCAAACATTCTTCACAAGGATTCCCTAATTCACAAGATCTCTTTGATAACTTAAAAGGCAAGGTAGAAAGTAAAGCACCCCCCAATATTCTATTTATAACCTTTTCCTTTCTTCACAATAAATTCCATGCCACCTACCAATGTACTTTCACAATAAAGGAAGATTTTTTTCCAATGCTAACCTTCAGTGCTTTTCCTTCGCGCTCAAACCTACACGAATACTTCCGCAACCTTCTAGAATGCAACTGCCTCAACCATATATTTCTTTATGCTTTCTCCCACACTGAAGTCAATTCTTCCTCTCTGTCTTGTACCAAGTTCTTTTCACTTCCTACCTCATGTTTCTCTTTCACTTATTATTCTTGTATGTGGTTTCTCAAATCCTTTAGACACCAACCTTCCCTTATGTTCACATTTTCCATGCACGATCTTCCAATCCACATGTTTTTTATTTTTCAACTCGGGCCATCCACAATCATAGCTTCCAACACTTATCACATCACTCCACCCCACACAAAAATGGATGCACGGTCCTTTACACATAGAAAACTTTTGAAAATAACAAGTGGTAACCAACACACAAACACACACAACACAAAGCAATGAGAAAGGGAAACACAAAGGAAGGAAACTACAACAAAGCAAAACCTAGGCTAACTAGAAATATTGCCTTATTTACAAACACAAAGAAGACTTATTTATAGTAGGGCTTTATCCTACTCCCATTGAAATGTCTTGGAAACCATGTTCCATCTAGCACTTGTAATTGGAAAGTGCCTAAATAAATTATATAGGATACAATGTACGAGCCCATCCAATGGACTTTGAATTCCCCATGTTGGCATTGAAACTTGGAATCATGCAATAAAACCATCTACTCAGCATAAAACTACTTGTTTCTTGATGTGTTTATCATGCCATGCCTTCTACCTGTATTTTTCTATTTTCTGACTCTGGAGAGCAATATCCCACCTCTCATCTGACTTCATTAACTTATCAATCCTCTCCTCCAGTGCTTGTTAATCATCTAATCCTAGTACATGCACTATACACAGTGATGGTAACATGAATTCAATAGGTAGCACAACTTCTACACCAAACACCAATTGAAAAGGTGTGGCCTTGTTCAGTCTCTTATAAGTAGTTTGATATGACCACAACACAACATAAAATTTATCATCCCAATCCTTTCTTCTCACATCACAAATATTTGTTAATGTTTGATTCATAATTTTGTTAAACGCCTCAACAGTCCCATTAGCTTGTGGGTGATAAGGGGTAGTCTTGTGGTGGGCTACCATGAATTCTTCCAACAAGATCCTAAATGTCTCATTCAAGAAATGAGTACCCATATCACTTGTTAAGCTCAGCAGGAATCCATATTTGTTGATTATATTTTCCCATAAGAACCTAGTTGTTGTTACCATTGTGCAATCCCTTGAAGGCACCACTTCTGCCCACCTTGTAAGGTAATCTATGCATGTAATTATATAGCGTGAACCTTTCCTTCTCGTGGCTAGGGAAATAGGGCCTAAAAAGTCAATTTCCCACTTCTCGAATCGTTCTGCACTGGAAATTAGCCTTAATGGAATTTCATCTCTTTTCCATGGTTTACCTAGGTGTTGTTAATGGTCGCAAGCCTTGTAGTACTTGATACAATCTTTGTAAACCATTTCCCACAAAAATCCTCATAGAAGGATCTTACGCATGGTTGCATTCCCTCTATAGTGTCATCCTTTAATTTCACCATGTTCTTCCTCCATGGTTGAAATGCACTCATGCTCTAACATACACTGGCACAAAACCTCATTATGACCTACCTTGTATAAGTCTCCACTAATTAACATGTAGGGTGTGGTGCATATGGCTAACTGCTTCCTTTCTAAAGTCTTCATTCCCTCTGGCACCACACCCATTTTGAGCAACATAGAAATATCTTCCAAGTCAGAGGGTGCACGCCGTAATCTAAACAATTGTGCATATAGCATTGTATCCTCAATGCTTTGTGCATCCTCCCTTGATTCAATCCTTGATAAATGATCAAGTCCCAAATTACTCTTACTCAGTTTCATGACAACAGTAAACTCAAATTATTGAAACAACAGGACCCACATGGATATGCGCCCTTGTAAAATGGGCTTATTGACTAAGTACTTCAACACCATGTGGTTTGTCTAGAATATAAAGGGTGTTGCAAACAGATACTACCTAAATTTTTATAGCACGTAGATCATTGATAATGCCTCGCACTCTGTATTAGTATAGTTCCATTCTACTAGGGTTAGATTCCTACTAGCAAATCATAAGGGGTGGTGAATAATTCCCTCTCCAAGTTGTGCTAATATTAATCTAATCACCATCCTTGACGCATCAACATGAACATGGAATGGCTTATCCCAAGAAGAAAATTATAATATGGGCGCAATGATAAGCCTATTCTTTAATGTATCAAATTCCATATGTTGTGCCTCTTCCCAGTGAAATGTAATTTTATGTTTTAGTAAATTTTCCAATGATGAGGTAATCTTGGCATACCCCTTAATAAATTTCTAGTAATACCCCGTAGGCCTAAAGAATCCGCGCTCTGGTTGGTAGGTTCCCCTAATCCCACAATAACAACAACTTTGGCAAGATCCACCAGTAAGCCTTCCTTACATATGATATGCCCCAACATGGTTCTAAATGGAGTAGCGCAAACACATTTCTTAATGTTGAGGGATATCCTCAACTACTGACATCTTTCAAACATCAGCCTCAAATTATCACAATAGTCCCTTACTAATCCATATATTTTCTAGTCACCCAAGTAGACTTATAGAAACTTATGGATGAAGTCCTGAAATGCCTGAACCACAATGCGTGAAAATATAGCAAGCACGTTCTTTAGTCCAAAAGGCATGACCGTGTAGGTAAAGCTTCTCCATTCAGTGGAAAAATTTGTCTTTTCTTGGTCCTCCTTTACAATTATAATCTTATGATATCCTGAGAATCCATATGTGAAAGAATAGATTTCACGCCTAGCTACTCCTTCTAGGATATCCTCAGTGAAAGGGGGTGGGAAAGGGTCAATAACACATACCACATTCAGATCCCTATAATCAACACAAATCCTTATCCTCCCATTATTCTTAATGTTAATGACCATTGGACTTATCCATTATGATGCTTCAATAGTCTCAATGATGCCTGAAGCGATCATCTTGTCAATCTCTTCCTTGACTTTTACGTTCAAATTCAGATTCATTCGATAAGGTATCTTTTGAATTGGGCACACACCTTCCTTTAACTTGATATTCATTTCTCCCAAGGAGTGGTGAACTCATTTAAGCTCATGGTACTCACGAGGAAACAAATCCTGAAATTCACATAATAGATTGATGACCTTCGAAACCTCCTTTTCTGTCCAGTAATCTCCAATAGTAGCCTATTTAGGTTCCACCTCTGAACCAATATTAACCTTCTTAGTTTTAAGGGGTTCATGGTAGGTTTGTGCTTGCTCATTATCACTATCCATAACCTCACGCATACCCACATTATGGTTAACTTATAATTTTTTCACCACTTCACCATGAATCACATATACTAACTTTCCTTTCTCTTTTTCCATGCATGTGCGCTCAAGTTGTATCTCCTTCGATTCTTCCTCATCAAAGCGCACTTCTAAGCCAACTTCCCCCAATAATTCCAATATTTTATCCTCCACCAAGGCATTGTCTCCCATAGTTAGGCACTTGACAACCTATAATGCCTCATCCACCAATGGCTTAGTATTCTGATATTCGAAATCTTGAAGGAGACCAGTTATCAACTCTTGCCAGTTTCTTGTCTAATGGTGAATCCCTAAGTGAATGTACCATGCACACGTGTGGCCTTGTAAGGTGGAGTAAAGCTTATGCACCCATAAAGATGGATGAAATGCTTCTATGCCTTCCATCCAGGCCTTCTCACATGCTTGGACATGAAACAAGGTGGGTTCCTTCCCATGATAGACTTGTATAGAAATAGGTGCATTTCTTTGTATAAACCTAACAGAGAACACAATTCTCACCTCGCGCCAATCTAGAAGGTTATCATGATGGGTCTCCCACCAACATATTACAGTTCTAAGTAAGGTATAGCTAAACATTCTTCTCCTTTCGATCTCACATCTCCACTAGGTCTCCATTTCTTGAAAGAAAACATCAGGGTCGACTCCCCAAGAATAACTTGGCAACTTATTTCCTCCTAGGAACTTAACTAAGTGCACCTTTTTTACTCTCATCAGAGAACCTCTTAACTTACTTCTAACTAACTAATATGTCACGTGTGCCCAATTTTCACATGTTACGCTAGTGGTATCACTTATAGATTGAGTGTCTTCTCATTGAATAACACCTTCTTTTGTTGTTTGCACAACCTTAAGGTCCCTGATAGTGTGCACATAAAAATTTTCTATGTCTTCTTCTCTGAAAGGCTCAATATATGGCTCTAACTTCCCATTCACCAAAGGAATGATAACATGTTCTTCTTTGTTCTCAAAACGTATATACCCCTTATTGAAACATAAGTCTGCATTGTTCTTATAACACCATGGGTGCCCAAATAACGTTAGAAAGTTGTCTGCCTCAGCAAGAACTAAGACTTTGAAGTATCTAGTGAATTTTTTTCCTTGGATAGTGATAGCAGCATCCTTTAAAACACCAATGGGTATTGCCTTTGTCTTATTATCCATCTACATCACATTTGAAGATGGATGTAATAGGGGTATTCCCATTTGATTCCACGTGCCCAAGGTAAGAACGTTAACTTTTTCATCCATGTCAATAAGGATATTGCTTAGGATCCATCTATCAACCATGGCATTCAAGGTAATTTCCTTATCATATTCAATGTTGTGAGGAGGTAGATTAGCATGTAAAACTGTCATTTCACGCTCTGCTCCAACACTTGGTATATTATCCATCAACCATTCTTCTAGCAAAGGAATGATTCTTTTGGCGCAACATATTACACACCTCTTTGACATCATCTATATCTGATAGAGGGACATCGATGCTTTTCTTCTACCCCAGTTTCCTAGATTGCTCATTTAGACACTGAATTTCCCCTTGAATAATTTTGATTACATTCATGGTCTCTTGATAGACTTCCTTCTAATGGGTAAGGTCCAAATATGTCCCATATACCACCTCTTCCATTGTAATCAGTGGTCTCGTCTTTAATATTTCTCTGGCGTGCACAACCTCAGCTCACATCATCACCTGTACAGGTTCTAACCCTAACTCATGCACCACCCTTGGCATCCACTATGAGTTTTTTTTCTTCACACTTACCATCATGGCGCCCTTTTCTTTCCGTTGTTTCTAGCTCATGTTTTTAAATAATTCTAGGCACTCCTCATATTTATGCTTCTTCCCACACCAATAGCATTCTATCATGTTAGGACATTTGTGCTTGTAATGCTTTGTGGACCCACAATTATAACAAATTCCGCATTGGAATTCAGCTCTTCCACCTCTGTAATTTCCACAGCCTCTAAATCCTATTAGAAAACCTCTTCTATGAGCTCCTCCATCCATGTTCCCTTCATAGTTACAACCCTCATCCTTGGAATTGTTTACAATGCTGGTCTGACGTACACCAATATCAATGGAATCATGTATTTGGTCAATCAATCTACAATTCTTAGTGTCATGAGTAGTAGAGTTGTAAATCCTACAATAGCAAGACACATTCTTATGAATCACGTGTTGCAGTATTAGACACCTACTTACATCATGATCTCTATGGAGAATCTCACAGTATACCATCATGGAACTTTCCAATCTATAAGGATGATTTTCCTTCGTATTCCCCTCTACCTCATAATCCATGCACCATAGGCCACTGCGAGTCTCATGTGTCAAGTTCACAGATAGATTCTCTGGTTGTTTTTCCATGGCAGCAATCTGAACTTTGAGAAAAGGACTAACACTGGTATCCATGCTTCTCATAGCCTCAGCGTGTAGGGAAGCCTCTAAGGCCTCACGTGGGTCTGTGAAAGTCTTATGTAATAACTGTTAGTGAAGATCACAATACCCTTGGATGTTTATAATATTTCTAGTTTAATATTTAGACATCCAGTGTGATTGCACACATTAAATCTTTTCCCCAAGTGTGGTACTTGTAAAAATGGGAAAAGAATCTCCAGATTAGAGGTTGGTTCCTCAACTCCTCTGATTAGATGTATGCTTGCAAATTGCAGAGGTTTAAACTATAAATCCTACTCTAAATTCCAAGGGAATAGAGATAGAGAATGTAGAAGAATAAAACTAATACTAACAAGGTGATACATCAAAGGAGTGGTGAACATTTACTTCTGCAAATTGACACAGATCATAGAAATGTGACAAAACATCATGCACAAATTGATGAAATGTAATGAAAGATCAGAAATGAAGCAAACAACACAAGCATAGGACTGAAACTCATTCACAAAACATGTGTTGTCCTTTCTAATGTCAAAAATACATGCATTATAATAGTAGAGAGGCAAAAAACATACTGCAGTCCTGAAAGAGGTCTGAAATTCCACAAAATAACTTTCTAGGGTGAGAGAGGGAGTCTACAAAACATAAAAATGCCCAACCCTTACAAAATGAGCCAGATCTGGCTTTTAATGGTGAAAATTCAAGCTTAGGAAGGAGAAACACGGGAAAACATGAAAGGAACCTTCAATCACCAACCAAATTGCATTAAAATGACATGGGCACCCTCAAGAGTTCATTCCCCAATGTTTTTGACCATGCTAGGAGAGAATGCGAGCCATACTTCATTAAAAATGGTGGTTGAAATGTCAATTATGTTCATCTCCACGTGATAGAGGCATTTTTTTATTTTCTCTCTCCAAACCCCACCAAAACACAAAATTTATCCCTCCATCATGTAGAGGATTTCACCAGCTTTCCAATGACACCAAGAACATGAAAATATGAGCTCTAGATCAAAATTTATGCTCTTATAAAGATTTAGGGCAAAACTAGGGAAAATTTGAATTGGCGGGCTGAAAATTTGAAATTTTCCCTCTTTTGTGACTTTGGGAAAATTTCCCCAAAAATCTCTGCTACCCGAAGCTTCAATGACACATGGAAAGTTCTAATTAGACCTCGAGGGTGCGCTTCCAAATTTTTCTTTGACTCTGACCATTTCTCCGTATGGGACACGTGGCACCTTGGCATTGGCACAGGCCTGAACAAGCTCTTTCTCCTCCGCGGGGCTATCTTAAGGTTTTTTATCAATCACATGGACACGTGGTAACTACTGATTGGTGTGGGCTATCGTGGTTGGGCCTTTGTTCCATAATTTTCCTTATTTTGGTGAAAAGGAAAATTTCCTTCCGCTCTCCTAATGCCCGACCTCCTGAGACACGTGGCCGAATGTGATTTGTTGGTGGGCCTTTGCCCCAAAATTTCTCATTGTGCTGATTTTGGAAACTTTTCCCATCTTCCTTTGCTGAGCTGAACTCTGATGGTCTGAGGGCATGTGGCCTCCTCCCATTGGCTGGCGGGCCTACGGGCCAAAAAATTTCTTTGTGCGCCCTGCCAATTTTTGACGAAAATTTTCTAAGTTGCCTCCACCTTCACCATTCCGATGCCACGTGGCACATTTTGATTGGCTGTGGGCCTCCCATGGGAAAATTTCCCTCCAAAACTCCGCCGAGCCATAACTTAAAAAATATAGGGAGTTAGAAGGAAAATTGTACCATTCTGGAAAGCTGAGAAGATGCTCTATCCAATGAAATCATTTCCAGAAAGTTTTGAGTGCCTAGAAGATAAAACTTTCTGACTGAGACACAAGGAAGGTAGGAATGAAGGGAGTTAACCAAAAAATACGCAAGGGGCTTATTTTGGATAACAATTTTGGTGACTCAGAGGGGTCATCTACCTGCTGGATGAAGTTACCAGTTGCCTGAAGCAAACCCATTGGGCATGGAGTCATCAAATTCTCTGCTTGGAACCCAAACTGATTAGAAAATTACGAGGAAGAATTGTGAGAGTAGAATCATCATCTAATCTGGAAAATGACCTGCAAAATTACATGCTTTGGGACAACAAGCTTATGCCAAAGAACTTAGGGAAAGTAAAAAATAAGCTACAACAAAACAATGTGCAAAATCACTTAGAGGAATGAAAATCTAAGCTAATATGTACAAGGTAGAGAGTTTCCCTCTAGTAGTAATCCTTTAGATGGATTCCATTAACTGGAATTTGCGGTTCTTCACCATCTAATGTAGACAATTGGAAGACATTGCTGTCCTTATACTTTGTGACTATGTAGGGGCCACTCCAAATGACATCAAATTTTGAATGCCTTCCTAGCTTTGCTCGATCTGTATCCCATTTCAACACTAGATCTCCAACTTGGAAGGTTCTAGCCTTAGCTTTCCTATCAAATGTCTATCTTAATCAAGGCTTGATCCTTTTCCATTGCTTGGGCTGCATGATTTCTAATTTCTTGGAGCTCCATCAATTCAGCAAATCTAACCTCCATGGGTTCAAACTCCAACAACTCCAATTTCTTCATGAGTTCCAACATTGGCAACTCAAGTGACATGGGTAAAATTACCTCTCTTCCATAACCAAGCTTGAATGGAGAATTATGTGTGGGTCTCTTGGGAGTTACCCTATCAGCCCATAAGGTTGATTTCAATTTAGTATGCCAAGTCCTCTAATTTTCATCAAGAGTCCTCCTGATGATCCTTAACAAGTTCTTGTTTGTAGACTCAGCTTGACCATTACCCTTAGGGTAAAAATTTGATGAAGTGCTCAAATAGATCTCATTTTTGACAGCCCATTTAGTTACCTTGGATCCCTATGAATGCCAAAGTATTATCTGATATTATAGTTGCAGGTACACCAAATCTGGTTACTATCCCTTCATAGAAGTCTAGAATGTTATATTCATTTGCTTCCTTAAGTGCCACTGCCTCAGTCCATTAGGTGAAGTAATCTGTGGCCATTAGGATCCACTTGTGTCCTTGACTTGAGCTTGGGTTAATGACTCCAATGAAGTACGAACCCCATTACATGAATGGATGGTCAACTTAAATTGGGTACAATGGAAGGGCTATTAATCTTTCCTTGCCTATGAAGAATGCACAACTTTTGCACCTCTTGATCCATGCATAACAATCATTAAATACCTTGGGCCAATAATAGCCAGCCTTCATGATCTTGAGGGCTGTCACTCTTAGGGAAAAATGACCTCCAGCTGTCCCACCATGGAACTCTTCCAATGTTCTATTAATCTGATTTGTTCCAACACATCTCAGCAACACTCCATTTGCATCTTTCTTGAACAAAACACCATCAACAAGTGCATATGGGACAACCTGCAATCTGAAGTGTC
Organism: Taxus chinensis; assembly: GCA_019776745.2. Classification (NCBI taxonomy): domain Eukaryota; kingdom Viridiplantae; phylum Streptophyta; class Pinopsida; order Cupressales; family Taxaceae; genus Taxus; species Taxus chinensis. The sequence continues at coordinate 42,109,928 of CM034149.1, read as the reverse complement.
TTCTCTTGGTTTTGTTTATTTCTGGAGGGCATAGGCCTATTTGTAGGAAGTGTATTATGTCTTGGGTCCAACAAGGAATGAGGAAACCATAATTCTCTTCTTGAAAATTTCCTTATTCTTGGTTGTCTTGTAGCACCAAAACAACATCCTTTTCATTTCATGCTTTCATTGGTTTGCTTAAGACTAGCTGCTCACATAATCCTTTTCTTCGGACCAGCTTGGTGACTTTGATCTCAATGTCATACTCCATGACACGAGTAATCCACCCTGCACGTTTTTCATTTAAATCTTTGTTGAGGAGGAATTCTCTAACTCCCACATGAGAAACCAGCAGTTGAACCTTATTGTTTGAAACTAGATGCTTAAATTTCTTCAAGCTCCTAATTACTGCAAGAACTTGCTTCTCAATGAAAGGATACCTCACCTCATAGTCCTCTAGGCTTTGGCTAAAGAAAGCAATTGGCTGCTCTGCATTTTCTTTGTTCTGCTGTACTAAAATTGCAGAGATTGTGTCATCACCTCCAAATGCATAAAGGACAAAATCCTTGGAGAAATCCAGGTTAATGAGGGTTAGAGCTTGTGAGATAGCCTCTTTTATTGCCTCAAAACTTGCCTTACCTTCTGCTGTCCATTTGAAAGCCATGCTTTTCTTTAACATCATGGTTATTGGCTTGACAAGGCCTGCAAAATCTGGCACAAACCTCCAAACAAAATTGATCCTTCCCAAGAAACTTTGGAGGGCTTTCTTATGACTTGGTAATGACAGTGCTTTTATGGCTTCAACCCTCTCTGGATCAATTGCTAGTCCTTCTTTTGAAACAATATGGCCAAGGAGCTTTCCTTCATGAGCTATAAAAATATATTTTTTGGGATTTAAGGATACCCCAAATCTTATACATCTTTGGAACACTTGTCTCAAATGAAAAAGATGATCTGCTGAATTTTTAGAAAAAATAGTGATATCATCTAAATATACCAGCACTATTTTGTTGATTAATCCCTTGAACGCCATATCCATTGTCATTTTCAAGGGAGCTTCAGCGTTGGACAACCGAAATGAAATATTTCTATATGCATAAGTCCCCCATTTGGTGGTCCTTGTCTTGAACTGATTATCCTCCTTGACCATGATCTGATTGTACCCTAAATAACCATCTAACAATGAAAATCTCTCAGAGCCGACAACAACTTGCAAAATCTGCTCCATAGAAGGAAGTGGTTAATGATCCTTGAGAGATGCTCTATTCAAATCTCTGAAGTCTACACACAATCTAATTTCCCCACTCTTCTTTCTAACTAGAACCAAGTTTGCAACCTAGCTAGAATGCTTAATAGGAAAATATGATACTTGCCTCTATTAACTTATTCAATTCCTTCCTCATGAGAGGCTCTATGTGTGGATTGACTGATCTTTGCTTTTTCCTGATAGGCTTAGCACTTAGATCCAATTCAATTGTATGTCGAGCTAACGTGGGCTTGAAACCTCTCAAATCTTCATAGCTCCAAGAAAATACATTAAGGAACTCTTGACAAAGCTGCATAAACTCATACCTTTCTGGCTCGGTTGTTACCTTACCAATTTGAAGTGACTTGCCTTCTCCCACTAAGACGGGCATTGAATCTTCTCCCTTGACTTGGATGTTTTCTTTCTCTTTCCTAAATTTATCATTAGGATTAAAAATGGATTCCAAGGTGACAAGCCCCTTTGGCAGATTTGTTGGTTCTCAGTTGTACTACCTGATCGCCATACTGCTGTTCTAAATTTTCTTGATTCTTGGCTGAGAATTCAGCTTCTTCTTGCAAGAAATTGATGATTTGCTGGTCACTTTCAAACACTTTCCAGATTACATTATTATCTGGCACTGAGGGCCTTACAATCACATGAATGCTTGGATGTACTTTATCTTTCTTGATGCTTTTGACAACATCAAATGCTGCCCCAACTACTGCAAGCATGTCAGTAGCTTGGTTTTCTTTCCTAGGGATGGAATTTATGTTGTGAAGCCCTTGATAAAATCTTCAATGAGGTCCCACACCCTATTTTTATAACACTTGAGCAGATCATTTTTCGCAGCATATTGTCCTGTAACTTGATTAACAATCAACTCACTGTCACCAAAGACTTGTAGATTTTTGATACCTCTTTTAATTGACCAATACAATCCTTGTATCAAAGCTTCATATTCAGAGTGTTGTTAGAGAATGCAAACTGAAATCTAAAAGCTGAATAATATTTGATGCCTTGAGGTGAACAAGCATTTCTCCCCAATCCTGCACCTTGTGTACTACTTTATCCATCGAAGAACAACTGCCATACCTCATTGTCATCCTCATGGTCTGATTTTGTAATGCTGGGAATAGACTGATTTTCTTCATGTATGTAATAGGCTCCTAGCTTAGATTCTTCTATTTCTTGGTAGGGATCAAAAGCAAGTACCTTGCTTGCCCATTCATCAAGAGTTAAATCTGGGATGCTTCCAACCTTGGTGTCAGCTTCATCTGTGCTTGGATAATCCTCTTGATTCCCAATGTTGAACAGTTGGCATTGATTGGGCTTGGAGTATGAGGCTCAATGTGAAAATTTGCAATAGGTTCAAACATCTGATTGTGGCCTTAGTTCCATATCTAGTTCTAAACAGCATGTGTGACCAATCAGTAGATAAGTAGCCTCCAATTTTAGTTGTGAAATCCCTTGACAAGCATAAGGCAAAGAGTGGTGGCAAATGTATCACTGACACATCTTGCAACACATCGACATTGTAGCATGCATGCAAGGTAAGATTCAAATCTCTGATCACTCCCACTGTTGTTACTGCTGTCCCATCCAGTTGCACTACCCCTTTAGCTATGAATTCATATTGGAGGCCCAGATGATCAGCTATTTGCTTGGGCATTATAGAACTACTTGCCCCAGAATCAATCATGCAATTGTGTACTAACTTTTCCCCAATGATCAATGAAGCATAGAATGAAGGGGGCATTTAAAAATCATTACCTTGCTGTCCTCCATGATTCCCTTCGGGCTGAGCAGCATTTGTGAGTACCTTCTCTTACATATGAACTTGCTGATTTGAAGTTGACCAATTCTTCATGGCAGCTTGTAGGATTCCCTGCAGCTGGATTGGGATGGATAATGACTCCCACATTGATATATTCACATTTGTCTTCTTCATCTGATCAATGATACTGAATTGGGATGAAACATCTCTTTGCTACCCCTTGAGTGTAACCAGCTCATTGCCTAGACTTTGCAATTGTTTCATGACTTCTTGAAGTTCATTTGAAGCACTAGAGGATGAAGTAGAAGTTTCATTTGAAATCTGATTTCTAGGAGTGGGGATATGAGCTATAGTAGGTGCTTGACTAGTGCTTGGATTTTCCAAATTTGGGTATAAGGGCATGGGAGGCCTAGGAGCTAGTTTACCAGCTTGAATTAAACAATTCTCATCTCTAATGCAATACTATAAGCTGCAGGTATATTTTCACCTCCCATGGACTGAATTAACATAGAAATATCAGAATTCAAAGCTTTAAGATAGTATAGAAAAGCACTTTCAGCTGTTGGCCTTACTGCCACTGGAATTCTATCCCACGTCCTTTGAAATTTGAAGTTGAAGTTTGTCAGCTGCTCATTGGGATCTCTCTTGATGGTAGTCAGTTGTTCCAACAGAGACAAGTTATTTCCCTTTTCTCCAAGCTGCTCATGGAGAGCTATGCACAATTGGTTCCAATTTTGGATAGAACCAATTCGAGGCTTTTAAACCCTTGCAATGCTTTCCCTTTGAATGAAGATGCCAGTAATTTGACAGCAATTTGCATCTAAAAAATCTCAAGGATTGCACAAACATTAGCAATGTCTTTAACATGATCACCAGGAGTGGAATGATTTTCTCCAGTGAAGTATGGAATGTTCTTTAATGCTACAACTGGAACTAGATTTTGTGCATTGAGAGCAAGTGGGCTGCTGCCAGTGAAATTGACATAAGGGTTGGGTTGTGCCATTTTGATTGGCCTGAGAACCCTTGTTGATTGAGTGAAAGGTCTAGAAGGTGGAGGAGTTGATAGAGTCCTGTTTGGTGGAGATGGAGACCTCTGAATCCTCCTTCCTCTATGCCTTCTTACAAGAGATAGCTATAAATACTCAGACAACCCTTCTTCTCTCTGGCTTTTGATCTTGTGTTGATTCTTCTCATGAATCTTCAGACTATGACTGCTGAAACCAGTTGATTCTTCCTCTTTGGAGCTGCCAGATGTGTAGATCAAGGCTCTTTTCAAGCATGAAACTTGCAACAAATGCACATCAACTTTGTTACAATGAAGATGAAGACCTCTAAGTTCCCACCGAGTGTGCCAAAACTGTTAGTGTAAATCAGCAGCACCCCTGGATGTTTATCAGATTTCTAGTTTGATATTTGGACATCCAGTGTGATTGCACAACATTGAATATTTTCCCCAAGTGTGGGACTTGTAAAAACTGGAAAAGAATCTCCAGATTAGAAGATGTTTCCTCAACTCCTATGATAAGATGTGTGCTTGAAAATTCCAGAGGTTTAAACTCAAAATCCTACTCTAAATTCCAAGGGGACAGAGATAGAGAATGCAAGAAAAATAAAACTAATACTAACAAGGTGATACACCAAAGGAGTGGTGAAAATTTACTTCTGTAAATTGACACAGATCATAGAAATGCAACAAAAATATCACACACAAACTGATGAAATGTAATGAAAGATCATAAATGAAGCAAACAACACAAGCAGAGGACTGAAACTCATTCACAGAACTTGTGTTATCCTTTCTAATGTCAAAAATAAATGCATTACAACAACAGAGAGGTAGAAAACATGCTGCAATCCTGAAAGAGGTCTAAAATTACACAAAATCATTTTCTAGGGTGAAAGAGGGAGTCTGCAAAACATAAAAATGTCCAACCTTTTCAAAAATGAGCCAAAATCTGGCTTTTAATGGTGAAAATTCGAGCTTAGGAAGGAGAAACGTGGGAAAACATGAAAGGAACCTTCAACCACCAACCAAATTGCATTAAAACAAACATGGGCACCCTCAAAAGTTCATTCCTCAGTGTTTTTGACCGTGTTGGGAGAGAATGCGAGCCATAATTAAAAATGGTGGTTGAAATGTCAGTTATGTTCATCTCCACGTGACAAAGGTGTTTTTTTATTTTCTCTCTCAAAACCCTACCAAAACAAAAAATATAGCCCTTCATCATGTAGAGGATTTTACCATCTTTCCAATGATACCAAGAATGCGAAAATTCGAGCTCTGGGTCAAAAGTTATGCCCTTTTAAAGATTTAGGGAAAAACTAGGGCAAATTTGAACTAGCGGGCTGAAAATTTGAAATTTTACCTCCCTTTTGATTTTGGGAAAATTTCCCCAAAAATCCCCACCACCCAAAGCTCTTGGGACATGTGGCAAGTTTTGATTGGTCGCGAGCTTTTTGCTGACCTTGTTATGCCTTTTTGATCTTTGACTTTTCCAAAAAGTTTATGCTGACCCGACGCTCCTAGGACACGTGGCACCCTTGACATTGGCGCGGGTTTGAACAAGTTCTTCCCCTCCGTAGGCCTACCTTAAGTTTTTTTCTAACCATGTGGACACGTGGCAACTGTTCATTGGCACGGGCCATCGCGGTCGGCCTTCGTTTCAATATTTTCCATCGCTTGGTGAAAAGGAAAATTTCCCTCCCTCCGCTCTCCTGGGACACGTGGCCGAATGTGATTTGTTGGCAGGCCTTTGCCCCAAAATTTCTCATTGCACTGATTTTGGAAACTTTTCCCATCCTCCTCTGTCGATCTAAACTCTGACGGTCCTGAGGGCATGTGGCCTCCTCCCATTGGCTGGTGGGCCTACGGGCCAAATTTTTTTTGTGTGTCCTGACAATTTTTGATGAAAATTTTCTAAGTTGCCTCCGCCTTCACCATTGTGATGCCACATGGCACATTTTGATTGGCTGTGGGCCTCCCATGGGAAAATTTCCCTCCAAAACTCTGCCGAGCCATAACTTAAAAAATACAAGGAGTTAGAAGGAAAAATTTACCATTCTGGAAAGCTGAGAATATGCTCTATCCAATGAAACCATTTCTAGAAAGTTTTGAGTGCCTGGAAGATAAAAATTTCTGACTGAGACACAAGGAAGGAAGGAATGAAGGGAGTTAGCTAAAAAATAAGCAAGGGGCTTATTTTGGATAACAATAACACTCTCCTGAAGGGAGTTATTAATCCTCCAAAAAACCATTGAGCATACTGACAAGAATGAATATCATAAGACAATTTTGGCAAGAGAGCCTTAAAGTGCACATCATACTCCTACACACTCTCTATCATACCTTGTTAAATCTCCTTCAACACAATAATGCTCTTCTATTCAAAATCAATAATATGGAGATCAACTAAGAAGGCATTATGCAGTGCAGTATAATCTACTACTGTCTTTTGAGGTTCATACTTTTAGTATCAACTATGTTGCTCCCTTGCAACATCATTGCAAACTGACTTGCCTTTCATTTTGGGGTAGTGATCCCTTTCGCGCGTTATAGTAACTCACATTTTTGTACATGCTTTATAGCATCCTCAACACCTTTGTAATATGGAATATGCAAAGACGTTTCAAAGAACACTTGTTGAGGTGGTTGATGTTTTCCGCCTAATCCAGAACCTGGATTCCCCCTCAGTGTTACCTCCACCACTAGACCCACCAACGCCTGTTCCTCCTGACCCACTAGATCCACCTCCCATAGTTAGTAAAGTTCCTGAAGTGGCCGCGACTTGTGTCCCCACTATTGCACTAAATTATACACCAACATTCTATGATATTTCACTGCTACCAGATGTTTGTCTCGCATCACTTCTAGATGTAATTCCCAAGCTTTATGTACCCATACTTTATCCAAATGTTGTACCAAATAATATACCTCCAAACATAGGAAATTATTATGCAACCATGGATGTACCAAAAGAAAAATTATACCTCCTAGGTGTTGATTGGTTACTTCCACCAATACCAATGGGGTTAGTAATACATATCTATGGATTTGGAAAACTAAGTATGAAGGGTTGGTCACCGGGTGGATTTGGGTGCATGTTTATGGCTCTTCTCATTTATTCATATGACAAGATCTCTCCAGAAGTCGAGGGGGTTTCTCTTTCACACTTTCTAAGATGGGGTAGCACAAACTGCTCAAGTGCCATGTACTTTGCATGAACCTCAAATCCTTCCCGTAACGTCTACCTCTATAAATCCATCACTCCTGTAGCTTCACGTTTTCTTTCCAACTCCCTCTCCTGAGATTCATTATATTTGATCCGCCTCTCCTCTCTCTCCATTTCTACCGCAAGGTCCGTCATCCTTCTACCACGTAAGCTTCCACGCCCCACACCTAGCAGGAATTTAGCCAGCCATGGGAAAGGCTTCCAAACTTAAATTAATGACCAAGATCTTGATATCCATTGGAATAGCATGCAAGAATGATCCCCTAGGCTCCCTTGAGCACTCAAACTTGGTAATCTTTAGGAAATAATACGTAGAAATAGTGTATTCCCAGGTATAACTGGTCAGCACTCTACTCCTCCAGTGATGAACAGCACGGGTCCATGTTAGATCAGTATCATCCAACCATTGATATTCCTCTAGGGTCCAAACACAAGGTCTATAGTACCAACTCATCTTTGATACATATGTTGATATCCATTCATACAAATCTATTGGGAAACAACAAAAGAAATTCTCATAGAGTTCGTGATAGTGGTTCTCCTCCACCCATTTTTGTGCATCAAACTCAGATCCAGTATTGAACTTCTGAGAAAACTCATCCCCCATTTTTTTGAGCCACGCTTTGATACTATCCAAGATCAAGTGCTTCATCCACACACAATTCTCTCATAATAGATTTAAAAGAGTTCTTGGCAATGGAACGAAGATGTAGTTGTTATTTTACCCTCAATACTTATTTGCAACCCCAAGCACGTCGGCCTACCATCTAGCATACGTTGAGCACTCACCCAAGGTGCATGTGGGCACCAAGCCCCTCCTTTATGTGATACTAGCAAGAGATTTCTACCATTAATGGATGATTATTTGTAGAAACAGAAGTACATTTATCTACTTTGAAAGGCATAAGGTATAACTAATACATCTACACATTAATGCATCACAAAAGCTAAATAACATTGTAAGAAGTAAAAGAAACTAGATCTTAGTCATGATAAGCCATATAACATGAGGGTTTACACCTTTAAGAAAGTTGCACATAATAGATCCATGTATATTGATTTAATAGAGTCTCTAGTAGCCTTAATACATTCAAAAGGGTCATCTCAGACCATATACACTAAATGACAGAGACTCAACTCCTGTAAGCCTATCTGATTAGAGATCCTACTGTACGTTTCCCCATTCTTTCCCTTGTTATAGATCCCAATACCTATACATATGTTTTATGGTATCCCTTACAACCCTCTAGCACTAAGTACTCTAAACCCTAGCACCATGAACTCTAAACCCTTAGCATTTTTGCAGGACTTTGTTACTCTCCTTATCTTTCACTACATTCTCTATGCATTCTCTTTATTTCTCTTTGTCTGTGCTCATGTCCCAAACACCTCTTTTAATAGGATCATCGGCCATTGTCATGAATTATCTTTCAAGAAGATCACATGCCAAGTGTCGATGTGGTCCTCCATTGATGAATTTTTATCCTCTTTGCAAACCTTCCACTAACTGTAATGATGTCTTTGGGAATATTCCCTACATGGAATATCCTTTTCTTGACCTCCAAGGTTCCATGCTAGGACTTTTTCCACTTATCACACCTTATCAGGTCCTTGTGTTATTCCTCAAATGACTCCATGATGTCGGATATGGCTAAGTCCTTTAAACCCTTGTTCTTCCTCTCGGGTGTGTCCTAGTTTCACCTAAACCCTTTTTTCTTGCACATTTTTCCCTTAGCACCCTTATATCTACTGATCATGCGCGTGTGCGCCTCTTGGTACTTAGCCAATATGTTAGGGTGCAATAGATGTTTTGGCCTCTACCTTAGATTGGTTTGGATAGTGATTGACTTTGTGGGTGGCTCTCTCAAATAGGTGTCAATAGTATACCCGAGTGGGCATGGTGTTATTGCTAGTTGTTAGCTTTACTTTACCCCATTTAAAACAATGAGCAAATATCTTTCTCAAATGAATCACATTGGGGTTGTTGCTAAGGATATCAGTTACTCTAATCTCACAAGGTGTACTATTCATTTGGGATGGGAGTACCCATTTCGTCAGATAGTTCCCTCAATGTGATGACTACTTTGGGGTTCATGTGGTAATCCTCACAATGAGTTTTGTGTCTTATGCCAAGATAATTCCCACAGTTATAGAATTTGGGTAATATCCTTGTCAACTGCACTTGTAAATAGAGTGTGTAGAAATGTTCATTTTATCTTGTTTAAAAATATTCCCTGCACACAAAGTATTAGTAATTTGATTAGCTCAAGATCAAAGGCAACTTGTAGTTAGTAGTTTTGAGTGTTTTATCAATCTTCTTGAGATCCGGTCCTGCAAGAAAATATTAGAATATTCTCCTAAGGTAGGTAAAGGATAAGGCTATAAAATCAAGTTCATGCTTTTGATTTCCAAGATCTCTTAAACAGCACGAGGAAAAAGCATACACATAAAACAAACTTTGATTAAAAAAAGAAAAGAAAGGTTAATTCCTAAAACAATTAAAAACGATCATGTTTGTGATTTCTAAGATCACTTTGAAAATGCAAGGAAAGAGCATATGCATGAGGTTGTTATGTTTAAACAGAAACAAATAAAAATTTATAAAATACTACAAATTTTATTTTAAAAAATGACAAGTGTTAGGAGAAGTGAAATCATAAATTTTTTATAAGTTCAAATCAGAAAATTATTTTTCCATTGCATAAATTTTCTCAAGATCTTTCCATAAAAAAACATAGTCATTTCGAGTTAGGAAGCAAAATATATGGCTTTCGGAAGATGGGTTACGCTAACACTCTCAATAAAAAGTTTAAACCTGAGAAAAATGGCCCCGCAGTTGTTTTTTTTGGCTTCTTTACTTCACCTGAGAACCTAAAATATTGATAGCAAGGTTAAATAAGAACAAGGAATACAGATAAAAATTTAGATCATAAAATGATTTACTAAAATGAAATAAATAAATTTGGGATGTCCCACCAAGCGTCCCAGAATGTATGCAAGTAAAAATCACAAACAAAGTATAATTAAATAAAAACGTAACAATCATACCTCTTGGAATTCTTCTCTACAAACCTTAAGTAGATTTGTGAAATTTTTAAGCTTGTGAAATATTTATATTGGTTTGATTATGGGTACTCTTGATCAATTCTCCAAATGAAGAGTGTGGATGCTACGAGCTTGGGTACACAAGGATGCGGGAAACAAAGTCAGCAGAAGTTGGTTACAATTTGCATAAAGCTTCTAGGGATGGATTTGTAAAGGAAATGGACATCTTTTATAGCTGAGGGTGAGGCGATGAAAGTGGATCTTTGGTTGAATTGTCTCCATAGGTAATAATTATAGTTACCTAACATAGTAAGATGACCATGTCTGTGCAGTTACAGCTTTGCAGGGGCAATTGTTATCTTTGAATTCATTTGAAAATTGGTTATACGCACATCATTTTTGCCCCCACCTGTGGAGTGAAGTGGGATAGGGAAGTGTAATTCAAGTGTAATTAACTGGAATATGTGGAATTAAATAACTAAATTTAATTAGTATTTAATTGTGAGGAAATAATTAACCATTTAAATAAATAATTGTTTAGTTATATTAGCTAAAAGGTATTATGAATTAATTTAATTTATTCCAAGAGCATGGTAGAATTAAATTAATTTAATTAGTATTTAATTGTGAGGAAAGAATTAATGATTTAAATAAATAAATGTTTAATTAAAGGTATTAGGAATTAATGTAATTAGTTAAAAAGGGTAGGAATATGAATTAGATAATAGAATTAATTTAATTAATTTTAAAAGGATGTATTTAAATGGTGAAATTAATTTAATTAATTCCAAAGGGGTGTACTGCAACAAGATAGAATTAATTTAATTAATTATAATTTGATAGAAGCGGGATAGAAATATGTATGTATTTTTAGGGTGTCTACACATTGTAATACTCTTTTTAGGAGGATCATTGGCCCTTCCTCACATTTGAGCTTAATATTATGAAATTTATTCTATTTTGATCATATTTATGTTTATATTTCTATTATGTTTCAAAGGTAGGGGATTGTCTTGAATTTATTGCAACAATATTTGAATTTATCCAAAATTTCTAATATGGTATGCAATGTGGATTATCGTCTTCAAGTTATTGCATCAATATTGGAACATGTCCAAAATTTCTAATATGTTATTATATTTTTCCTAAGCTTCATTTCATTGCATTGATAATTTTTAATCTTTGAAAATCACCTATTCAATTTTGCGAGTAATATGTTAAAGTTGCATTAAAGTACCTTGATGGTTCACCACTTTTGGAGCTTTATGGAGAGCTTTCAACTATTTCGCTGCATCCATAGAAATTCAATTTTGACCTTTTTTTTATCAAAAACAAATTTACGGTGCTTATTTAATGTAGGTTTTAAAATAGGTTAATTATAACTTTTTGCATTTTTTGAATTTTTTCTTCAAATACAATTTTTTTGAAAATTTAAAATAAAATTCAGTACAAAAACAAAAACACATGCGAATAATATATTCATGCAAATTCTAAAGTATTTTCTTATCTTAAAAAAAAATTAAAATTAAGAAAATTGGGTCTCTAGTTTTGGGTTGGAGGAAAAAATTATTGCAAGTTTTAGACTTTTTTGGAGCTTTGGATAATATTTTGCAGATGACCCTCAATATTTTGTTCCATTCCTAACACACTTGACTTCGATAGGCCATTTTTTGGTCATACGGTGGTCTTTTTCAGTTAATTCTTTTTAAAGTGCCTATTCAAGATTTTTGTTGGAGCATATGTAGTTTTTAAATTTTTAAAATTTTGTTCTAGTTATTCACAGTTTATTCAAATGCCATCTGGATAGTTCATTCTTAAATCCACGATAAATTTCACTTGTGGAAGAATTTTCTCTTATATTTTTGTAACATTCGTATTTTTTAAAGGAATTCATTGGTGTAGTTACAACTCTAATTTTATGCCATGTACAACAAAAACAATTTATTATATTTGATTTTTTCTCTTAATAAGACTTTTCTAATCATTTTATGATATCTCACATGTAAATTGATACTCATTATGATGTTTGCTAGGACTCGTATTAAGAATAGTTTTTCTTGAGTACATTTAATATGGTCATGCCATTATGTGTTTTTTGAAACAATTTGATGCAGAATTAGCACCATATGCAGTGGATTCATTCCACTCATGTCTTAATTTGTGAGATATATTGTTCAACACTTATGTTTTTTCCCTCGTCTGTATTTTTTATATAACTATATAAATGGGAGAGATTGTCAACATACTAGCAATAAATTTCGTGATTGACTCCTACAGTTTCAAAGAGATCATAGTGCTCGACACCATTTCCTACTTAATAGTTATAATGGCACCCATATATTATGATAAGATGGAATGACATCCATAAGGACCTTCATGTTTTTTTGGTATTCTTAGACAAAGTCAATGGGACTTGAGATAGTACCCATCATCATACACTTGCACATCATATTAAAGTTTTGTGAAGTAAATTTTCATTTTATGAGGAATTTTTAATATCATCTTCAACACAATCAACTTCCTATTAGAAAATTTTCTCCTTCTTAGAGTTAATCTTTTGATCATTTTCTTTGATGGCCTTGACTATTATGCAGTCTTGTTTGGTAATTACTTCAACTAGGAAGCCTTTGCTATATGATATGTCTTTGCATGGCTCTCTCAATGCCAAAAGATGCTTGTAGTACCTTCCAAATATAAATAATGGTTTAATCATCTACTTTAATGCATGTGTTATCGCAACTAGTGCTCTTACAATTCACATGGTCAACATCAATTTCAAAGTTGTATTTCGAGCAACACTCGCAGCTTACTATGTCTCACCCTATATATCATTACAGAGGGGTGTATATACATATGTATGTGATTATATTACCTTTAAGTTGTGATCTAGTGGGAATTTCTATATTTTTGTGCCTTTGAATTTGATACAGTGATTATTTCTATGCAATTGTTCCTCTAAGTTGTAATTTAGTGGTCGTGTTCATGGTTTTGTTCCTCCAAATTTTGATATAGTGATCATTGATATGCACTTATGCCTCTAAATTTTGATGTTATTATACAATTATACACTACTTTTAGTCATCAGTTAAAAAAGAGGAAGCATATGTTTTAAAACTAAATTAACTTTTTAAAATAAATTCTCTATTGTTTAATACCTTAAAGTATTTTTATATTTTCCAAACAACCCCATCCTCTTATTAGTTGTTGTCGTAGAAGGTAACTATTCTAATCACTTTTCTATTATTTATTTATTTTTGAACCAATTAAATGCAATAATTTTTTTCCTATATTACTTTTTATAGTGTCTAGATGCAAATATCATATTTTTTATTTAATAAAATATGAAATAATTGATTTTGTTACTTTTCTATTGGTCATTGATAATGATTTGAAAATTTTGACACCTTATTCTAGTACAATTTTACAGATTTTTTTATATAGAAAATTTAAGTGGATAATGTGTAAAGCTAAGTATTTTTTACTCTCTCCCATGTAGGAATGCATTGGACATGTGTACTAATATTCCCAATTCACATCACACATGACAAAAAAAAATTTCTAAATCAATGAGACCATTTTTAAATCTTGTTGTATTCTATTTTTCAAAGGCATTATTAATTACTTTGAAACAATTATTTTAGTTCCATATAATCTAGACAATAGTTTTAAACCTTTTTTTCCATTTACAAATATCACTTTCTTATTATGTTTTAGTCCTTAAGATAATCCCACCAATTTCTCTAACGGTCTCATCCATATAAAACTAGTAACTAAAATCCAAATACAAAATTTCATTTTATGTCATTATTTTTAATAAAAAAAAATTTACATATAGCATGATCCTATAGCGTGATAAGATGAATGATCCAACATTTTACCTTTGAACCTTTTAGTTTTATGATGAATGTTCATCTCTCACTTCTTTCCATTTAAAGTGGTTTAATGCCACTTAATTTTTGATAAAATTATCCTAATTATCTTAAAACAATTCAATACTAAGACAGGGACTAGTCGCATTGCAACACTTGTTTTATATATCATTTAAGGTACCACCTCTTCTACACTTTTTCAATGTGTCCTTTTGCGAAGCTCATATAACACTCAATTTATTTCATTCTCCTTGTGTAATTTTCTTTAATTTTTGAGGTAACTACCCTCATGCTGATTTGTTTCCATTTACAACATCACGTCCACTTTGTAGCATATTCAATTATCCTTAGACAATTTGTATCATGTATCTAGGTCAAGGGTATTGAACTAATAATGGTGGTTGAGTCGCACTTTGATGAGACATGTCATTGTTGAGTGTAACATGAAAACAAACAAAAAAAACTATCAAGGTGTAAGACACTACCATTAGCCTCTAATTAAAGTTATTTGAATATATTTATTTGAAGGAAAAATTTAAAAAATGAGTTTTTATTAAAAATTCAATAAACTTTACAAATAATTAAAATGTTTAAACAAAAATAAGTATAAGACCCAAAAAACCAAAATTAATCATTTAAAATATAAACTATTTTTAAGAAGCTTAAAAGTTGAGAAGGATTTTAGAAATATAAGCATCCAAAAAGTGAATTTACATTGTAAACTTATCATAAAAATAATGTAATTCGGAAACGATTACAAAATAGCTAAATATCTAAGAAGAAAATTCATATAATTATGAAATATATTAGAGAAAAACAACTCATTTTGTATTTTGTTAGTGTTATTTCAAAAACATAAATAAAGTGGTCAGATAGACACAAATCCCACTAAATATTAGTGACATGTTTCGTTGATGCTTGTACTTTAATCATATTATTTTTTCAATCCAGGGTAGTGTCCATGGCTGTTTACAACAAAGGAAACAATAGGAACAATTTTGTAATACGTAATTTTAGTAACAGAAACCAAGAAATTGTTGAGTTGCTCGTGATTACAAATAAAATGCTTTAAAATAACCTTAAAATGAAATGAAGAATGGGAATATTACTTATCATAAGTGCATCAAAGTAATGTAATAAATGTTAGAACAGTAAATGTATTCACAAATACTGAAAATAAATAAACATTAAACTCCCTTTTCGTTGGTTAGGACTAGCCCTTGCTCCTTCCCTTCGATCAGGTTTAAAACTTGAATTTAAGAAACAAAATTTCCCATGAATATGTTATCTTTATTGAATCAAAAATTCTATGTTACAATGAATTAAAACAATTAAAAATTGAACCACTAAATCTGAGTACATGATCTCTTTTATACAAGAGATGTTCTAGTTCTATTAGGAGAGAACTAGTTGTTCTAATGACTAAGTCTATTTAACTAAATGCTAACTGAAGTGACAACTTCCTCTTCGGGAGATACATTAATAAAATGGATAGTCCTAAACGTGTTCAAATTGGAATCATTCGTGACAACTGAAGAGGAAATTTTTGATTGGCTCCTTTGAAGGATTCAATCACTGCTGGAAGATTTTTCATCTCATAACAAATTGAGAGAATTTCAATGATAACAAGGCTCAGTTCAGGATACTTCATCCTCAAAATTTGGGCAAAATTTTTGTTGAGTTAATGGAACCACTTATGTACAAGATATGGTGCAACTAACTATGATTCTAATCATTTGAATGATCTACACATACGTGTGAATTTTCCTAGAATCAGCATTGATGACCTGGATGGTCTAGATGTGGTACTTTGAGTTCCCTATTAACATGGAGGTGAGTCCTGCGCTAACACGTTAATTAGAGTCCTGCGTCGTTGCATGAATTAATTCATGCACTTTATGTTATAACTCAACATATACTCTTTCAAAAGTGCAATTAATGTTTCACAAACAAAACCATTTAAGCCATTTCTGAAGAAGAATTAACAAGATTAAAATACCAAGCATATGCACAATAATTCCTTCATAATCATAGTAAATTATTAAATATAGGAAGTTAATATTGTTCATCGTGCAACATGACATCAAAATAATATACAGATAATATGGCTTAATCATAAAAAAAATGGGGTTCATCACTTAGCTTATTTTAGAGAAAAATTATTACCGAAATGGAGAACTTTTCTTAGAAAATTGGTGTTAGCATGTTTAGTAGAAAGCTTGAGAAAAAGAGTATGAATTTCACACCTTTGCAACTATAACTAACATATTTCCCAATCAAGTTAGAAAATCAGGGGAAAAGTACAAAGTTTGAGAAAATGAAAATCAAATACATTTGATGATAAAACATTTACCAATGTTATAGATTTTATTAGACAAAAAAGTTTAAATTGAACTGATATCAACTAAAATTAATTGAAATTGAAGAGAATTTATTAAAATGTTTTTTATTATTATTGGTAAATGGTTTTAGAAGAGACCATACCCAAAAATATAACATAAGGTTCAAAAACCAGATATAAAAAGTAACATCAGTGGTTTTTTGACAAGTGAGGACCACACCCCAAAGAAAAAATCCTAGCAGCTAGAATAGGAAGATAAAAAAAAGACGTGGAACATCCTGTCAAAACGGTGCAAGAAAACAGCATCACAACAGCATTACTACCACTACACAACTACAAAAAACTAGTAAAACAGAGCACTATGCAGAATCCAGAGAAACCTTTACTTGAGCACCTTGTTGAAACAATTTTTAGCCTCCTCCATAACATTGAAAATATTAATGGTTGTGAGTTAAGTGGGGTCATCCATGTCTATGGTGGAGATGGCGTGTTTCTTCTCTTTTCCACCCATCCAAAGTCCAAGGGGAATGTTGTTGAGATTGCAGACTTGTTTTACCTTAATTTCTATGAAGTCCAGAAAGGCCTTATGCATGGATCAGTGATCAATTTTTTTGTTGACAATATGACAAGAGACTCCTCCAAAGCAACCTGTTTCTTAGAGATTTCTTCAATTTTGGCCTCAAGCATGGGATTATTGTCAAGAGCTTTTCCTGTAAGGCCTTCCTTAAGTTAAAGTATCTATTTTCTTAGGGTATTAATCCTTTCTTCATGTTTCAAATCTTGAGCCTTCAGACTAGAGTGGGAAGAAGTGTTATGGGAGGCTTGACCAAAGGAAAGAAGGCTTTCATCAACAGCAAGTTCCTTCCCTTTTTCACTATTGCGGAGGATATGTTTAGATGAAGAGGGAGAAGGGGGTTTGAGATTCTTGGTCTTCACCTTGCGTTGTAAATGAGGTTCAGTGGGAGGAATAATGTGTATGGGGATGTTATATGAAATGGTGTAGGAATATTTATGGAGAAGGATAATAACTCCTTGATGAAGAGGGAGGCCACACAGGTGGGAGTGAACATCTTGAAAGGATTTCTCAAGAGACATGAGAATGTAGTAAGGAAGGATCACTTTAGGGATTCTACAAAAATTCTTTAACAAAACAAGATGATGCAAGGGAAGGGTTGTAAATCAGCCCTCTAGAGTCACATAACACACAACCATGTGGGAAACCTCATCATAAAGGGTAGGGATTGAATAGCAGACCAAACCAGATTTAACAAATTGGAGGGTTTTAGTGCCTTTGATAAATTTTGATTTCTCGACCCCTTTACCAAATTTGTTCCTATAAAACATGATACCCTCCATACCAATACTGGTAACTAAGGAAATAAGGTTATTAGTGATTGTATACTCCTTACATTTGTAAGTGACAACCCTTTATTTACAATTTTTTTGTAAATGAAACGAAGATGTGTTTGTCATGGCCTTTGATCTACTGCATGAAGCCATTAACACTCAGTGCCTTCCATAGCTCCTCATTGTTCTTCCATATTGGGTCACAAACTAGTTCCACCCTATATAGAGCACCTCCCATGGCAAAAAGAAAGATGTCTGATAACAAACCACAGACAATTCTCTGATAGCACCTTAAACGCTTCACAATAGGTCCGTAATCAAAGGGGTAAAGAAAATTGTGGTTTCTTTGATTAAAAAGGATGGAGATGTTACGGTTTATCCATGTGAAGCCAGCATAACTCTATAACTTCACATACTACCTCTGAAAATAGGATCTAAGTTGTAGAACAACTGACATTTTTTCATTAATGATTATTTCATTAGGGATTTGGGTGATTTCACTAGTGTCTTGCCAATGATTAAGGTTATTTCTAGTGACCCCTAAATTGGAAAAGGAGTCATGCACCTTATTCCCTTCTCTATAGATGTGAAAAAATGTAAAATTTGCATGGTAGCCTCCCTGATAAATTCCTTAATATTCCAACTAGGGGGGTGAATTCCATTAAGATTATTAACAACATTTAAGGAATCCCCCTCAATAATTAGATTAGCAATGTTGCAATCCTGATTTTCTTTTAGGCCCCAAAGTGTAGATAATGCCTCTGCATAGTGGTTGGACTAGATACCCATAGAACCAACATAGGAAATAATAGGATGTCTAAGATGATTTATAATGACACCACCACCACTAGCAACTCCTGGATTGCCTTTAGAGGCACCATCAAAATTCAACTTGAGGAGGAATCCATTAGATGATGGAACGGTCGATGGTATGAATTTTGTCCTATAAGTCTTCTAAGATAATATTCCAATTTAATATAAATTTCTCATCATCTTTAGGAAATTTCTATTTTTTAGGAGGCTTGAATTTGAGGACATTTTCTTTGATTTTAATAGTGATCTCTTTAAGCAATCTCTTGCAGGTATTCTTACAATTCATGAAGATGACAGAATTCATGGCCTTCCATATTTTCCAAATAGCATGAGGGAAAACAAGCTACCAAATTTTCCTAAGAAGAAAATTCTTGAAGGGGGGTTTTTATTTCTCCCAAACTTGCAAACTATCTTCTAAAAAATTCTAACAGACATCAAATCTGGAAAAGATAAGTTCCACAAGTTAGATGCATAACAGCAATGAAGAAAAAGGTGGTGAATATTCTCATCCTCCCATCTATAGAGATAACACTTGTTGGGCATAGTGGAGCCTCATTTGATTAGGTTTTCAATAGTAAGAATTCTTTTATACAGCACCAGTCATAGAAAATGATTTATGTTTGGGGTGAGTTCCTTGTGCCAAACCTTGTTCCAATCAAATTCACTTTAAATGTCACCCGAAATTAATTGATAGTCAGTCTTAACCGAATAAAAACTATCAAAGGAATTTTTCTGAATGAATTCATCCCTGGATTTTATTTTACTGGTCTAGGTGTTTTCAAGAACCTTTTGAAGGGTATTAATGATTTTTTCAAACTCATGTTTCTCAAGTGAAATATTCTTCCACTGAAGTTTCACGTTCACACAGCTAATGTAGTCACTTACCTTATGCCCAAACTTGGAGATGAGGTTAACTTTTAGCTACTACTAAGAGTTATTACTATCCAAATTCTTATAATCAACCCAATTTTCCTTCCAAAAAAGGATTTACTCACCATTCCTCAGCTTCCATTTACAACCCTTTTTAAGACAACCTCTAGTTTTTATGGTATTGTTCCAAAAACTGAACCAGTAGGAAGGTTTTCAGTATTGAGGAAACTTTTTGAATTGTCCTGGGCTAAGTATTTGGATCTTACAATGTCAATATAAGGCTGATATTATTTGATTAGCCTCCAACTCATTTTGGTGATGAGGGCAATATTCATGATTTTGATATTTGTTATGCCAAATCCCCCCACTTTCTTGTGGGTGCAAGCTCTATCCCAGGCCACAAGATGAAATATTTTTTTATCATGTGTACCTATCCATATAAAATGCTTCTAGATATTCTCAATTCTATCAATCACACCTGAAGGAATGAATAACATGGACATGATATAAATTGGGAGATTCTGCAAAGTAATTTTAACGAGTAATAATTTTCTAGCATTATATATAATATCCCCCTTCCGACCATCAAGTTTCTTATGGAATCTATCAAGAAGATAATTTCAAACATCCGTAGAGACTTTGTTAGTCCCCATGTAGTCTTTATTTCTTACTCAAACCCTAGATGCACTAGCACATCACTCAGACAGATCTGAGTGCTCACCCAAAGTGCACAAAGGTACCAGGTCCCTCTTTTATACCAGATTTTTCAAGGTGTTAACATGATCATCCATATATTCTATATCCATAAGTAATTAAAGGAAAATCATAACAAGAATCAGATCATAATGATAGTGCATAATAAATCAAACAAAGATCGAGATCAGATTTACCATACAATAACTAGTAATAGAGACATCAACAATCAATATTCATCCACAAAGATCCATTATATTAATTTAGAACAAAACCCATAGCTAAATACATTATGATTTCCATCACAAGTCATGCGTGCTCATATACCAGCAACATATCTCTAATACATTTGTCTCTCTTTAAAACTGTGAAAATCAATACATATATATAGGGGCGGGGACTTTCCCTTCACCACCCATGCACTCTAAAAATAGGTCATATGCTCAAAATAGCCATGCACCACTTACAAAGGTAACTAAAGAAGCATGCAAGATTCACCTAGTAATAGATTATTTATTAATAACACTGAATTTGCATCATATCATTAGCTCAACTCTGTATGTCACTTCAGCTTCCTCTCATTCCCAAAATATCTTGGTGTATCCTTCAAGTCTTCTATCTTTATCTAATGTGTTCTCATCATTCCATGTCTATTTTTATCTCATAACATGTAAATACGGTTAAGTCCCAAATTCTATCTTCTTGGGCACAAATCTGTCGGACTTTTGCGCCTTCTTCCTTTGTGCCACTATCAAACATGGTCTTGATACTTAGGTACAAATTTTTCCAGTCAAAATTACCCCACACTAGATTCATTTTAGCCCCCGATGATGGGAAATTGTATCATGTTTCTCCAAAGAATAAAGAATCAAGTACAACAACAAATTTATAGAAAGAATGAAATAATAATAAATTAACTCATCAACATAAGCATTATTCTTCTGTAGGTATCAACAACTCACGGTATTCATTTTTTATGTTTTCTTCCAAATCCTCCTAATCATTGATTCTCTTCTTGGATTTCACAGAAATGTCACCAAGTACGTCATCCATTTCATCTAAAGTCATGTCTTCTCTGTTGTTCTTCAACACCATGACTACATTCACAATCCTAGCACCATGTCATCCATAACATCCATACATCGTACCATTAACTTTCCCAAATCTTTGATCTTGTCATCATGAGGGTCCATGGCTGCCTTAAGAGTTCCGTGCTTCTCTGCTAATAACATTAGCCTCTCCTCACGCCCTAAAGTATCATTGTTTTTCACCACAAGGACTGCATTCTCCTCTTACAAGGTTCTTATTTTAATTATGTTCTCTCATCCTTCACACATTTTAAACACCAAATTCGTTAGTTTCAATTTATCCCTTAAAGTATCAAGTATGGCATCATACTTAACTATTCGGCATGTAATCTATTTCTTAGCCCTTTCCATCTATATTCCAGCATCCTTTTGTTTCCTTGTATCCAATTCCTCCTCACTTGGCGTTTGCACTATATCCTTATCCAATATCAAATGAACTAACGTACGCAAGTAATGTAATGTGGATGGGAATCTCTCAAACACCTTCTCTTCATATTGTGGCCTTGCCCATAAAATTTCATCGTCAATTTCCTTTACCATATCCAAAATTACATGTGCCTTCACCTCATCTCTCTCTTTTTCCTCTGTCAAGCATTGAATTTCCTCCTCTTTATATTTCTTATCCTCTAACAGGGTCTAAATAGTAGCCTCTTTATCTATATTCCTGAGCACAACCTCTGCAGATATTTTTTTTAAATCATTATTTTATTTCGCATAAGAGAACTGAGGCAGCTTGATAGCCACATGTCTAGAATGTGGAGGCTTCCTCATCATTCTCAACGCGCATGACTCCTTGCACACGTCAAAAACAAGCTCATCCATTTGAGACTACTTACTCAATGATAATTTCTTTCTAGTGTGAATGTTTTCCATTTCTGGATCCATCATCTCCCATTCATGTAGTTTATCCTTTGCAATGGTGCTCTAGAACCTAGTGTGAATAATCTTTGTTGGGTCATTAACGTACCCAAGATTCTACTTCTACACCATCTCTTCTTCCCTTTTCTCATGGGTACACTCACCTGTATGGTCATGTTCCTCAGTTCCCTCCTTTGTCTCTCCTCCAATTTCTCCTTTAAGTTCCCCAGTTGGGTGCACAACATTGTCGTTAATCTTAGTATCTCCACCAGTATAGCTTTCTTCTTCAAGCCCATGCACACTTACAATGGGGACGTCCACATCAAACAATGGTTGCTCACCGTGGATTTCTTCATCTTCTTTCACTTCAAGGCTAGGTGTGGCAACATCCTCATGCATGCTTCCACGTGATGACTTTTCCTCATCACTATCCTTCACAGGCACATACTTTTTCCTTTTCTACCTTTCCTCTTTAGCCTTCTCTACAGGTGTTATGTGTGGTGATCATCTCAAAGGTTGTGAAGGTCTAGTGCCAACATCTACACATGTACGCCTTCTATGTAGTTTTCTCCTCCTATGATCAAGTGCAATGTTGTCTTCTTTCTCTTATTTCTAGCACTCAAGGACATTCTCTAAGCCTTGTTTCTCCAACCTAGAGGGTGTTTTCTCTAACGAACTCTGCATGCCCATAGTATGTTTTCCCTTAGGAGGACCCAGTAGCAAAAATTCCTCTCCTGCAATAATTTTTCCTTCCTTAAACCTTGGCCTAAGGTATACATACATGCACGCGGGCTCAATTTTACCTACTCTCATGACATCTGGAGTGATGTCAATATTATCAGACCCCATTGTTTCCACATATGCCTCTTTACTAGGATGGACATATGTTTTGTGTAGAATATGGATATCTACATCTACTTTATCAACATCCAATTGTAACTTCCACTCGCTATGTAACTTGTTCACTTAATCCTTAAAATAATGGGTTGTAAAGGTGAAAGTAAACTTACACTATGGGCTCTTCTCGCCAATCTTCATGAAGAATCTTCCCAAATAGAAATGATGGTATGTCACAAACTTTATTTGTCCCTCCAAAACACTAGGTAATTCATGTAGTATGTGCCACTCTCCCTAAAATTCCTAGTGCATCCTATTGAACCACTTATCTTGGTGTTGCTTATATGTATTCAAAATTGAACGGCGGCATGTATACTTGGAGAACTTATTTGCAGGGATTTTTTTTTCATGGGATACTCCCACACCTTCTCCTTCATCCCATTTGGTACACTAATTTCACTAAACACAATTAATAGCAAGATGGTGCCCTAAGTTATCTTCTCACCTTTGTCTTCTTCGGGGTGCGCCTCTACCACTAAACTCTCAACAATGTACCCTGGAATGTTGTAGTATGTATTTTCCACAATTTTATGTGCTATGTGCAGTCAATGCTTGTTTACTTCCTTCCACCTCTCTGAGGCACCAAACTTACAACTAACCATATGTGCCACTACCCTGGTGGCTAAGTCTTATATGTTCTCAACATTAAAATCCCGGCCCCCTTATGATACTTGAAGGCAGTAGTCGTCGCTTCTATTGCATCATCATCTAACAAACCACCTAAAATCTCTACACTAGAGTCACATAAATCTGTAACTTTGTAAATCAATTTGTTGTAATCCGCATTCTTCTCCTAGTAAAGTAAAATAAGTCTCCATGCATGTGAGACACGAGCCACTTGTAGAGATGTTCAGGCTTTCCAAAGTATAGCAACTCATATAACTAAATAACTCCAACACTCTCTAGTAGCTTGTAAATTAAATTTTCCATAACCCTCTTTCCATTTGTATTTCTCGTGTTTATTTTCAAAATGGTCTCTACATTAAAATCCTTCAAGGTTTTCTCATTCCTATGATTAAAATCATTGATCTTGCATTTAGTTAGCTGAGATATCCATGGCCTCCCTTCAATTACTTCTTATGGGTACTGCATCTCGACAAACCACTCATGTGGTGCTTCCTCAGTCTCTCTCTCAACGGTTGGGGCTCTCCTTGGTGCCATTGCTCTTCTAAATTAATAGATCTTCTCTAAAAACTACAACCTTTCTGCTACCTTACCCTTGCATGCCTCAAAATTAACTATTCCTTTTGATTTCATGTGCCCTAGTGTTCCCTAGCCACAAGTATGCCTCCATGAAACCCTAACTGCATAAACCTTTCTTCCTCACCCACCTGACAAGCTCAAACACACATGTACTTAGAGATATATCAATGTCATGTTGTGAATTCACCTGGTTTGTCATTTAATAGCTCACTAGTCACACTACACACTTTGTGACACTTCACAACTTGATAGCACAAAAGATGCAAGGTAATAATAATGTTGCAAGAACCGAATCTTATAGGTTTTTAAAAATTCCCCACATTAATTACTCCTCAACAACCACTATACGTAACATTAATTTCGCTCCTTCACTCTTCCGCATGTCGCACCTTATTCTTCCACAACTTAGTCATAACCTTCTAGTGTGCCCACTACTTCTCAGTCACAAATTTCCTTACGCACACCTTAATGCACCAAATTTCCTATCAAATGTGCCTCATACCAAGTAGTTTCCAATGTTTTTTCCTACCTCACATTATATTACACATCCATCCATCTACGTGTGGTCTTCAACACAAGCAAATTTCTTAGAATTCTCTTCATAACCATCTTTACTCTAAACACCTATAATTTCATTATGCACACCAATCTGCATCAAGGAACCAATCACTTTCCAATCCACCCCACACTAAAAGTATGAGCAATCCTCTACGCATTAATTCAATAGAAATTAATTAGCTACGAGCATACAAGCATGTTTAATATAACAAAACACTGAACTAAATTGACAAAGCATAGCAACAATGAAAGGAAACACATATACAGATAATGCATTAAAGGGAAACCTAATCTAAATGACACTACTGCCTTATTTCAAACACCAAGAAGAATTATTTATAGTAGGGCTTTAGCCTACTTCCATTGAAATAACTAGTCAACTGAGTGCCATCCAACACCTATAAGTGACAAGTGCCTAAATCAAGTATATATGTCACCACATACGGTCCCAACCAATGCACCTTCAATTTCCCATGGTGGCACACAAACTTGGAATCATAAAGAATAACCATCTTTCCAACCTCAAATTGTTCATCCTTAATATGCCTATCGTGTCATGCCTTCTGACTGGACTTCTCTGTATTATGGCTCCAATGTGCAATGGCTCACCTATCATCCAATTACATCAGTTTTTCTATATGGTCTTTAAGTGATTTTTCATCATCCATTCCTCTTGTGCATGCAATACATAGGGAGGGTAACATAAACTCCACCAATAGGACAGCCTCTGTGCCAAACACCAACTGAAACGGTGTGGTTTTAATCAATCTTTTGTATGTTGTCTTGTATGCCCAAAGTACATAATATACTTTGTTGGGCCCATGAAAATGTCTAAGTATTTGAATGGTTCATAGGTTCACATGCACATGGAAGAGTCACATAAGAAACATGCAAAAGTGTTATGGAAGGAATGCACAGAAGGATAAACATGGTGAGCACGTTAGAAGAATAGGGTTCACACACAGAAGGTGTAAAGGAATGCACACAAGGATCATTGCAGTCAGGCAAAGGACTTAGTGATTTTATGGTATGAGAAGATAAATATAGACTTGGAGTATGCGACAAGAAAGGAAGATCATGGAATCAAGAAGAGTCTATTTATGAGGAAATAACTTGTAGTTCAAATAGGCACATAGAGCTATTAATAGGATCTAAACTAGGATTTAACTATAGATGATCTATTAATAGGAGAAGCTTGCATGCTTCTATAGATATCTTGAAGTAACACATGGATATTATTAGCATGCAACCTATTTTGAGTGTGCATGGGTGGTGAAGGGAAAGTTCCCCACCCATATATATATACATATATATATATATATTGATTTACACGGTTTAGATGATTATGGGTGTTAGAGTTATTTTTGGTTTATGAGCACACCTGAATTATGATAGTCATATATATGTATTCATCTATTGTGGATTTATATAATGGATCATTATGGTTGTATATTGATTGTTGATGTCTCTGTTACTAGTAATTATATGGTGAATTTTATCTTAGTGGTGATGTGAACTATATGTTTACTTATGTGTGTTTCTAAATTGAGCTCATGGATCTAGTTGTTATGATTATGTAATATCATTCATGATTGCTAAATCCTTGAAAATAATGACATAAAAGAGGGACCTGGTACCTTTTCTTGCTTTAAGTGAGTGCTCAGATCTATCTGAGTGATGTGTCCGTGTGTATAGGGTTTTGAGTAAGAAAAATAGACTACATTTTGGTTCCATTACCAGGACCTCTTTTCTAATATTTTAAGAGGATATTTCACATTGATGGCTTATCAGTTAACTATTGTGACCATTGAAGATTGGTTTATTGATGGATAGGATTATTTTGCTTTAAGATATGGTTCTAGACCTGATTTCAAAGCGTGCAAGTGGGTTGAGGAACACATTTATCATGAGATTTATCATTAGAATTTTTTGAGTGGTTTTCCGCATATGCATCAATGAGGAGTTGGTATTACAAATCAAGGGTTTGGACATAATAAGAATAGCATACCTTGTTTGACATTGATGAACCTTGTATGCATGTTATAGATCACTAGTGGGTTGGTGTTGTTAATAGCTATACTCATGAGTACATTGTTTCCACATATTCTTACCCAGAAGTTGTAGAGTTTGAGTTTTTGTGTGATCCCAAAGGATCTTTCCTTCATGTTATTCTGTTAGAAATTAAGATCATGATGGTGGTGTTGAATTTAGAGTGCCCTCTATGGCTATCTCAACTCACCATTGCACATGGGGGAAGGAGAAAGTGTGGTGAAATATGGTAGACCTTACAGAAAAAGGGTAGAGAGGATAAAGGTGGCTTAATTATAATGAAGTACGAAAGGAGTTAACGAAGCAGTGTGATATTGATGAGTCTATGGAGTTACAAAGGATGATGTCTCATGAAGGATTTGAGGCTCACGTGGAAGACATGGAGCTAGAGTAGTAGGCTCTCCCCCCTTAGGCAGCCGCAGTAGAGAATCCCCTTAGACTTCTGATGAGAGCATGGTTGATGAAGAAAGATTAAGGACCATGGGTGCATATCTGATCCAACTTGGTGAGCTTTCCCTTATGTTTGTTGTTCCATTTCCTAAAACAATTATTGATAAGCAAGCTAGTGTTGATGATAGAGTAGCAACATGGAGATTTAATTTTCCTTTGAGTACATGAGTTAATCAGATAACACATTCATCTATGGTGGTGTAGACATTGTTTTTGTTATTTAGGGGTTTGGTTAGAGGTACAATTTTTGGCACATCATCTGGATAGAGTTTGGATGTGTAGAATCTTGGCACCACATCTAGAATTACTACCACTTCGCAGACTGTAGAAGTCCAGTTTAGTATAACTATTGGAACACAAAGCAGCACATCCTCTAGTCTAGTGCCTACTACATGAGGTGGATGAGGAGGATCGAGAGGCTCGGGATCAAGTGGATCTAGTGGTTCTAGAGGTGGAGGAAACACTGCAGGTAATATAGGTTCTGGATCTAGTGGGCATGGTCCACACCAACCCTATCAAGTTATCTATGAAATGTCACTTCACCTTCTAGAATACAGAGGCATTAAGGATGTAGTGGAGCACATTCACATGTGTGAAATTCTATAGCATGTGAAATGGATCACAGCCCCTGAGTGTAAGGCAAGTTATTTTGCTACTACTTTATAAGGGAGTGCACATAGTTGGTGTTGAGTATGAGGCTTTGTTAGGTTGTGGAGCCTGTTTTCATGTGAGAAAGTGTTGAAGAATATACACTAAAAGTAATGTACACTTTCCATAGTTTTCTTGCCAAGGTTAAGGGCCGGGCTAGGGGCAGAAGCACCTGGTAGTAGGGGTTCGGGGGCACAGCCCTCGAAATTGGCCTTAAAACGTTCCCGATATACCAGGAAATGTGTTTTTCTCATATGGGCAGGATTTTTGACCCATAGGTTTATGGGATAGTTTTGGCCCATGGTTTTGATACCCATAGTTTTGTAAAACTACTTAAGAAGTTGTCTATTTATATGGTTTTGTGCATATGGTACGTATTATGTAACATTACATATGTGTTTCAAATTTGGTTGTGAATTCTGTAGAGTTTGTTGAACATAGCTCCAAACAGATCTGGGTATTGTATTAAGAGATTGGTGGCATGTAATAAAATCTAAGCAAGTGATTCTTGGTGGACGTATCCCAAATTGGGTGAACCACGTTAAATATTGTCTCTTTGTGTTGTGCTTTTTATTCTGCACTTTTATTTGAGATCTATAATATTTTCTGCATATTAGTTTCTAATGTTGTGATTCTGTGAGGGATTATTCTACATATTTTATCTCTTATTTCCTAACAATTGGTATCAGAGCCTAGTTTGGTTTACTGCAGTGTTGAATCGCAAGGAAAGTTTTATCTTGAGTGGGAGCTATGGTAGATGATGGAAGATCTAGAGTTGATAAATTCAACAGGAAGAATTTCAATCTTTGGAAGATGTAGATGGAAGATTACCTTTATTAGAAGGATCTTTATATTTCGTTGTCTGAGAAGGTGAAGAAACCCTCAAGCACGATGGATGCGGAATGGGATTTGTTGGATATGAAGGCACTTGGGATAATCCAGTTGTGTCTTGCATCTTCGGTATTATTTAATGTTTCAAAGGAAAAGACTACAAAAAAACTGATGGATGCATTAGGGAAGTTGTATGAAAAACTCTCTGCCTCTAATAAGATATTTTCAATGAAAAATTTGTTTAATGTGAAGATGTCTGAGAATGGTTCAGTAGCATATCATCTAAATGATTTTAATATGGTTGTAAATATGTTAGCTTCGGTTACAATAGAATTTGATGAAGAAGTTAGGTCTTTATTAGTTCTGTGCTCTTTACCTAAGAGTTGGAATAGTCTGGTAATGGTAGTAGGCAACTCAATTCTAGCTAACTCAAAGTTGAAGTTTGAGGATGTTGTAGGGGTGATTCTAAGTGAGGAAATGTGAAGAAAAATCTCTAGTGAATCTTCTACTTCATAGAATGCTTTGACAGTGGAAACTAGAGGGAGACAGAAGAATAGAGTAAGCCGTTGAAAATCAAAGGATCGGGAAAGGTCAAAATCCAAAAGCAAGATAGTATGTTGGCACTATGGAAAGTCTGGACATGCAAAGAAGGACTGTTGGGAGCTTCAGGACAAAAATAAACAACAGGAAGAAACCAAGGAGGAAAATGTGGCAACGGGTAATGTATGTCAGGATGCTTTGATTCTTTCTTTGCAAAATATTACTAAATCTTGGGTTTTAGATTCGGAGGCTTCTTTCCATGCTACTCCACATAGGCATTTTTTTGTTAATTATGTTCAAGGAGATTTTGGGCATGTTTTTCTTGGTGATGATGAGCCTTGCAGCATAGTTGGAAAAGGTTCTATTCAGGTTAAGATTTAGAATGGGAATACTTGGCTATTGAAGAATGTCAGACATGTGCCTACATTAAGATGAAATTTTATATCGGTAGGGCAGTAGGAAAGTGATGGTTATACTGTGATATTTACAGGGGACTCTTGGAAGGTTACCAAGGGTGTTCTTGTGGTGGCAAGAGATAAGAAGGTTGGAACCTTGTATTTAACCACTTACAGCACTAATGTTTGTAATCTTGTGGCTTCAGAAGTAGATACAACATTGTGGCACTATAGGTTCAGTCATATGAGCCATAATGGCATGGAGATTATAAAGAAGAATCTTCCCAGATATACAAAAATGGGTTTGGAATTATGTGAGGATTGTATATATGGGGAATAGAAGAAAGTAAGGTTTCTCAAGGTTGGACCTATAAAGAAAGAGAGTAAGTTAGATATGGTACACTCCGATGTGTGGGGGCCGACTCAGGTATCATCTCTTAGGGGTTCAAGCTATTATGTTAATTTTATTCATGATGCAACAAGGAAAGTTTAGGTTTATTATATTAGAAACAAATTTGTGTGTTTGACACTTTTGTTAAATGGAAAGCCTTGGTAGAGAATGAAACAGGTCTTAAGCTGAAATGTCTTAGGTTAGATAATGGAGAGGAGAATTGTAGCAATGAATTTGATGATTATTGTTCTAAGAATGGAATCCACAGGAAAAATACGGTTCCAGGAACTCCGCAGAATAATGGGGTGTTAGAGAGGATGAACAAAACAATAATGGAATGCACTAGGAGCATGAGGTTACATGCAGGACTACCTCTTTCTTTTTGGGTAGAAGTAGTTAGCACAGTTGTGTACTTGATAAACAGAGTACCCTCAACTGCCTTGGATGGAGGCATACCTAAGGATACTTAGTATGGTAAGAAAGTTGATTATTGATTTCTTAGAGTTTTTAGATGTGAGGTGTTTGTCCATATAGACAAGGATGATAGGACTAAGCTAGAGGATAAATCAGAAAAATATACTTTCATTGGTTATGATGGTGATGACTTTGGATATAAATGTTGGAGTATTAAGGACAAGAAAAACATTCGATCTAGGGATTTTGTCTTTAATGAGAAAGTCATGTATAAGCAACAGTTGCAGGAAAATAGGGAAGAATCCAAGAAAGAATATGCAGTGATAGAGGATCTTCCGGATGGGAAAGTGACACATGAATCAGTTCAGGAACCTCCTCAACAGGAACCTAAAACACCTATATTGAGGAGGTCTTTTAGGTAAGAAGAGAACCTAAAAAAATTTCTCCTTCTCTTTGTTATTTATTACTCACTAATAGTGGAGAGCTAGAGAGCTTTGATGAAGCAATGCAGGTATATGTCAGGAAGAAGTGGGAGCAAGCCATGGATGAGGAGTATCAGGCTCTCATGGAGAACTAGACATGGGATTTGGTGAAGCTACCCGAAGGTAAAAGAGCATTATAGAACAATTGGGTGTTCAGATTCAAAGAGGAAGAAGGAGGACAGAAAAGATACAAGGCCCGGTTGGTGGTCAAGGGGTTTGCACAAAAAAAAGGTATAGATTTTGATGAGATATTTTCTCTTATAGTAAAAATGACCTCTATTAGAACTATTCTTGGAATAGTTGCAGCAGAAGACTTGCACTTAGAGCAGCTTGATGTAAAGACTACATTTCTCCATGGTTATTTAAAGGAGGAACTATATATACAACAACCATAGGGCTATGAGGTCAAAGGTAAAGAGGAGATGGTGTGAAAACTGAAGAAGATCTTGTATGGCTTGAAACTAGTTCCACGTCAATGTTATAAGAAATTTGATAGCTTCATGATGGAGAAAGGTTATATTAGATTTCATTCTGACCATTGCATGTATACAAAGAAATTTGAGGATGGTAGTTATATCATCCTTTGTCTGTATGTGGATGACATGTTGGTTGCAGGTAAAAACATGCGTGAAATAAAAGTACTCAAGAAGCAACTAAGTAAATCCTTTGCCATGAAGGATTTGGAAGAAGCCAAAAAAATCCTTGGTATGAGGATATCTCAGGATAGGAAGGAATGGAAGCTGACTTTATCTTAGGAAGAGTACATTAAGAAAGTCTTGGAGAGGCTGGCAGGAAATAAAGTGGATCCTTTGGTATTTGAGAGGCACCATGGGGACAGTTTTGTGCTACAGTGGATAAGACACCACTTTGTGTGGTTATGTAGATTCAGATATGGTTGGAGATGTAGACAGTAGGAGGAGCACAATAGGTTATGTTTACACTGTAGGTGGGACAACAGTGAGCTAGTTTTCATGACTACAGAAGCTAGTGGCTTTGTCAACCACAGAGGCTGAGTATGTTGCTGCCACAAAGGCAAGAAAAGAAATGATTTGGTTACAACAATTGCTTGAGGAGTTGGGGCATAAGCAGGAAGAAGGAAAGTTGTATAGTGATAGTTAGAGTTATATACACATAGCTAAGAACTCTACTTTCCACTCTAGGAAAAATCATATATAGTTAAGGTACCATTTCATCAGGATAGCTTTGGAGGAAGAGAAGTTGATGTTGGAGAAGATTCATACCATTCAGAATCCTACAGACATGATGACTAAGGTGGTCACAAGGGAAAAACTGAATTTTTTGTTCAACTTTGGTTGGTCATCACGGAAACTAGTGAAGGGTTGAGAAGCTTGCTCAAAGGAAAACTAGTCTCCAAGTGGGATATTGTTAGGTTGTGGAGCCTGTTTTCATGTGAGAAAGTGTTGAATATTGTACACTTTCCACAATTATCTTGTTGGGGTTCAGGGATGGGTTGATCCTTGAGCAGGGGTCCGGGGGCTTCAACCCCTAGTAGAAGGGGTTTGGGGGTGTATCCCTTGAAAAAAAATTGGCCTTAAAACGTGCCCGATATACCAGGAAACGTGTTTTTCTCATATGGGCAAGATTTGTGACCCATAGGTTTATGGGACAGTTTTGGCCCATGGTTTTGATACCCACGGTTTTGTAAAAATACTTAAGCAGTTGTCTATTTATATGTTTTTTTACATATGGTAGGTATTGTGTAACATTGCAGATGTGTTTTGAATTCAGTTGTAAATTCTGTAGAGTTTTTTTAGCATAGCTCCAAATAGATCTAGGTATTGTATTAAGAGAGTAGTGGCTTGTAATAAAATTTGAGCAAGTGATTCTTGGTGGATGTAGCCCAAATTGGGTGAACCACATTAAATATTGTCTCTTTGTGTTATGTTTTTTTATTCTACACTTTTATTTGAGATCTGTAATATTTTCTCCATATTAGTTCTATTGTTGTGATTCTATGAGGGATTATTCTGCATATTTTATCTCTTATTTCCTAACAAGCTTAATTACTTCATAGGAAGCTTGATTTTACATGTTTCTAGTTTTGACAATGACTGGCATTGGTCAGGAGGAAACCGGCATCGGTCAAAAGGTAACCGGCATTCCTTAGGCGGGAACTGGCATCGGTCACTAGTGTGACGGTGCTTTGTTCTTTAAACGAGAATTAGAATAAATCTCTTGCTTTAAAGATGATTTATTGATTTTAAAAGTATAGTTAATTACATAGAATAGATATATATACATGTGTGCATTGTATGAGGGTATGAGTGAAGAAAATAGTAATTGTTTTTCATGTTAGTTTTCTTGATGAGAAAGAAAGAGTATCTGAGTGAGGGAAAAGCATTGAACATCCTGTGAGGTGTTAGAAGACAACATATACTCATTGTATATCCTTTGTAAAGAAGTGAATAACAATATTAGTCATTTCTTGGTGGATGTATCCCACACTGGGTGATGCACGTTAAATCTGGTGTTATTTTTTTCTTGTTTATTTTATCTTCTGTTTTATCTCTACATTCATTTCTTGTATGCTTTATCTGATTATAGATCTATGCAACATTGTTATATGGTTTAACCCCAACAACTAGTATTAGAGCTTTGTTTGGAGGTTTTGTGTATTGACAAGATCTACTCACATAGGGTTTTTCTGATTGAGTGGGAGCAGAGAACTGGCAGAAGATAGTAAATACCGAGTAAAGAAATTTAATGGTTGTAATTATCAACTATAGAATATGCAAGTGAAGGATTATTTGTATCAAAAAGATGTATACTTACCATTAGATGAGCATGGACAGTCAAACATGATGACTGATGAAGAATGGAAGGTTCTTGGCAGAAAGGCTCTGGGATCTATAAGATTGAGCCTAGCAGCATCGGTGACTTTGAATTTTATAGATGCAAAAAACATGGTAGAGTTGATGAAATCTTTAGCAAATTTGTATGAAACTCCTAGTTCTTCAAATAAGGTTTATTTGATGAAAAAAATGTTTAATTTTGAAGATGCAAGAAGGTGGATATGTATCTAATCATTTGAATGATTTCCGGTCTATTATAAATCAATTAAAATTGGTATAAATTTTGTTTGATGATGAAGTGAAATAAATTTTATTCTTATGTTCTTTGCCAGATAGTTGGGATAAATTGGTAATGGTTTTTAGTAATACAATGACTACTTCTAAAGGTTTGAAATTTGATTATGTTGTTAGTGTAATCCTTAATGAAGAAATCCGCAGGAAAAGTTGAGGTGAAGCATCATCTGGAAATGCTTTAATTGTAGAAAGCAAGGGAAAATCTAAGGAGAGATCGTCAAAGGGCAATAAGAATGGGAGATCAAATTCAAGACATGGTAGATCTAGATCCAGGTACATAGATTTACTTTATTGGATTTGTGGAAAGAGAGGACACGTAAAGGAGTGTTTGTACAAGGAAAACAAAGAGAATACATCAAAAAAGGTAAAGAAAAAGGTAAAAAGGAAAACGTTGCAAGTGAGGTAAAGCAAGATGCCCTTATTCTCTCCTTGGATAATAAATTAGAATCTTGGGTTTTAGATTTTGGAGCCTCTTTCCATGCTACTCTTAATAAAAGTTATTTAAGAAATTCTGTTCAAGGTGTTTTTGGACAAGTTTATTTAGGAGATGATGAATATTACTGGTAAAGGTGATGTTCATATAAATTTGTAGAATGGGAATCCATGGGTATTGAAAAATGTGAAGCATGTGCCAAGCCTCAAGAGACATCTAATATCTACAGGGAAACTTGGTGAATTTGGATGCGTAGTTACATTCATAGCTTATTATTGGAAGGTTACCAAGGAATTTATTTTTGTAGCAAGAGGTAAGAAGGTAGGAACTTTATATCTATCTAGATGTGTTATTGATTCCTTTTCTGTGCTATCTACTACATATTTAGATGCAACCATATGGCATAATCGGCTAGGCCATATGAGTGAAAAAGGAATGCAGATCTTAAAGG
Source organism: Taxus chinensis (assembly GCA_019776745.2). NCBI lineage: Eukaryota > Viridiplantae > Streptophyta > Pinopsida > Cupressales > Taxaceae > Taxus > Taxus chinensis. The sequence goes on along the minus strand of CM034149.1, from coordinate 42,074,927 downwards.
CTAAGGGTAATTTATCATATTTGAAATAGTTAGATCTTGAATTTTATGAGCATTGCATATTTGGAAAGAAGAAGAGAGTGAGATTTATCAAGGTTGGGTCAACAAAGAAGGAGTGAAAATTCGAGCTTGTACACTCAGATGTGTGAGTACCAGCTCAGGTAGCTTCTATTGGAGGATCCCAATATTATGTGACTTTCATTTATGATGTCACAAGGAAGGTATGGATATATTGTATTAAGCATAAATTTAATGTTTTTTAAAACTTTTAAAAGGTGAAAAGCCCTCATAGAAAATGAAACAAACTTAAAATTGAAATGCCTTAGATCTGACAATGGTGGTGAGTACTGCAGCTAGGCTTTTAATGATTATTTTTCAGTAAATGGAATACAAAGAGAAATAATGGTTCCTAGAACTCCACAGGAGAATGAAGTTTCAAAAATAATGAACAGGAGAATCATGGAACGTACTAGAAGCATGAGGATACATGTTGTCTTGTCTTTGAAGTTTTGGGAAGAAGCAGTGGATATAGCAATGTACTTGATCAACCGTGGACCTTCAACAACAATGGATGGTAGAATACCAAAATAATCTTGGTTTGAAAAAGAGGTAAATTTTTCTTTTCTCAAGTTTTTTGGCTCAGAATCTTTTGTACACATTGATAGAGAAAATAGGAGGAAGTTGGATGTTAAATCTAGGATATGTACTTTCATTGGTTACGACTCTAGTGATTTTGGATATCGATTTTGGGCTTAGAATATTCTAAGATTGTTAGGAGTCATGACATTGATTGGAATGAAAAATGAATGTACAGGGATTACATTTTGGTACCTAAACATGAACAAGTTGAGGATATTTTAAAGGAAAATCAAATTTCAGACCTAAAATAGATATCCACAAACATCGACACCGGTTCTACAAAAATTGATGTCGGTCAAGCTAACTGACATTGACAGACATGATCAAATTTAGAGAAGATAATTATAGGAACTGGCGTCGGTACTCCTAGAACTGATGTCGGTAAGGCAACTGTAGTCGGTCAATAGACAGAGGAACTATGGTCAGGTACAGAACCACGATCAGTTACAGGTGACCGGTGTCGATCACTGACAAAGATTGATATGAATGTGTAACAGGAATAGAATGAGACCCAGACACCTTAGATCTCAATAAGAAGGTCACAAAGAGGAAGTAGACCTCCAGAGATATTTTCACCTTCTTTTTTATATTTATTATTGACTAATAGTGGTGAACTAGAAATTTTTGAAGAAGCAATTCAGGGAAATACCCATGAGTAGTGGGTGCATGACATGGATAAGGAGATGGAGTCCTTGGAACAAAATCAGACATGGGATTTGGTCAAGTTTCCTACAGGTAAGAAAACTCTACAAAATAAATGGGTTTACAAAATCAAGGAAGAAGAGGGTGGACTGAAAATTTATAAGGAGAGGCTTGTAGTAAAGGGATTTGCACATAAAGTAGGTATTGAATTTGATGATATTTTTCTCTTGTAGTTAAGATTACTTCTATTCATATTTTTCTAAGTTTGGTTGTAACAGAAGATTGACATTTAGAACAACTTGATATTAAGATAGTTTTTCTTCATGGTGATTTGGACGAAGATGTTTATATGTAGCAGTCATTTGATTATGAAGTCAAGGGTAAGGAGAGACTTGTGTGCAGATAGAAAAAGATCATATATGGGCTCAAACAAGATCTAAGACAATGGTATTTGAGATTTGACAGTTTTATGCATGGCATGGTTATATAAGATGTGAATCTAACCATTGTGTTTATTTTAAGAAGCTTGAAAATGGGAGATATGTTATTTTGTTACTATATGTGGATGACATGTTGATTGCAGGATCTAGTATGCAAGACATTGGTAAACTTAAAGTAAGGTTAGCTCACACATTTTCAATGAAGGATTTGGGAGCTGTAAAGAAAATCCTTGGCATGTAAATTCACTGAGATAGGAAAAACAAGAAGTTATATTTGTCTCAGGAGGCTTATATAAATAAGGTGTTGGAAAGGTTTAACATGTAAAATTCAAAACCTATTAGTATACCTATGGTTGGACACTTTAAATTGAGAAACGATCAATTTCCTTCATCACACAAGGAGGTTGAGTACATGGCACATGGTCCCTATGCTTCAGCAGTAGGAAGTCTTATGTATGCCATGGTTTGTACTAGACTAAACATTACACTGGAAGTGGGAGTTGTGAGAAATTTTATGGATAATCCAAGAAAAGAACATTGGAAAGCAGTCCAATGGATTCTCGGGCACTTGAGAGGGACATCCGGCATGAAGTTATGATACAGAGGGTCAGATACTTCTTTAAGCGGCTATGTTGATTCAGATATGGCTGGAGATTTGGATGGTAAAAGGAGCACCACTGGATATGTTTTCAGAGTAGTAAGAATGGAAGTTAGCTGAATTTCAAGATTCCATAAGGTTGTGGATTTTTTTACTATAGAGGTAGAGTATGTTGCAGCTATAGAAGCTTGCAAGGAGATAATTTGGATGAGAAGGTTCATAAAGAGTTAGGTAAGAAGCAAGAGGATTGCATATTATACAATGATAGTCAGAGCATGATTTTTCTGACAAAGAAGTTGACATTTCATTCAAGAATGAAACACATTCAGTTGAGGTATCGCTTCATATGGTAGGTGTTGGAGGATGGGAAGCTGAAGTTATAGAAAATCCATACAGATGAGAACCTTGCAGATATGTAAATGAATTCATTGGGAAGGGAAAATTTGGAGCTTCACTCCACTTCTGTTGGTCTTCAAGTTTGAGACTTGAAGAGGAAGAAACAGACCAAGGAAAAGGAAGCAATGATGTTGAGGCATAGTAAAGTGTAGTAATTGATCTCTAAGTGGGAGATTATTGAGTGTGGAGCTTAATTACTTCACAAGAAGCTTGCTTTTACATGTTGTTGTTTTTTACAGTGATCAGCATCGGTCAGGAGGAAACCAACATTGGTCATAAGGTAATCGGTGTTGGTTAAGAAGTGACCGGTATCAGTCAGTCAGGAACCGACATCGGTCACCTATGTGACGGTGTTTTTCTGTTTAAAAGAGAGTTAGAATAAATATCTTACTTTAAAGATGATTTATTGATTGTAAAAGCATGGTTAATTGCCCATAATAGATATATATGCATGTATGCATTGTATGAGGGTATGAGTGAAGAAAATAGCAATTGTTTTGCATGTTATTTTTCTTGGTGTGAAAGAAAGAGTAGCTAAGTGATGGAAAATCATTGAACATCATGTAAGGTATTGAAAGATAGCATATCTTCATTGTATTTCCTCTATAAAGCACTGAATAATAATATTGGTCATTTCTTGGTGGATGTAGCCCACACTGGGTGAACCGTGTTAAATCTGGTGTTATTTTTTTCTTGTTTATTTTATCTTATAGTTTTTTTTCGTATTCATTTCTTGTATGCTTTATCTGATTATAGATATGTGCAACACTGTTATATGGTTTAACCCCAAAAGATGGTATTGAAATTATGATCTGAACCAGAGTGTTCTAGATTATAATGCATTGAATGATGATTTCTTGGCGGAGTTCCATATGTTTAAGTTTGAACAGAAAAGCATCAATTCATTGAAAGAGATTAAGTAAAGCATGACTGAGAGCGTAAGGGAGTATGATGCACATTGTAAAACTTTGTTATCAAAATTTTCGTATGATACCCACCCTAGCCATCATGCACAGTGGTTTTTTGGTAGACTAATCACACCTTTTAGAAGGGTGATTTTTCATAAAACTTTTATAGATCCACACGAGGATTTAGATGTAGTCCTACGCGCTGATATTGCTAGGAGCATAGATACTAGAGTTAGCCCATTTTTGGAGGCTCGGATTACATCCATGGCAAAGCAATTAGAAATTTTATCAGTCAATTCAGCTCATGAGATGCACAATGAGATTTGGTGTACAAATTGTGAGGTGGAAGGACATACCAAGGATAGTTTCCCTCATAAATCGGTGTGTGTCATGTTGCTCAATTGTGATATTTTTCACTTAGATCATGATGCGAGTAGATGACCCCTCTTACAACACGTGGTCCATAAGAATGTATCCATGTACTATAAAATTTACAAGTCTCATACTCATGTCACTGTTAACTATAGAATAATCTATCATATTCATGAAGCTATTGAGGCTGGTGTGTAACAGGCCAGTATAGCAACTGGATCTAAGGATCAGGGAGAGCAACATAATGAAGGGTGCAATAATGGTGATAGCCAGAATAGGGTATTTTATGGAGGATATAAAGGTTGAGGTCGCAGTAGTGGAAGAGGAGGATTTCCTAGAGGTACTCGCTTTACATGTGGCTCACCTTATCATTATCAGCATTAATGCCCTCAAAATATAATTTTCTCATGGTGCGGGAAACAACACAAGTTTGAAGAATGTCCTTATTTGTATGAGCACATGAGTAAGAATCATAAGCAAGATAAGGGTACATCTCTGATTACAATACAACGGGTTGATGGGGATCAATGAATGCTAAAGGTTAGATTGGATTCTTAGTTACATCCTTTGTTATTCATAACTCATCCAGAGGCAGCACGCATGCATGCGACCCTGTGGATAAATATTGTCATAACAAAGAAAGAAGTGATCAATGTCAAGTACCCTGATGTTGAACACCAAAAATATGTCTATCTAGAGACCATGGACATTATCAGGAATTTACAAGGAGATATTTATGGCTTGAAGGAACATACACGCGAGACAGATAGAGAAAAGAATATTGACCTTCCACAGAAAGATATGGATGATTTAAAAGAATTATGTATAATGTTGTGACATGAAAACACCATCCCTTTACTAGGTGAATGGTTGAGAGAAAACGTTCCATACATTAGACATGAGTGCCAAAGTAAAATTCTTCATGCAAATATGCCTCTCCATAATCATGAGTATGATAAAGAAATTACACTAAATGGGATCATATATGGATGGATATTGAGTAAAATTTTGATAGATACATGTGCAGAAGTTAATGTAGTCACGTTGGATGCTTGGGATCAGATGGGAATACCACCATTGCAGCCTTCTACAAATGTGTTGTACATGGCAAATAGAACTAGGGCCAACCCTATTGGGGTGTTGAAATATGCTACTATCATGATTCAAGGGGGCAAGTTTATTGGGGAATTTAACGTATTAGAGCTCGTGGAGATAGATAGTTTCCTATATTTTCTTGGGTACTTTATGTGTTATACAGTTAATGTAGATTTGCACTTCAACAAGGGGTACATTAGCTTTGAGAATAAAGAAGAGTGCATCATTATACCATTGACATATGTAAAATTTTCTCCTTACGTTGAGCCCTTGAGTGAATAAGAGTTGAACAAAATTTACACATTCACAGTCAGAGATCCTGAAGTAAATGACCCATCTAAGGAGGGAGTGATATAGTGGGATGATGCTCATTTAATTAGTGACACACCAGTGTTGCTTGTGACATTTGGGTGTATGGAACTATTTAGAATAAATCTTACCAGTCTTCAACTTGTGTTTGTAAGAAATCTGATACGACCTTCCAAATCTTGATATGGTGGGGTTTCTGTGATACCTGCAATGTGGATTGTGTGATATTACACTCCGTCAAAGAATGTGAATAAGGCTCCTTTTCCCTGTAAGAAAACCTGCAAATCAAAAACACTCACACAAGATGGAGTTATTAAAATATATGATGGATTTCCTGGTAAAGGCCAATCCCCAAAAGTCAGTGGACTTCCTCGAAAGGATGTCAATCTGTGTTCAATAAATTAATCTGATAATGATAAAGCTAATTGATAATATATGATAAAATGAAAGCAAATGATGACTATTAAGATAGTGTGAATGGTGGTTCTTACCTATCCAATTGGATAATAAGACTGAAATCATGATATGGTACCAAATGAGAAGGTATGTGGATGGATATTTGCTCACAAAGGCAAGCTTTGGATAATGATAAGAAATTGCAACCTCTGATGTTTTGAGGATAACTTGATAAGAATAGCTCCATGTTTGCAAACTGAAGAGATGGTCGTCTATATTGGGCTTCAAGATATCACAATGTGGAAATCAGAATTGAAAGCAGTTCTAAGAGATAGAAATCACTGGTGATTAAAGGAATCGCTGATGATTATTGTAGATGTGGACAGGCTGATAAACAATGGGACGAATATGTTTGACCAAAAAGAAAGATTAATTTAATTAAGGAATGATGATAATGATGTAATGAAGCAATAAACCATGTTTACCTTCATAATTTAGTAGATATGCAATGCTAAAGAAAGGTGATATTACAGAAGAGGTGAAGCTTGAAGGTGTTTTGAACAATGTCCTGACGAAGGGTAAATCTAGATAACTATCAATGTACGAGAGGAGACTACAGATGCGTTAGAAGAAAGATGTTGATGATGGATTGATTGAGCTCTTGTATATGTCAATGGCCTCCAAGAGATGAAGAAGAGATTGAAGAATTCCAAGCTTCTAAAATGATGCTCCCTCCTCCTGATATGAAGGCATAGGACTCATATTTATAGTGTTTATGGGAGAGAATCAACGGTGATTGGGTGAATCGCTGTCAATTGTAGGAAGTTTGATTTTGGTAGGATAAAATGGTTATTTTGATCTTAGTTTGTTAAAGATATAGGGGAATAAGTTAGAGATGGCGAGTGTGATGTTTAGAGGTGGATGGGGTAGTTAGGATAAAGTAGGGATAAATTAGAAGGTTACCTAATTTAAACTAGTCCTAACTAGTGAGAAGTGGTAAGAGTGGTTATAGTTAGTTAGGATGAGGATGGTGAGTGATTGATAGCAGGTTTTTTATTTTTAAGCTAGTTATAAAAAGTGATTAGTGGGAGGTGGTTAGGATAAATGAGAAGTGTTTTTTAGTAAGTTTACTAGTTAAACTAGTCATAACTAGTGTGAACTAGGGTGAGGTGTACATACTGAATATTAAGTTTTAGTTAGGAAAGGTAGAGAGTATACATTTAGAATGTTTAGTTAAATTAGTCATAACTAGGAGTTAGGATGAGTGAGGTGTAGGGGTGAAATTAATTAATTAATTAAAGTTAATTAATTATTTTAGCCATGGGAGGGTAAATATGACCTAGGTAATGAGGTGTCAATTTTAATTAATAAATAGAGGGTTAGGTTTAATTAATGATGGATGTGGACTTATGCAAGTATAGTGATGATGTTGACGTTAATTTTTCAATTAATATGAGGGGTGTAATGATGATAATGAAGGGGGACTGACAGACACCAACACTGGAATTAGCAGTGCTAATTTTAGGTGTCTACATTTGCCTCTTTTTGTTGAGTGGTTTTAAGACAAGCCATGAGACAAAAACAAGATGTGATAGATAAATGTTAGAATTATATGATGAGGTGCTCCCTCTCAAACTGGGGAATAAATATGAATCGACCATGAGCTTGAAAGATGATGGAAAGATGCAAGGATAGGAAGATGATAACAGTGATGCCCCAGGACGAGGTAAAAAGCAAAATGTGGTGTCACCATTCAAATGATATGGTGAACTAAATTCGTTTCCCTATTGATTTTTAGATGGACGGGATGTTTTGACGATAAGCCGTCAAAGGACCAATGAGATTGCATGTTTATAGACATATGAGGGTTTATAACGCTCAAACTAGGGATTGAAGTGATAACAGGGAATTGATTCACGAACTACAAATAGGACTTAAGAATAAAATGATTTGATGATCAAAGTGATGCCCCAGGAATTAATGTAACCACAAAAGATGGGCTTACAAGACCGGGAATCAAGTGATAGGGGTACCAAAGGGTTTGTGTCCTATAGACATATGACTTAACGACTGGAACATGATGATATGAGAGGTCAAAGGACTAGTAATTGATGTTACCACAAAGGTTGGTTTACGAGGCCAAGAAGTCAAGTGATAGGGGAACCAAAGGGTTCATGTCCTATAGACATATGACCTCAATGGTGAAAAAGATGATATGACGATTTGATGGTTAAAGGACCATAAATTAATTTTACCACAAAGTTGGGCTTACGAGACCAGAGAATTCAAGTGATAGGGGAACCAAAGGGTTCATGTCCCTATAAATATATGATAACGATAAAAAAACATAATGATTTTATGGGGTCAAGGGACCAAAATTCTTATGATGCTATAAATGTAGGATTTTGAGGACTAGTTATGGGGGTCCTAACAGATAATCAGAGGGCATAATGTTGGAGGAGACATCCTGATTAACAAGTGTTGAATTTAATGAGTAAATGTGATGTTTTAGAAACAACAATATAATGTTGAGATATGCTCAAGATTGTGTTGATGTATGATATTGATGTGATTAATAGATTTTAGTAGATGTTTTGATAAATGTTAATGTGAAAGGGTTGACAACTGTTAAAGTTATGTTTTAGGTATGATGTGTATTTTATATTGATGTTAAAGTGATTTAATGTTTTTTTCAAAACCATGGTCAAGGATGAAATTTGGATTGATTTCTTGTATTAGGTTTGATACATATATTATGGGAAACAAGTTAACAAATTGAAGGTGCAACTTGCACTTTTGGCCTTTACAACGAATGTTAACAGATGACTAACAAAGGGTAGTCACACTTAGGATCTTGGATATAGAGATGAAGTGAAAATATGTACCTTCCTAAGACATGAAAAGGGTTGACATATGTAGATTGTGTGTGAGAATAAGTTATGATTTCAATGATTTCATGGGGAAATGACCCAACTGTACAATTTTTATTTTGATGCAAATTGATCGATGCAAGAAGTTTTCTGTAATGGGAAAGTTGATTGATGCAGGAAGCTTTCCTAGGATGCTTTGAATTTTGGATTTTTTAAGGCTGATCGATGTGGGAATCCTTTTACATGGGTAGCCATCCTTCGAGGGTATGGTCTACATTTTTTTTATTTTTGACTTGTATTTTTACAGAGGTGGTCATCCTTCAATGGATTGGTCTATGATTTTGACTAGTATTTTTCCTTCAAGTGATCAATTTATTTATTTTAACTTTACGAAATTTGAATATTTTTCCTTCATGAAATTTGAATATTTTTCCTTCAAGGGATCAGACTATTTCTTTTGACTTTGAAAGGAAGCATCCATAGATATTTTTTACTTTATTTTGAGCTGAGATGAAGACCCTAATAGGTCGTTTCAAGGAGGGGAAAATAAATGTGTACACAAACTACACATGTGTGCCCCAAGACATGTTTTTGGTTGGTAGACAAGGTGGATGGATGTAATGATTGTGGGTTCCTACTAAAGAGTGAAAGATGTGATGAACAGAGCCATGGTGCTCATCTTTAAGGTGTATTTAGGATGCTGACGGAAAACCACATGCTTTCAAATCATTATGATGATAAAATGGATGGCTAATGATGGAATAAGATATTTGATGTGACTACTATCATGAAGGTCTATGTGTTAATAGTAGAAAGGCCATAAGTGCAATACATTTAAAGGTTGCCCCATGATATATAGACCGATCCAGTTAAGGGAGAACATTCCCACATTTACTCTGAAGTAATGACATTTTGATTAGATTGATAGGATAGGTTTGGTGATGATGTGTAAAGGGGAAGGCATGTAAAGTAGGACTTTATAATTCTCAGTAGATAGGAGCCTTCCCAACATAATAATGTGGATAGAAATGACATGTGTTAAAAGGAATGATGTTCTGAGGATGATAGAAGTTTTGGTCTTGATTAAGTGAGTGTATGGTAAATAAAGGAGCCCTTGACAAAGGAGCTGTGGGAAATTTGGATGGGGTATGAGAGGACAATTGATAAAGAGGGGTAGATGACAAAGCTTTGGTTTTTCCTTTTCTTTGTGTATGTTGATTTTGGGTTTGTATAGGTGGGTGAATTATACTAGTTTGAGATAAGGGACCTTCTCTAGAAGGTGATGGGAAAATGCATGAGGAAGGTTTTTCGAGATTTGGTTGAGGATGACCCCTTGGTTCTACAAATTTTTGGTGAAGACATTGTCAATGGCTTGGGCATAGATGTTGATGAGGTTGACAGGACTTCAAGGGAAGGTATGGACATGGTTGAGTGACCTTCAATAGAAGGTGCTAATGAGATTAAGAGATATTCATTGGAATATGTTGATGAGATTAATGTACCTTCAAAGGAAGGAGCTAACAATATTGATGGACCTTGAGGGAAGGTGCTAATGAAGTTGATGGACCTTCAAGGGAAGGTGCTAATGAAATTGATGGACCTTCAAGGGAAGGTGCTAATGAGGATAATGGTCCTTCAAAGGAAGGTGTTGATGAGATTGATGGACCTTCAAAGGAAGGATCTAATGAGATTGATGGACCTTCAAAGGAAGGTGCTAAAAATGATAATGGTCCTTCAAAGGATGGTGTTGACAAGATTGATGGACCTTCAAAGGAAGGTGCTAATGAGATATATGACGAAGGCTGGTTGACGATAGAATAAGGATGTTTTCCTTGTCCTATAGATGTCGGTGAGAAATTTGAAAAAAGTGATGATGTTGGTGATGTTGATGATGGCTTAGGATGATCCTCTTCTTGAATAATATTATCAACAAGGCAGATTCATTCAATTATGTCTTTAAGCGCTTTACAATTATCCATGTTATGCCTTGAGCATCTATGGTAAGCACAGGCTTTGTCTTGATCGTACCAAGTAGGTTTTCGAGTATGTGGATGGGTTGTTTTGATTGGTGGTAATGTGATAAGAGAGGCATGTATGAGTCTATCAAGGATATCATCATAAGCCCCTTTTTGGGGATTTGGATTAACAGATTTTGATTTTGATTTTGATTTATAAGAATGCTTGGTAGGACGTGTCTTATTTTTGGATGGGGGTGGATTCGTGGATGTTGTATGGTGTTGGAACATCATAGGGATGTTGTGAGGTTGATAAGAGGGATAATATGACCCAAGAAAGGGATATTATGTGTGATTGATAAGATTGGATGATGGATGAGGTCCCAAAATAGAGGTAGAGGGATGGTTGATGGACGAGATAGGGTTTTATATCATGCCATGATATTGAGCTAAAGGATGGGGTCCTAAAATTGATGGTAGGGGTGGACCCGTAGATTTGATAGACTTAGATTGTGATAAAGGATGACGTCCTAGAATGGATGGAGAATTTGAGTCCTTAGATGACGTGTGCTTAGATTTTGTAGTATTGATTTTAGGTAAAGAAGGGTGTTTTATGACGGATGATGAGGATGAGATGGTGAATGTGATCGGTTTCAATTCTGCAACATTTGTTTTCAATAAAGAATAGGGACTCGTGTAAAATGACAAGGGTGAGGTCGTAAGTGTGATGGTATTTGATTATGTGGTGTTTGATTCAGGGCAATGTTCCAGGCTGGAAGGTAAGTATCTAGGAATATGATAGGGTCTGATTCGGATGAGGGAGATGTTGTTTCAAGATGAGATTGGAATGAGTTATATTCATGTGGGTTTTCTAATTCTTCAATTAGTTTTAAAATTGGGTTAATATAGAGATATTTGATGATGAATGCATCCTTAGTAACGGTATCGAAGGTGGAGTCTAAGGTTTTTGTGGAGGTAATGGATGACTAGACAGTGGACATAGGTGATATCAATGTGTGAGAATCATCAAAAAGGGGATCCATTGATTCTAAGTTTTCAAGAGAAAGCATCATTGATGAATGGGTCTTATTATAGGGAATATCACATGTAATAACATAGCTCGAGGGATACACATTATCTATATGGAATGATTCTATCGAGGGTGTTGAGTCAGGAAGACAGGTAATGTCATCATATGTGGTAATTTTGTCTGAATCAGGGGAATCAGATGAAATGTATCTAGTTTCTTTTGTATCATAGGAAGACCTAGGGGAATCTTATGTAGTATCATCTAAATCATAGAAATACCTAGGGGAATCAGATAAAATATGTGTAGCCCCATCTAAATCATAGAAAGACCTAGGGGAATCAGATAAAATGTTTGTAGCCCCATCTGAATCATATAAAGACCTAAGGGAATCAAATGAGACATGTGGAGATTGAGGATCGAGATGGCCTTCTTCAAGGGATTGGATTTCTAACTTCCTAGCCATGGAAAAAGCTTCATTGAAGGTGCGGAATGTATGGATTTGAAGGGTGGATGATATGTGATGGGAACATGATCGGGTAAACAACTCGATTAATTCTGAGTACAGAAGTGGAAAAGATAATTGATTGATAATACTCTGTCATATAGTGACAGAGTCTCCAAGATATTCATTTTTGGATTGTTTGATGGTAGAAAGGTCAAAAATGGTGATTTTACGAGTGACATTTATAGCGAAGTGATTGAGAAACAACAGGGATAGATGAGTGAAAGAGAGGAAATATTTTTTAGGGAGGGAGTTATACCAATCCAAGGCAAGTCTCGTTAGTGACATGGGAAAGGTTCTGAGAAGAATATCTTGATCGTGGATGATGAGATAACATGAATGCCTAAAGGAGAGTATATGTTGTTGAGGATCCTCCTGACCATGGAATAAGGTGAACTTAGGCAATTCCCAATGTGGAGGATAGGGCTTATATGGTACTGATGGATGGATGGGTTCATTACAAACCTGATCATAAGTGAGGACATGTTTGGATCCTTTGGTAGTGGTTTCTAAATTGTCTAATCTATTTGATAGATCTTATATGGAATCATTTGTAAGATTAAATGTGAAGGAATTGACAAGAGGATGTGATTGATTTGATTGATGAAAATGTGAAGTAGTATAGTTTTATAATAGATGAACTTGATGCATAGATTGATGAGGGGTAGCTTGAGAGGATATTGTTTGTGAAGTGGGTTGTGATAAAGGGATGTTGGGAGATGTGGAAAAATGTTGAGTATGTTGTTGTTGTTGGATGAGAGGAGTTGATTGGGCTTGAGTAGGGATATGTGTATGGATTTGAGATGTTTGAGACATTGAGAGAGGGATTGAAGTTGATATACGTTGATTAGATGAGGGTTGGTAAATATTAAAATTTTGATAAGATTGTGATGAAGGAAAGGATGTGGAAGAGACTGCCTAATGCAGTGCACTTGACATGGGATGAGAAGTAATAGTTTGGAGGAAAGAAGAATGTGAAGGATATCCATAGGGTTGTTGAATGGTGTTGTTGTATGTTTTTTGGATTGGTTGACATGTAGATGGTTCATAAGGGGCATAAGATGTTGTATATAGTTGTGGGGATATGCTAGAGCTAAATGAGGTTGAGTAGGGTGTGATAGATTGATAAGTTTGATAAGAATTAGATCTTGGGTGAGGAATATTTTGAAAATTATTAGATAAAAGGATTTTAAAGGATGTGAGGTCTATTTTAAATATGATGTATTAAGACTATAAGGATATGATAGCGAGTGATTTTGATCCATGGTAATGATCTGAGAATAAAACAAGCAAATCCCTACGAGATCTGTAAATTTAACGGACAAGTCAAGCAAAAGAATGCTTTCATTATCTTAATTAAGAAAAGGTGAAATGTGCAAGTTGGATAACGAAGGTCCTAGGAAATGGTTGTCTATGGCTGGTTTTAGGAATGTTTTGGATGGAGTCCTCGATATACCTCAAGGTATGTGAGGCCCAAATATGTATTATGTCGGTATGGGCATGTATATTCGTGCCTAACCCCTCACTTCAGAGTCTCATTGTGATAAGGGAGTTGGGTGCTAATCCAAAATATATTGACAAACAAGAGATTATACTCATCCAGAACACTGAGTCAGCTTCTCCTCCTTGTGATCAAATCCAAGTAGGTATCCACCTGGGTAGGGAATTGTTTGAATGCATATTTTTATTTTGAAGTGATTTGGTTGTGTGAGGGGAAGAATAAGTGAATGCAACGAATTTTTCTCCTAATTAGACTATGTGAAACAAGAAGGATACAAATGTTTATTTCAAGACCCAAAACTAAGTGTCAATTTTAATGAGGGCAAACAAATAAGAATGCGAAGAAAAAAAAAAGGTTTTAGGAATTACCATAAGACCGATCCTATTATATATATATACATATATATATATTTTTACATATTTTAAATTTTTTGGGAATTTTTCAAAAGCACACAATAAGCAAATCTAGAAACAAAGCTTTCCAACAATTATACCCTACAAATAGGTTAGAAAAAGCAGAAGGCAGAAGAAAGATGTAGAAAATAGATTATGAGATGATAAGAAAAACATACAGAGAAATTGCACTGTAGGTGAATTGGGCTAATCACAGGTGATTGGGATTAGATAATCACAAGCGATTACCAAAAAAGGAATCAGAAAAACAAAAGCTATTTTATTAATGAAATGAAGCAAATAAACAAGGGAAGGGGTGTCCCATCGGGCATGCCAGAATGTTTGGGATAAATCTTACCAGTCTTCAACCTGTGTTTGCAAGAAAGCTAATATGACCTTCCAAACCTCGATATGGCGGGGTTTCCGTGATACCTGTGATGTGGATTATGTGATATTACGCTTCGTGGAAGAATGTGAACAAGGCTCATTTTCCCTGTAAGCAAGCCTACAAATAAAAAACACTCACACAATATAGAGTTAGCAAAAATATATTGCAGATTTCCTGGTAAAGGCCAATCCTCGGAAGTTAATGGACTTCCTCGAAAGGATATCAATCCGTGTTCAAGAAATTAATTTGATAATGATAAAGTGAATTGATAATAGATGATCAAATTAAAGCAGATGATACAACCAATAGTCTAATGGTGGTTCATGATCCAAAGGGATTTGAGGAATCACGATATGGCTCAAAGGAGCGAAGATGTGGATGGATATGCACTCACAAAGGCAAGCGGAATGAGGATAAGACATTGCAGATGGCTCAAAGAAGCTTGATAGTATATGTTAGATGTTTGCAAATGTAGAATGATGGTCTGTATTAGGCTCTGGATATCATAAAGGATGCATCAAAAAGTTGAATTCAAGATAGGTCTAAGAGATAGAGAATTAATCTAGTGATTGGGGATGAATCACTAGTTATTTAGCCAATATTTGGTTATTTTTGACAATCGCCAGCGAATATTGTAAAAATGTACAGACCAAAAAATGAACGAATACAGGACTTGAAAGAAATGTTAGAAAGGTTGATTTAAGCTTATAAATGATGCATAATGATGTAATAAAGCAAGGGAAACCACTTACCTTGCATAATTTGAGAAAATAGGAACAAAAGGTGATGTTACCCGAGAGAGAAAGATTATTGATGCAATAAGACTGTTGAGGTGATTCTGGACAAATGAATGACGTTTAATGATGCTTTGACTGTTGTTGGATGATCTTTAGATCTGTGAGAGGTCTATGATGCAAGAATAAAACAATATGAAGTCCTAGATTCATATCCACCTACCATCTGATCCCAAATGGAGGCATGAAGTTTGTATTTATATATTTAATATGAGAGAATCGTCAGCAATTGGGGGAATCACCGACGATTGCAGCCACTTCGAGTTTAGGAGGATAAAATTGTTATTTTGATCTTAGGTGGTTGGAGATTTGGGGGAATAATATCTAGATTAGTTAGAGAAGTTGAGTGGAGTTTTAGAGGTGGATGGGGTAGTTAGGATAGAGTAGGGATAAATTAGAAGATTGCCTAATTTAAACTAGTCCTAACTAGGGAAAGGGTAAGAAGTGGTTATAGTTGGTTAGGATGAGGATGTGAGTGATTTTAGAAGGTTTCTATATTTAAGTTAGTTATAACTAGTGAAGTGTGTAGAGGTAATTAGGGATAAGTTAGGGGTAGTTGAGTTTTATTTATAGAAGGTTATTAGTTAAACTAGTCGTAACTAGTGTGAAGTGGGATGAGGTGTAATATGAATATTTAGTTTGGTTAGGATAGGTATAGAGCTACATTTATAAGGTTTAGTTAAACTAGTCATAACAAGTGAGTTAAGACGAGTGAGGTGTAGGGGTGAAATTAATCAATTAATTAATTAACTTGTTAATTAATTATTTTACCCATGGGAGGGAAAATGTCACCTAGGTAATGAGGTGTCGAGTTTAATTAATAAATGAAATGTTAGGTTTAATTAATGATGGATGTAGACTTATGCAAGTATAGCAATGATGTTGACGTTAATGTTTTAATTAATATGAGGGGTGTAATGATGATAATGAAGGGTGACTGGCAGATGCCGAAACTAGAATTAGCGGTGCTAATTTTAGGTGTCTACAGGAACATATGAAGTAGTAGGGCGAGAGATCAAGAATACACTTACTCGCATAGTCAGGTCGCGCGTTGTTTGGTGGTGGGTTATAGCCAAGTACCTTGGTATGCTAGTGAAGGGAACCCTGATGTATTCTTACACACCATGGTGTCTTGATGGACGGATGAAAGAGATATGAGGAATATGCTTGCATATACTCTACATCGGACTACAGTGTGTTAGTGGGTTACACATAGAGATAAACTTTTGGAGTGGTAGGATGTGAGAATCGCCTACTCTACTAAGTTTATTAGGAGCAATGTACCCTCACAAATATGTGAATTTCATTGGAAGAACTTTACTTTACACCACATTCATAAATGTGAGAGACTCTGGACCAAGGGACAAGAAGTCTTGCCACCATCACTCTGGGTACATAAGTTATACACTACCTTAGGAGGTTACATGCGCGCATGGTATGTGCATTCAAAGTTAACAAGAGTAACAACGAATTGGAAGGAGATGAACTCAGGTATGATTCATAATTTTGATTATTTTTCAACTAAGCCATGGATCAATGAAGCGTTGTAGATTGTAAAGCACCTTACCCTGGGAGATATCAAAAAACTTGAAGAAATCTTGCTAGATATGTTTGGGGAATTGGACTTAGAGGTGCGCCTTAACCTTGAAGAGAGTGAAGAAAAAGAGATGTCCCACACCTGGGAAGAAAAATATAAGGGTAATTTGTTATGTGCCATAGATGGTGAAGATGATGAGGATAATAATTTGGATATAAATCACATTGAGGGTACGCGTGAGGTGATGGATACAGCTGATGCAAAGGTGTGCACGTATCATGAACCTATGAAAACAAAGAAATGGAACATTGGAACAGATGAAGAGCCTAAGGAATCTATTATTGGTGACTATTGGTCAAAGCAAGAGGTTGCTAATATTATTGAGCTCCTACACAACTTCCAGGATCTATTTTTGAGAGGATGTCATGAATTGAAAGGATTAAACCCTTATTTAGGGGAGATCTGAATCAAACTTAAAGAACGCACGTGCCCGATTAGGAAGAGGCCTTATAGGATGAATCCTTATCTGCGTGTTAAAGTAAAAGAAGAAATTGATAAAATGTTGAAGTCTGGTATCAGTGAACCTGTTGAGGAGTCTGAGTGGGTAAGTCCCATGGTCATTATCATTAAGTAAGATAAGTGGATAAGGATCTGTGTAGATTATAGGGAATTGAATGCTTCATGTGTGATTGATCCCTTTCCCACACATTTTAAAGAAGAGATACTTAAAGGAGTTATTGGGCACGATATCTACTCCTTTACAAATGGGTTCTCTGGTTATCATCAAGTGCGTATGCTAAGGAAGATCAGGAAAAGACCACTTTCACCATAGAGTGGTGAAGTTTTACATACACCATGATGCCTTTTAGATTGAAAAACGTGCTTGTAATTTTTTCATGCATCGTGGTACAAGTCTTTCAGGACTTCATTCATAATTTTTTGCAAGTTTATTTGGATGATTGGACATTATATGGTTTGGTGAAGGACCATTGTGAAAATTTAAGACTTATGTTTGAAAGGTGCAGACAATTGAGCATCTCATTGAACATTAAAAAAATGTATTTTTGCAACACCTTTTGGCACTTTGTTAGGTCATATCATATGCAAAGAAGGCTTGGTGGTAGATCCTTGTAAGGTCGTAGTTATTTTGGGCTTAAAGGAGCCTACAAATCAGAGTGAGGTGCGCGAGTTCTTAGGGCATACAGGTTATTACAAAAAGTTAATAAAAGGATATGCTAAGATGTTTGCGCCATTGGAGGAATTGTTGAAGAGTAAAGTGAAGTTTCATTAGGAAGAGGCGCAGCAGATAGCATTTGAGACATTGAAGGAAATACTTACTTTTGCGCCCATTCTACGCTTTCCTTCTTGGGATAAACTATTTCACGTACATTTTGATGCCTCTGGCATGGCCATAGGTGCAGTGTTAGCACAACTTGGTGAGGGAATATTGGACCACCCCATTTGTTTTGCAAGCAAGAAGTTGACCCCAGCTAAACAGAATTATACAACTACTGAGCGCGAAGCATTGTCAATGATTTACGCGTTGCACAAGTTCAAGCAATACTTGTTGTCTACACCTTTCATATTCTTTACAGATCACATGGCGCTTAAGTATTTGGTTAACAAGCCTATTTTACAAGGGCACATATGTAGGTGGATCCTACTATTTCAAAAAAAATTGTTTACAGTTGTGGTAAAACGAAGAAAAAGTAACTCAGGACCGGACCATTTGTCAAGGATCAACTCTGGTGAGAACACGCATAGCATTAAGGACACAATTCCATATGCACATTTATTTAGATCGAATCGCGCGCCCACTGAACTCGAGTACATTGCAGTATTCTTGTGCACTGGCTAGGCGCCTGAGGGGATAAAGACTCTGGAAAAGAAGCAACTTGCAATATGAACAACGCCCTATTAGCTGATAGGTGGAGACTTGTATAAACTTGGTCGGGATGAGGTTTTGAGCTAGTGTGTTTTGGAACATGAGCACAAGGGGGTAATGGTGGAATCTCATGGTAGGATTGCACGTGGACATTATGCTGGAGATGCCACCGGCACAAGATTCTATTGGTTGGATTATGGTGACAGAATTGGTATAAATATGTCAAGGTGTGTGACCATTTTCAATGCCTTGGGAAGCCAGCAACAAGAGATGAGATGTCTTTGAGGCCTATTGCGAGTGTTGAACCGTTTGAAAAACGGGCAATTTACTTCTGACTGAGCTCTCCACAAAGCCCCCACCGAGCTCTCCATGGAGCCATTCTGATTGAGCTCCTCTACGAGCTACATTGTCTTAAACCGAGCTGGTTCCTCTGACCGAGTTGTTTGCAAAGGGATCCAGGTCGAGTTGCATTAGTGGATTCATTGCTGGATCGAGCCAAAATTGGGCGTGCAAACACCCTGGGCGAGTAACAGCAAGTGGGGCCGC
Source organism: Taxus chinensis (assembly GCA_019776745.2). Taxonomy (NCBI): domain Eukaryota; kingdom Viridiplantae; phylum Streptophyta; class Pinopsida; order Cupressales; family Taxaceae; genus Taxus; species Taxus chinensis. Next base: position 42,055,735 of record CM034149.1, on the reverse strand, counting down.
GTTGTAATTTCGTTGCATCCACACCGAGCCGAGTGTTAACTTAATCAAGTTTTTCAACATTCGATCCCACCAACTATACAGTCGAGCCGCGTGGAGTCCTCTGCATTTTCATTGACTTAGCATTGAGTCGGCACGTTCAATTCTGCCTCCGGAACATTGGCGAGTCCCGCAAACTAACAAAGTGATCAAACACCAACAAAACGGTGAAGGATCTTCCATCGATCCCCTGCACAACGGCGTTCAAAAGTTTTTAAGGCATAAAAAAATACTAAACGGTTGAGTCGTTTTCTCAACTCTGCATATAAATAAAACGGTGGAAAGATTACTCAAAAGAGGCGGCGAGAAAATAGCTTCAAACGTCCCTGCAATACAAAAACGGTAGAGGCAAATCAATAAACTGATCTCCCTGCAGAAATAAATCGGTATATTTCATTGCAAAAAGTGTATAGACAAACAAACTCAGATCTATTTTCTACGGAGGTAGCCCTAAATCCGCGTCTGAACACGTCACGGCGCCACGTGCATCCTCCCAATCAGCGGCCAAGTCGACTGTGTTTACAAGTTAGTCGGCTTTATTTTTTATTTTAATACAAATTGCTTCACATTCTTGCCTAATTGCATAGAGCTCCGTTGTGGTTAGTGGGAGAGTCTTGAGTGAGGGAGGTTTGGGGTTTGCAACCCACCTTGAATGTACTATTTTATATTGTTTGAGAATTAGCTTATCTACCCAAATTTGGCGGCACATATAGTGACTCAAATCACTACTAAACCACCTCTCTGTCTCCAAACCCCCATGAGCACTTTTTGCCGAAGGAGGCATGATCCAAAACTACATTTTAAGCCATTTTTGTGGTTTTTTGCTCAGAGAACCACATTGAGCTCCAGAGGCCATTAGGGCCCCACAAAACAAAAACATTTTACCTATCATTCAGTTTTTTCATATTTTTGGATGTAATTGTATATTTCAGTGTATTTTACTAATTTGCAGGTTGTCATATTCAACCGCAAACCATTGTAACTGCTTTAAAATTGGCAGAGATTTGTACTCAAAAATAATAATAATAATTGGTTCTGTATCACTCACGAGATCCCCAGATCTCTTTCGCAGCATTCGGTATAAACACTGCCTCTAAGAAGCGCTTACAGGTAAAGCCATCACGACTACTACCACACTTAACGCCTAATATAGCTGCAACAATGTCGTATGGGCATCGACCCTTTAAATCGACAGGGAGTAATAAGGACACAGTGCACACACTTTGAACCCTCCCATCCATTTGTGAACGATCGGTCAATTTAAATTTGGACTGATAAATTATCCAATTATATAGCGAAGTTACGCGTGAGTATGAGGATATTTCTTTGAATGTAACACTCTGATTTTTGAATGCTAACTTGGTGAATGTTTTACATACTGTTATAGCTCTTGGAATGAAAGCAAACATGTTAGGATATGTTTTGATTTTAAGAGAATGTGTTGCTAATTCGGATTCTTGCATACTATGAATTATTGCATGGGACAGCGAACACTGTACTTGTGTGTTTGCTGATGTGACGACAGGTTGTCGTATAATTGCTTGCTCTTGTGCTGATTGACAGCATATCCTGAATCAATTCCATTGACCCAGGTATGCTGAGATCCTCTTGTGTTTTCTATGCTAATTCACACTTGAACCGGAAGGACGGAACGTCCTGTTCTGTGATAGCATGGATGTTAGTAAGGGACGGGATGGAAATTGTTAGTGTTAGTGGTTAGTGGGAATTAAACCTAAACTAACCCTAAACACCTAACATACATTCTACACTACTATCCAAAGTGGGATTTTTAAATTATAAAAAAAAAAAAAGGGGGAAAAATAAATCTAAATCCTAAAACCTAAGGTCTAACTAAGACCTAGGTCGAATGAACTATGTAACCTAAACTAATCCTAAGCTAAAGGGGTACGCAGACCCTTGGAAGGAGAGGATAAGGATGGGTAGGTGGCATTCTTGGGCATTTATGAACTGTCCCTTAGGGGACGGCGCCAGTTTTGGCGGGACAGATGGGAGATAGAGGTATATATTTGGAAGCTTGGCTAAACTCAGTTTGCTTGCGAAATTTGAAGGTTGGAGACTTGCCAACCCAAGTGGAGGGGGCGTGGAAAATAAGGAGAAAGGCAAGCCTTTAATGCATTAAATGTTTTTGGTCCTCGCGACCAGCTTGCCTTGGAAGCAGCATGAAGGAATTTTGATTGTCATTTTTGTTCATTCGAGCTTTTTGCAAAGTTGCTCTGCATTTGGTTTTTCTGACCTGGTTCGGTCGAACCAGCTCTTGGCATTGACATTTTCATGGAAGAATAGAGGCTGTTGATAAGCCTGAAGAAGAAAAGAGTGCTGGGAAGTTTGTGTAGCCGTTGTGGAAGAAAAACGCGGCAAAAACGAAGCTTTCTTCGAGTTCTGAAAAAGAGATTACAGGCATGTTAAGCCCTTCTCTTTAAAATCTTTGCTTGATTTAAATGTTTCATTAAAACAACCCTGCTCTTGGGTTTGGATTGCTTGATTGTTTTTGAGATTGATTTGGAAATGGATTTGTTGATTCATGCCTTCTTTTTCTTGAAAAATGATAAGGAAGTTGATTTTGATTGCTCTGCCTTGATTGTTCTTGCTCGAATCGTGTTGGAAATAAGATTTTAGTATTGATTGTAGACTGTATAAAGGGTTGAAATGTGGGTATTCCTTTCACTGTTCGTATTGTTCGAAAATGGAAAGGACTGTGCAATCGCCCTTATGGTGTAATTTGTTTCTTTAAATGCAATCGTTTCTTTGCTGTTGTATTTGGAACTGCACTTCCATGTAAAATGGAAATGGAAATACAGTCGAGTTATGTTGCTTCGATTTGGGTTTCCTTCCTTTCTTGCTGTCATTTTTGGAAATAATGGGGTACAGTTGTCCCCTTGCTGTTGTGGTTAATCCGTCCTTGCATTTGATTGGTTGGAAGCACTCCCACGACGTGCTGGTTTGTTGACAGTATGGTGTTCGAAATAGATATGATTCTTTTACTATTCGTGTTGATTGAAAGTGGAACAGGTGTGTAATCGTTCCTTATGGTGTAAATGCTTTCCATTTAGTGTAATCGTTCTTTGCTGTGTATATGGAACTGTCTTTACAAGAAAAGAAGAAAGGGAAATACAGTTGCATATATTGCTGTAATTTGGGTTCTGTTGAATCTTGTTGTCATTTTGGAAATGATACAAAATACTGTTATTGGTCGCTGAGTTCAGCTGTCCTTGTATTTCTTGAATGAAATGATTTCCTGATGTGCTGGTTGTTTAACAGTATTGGGAAAAATTGGCATATGTATCACAGGTTTGTACGTGTTAATTGAGTTGTTCTCTTTTGAAACCATAAGTCTTTTGCTGATGAACTAGAATGAAAGAAGCGATGGTTGTTGAAGTTGTTTCATATGGAAATTTTTATAAAGGAAATAGATTCTCTTCCTTCTACTGTCTTGGATTCTGATGAAAGTGGCATTCGGGACCCCTATGAGTAATTGAATTCGAATTTAAATTCAAGTAGTAGCAACATTTCCATGGCTGTGCCCTTTTCTTGTATAAGAAATAAGAAATTATGTTTTGGAATCCGTGAAAATAGGAAAAGTAGACTGTTTTCCTTCTGAAGTTATTGAATGACTATAATTTCTTCTTGCTGTAATGAAGGATGACCCCATTGCGTCTAGCAGTCGAAGTTTGACCTTCTGATATAATTTTGCTTTTACTATCTTGAGAATGCAAATTTGGCTGGAACGTTCATTACTGTAGCTTGTTGGATTGCAGCTGTACTGGCTATGTGTGATGCTTATCAATGAGAACGTTTACGTTGTTGTCTGTCTAAGTTGAGTTGTCTTGCTTAGAAAAAAAAAAACGTGATTGAATGTTTTTACTTCATTCTGAAAACAATGATTGTTTTTAATGAAATAGTAGAGAATGAATTCTTCTCTTTTGCTATCCGGAACTCTGAAGGTGATATTGGATTTATAGTGCTTATGATTCGGTCCCTTGCTGTAGGTAACAGTCATGTACCCTTTGTTATTAAGAACTATATGTGTTCAAAAGTATAAAAGATTATATGAATATATATATATACTTTGGTGGTTGCAATTTTGTTGTTGGTTAGCTATACAGTGTAAGAAGTAAGGAATCTTCTAGTATAGCAAATACCTAGTATACATATTGATATGGCTTGCTCCAGGATAAATATAATGTCTTACTAACCTGTTGGCATTCATATGAACTGGAAATAAATGGAATTATTCTTGCTGCCAGAAAGTGAATTCCGAGTGGATTTTGTAAGTTTCACTCTGAACTGTTATTTGATTTATCTTTCGTCTGGATCCCACTGTTAGGAAAGTCATGTGGAAAGAGATAGAGATATGAATTAATGTTTTAGAAAAATGATCTTTCTTCTTTCATTCAGTTAGAAATCTGGAATTCGTGAATGAAGAATTTTATAGTGCTTAGATGGGAGCCACTATATGCATTGCTGTTCGCTTTCTTGTTTGTACTTGAATGCTTTAAATTTAACATGCTTCATGAACGGAAAGGAAAGTAATGGATTTATACTCAGTTAGTTTCATCCTTTGCATTTGTTATTAATGAAAGGTGTGGAAAGGATAACTGTATGCTTTAATAGGCAGCAAACTACTTGTATTTTTAACTTTACAAATTTTGTAAATAGATACTTGCAATGATTATGTCAAAACGGGACAGCAGTCCCTTGACTGGTGGCGATGATGTTTTTGATAGTTCAGTGGTTATGCTGATTTCTCTTTTGTGCTTTCGAGATTGATGTTTTGCTGTCGTTTCATAAAAGCAGGGTTCTTTTATCGAAACAGTTAGTTGAAAGCATCTTATTTTAAGGATAAGTGCTTAATTGTGCTCAGTTCATTGAACTGAACCCGTGCAATTCATTTTGCAGATGGAATTTGATTAGAATGAAGACTTGGCTGTTTTCTGATGCCTCTTGATTAGATGTAAATTAAATTGTAACTGTTGCTTTTATTTCCTCTTTGAGGGAATTGTAAAAGAAGAAAAAAACATTCTTCTGTCCCTGAGTTGTATGGATGCTTTGTATAAATTATACCCAATCAGCTGGATTGGCAAATGTACAAATTATGACTTGAAATATTGAATACAGTTACAAGTGTGATATTTTCAATAATTATATCAGTTTGATATTGCTGTTTAAATTGGAAATATGGTGTTATTTCCTTATTTGGAATTGTTTCATTATCCTTGGATGGATGTTGAATTGAAACTGATGTTTATTCTTACTTAATTACAACCTTTAAGTTGAACAATGCAATTAATTCATACTTGGGGTAAAGATGAATTTTGAATTGACATTAAAAAGGATTAAGAAGGATATGATTTTATAATCAGAAGGTATTCAGGATTAGCTTAGGAGCTAAGGAATATCAATTTAAACTGGGAGTATTCGAACTTCGTTTTCGAACTCCATTAATGATCCCGTTTGATAAAATTCAGAATAAAGGTTATTGGATACATATATCCATAACTAATGATCCTTAACTATATAACGTCGAGGGGAAATAAATGAATTCATTTCTCAAGGAATAGACCTCGTTTGAATGACGTCTAATAATTTAACATTATGAAATTAGTTGCAGTTGGAAACATCTTGGTTAAGTTTAATAGGTTTAAACTTATTATGTCCGTCGGTACGGACTGCTTAATCTAATGATTAAGAAATTAACCAAGTAAGGGAATGTAGCCCTTCGATATGAAGGGGACGATACATAGAAAACTAACGGACGGTTTAGTCCCCTCTTAGTTATAGACAACTGCAACGGCAACGAGGATCAAGGGGTCAGCGTGGATGCTGAAAATTGCTTTAACTGATAACTCGTAGCTAAGTCACTTGGGCAGGATGTGAATTCTCGATGGGATGAATTCTGCAGGACATTGGCATACGCCAGCTACAGCAAGGTGTCTTCATGAAGACGGGGTCTTCACGACGACACAATGTTGCAGCTGACATATAGCAATGCCCCCCCGAATTAAAACATTGAGAATACATAGGCTGAAAGTGTAGATCTTAGCTGGGGTGGAGATAGGGTATGATTTGGTATACGGAGTGACTCCGGATTACTAAAGATAATCAGACACACGGAGTCGTGGGGTAACGACACCGTATGTCTGCGTATCTTTAGTTACCTGGAGTGCCTTCCTATACCCGCTCATATTACTGGCTGGAATCGAAAGTTTAAAAACGGAACTTAAACAATGAGGACTGGTAGGAACCAGGAAAGACCATTCTAGATAACAGGTGAAGTGAAGTGAAGGACGTATTCCCGTAGATGTGTATCACATTCAAGAATATGATCATGCAAAGCATGTGAAAATCTTTGGCCAAAGTATCGCAATTGCTGGTTGCGTTGTCCTTATCACTTAATTTAAGATGCAGGATGTCAGATGAATATCAGTAACAGATATTCAGATAGGCTTCTTAAATGGATCACTTCGATAACCGGGGAAGGTTATGAGAACAAGTATATAAAATATACTATGCATAAACAGACATGAAGGATTGGTTGTTGCCAGAGTCATGTACATGAAGGATCGGTTGTTGCCGAGTCATGAAATGAAGGATCGTTGAAACTCCGAGCCATGAAAAATGGAAGATCGGTAGTTCATCGAGTCATTTTACAGCAGCATATAGAATCTCTCCGTTATGAGATTGAATGGCATTGAATGTGTGTTCCATATTGTAAATATGTGAACAGGGAACATTCGTTTTTAAAAGAAATTGTATGATCCAAACTATGTGGTTTGGGCAGAGAACAATTACTAAATCTCAAACGTGTGTTTGAATTTTATAATTCATAACAGAGAACGTTATTTTAAAAAAAAAAAAAAAATTTCCCTTGTTCTGGTGTTTTAAATTGGGGATTAATTTTTAATAGTATTGTCTTGGTACCACATATCGTATTCTTTCACGTACGTTAACGCCTCTTTCATGTACTTTCGAGTATATAGAAAGGGCGAGGTTCTTCCACATATCGACGGGTATATCAGAAGGGTGTGTGTATAGAAAGGTTTGGTATATCGGATTGGCGGTATATAGATTGAGAGACCGTATACCTGGAGTGATAAGAGCCTTACCCTTTGTCAATGGATTTTACAAAATGGGCACCAATGCCCTCAAGTTCTTTCTTCCAAATTCTCAACTTCTAAGAGGAAATAACTATGTAGCATGGAAGACAAAGATCAAAATGTAGCTTGAGTTTGAAGAGATTTGGAATGTTGTGGATGGTTCTGTAACCAGGTCAGCAACTAATACAACCCAACAACGACACTTTGATAGATCCAATCAGAAGGCCAAGTTGATAATCTTGTTTACAATCTCTGACGATGTGCAACCCCACATTCGAGATGCCAAAATAGCCAAAGAAGTATGGGATAAGTTGAGCACAATGTATGAGGCCAAGAACAAGAATGTAATACTAAATTTATAGAGTCAGTTACACACACTAAAGTTCAAACAAAAATGAGAAAATAGAAGCTTTTTAAAGAAGAGTTACAGAATTGAGGGCTTCACTTCTAGCTCTAGGAGAGGAGGTCACTGATACAAATCTTGTTCCCATTGTTCTGAGAGCTCTCCCTCCTTCATACCACATTTTTGTGACAACACTAAACTTGTCAGATCAGACAGTCAGTTTCTACAAGTTAGTGAATCTACTTCAACAAGAGGAAGCTATGTACAACAAAGATGACAAAGAGGAGTAGACATTATCTTCTCATCAAAAATGGAAAGGAAAAGGAAAACGGCAAATCTCATTCCTCTCAAAAGTCCCAAAGATCACAACATCAACATGGGGAAAAATATAAACAATAATAAGAAATGTCCTATCTGTAAAAGAGGACACAAGTTGAAATATTGTTAGTTCAATACCTATAAGAAAGGTTCATCAAGTAACTCTGGACCTCAAAATCAACAATCTTATAAGGGACATTCTAACTACAATCAAGGGCCAAAGAAGGGGATTTGGAGAAGAAAACCCCATCAGCAAGGAAATATAGCTAAGCAAGAAGAACATTTGGATAATGAATTCTTGTACACTGCTCGATTAAGTGAACCTTCCACATCATCTAATGATGTCTAGTATGTTGATTCTGGAGCCACTTAACACATGACCGGCCACAGAGACTGGTTTACCACAATGAGGGACACACCCTTCAAAAAATCATGTTTTGTTAGGTGATGATTCTTCATACACTGTACAGGGGATTGGGAACATTTCTCTACCTCTTGGTTCACACAATTATAGATTATCAGATGTACTATATGTCCTTGGGTTGAAAAAAAAATTTGTTATCAGTCAGTCAACTCCTAGATCACAATTTGAAAATTGACTTTGATACTCATTCTGACAAGAAAATGTGTTTAATTTGAGATAAATCACGAGGCTCAAAAATAGTTGCAAAAGCCTCCAATGTGGGACATATGTTCCAGCTTGATTTTCTTCATAGAGATGACCAGGAACTTGTGGCTAAAAATTCTACCTCTGCATAGTTGTGGCATCAGAGACTTTATCACATTAGTTTCAAGTATCTCGAAACACTTCTCCGAGTATAATATGGTAAAAGGATTTGCATCTCTCCAAAAGGATACAAGACAAGTTTCCTCACTACCTAGTAGGAAAATAACATAGATCTTCATTCCAAAAGAGTACTTATCAAGCTCATGGTAAGCTTGATCTAGTTCATATTGATCTTTGCGGTCTAATGCAACTGAGTCATTCTAGATTTCAGTACTTCATGCTTTGTGTTGATGACTATTCAAGAAAAATGTGGATATATATCTTCATAAGAAAAGTGAAGCTTTTGAAAACTTTCAAAAAGTTCAAAGTGGCTTGTTGAGAATGAAACTGGTCATCACATCAGAACTCTCCACTCAAATCGAGGGGGGGGGGGGGGGAATTCACCAGTAATAAGTTCAAATCCTACCTACAAGCTCATGGGATTCGTTAAAAAAATTCCTCCTCCACACACCCCATAGCATAATGGTGTTGTTGAGAGAAGAAATTAGTACTATCATGGAAATGGTGCGTTGCATGATCAACGATTCTGGACTAGCGAGGAAATTTTGGGCAGAAGCAACAAAGATAGCAATATATTTGTTGAACAGAGTGCCCATAATTGCTCTTGATGGAGTAACGCAATATGAAGCATGATCAAAGCGGAAACCATATGTTGCGCACCTTAGAGTATTCAGGTACAAAGTAAGCATGCACATACCCGAGCAGAATAGAAAGAAGTTGGATATGAAGTCAAAAAAACTCATCTTCATTGGTTACAGTGAAGAAGATATTCTTGGGTACAGATTGATGGATCTGAAGACCAGGAAAGTCTACACCAACAGAGATGTTGAGTTTTTTGAGAAGAAGGAAGTAGAGACTCCTCCTCCAGACTCACCTGATGTAGATTTTTCACCTGTTGTAAAAATAGAAGATGATGTTCCTATAGATGATGAAAGTGATGATGGGGATGATGGTGATGATCAAATAGAACCATGACCCATGAGAGCAGTTCACCGTATGCCCAAGTGGTATACTAACATGATATGAGATGTAAAATTGGATGCTCCACCGGATACATCCACCACTGGACCAAGGACTCGTAGTAAAGCACGAGAAGAAGTAAAATTTTCTTTGATGAGTAGAGTTATTGAATCTGATGAGCCCTCTACAGTCCAGGAAGCCCTACAGTCAAAATCTTGGAAAGATGCCATGGACGTTGAGTATCAATCAGTGATGAAAAACAACACTTGACATCTTTTCGATCTTCCACCAGGGAAGAAACCCATTGGTTGCAGATGGATATTCAAAACAAAGTACAAAGCAGATGGGACCATAGACAAGTACAAAGCAAGACTAGTAGCAAAGGGGTAAAGCACAAAAAGAAGGCATTGACTATGAGGAGACATTTTCTCCCACAACTAAGATCAAAATGATCAGGATGATCTTTGCTCTAGCTGCACAGTTTGGTTGGAAAGTCCATCAGATGGATGTAAAAAGTGCCTTTCTAAATGGATATTTACAAGAAGAAGTCTACATGACTCAACCTGAGGGATATGTTGTACCTGGTCAAGAAGCAAAGGTATGCAAAGTCAGGAAATCTCTGTATGGCCTTAAATAGGTACCTTGGGCTTGGTACATCAAAATTGATGAGCATCTCGTACAACATGGATTTTTCAAAAATCCATATGATCCCAATCTCTACCTCAAAAATCAAGGGGGGAGATTGTGATTGTTGTTGTCTATGTCAACGATCTAGTCATCACTAGCAGTTCAGTGAGGATGATCGATGCAACGAAGAAATATCTTAACCGATCATTCGACATGACAGATCTCGGGATGATGCACTATTGTCTTGGATTGGAAGTATGGTAGAAAGAGAATCACATATTTGTTTCTCAGTTGAATTATACCAAGACAACACTCAAGAAATTCAGGATGATGGATTACACACCTATTGCTACACCTATGGAGAACAGATTGTAGTTATCTCATTTAGATCCATCTCCTATGGTAAATGCAACTCTCTATAGGAAGGTGATAGGGAGTCTCATTTACCTCATCTACACTAGACAAGATATCATCTTTGCAGTGAGCTATCTTTCCAGGTTCATGCAGGAACCCCAAGTTTTTCATTGGAAGGAAGCAAGGTGAATCTTGAGATATCTCAAGGGAACAATAGATCTTGGTCTAGAATACAAGAAGAATGACAACTTCTTCTTGACTAGATATTCAGATTTAGATCATGTAGGCAACATTGATGACAGAAAATCCACTTTAGGGTTTGTGTTATTTATAGGATCTGGACCAATATCATGGGGAAACAAGAAACAACACTTTGTTTATCACTCTTCTACAGAAGCCGAGTATCATGCTACAGGTGAAGTTGTTTGCGAAGCGATATGGCTACGTCGCATACTTGAAGGACTTGGAATACCATAGGAAAAACTAACCACCTTGTATGTTGACAATGAAGGTGTTCTCAAACTTGTTCGCAATCCAATTTTTCATGAAAGAACAAAGCACATTGAGGTACAAGTACATTTCATATGTGAGCATGTCTTGAAACACAATATACAACTTTAGTTTTTCCCAACAAAATGAACAACAAGAATATATCTTCACAAAGTCACTTGCACGTGACAAGTTCGAGTTTTTTAGAGAGTTCCTCTCCTCATCTCTTGAAACAATGCAAAATTAAGGGGGGAATGTTAGGGTAAAGTTATTTTATTGTAGTAATTTATGCATTGTATTATTACCTTTGGTAATTATTTGATTATTGTAATATGGTTTTATAAACCATATTTTTCATATTATTCACATAGGATTTATTGTATTACATAGTTGTAACAAATACATTTGTTTGTATTAATTCATATGTGGTTTTTGCTATATAGTTTTGGAAGCTTATGTAATTTCTTATTTTGTATTGTACAACATCCTTCTTTGTTTGTATTTAATGTTCGATATCTATAAATATTGCAGCCTACAATATTGTAAATTGATTTGATTGACATATAAATAAAATAACGAGGCTTCCATCCCTATTCTGCACTTTCATGGGGGTCATTCGATCCTCAAATGACCCTACTTTGGGAAGACCTAGAATTTATATCAATGGCTTATGTCATGCATACACAAGGAGTTATGAGTACTTCATGGGAAAAAGGATGTAGACCACCGCTTAATTTATTGGAAAGGTGATAGGGTTACACGAATTGGCTCAGAGATTTCCGGTGACCTTTCAGATGAAGAGGGAATCGATGCAATGACCACCTTATATAAGTATAATAAGGGTGGAAATATTTTAAAAATAACTAAAATTGAGGCTAAAACTAGGGTTATACAACGATTGAATAGAAGTAAGTTGTGTTCCATTGAATGGAATGAAGTAAACCAATATTGGTTGCACATAGTGCACAAGATGGAAAATAAGACACACTATAACATTGTTGGATATTGTGGAGAGTTTGATGAATGAAGCAACCATGAAGATAATGAGAAAATAACTTGGGGCACCATTTTTTTGTTATATTGCATTCAATGAACATTTGTGTGTCTGATGGAGTAAGGGACAACGTCTAGGAGTTCCCTTTGGAAAACAAATATCAACAAAGAAATTTGTGAAGTATACTTGTCCATGGGACTATTTCTAATGCATATAAGGAGCACATGGAGAAAAACTATAGAAGGTTGTGTAGATGTTCAAAGGAGAATGGCACATTTATGAAATTCCCACAGTGCTAGATGGAGAAAGATAAATTTGTAGTCTACCAGCATTTCAGCTTGGTCGAGGTGCTATTTTGATCTGAAGACACGTGAGAAATATTTTGGTAAAGTTACCTCTTTTCTTCACTGTAATAGGTACTTTTAGGGATTCAGTGAACAGGTTCCAAAATGCATACAAAATTGGAGTTTGATCTTTGACAGTGGATAAAGTAGACCTACGATTTCATTTCTATGTAAGACTTGTATGGCCAGGAAAAGAGGCTTATGTAAGACAATGGATAAGTCTCACAATGTTGATATTACACTAGAGAGTTGGTCATAAAATATTGAACCAATTCACATTTCTAAATCAGCTTGAGGCCAAGGTTCAAGGATGGTAAGAATATGGTGAAAGGAGAGGATACGAGACTCTTCTAGGACCTCTGAAGAAGGGGTCGACAATGGGAACATCCTTGAAGGTCCAGTTGTAGCTGTTCCAAAGGACAAGAGGATCCAGTGCCTATGGGCTTAGTAGAAGCTGTTATGGAATAGGGGGAACAATAAAGAGTTGTCGATTTGGATTGTGTATAAAAAGAATATTGCATAGAAGAGAACACATCTAGGGACAAAGTTCCTAGGTGCTGGGGATTTACAACCGGTAAGGAGAAGTGTGTCACTCTAGTGAAAAATGAGGAAGAACAAAGAAAGAAGTGCAGGAAGTTTATGTTCCAGTGAGGGATAGTTAGGGGGAGTCCCCTCAAGGAAAGATGTAAAATAATTTGGAGGAAACTCCAGAGTATGAAGGAGAGACAAGAAGAGGCACTCCGAGTGAGTGAAATACAGGATGATGAATGGACATTGGAGGACCAATTAGTTTATGAGATGTCATTGAAAAGAATTATGTGAAGTTCCCATGAACAACGCTTTGGTGGGGATGAAAGCTTAACGTCAATGGAAAAACTCGAGGACAAATAGTATGACCCACTACATAAGAGATGGAAAGAATGAGGAGGAAAAGAATTCCAAATGTGGGTGATGCAGTACATCAAGACATAGGTGTTGAAGTCCAACAAGATGAAGGCATGTCTATTCCATGAGAATCATTATATGAAAACCCAAGTAAACATGGGGAAGAAAAGGTGGTATAGGACTTATGAACTTGAGATATTCATGGTATGACAAAATCCTAAAAGGTATTCATGCCCGCTTCTTCAGGGTACAGATTCCTGGACCAATAAGGAGTTTATGGCTTGGATTGATGTAATCATTCAGACATGAGTGATTGCTGAACACACACAAGGAAATTATTTATGGTTAGTATACAGAATCACATAGATGATCCTTACTTTGATGTTTTTGAGGATCGCCATTAATTTGAATGAAAATGAGAAAATTTCACAAACATGCATATAACCATAAATCCCAGTTGATAGTTCTCAAGTTAACAATAAGGTGCAATGCACTTAAAAGGTATCAGCCGAGGTTACAGGCCACAAAATTGATGAAATAACAAACAAAGGGTGCTCTTGGAAGATAAAAAGAATAAGGATACTGAAGTAAAATGGTTGACTAAGGAATGGGATAAGGTGTTAACAGGCTAAGGCACAAATTATTGTTAGTTAAATATGGTTGAGCTAGATAGTTGAAAAAGTTATGTAGATCAAGTGCTTGATTATTCAAAGGTCAAAATAGTGCCAAGGGATTTCCCATCCACCCTTCATTATATACACACAATAGCTTTTCATTTTTTAGAAGGACCAGTGCATTGGATCCTACCAAAGCCGTAAGGATATAAGCTGCAGAAGAAGAATCATTTTTAGCCAATGATGCAGTTACCAAGAAAATTTCCAGCTATGACAATACATCTGCAAGCCTTGAAGGAGTGAAATGAAGAAGGAAAATGTTATCTTGACAGATGTTGTATGGTGCCCAATAACATTGGTTGCAAATAAGGAAAAAGGTAGAATTGAAATGAAGTTTGCAAGTGGCAAAGAAAAAAAAACTTGGGCACATATAAATGGATTACATATTTCGGAAAAAAACCAAGTTAGTGATGCACCTCGATGCTACCAATAAGTAGCACATGGATTGAATAAGGACACTGGGATCTCATAGCCAAGATGATATGGATGTAATGGCATTGGATGGTCTCTAGTATGACAATATCTAATATAGAATGAGGGAGGTATCTAACTCTTGAAACATTTAGATATTGCATAGTGGTAGACATCTGAGTTGATAAACAACAAATTAAACATGTTAAAACAAAGATTGGTATGTGTTTAAGGTAGAATTTAGAGTGATTATCTCAAAGCTCGATTCTAATAGAAGAGAAGAATGATACAACTTAGCCTAATTTCCATAGCACTAGTAATCCATTCATTTTGGATCACATGTTTTCATTCTTTTATTCATTACTATTATTGGAGTGATAATTCAAATTGCCGAGGTCACATGAGGAATCCATTTTAGTGTGGGGTAATGTTGGGCTGATAAATAAAGTAACCTACGAGTGATTGGGCATGCAAATAGGAGTAGGGCAACTGGGAAGATGGTATGTGTAAGAAGTATAATAATGTTGAATAGCAAGGTAAGATCAGGACTGGACACCTATTGAGACTTAGCCATGTTGGCATAAAGATATGATTTTGGAGGTGAATGGAGTGTTGAGCACATACGCGAGCTATGAAGATATTGCAGTTCAATAAGAGGAAAGTCTATTTTGGGAAATATCACAAGCATCAGTTTGAGTGCCATGCATACATTTCTATCTAATAATAGGATTTCTAACTTAGGATTAACTATATAGAAATCTATTATTAGAGTGAATCATTTGTATGCTTTTTTAGTTATCTTGTAGGTTATGGTGTATGGCTATTATTAGACATATATCCTATTTTTGAGAGTGCTGAATGGGTGGTGAAGGGAAAGTCCCCACCCCTATATATATATATATGTATTGATTTGCATGAATTAGATGATCATTGTATTGTTAGATTTATGAATGTTGGTATGATTAATCCATGCTCATGACTTTGTGATAAAGTGGAACACTAAATATGTATTTTGCTAGTGCAAAAAACTTGTCATGATTAATAAACCCAATAGGATCATTATGGTTGGATATTGATTGTTGATGTCTCTATGGATAACATGGTAATTATATGGTGAAGTTTTATATTAATGTTTGATGTGAATCCTATATGTATGCTTAGAGGTTGTTTGTTTCCAAATTGAACTCATGGATCTAAATGTGGATTAGAAATTATGGATGTATATTTTAGTTGGTTATGCATGAACAGTATGGCAAATACCCTGGTTAAGAAGAGAGTGACATTAGTACCTTCTGCACATGTTTAAATTAGGGTGAGCTTGCTCATAATCAATGACTAAGTGATGGGTAAAGAGATTCGTCTAGGGTTATTGAGTAAGGTATATAGAGTATTGTTGTTTATCTTAACGAACTTTGGCATTCTTTCCTTCCAACATTACAAATCTTCATCAATGTATGTCCCAATATCTTGTTGAAAGCCTCAACGAATCCCATTGACCTATGGATGATAGGGGGTTGTCTTGTGATGCACCACCATAAACTCAGCCAATAATATTTTGATAGTCTCATTCGAAAATTATGTGCCCATATAACTTTTTAAGCTCAATCGGATATCCATATCTACTGATAATGTTCTCCCATAAGAACATTGTTTGATGTAGCTGTCCATGCAATCCTATTCATAGGTGCTACTTATACCCATCCTTGTTAGATAATATATACAATTTAATAATGTAGCGTGAATCCGTTCCTATACGAGCAAGTCGGGAAATAGGACCCACAAAGTCAATTGCCCATATTCTCAAAAGGTTTTGTCACTTGCAATCGATCTCAAAGGAATTTCATCTATATGCCTAGGCTTCCCAAGGCATTAACAACGATCAAACGCCATAGAATATTCATTACAATCCTTATATATTATTTCCCACCAAAATGCAGCCAACAAAATCTTGCACATGGTAACATTACCTGCATAATGTCGTCCATGTAATCCCACCATGAACTTCACTCCATTATAGCTTCTCACTCATGTTCCAATACACAATGTGTAAAACCTCATCATGACCTAACTTGTATAGATCTCCACTGATTAACACGTACGACGCAACACATATGGCAAGTTGTTTTTTCTCTAAGATCTTCATCCCTTTAGGCATCACACCAGTACACAAAAACACATCAATATCTTATAAGTCAAAGGGGACATGGTTCAATCTGAATAGGTGTGCATCCGGCATTATGTCCTCAATGCTCTATGTGTCCTCATCCATGAGTTAATTCTTTATAAATTATCTAGTCTGCAATTTCTCTTTCCTAGCTTCACCAACATAGTAAAGTCAAATTCCTGAAACAAGAGTATCCACCAGCATATGAGCCCCTATAAAACAAGCTTATTAACCAAGTACTTAAGTTTCATGTGATCTGTATAAAATATAAATAGGAGATTACCAGAAAAGTACTGTCAAAACTTACGTTGTAGTGCATAAATCATGGTCAATGCTTTGCACTCTATAGATGAATAATTCTACTAAGCTGGGGTCAAATTCCTAGCTTGCAAAATAGATAGGATAATAAACAATACCTTCAATATGTTGTGATAATAATACTCCAATGGCCATTCAAAAAGCATCTATGTGCACATGGAAATAGTTTTTCCCAAGAAGGAAAGTGCAAGAATAGGCGTAGAAGTTAGCCTTTCCTTCAATGTCATCAAACGTTGTCTGTTGCGACCTCATCCCAATGAAACTTTCCTTTACTCTCCTTAACAGTTCTTCTAAGGGTGCATGGTAATCCTGGAATAACCCTTTATAAACTTCCTATTTAATAACCCTGTGTGTCCTAAGTACCCGTGCACCTTAGTATGATTAGTAGGCTGATCCAAACCTAAAATAAATGCAACCTTAGTAGGAACTACCAACAGATCTTCCTTACAAATAACATGTCTCTATAAGAGTTCCTAAATGGCGTAGAAAATATGCACTTCTTGATGTTTAAGGATATGCTTAATTGTCAGTACATCACTAAAACATGAGTCTCAAGTTGTCACAGATAATCGTTTAACCATCCCATACACCAATTCAAACATCCAAATAAAATTGTAGAAACTTATGTATAAAGTCTTCAAATGCTTGTACCACAATGCATGAAAATACTGCCTTAATATTCTTCAACCTATATGGCATGACGATATAGGCAAAAATTCCCCACTCAGTGGTGAAAGTTTTCTTTTCTTGGTATTCCTTGGTAATTCGTACACCTTGATGATAACCATAGAATCCATCAATAAAAGAGTAAATCTCATGCTCTACGACGCCTTCCAATATCTCCTTAGAAAAAGGTATGGGGGAAAGGATCTATGACATAAGCAAACATTAAAATCTTTGCAGTCCACACATATCCTTATCCTACCATCTTTATTTATGCTTATCACCATAGGGATAACCCACAATGACTCCTTTATTGGCTCAATGATGCTAGATTTTAACATTTTATCAATTTCTTCCTTTAATTTCATGCGTATATTAGGATTCATCCTGTAATGCCTCTTCCTGATCGGGGTGCGCACCTTTCTTTAACTTTATCCTACATTTCACCTAAAGAGGGATGCACTCCCTTCAACTCATGATAACATCATAGGAATAAGTTCTTGGAAGTCATGCAGTAGCTCAACAATATTTTCCACCTCTTTTTCAAACCAATAGTCACCAATAATGGCTTCCTTAGGTTTTTTATTTGTCCCAATGTTGACCTTCTTCATTTTTATAGGCTCATGATAAGCATTCTGCCTTCTCATTAAGCACTATCTAAGACCTTGAGCATGTACCTATAGTGTGATCAACATCCAGATTCTCTACTTCTTCATCATCAATCATATAAACCAGCTTACCCTTCTCTTTTTCTAGCCAAGCGCACCCAAGCTGCACTCCTCATCTGTCTCTTCTTCATCAAAGCACACCTCTAAATATAAATCTCTAAAAATAT
Organism: Taxus chinensis; assembly: GCA_019776745.2. Classification (NCBI taxonomy): domain Eukaryota; kingdom Viridiplantae; phylum Streptophyta; class Pinopsida; order Cupressales; family Taxaceae; genus Taxus; species Taxus chinensis. The sequence continues at coordinate 42,037,418 of CM034149.1, read as the reverse complement.
CTAATAGGATTTCCTCAGCTTTTGCACTATCCCCCATTGTAAGGTAATTTGATAATCTGATAATGCTTCATTCACAAAGGTTTAGTAAAAAACTCAATCAAAGGTCTGAATCATACTGAGGTCATCTCCTACCAATCAAATTTTTGCTCTTATTATCTCTACATGAACATACCATGCGTGTGCACAACCGCTTAAGGTGGCATAGAGCTTATGTACCCATAGTGATGGCAGAAAGGCCTCCTTCCCCTCCATCTATAGTCTCACACTTTTGAACGTGGTGTGAAGTAGAATCCTTCCCATGGAATTTGCATATCTGTGAAGGTACATTGTTCCTAAGAAACCTAGTAGAGAAGGCGATTCTCACTTCTCGCCACTCCAAAAGGTTATCTCTTGTGTGTAGTCCACCAACATGATGTTGTCTCACACAAGGTATAAATCTAACATATTTCTCCTTTCTACTTGGTCTTTCCACTAAGCTTCCATGGCGTGCACATAGAAATACATCAGGATTTCCTTCACTAGTGTACCGAGGTACCTGGTTAATGACTCAAGCACCTAACCAAGTGCATGGACCTGATCACATGATTAATTCTATTCTTGATCTCTCACCCCACCATTTCATACATGTTCCATGCACCCAGTTTTCATATGAAACATTGGTTATATCACTCATAGACTGAGCATCATCCCACTGTATAACACCTTCCTTAGATGGCTCAAGTACTTCAAGATCCCTAAATGTGCATGCATATATCCTGTTCAGGTCCCCTTCACTCAGGGGTTCTACATAAGGTGTAGACTTCCCATCTATCAAAGAAATAATCATGCACTAATCTTTGTTCTCAAAACTGATATAACCTTTATTGAAGCACAAATCAGCATTATTTACGTAACACCAAGGGTGTCCCAAGAAATGCTGGAAAATTGTCTTCTTCTACAAGTGCCAAGACCTCAAAGTCCCAAGTAAACTTGGCCCCTTGTATAGTAATAGTGGCATCCTTCAGTACTCCAATGGGCGTGGTTCTAGTCAGTTTGTCCATATATAGCACATTCGAAGAGGGTTGTAATGGTGGTCTCCCCATCTGATTCCACGCATCCAAAGTGAGTACATTTACTTTTACACCTGTATCAATCAATATGTTACTCAACAACCACCCATCAACAATTGCATTCAAAGTGATCTCTTTATCATACTCAAGACTGTGAGGAGGTAAGTTCACATGTAATATTTATCTCTTGCACTCAAATCCACATGGTATCTTCTCCCTCATCCATTCCCCTAAAAAAGGAATGATATTTCTTGGCGTGAACATCTTATAAACCTCATTCAAGTCATCAACATATTTATGAGGAATCTCAACTTTCTTCACCTGCTCTAGCTTCCGCAACTGCTCCTTCAAGCATTGTATCTCACCCTACAAGTTTCTAATAACCTCCATAATCTCTTGATAAAATTCCTTTTGATGGGCAGGATATGGATATTTCACATGCAATCACCTCTTTCTTTGTAATAATAGGTTTTTGCTTTGGGGATCTCACGAGCACGTGCATAGCCTCAGCGTGTGTAGTCACCAACACAAGTATCACCTCAGGATCAGGCGCTAATCTTATAGCATCCACTAGATCTTCTATGAATGACACATTGTACCTTTAATCATCCTTGTGCCCTTATCATTGTTTTTATATTTCTTACTCATATGCTCATATAAATCAGGGCATTATTCAAACTTATGTTGTTTCCACACCATGAGAAAACTACGTTCTAATGGATTCACGCCTATAATGATCAGGGGATCGCATGTATAATAGGTTCCTCATGAGGGAAATCACCTCGTCCACCTCCACTGACCATGACCTTGGTATCCTCCACGATAACCTCTACCTCTACCACCTCCATCAAAGCACCCTTCATTGATGATTATGATTTCCCTTTCTCCTTTGAATTATTTGCAACACTAGTTATGATGCACACACCAATTTCAATAGCATCATGAATCTGATCAATCAATCTACAGTTCTTTGTATCATGAGTGTGAGACTTACAAATCTTACAGTAACATGACACGTTCTTCCAAATTGCAAGCTACAACAATGGGCACCTACTCTGAATCATGATCCAAGTGATAGATCTCACAATCCAGCAACATGGCCTGCACTGATTTACAAGGGCAACTATCCTTAATATGTCCTTCAACCTCACAATCTATACACCAAATACCATAATGTGCATCTCATGGAGTTGAATTGGATCATAGTTTCTCCAACTGCTTCGTCATACATGTAATCTACACTTCCAAGAATGGGCTAACTCCAGTGTCTACACTCCCAACTACCTCAACATGCAAATCTGCCTCCAAAGACTCACACATATCTATAAAATTCTTACGAGAGAGCACCCATCTAAAAGGTGTGATCAAACCGCCAACAAACCACTGTGCATGACTGGCTAGGGTGAATATCATAAGACAACTTTGATAGAAAAGTTTTAAAGTGTGCATCATACTCCCTTACGCTCTCATGTGTGCCCTGTTTAATCTCATTCAGTGTGCTGATGCTTTTCTGTTCAAACTCAGGTATATGAAACTTCAGCCAAGAAAGCATCACACAGTGTGCATTATAATCTACAACAGTCTGATTTGGATCATACTTCCTATACCAAATATGTGTGTGCCCCTTACAAAGTAGTAGCAAAATTGAATTTCCTTATGCACAGGAGTTGTAATTCCCTTAGCGCACCATAGTATCTCACACATGTGCACATGATCCATTGCATCCTCAATGCCTTTATACTCTGGGAGGTAAAAAGATATCTCGTAATAAAATTTTTGTGGCTAGTGTGGACCATGCCCACCAAATCCAGAACCTATATTACCCTCTCACTAGTATTTCTCCACCTCCAGAAACCACTAGATCCACTAGATCCTGACCTCCTAATCCTCCTGATCCACCTCTTGTAGTAGGCACCTAGACCAGAGGATGAGCTACTTTGTGTCCCAACTGTTGTACTAAATTAAACTCCCATAGTCTGTAAATTTGTGCTACTTCCAGATGTATTACCAAACATTCTACATGTGCCAAGCTCTGTCCTGATGATGCGTCAGAAAATATACCTCCAATCTGGACCTCCAAACAAAAGAATGATGTATGCACATCCATAGATTGAATTGTTACATCTAAATGAACTTATGTATTCAACGGAAAATGAAATCTACATGTCGGTACTCTATCACCAATACTAGCCTATTTCTCAATAATATGTTTAGGAACTAGAACACCAAGCGTAAGGGCAAGTTCACCAAGGTGGGATTAGATGTGCATCCACCTACGGTCCTTATTCTTTCTTCTTATGATGTGCTCTCATCAGAAGCTATGAAGGGGATTCTCTATTCTCACACTTTCCTAAGTGGGGGAGAACCTGATTACTCTAGTTCCATGTCTTCCACATGAGCTTCAAATCCTTCATGAGACATCATCCTCCTCAACTCCATAGACTCCTAAATATTGTGCTTCTTCACTAATTCCCTCTCCCGTGCTTCATTATACTTAAGTCATCTTTCTTCTCTATTCCCTTTTCTACTATAAGGTCTGCCATATTTCACCACACCTGTTCCTACCCCCATGTATGTGGCGAGGTTTATCTAGCCATAGGTCGTTCTTCCAAATCCATAGTCACCAACAAGATCTTAATTTCTAAAGGGATAGATGCATGCAAATAAGATCCTTTGGGTTTGCGTACAAAATTGAAACTCAGCAACCTCTAGACAGGAATAACTAGAAAAAAAATACTCTAACATATAATTGTGTAAAAAACCACTCCACCAATGGTCTACAACACATGTCCAAGTCACATCAACATCATACATATCCTGGTAATCTTCTTGTGTCCAAACAATTGTGTTTTATACCTCTAATTTCGCTTTGATAATATGCTACCAGCCACTCATACAACTCTATAGGAAAATATGAAAATAACGTCTCATAGAGTTCATGATACAAATTTTCTTCAACCCACGTGTGAGCATTAAAATCAGGTCTAGTATTATATCTATGAGCAAATTGTTCTTCTAAGTCCTCAACTCAACTCTCAATGTTGTCCAAAGTCAACTGATATGTCTTCATCATGCAACATCCTTTGCAACAACCTTGAAAAGAGGTCCCGACAAAGGAACCAAAATGTAGTCTATTTTTCTTACTCAAAACCTAGACACGTTGGCACATCACTCAGACAGATCTGAAGCACTCATCCAAAGCACACAAAGGTACCAAGTCCCTCTTTTTATACCAACTTTGTCAAGGTGTTAGCATGATCATTCATATATTCCATATCCATAATTTATGTAATTAAAGGTAAATCATAACAAGAATCATCTGTACAACCATAGTGTATAATGAATCAAACAAGGATCAAGATAATTAAATTTACCATACAATAGCCAGTAACAAGAGTCATCCAATAATCAAGTATCCATCCACAAATATCCATTATATTAAGTCAGATCATGAAACATATAGCTGAATACATTAAAATTACCATCACAAATTCATGCGCGCACAAACCATACCAACAACATAACAACATAGAATACAATGTGTCTGTCTTTAAAACCATGCAAATCAATACATATATATAATAGTGGGGAATTTCCCTTCACTACTCATGCACTGTCAAAAAATAGGTTGCATGCTCAAGAATAGTCCATGTGCCGCTACAAAAAAAACTAAGGAAACATGCAAGATTCACTTAATAATAAATTACCTATAAATAACTATGTATTGAATCCTATTATTAGCTCGAACTCTGCATCGGTGCTCTTAAGATTCCTCTTTGTTCCCAAAATAGATTTGCATAGCCTCCAAATCTTCTATCTCTATCCTAATGCATTCTCATGCACTCAATACATTTCTATTTTTAGCTCATAACATGCAAAAAGGGTTAAGTCCCCAAATTCTATCTTTCTTGGGCGTGAGTCTACAGGGTGCAACTCTATCAGAACTTCCACACCTCCTTCATTCATGCCACTATCAAATGCAATCTTGATATGTACGTACATATTTTTCTAGTGATCACCCCAAAGGAATCCCAAGATAAGTAGTAGAAAGAGAACTAATATCACAACCTAGAATGTGTGCAATATTTATTTGACAGTTGAGGGATGTGTTAAATAAATATAAAGAGCTCTTCTCAAAGTTAACATGATGTCCTAAAGCATCTTCATAAAACTTAAGGATGAGATTCATAATTTTTTCCTCCAAGAGGGAAACAAGAATCAAAATAGTGTCATCAGTAAATTGCCGATGAGAAACTGTAATCCCCAAGGAAGTGGGTTTATAACCCTTAAGGTAGCCAAGAGAAATGGCTCTGGTGATGGCACAATTGAGGCTATCAGCCATAATGATGAAAAGAAGAGGAGAGATGGGGTATCCTTTCTTGATACCCCTACTGTAGGCGAAGAAACCCATTGGATATCCATTTACAATGACAAAGAATCTAGGAGTGGAAACACAAGATTTCATGATCTTCCTGAAGTGAGAAGTGAATCCAAATTTCTCTAGCACTTTGTCAAGGAATAACCAAGAAACCTGATCAAAGGATTTGTTCATGTCTAAATTAATTACCATGCATGTCTTTTTACTCTTCTCCATAGAATGAATGATTTCATGAATCGTTACCACCCCATCTTGAATTAGTCTCTGTTTGAAAAAATTGTCCTACTATTTAAAAATTAGAATTGACAAAAGAGGCTGAATTTCATAACCAGTGTCTTTGTAAAAAATTTGTATAACACATTTGTAAGGCTAACGGGCCTAAAATTCTTGAAATCTAAGAACCAAGTTTCTTAGGAACCAAAACAATGAAGTTATTATTAATCTCCTTAAGGATATTACAAGTCCTAAAAAATTCATTCACATCCTTAAGAAGATCAGCAGAGAAAATATCCCAAAAATGCTGGTAGAAGTTGGCTAAGAAACCATCAGGCCCTAGGGATTTTTCACCTTTAAGGGAAAAAAAAGCCTTTTGTAATACTTCAATAGTGGTTGATTTAATAAGTCTATGAAAATCATCTTTTGAAAACATATTACAGGGAATGGAATCTAGTGATATGTTAGCAACCTCTTTGGCAAAAGGAGTGTAATCATTTACAAGATATTTAAAGAAAGAAAGAGCTTCTTCTTTTATAACATTATGATCTGTAGTGACAGAACCATCAATCAGGGAGACTTCTGAAATTCTATTATGAGCTATGTTCTTAAGGGTGGTCATGTGAAAAAAATAGTATTACGATCACCTTCCTTTATCCATAAAGCTCTGGAGTTTTGTCTCCAAAAGGAATCTTCACAAGCACAAAGGTTATGAAAATTTGACAGAAATGATTTTTCCAAAAGATAGTCATCAGAGTTCATACCTTCATAAGCCTCATTTTTCTTCAAGGTTGTCAACTCCTCTTTAATCTACTTTTTCTTGTTGAAGTATTGCAAAAGACCGTTTTATTCCAACTTCTAACTTTCTTTTTGATATTCTTAAGTTTTTAAATGAATCTGAATTGAGTAGTTCCTTCAACCTCATAGCTCCACCATTCCTTAATTTTATCCTTTAGGCATGGGTGATCAAACCACATTTTTCAAACTTGAAAGAGTTGTGTCTCGGCTTGGCAAACTCAATCAGGATTAGAACAATAGGATTATGATCAGAACTAATTCTAGGAAGGGAAGAAAGATCAAAACATTGATTCATGATCTAATCAGCAAAAATGAGGGCTTTTTTAAGCTTGACTTGAATGTGATCTTCATCTAATCTTTAATTAGTCCATGTGTATGGGTTGTCATGCAGTTTCAAGTCCATAAGATTAGAAAAAGAAATAAAATCAGTGAGGTCCTCCATGTCAGCTGTGAAATTTGAGGAGCCTCTTTTTTTAGTAGGAGTGAGAGTGGTGTTGAAATCCCCTATAATCATCCAATGGAAGCTAGCACAATTACTTCTAAAGTTGCTTAGATTTTTCCAGAGTTGTCTTCTTTCATGCAAAGAATTAGGAGCATATATGTTGGAAAGAATCCAAACGAGAGAATTATTCAAATGGAAGGAAATAGAAAGATGATTATGAGATGTAAGAATCAGTTTACCCGAGACAATAGAGGGATTCCATAGGCCAGCAATACCTTTAGACGCTCCTTTGGAATCCACACCAGAAATATCAGCCTTTTTCTTAATGTTTTTCTTACAAATATTCAAAGCTACAGAGTTCATTTTAGTTTATTGAATTTTGCAATAATGATAGGTCTACAAGTTTTCATTAACTCTTTAAGAGTTCTCAATTTTCCTCCTCCATTAAGGCCTCTAATATTTCAAGAGACAATCTTCATCAGAAAAATTTGGGAGAAGAGTTTTTCGGATGGTCCAGGGTAGTTTGGGACACATCTACAATGATCTTATATGTTTCTTTTTTCCTTTGATCATTATTGAATGGTCTTCCTTTTGAAGTGTTAGTTCCAGTATTAGCATTCCTTTTGCCAATCTATTAACTCTAGATGTAGAGGTTTCCTAGTTATCAAATGTCTTCTTTTTATCATATAGCAAGGCATCTAGAATCCCCTTTAGCCCCATGTTTCTTCTAGTTTTGGAAACCTGCTTGAATTATGGGGATAAAGCATTGCTACAGTCTATCAATATGTGATTTTTGAACATGGGTTAGCTCTCCTTCTTCCATTTCAGTACTAATGTTTATTTTATCTAGATCTAGCTATAAAATAGTTGTGGCCTCATTATTTGACTATTGCTCACCATCTGTTTTATGGCCATTAGCTATTGGAGTTGCGGGGGAAGTGCTAAAGTGTTCATAAATTGATTCTTCAACTATATTTTTTAACAGTAACCCCTGATTTAAATCCTTGAAATGGTGAGTCACGGTCTGAGATGATCCTCCATTATGCATCCCTCCTTTAGAAATTTATCATCATTTTGGTCTCATTTTTAGTGATTTCAGCTAAAATTGAGATAACCATAGAGAATTTTTTTGACAAAATCTCCTAAAAATGCCCTTTGAAGGAGATTTTCAGGTTTTCGGGTTTCCATCACATGGAAACATGTCTTTTACATGCTTCATGTCTATTATCTTCCAAAACATGAAACCTGATTACATCCCAGTGTATTGGGTTTTCAGAACTCAAGAGCATCGGAACATACATTTCAAAAAGCATGCTTCATGTTGCTTGTTTCCCGAAACCTGAAACCCAAACCTTTCCTTTGTATCAGGTTTTCAGAACTTGATAACATCCAAACATGTCTTTTGCATGCTTCATGTCAGTTGGTTCCCGAAACCCAATTTGATAAGAAAACCTTTGTATCGGGTTTTTGGACGTGCTAAGCATGATGACATGGCATTAATGTCGAGTTGTCATTAGTTGGCACACATGTCAGAGGAGGTGTAATAAATCCTAGGGCTTTATAAATAGGTCCCATTTTACACATCATTTCTACCTGACATATTTTTTTGCGTGGATTTTTCGTACATGCTCCTTCAACCTCCAAACCCAATTAAACCTCTTGATTGATTTCGTGATCCGTCTTCAACCATTTTTTGAATTTATTGAAGGTATTTTTCTCTTCTTATCATTTTGTGGCCTTTGGGGTTGTTTTTGAAGTATTCATTTGGCGTTTTTCCTCTTTCCTTCTTCTTCCCTCCAGGTTTAGGGTTTAGGGTTGTTTTCTTCATTTTCTAATGTATTCCCATGAAACCTCTGGTTTAAAATTCATCCTTTTGATTTTTTCCTATTTTTCCCATGGGGTATACTCTTTAGATTGTTGAGAAGAATCTAAAAAAACCTAACTTACCAACTTGGTGGAAATTTATTTGTTCTGACATCCCAGAAACCCGACGTCTTTGTTTCGAGGTTTTACAGGGTTTTCAACATCCTTTGGTTTCCGTAGAGTATCGAGTTTCTCCAAGTGCTCAACACCTCCTAACTTCCACTTGTGTCGGTTTTCACATATTTTCTGACATCCTCTGACTTCCACTTGTGTCGGGTTCTGCAGAGTGTTTGACACCACCTAATTTCCACCTTTGTGTTAGGTTTCACGAAGTGTTCGACATGACCTAGTTTCCGATATACACTACAGTGTGTCAAATTTCACGAAGTGCTTCACAGGTCTCAAAGTCCGGTTAGTGTGGCGGGTCTGTAGGGTTGCTCAGTAAGCGTCCAAGCCCGGCATTCTTTCTTCAGGACTTCTCATGTCAGATCCTAGATCATCTAAGGATAAGTCAGACAGGTCATGAAAGATGAAGTACAAGTACCAAAATATGGAGTCCCCTTCCTATATAGATTGCAATTACTACATCTGAGACATAGATCTTGGTAACATAGACATGGAGGAATTTTGGAACAAAACCAAGGATTCTTCTCAGAGTCCCTAGATGAAGTCAATAACCAGCAGTGGCCTCCCTCTTACAGCAGGATTCCCAATGTCTACTCAATGCCCTGAGTTCATTTTGGCATGTGCTTCCAATTATGACTCAGATTCCCGCTCAGTGAAAAATCAAGCAGGAGAAACCATAGTGAAGTTGGATGGGGGTTACTTTGATGACCTCTTAAGATTTCCCAACTTTGAGGAATATGTTAATGTAGATCTTAAGTCAGCACAGAAATCTTGGGACAAAGATCAAGAAGACTGCATCAGGCATGTGAATAAAAATTTCTTGATCAAGGCCAAGCCAGCCGTCTCTAGGTTTCCCAAGTTTGTCCCCAGGAGTGATTTCATCCTTGAAATCAGTGATATTATCACCCTGCTGAGTTGAGTATTTGGACTCCCCGAGTCAAGAGACTTCCAAGGGTGGATGTATCAATTCATGGTCATTATAAAGAAGAATGAACAAGGGATCGATTGGAGTAGTCTTATAAGTGATGAGATTGATTCCCAGATGAAGACAGTCTTGACTACTGGCAAGTTCTATATGTCATCATATGTTACCTATGCAGCAGCTAGAATGAGAAATTACCCAGGATTAGATGCAAAGGGAAGTAGGTCAACAGAACATATATATCAGTATTTCCCTCAGCTAACAATGAAGGGGTCTGAGGATCAATTCAGAAGAGTGAATGACACCTTCTTTTATGAAAACATCTGCATGTTGAACCCTGATTTAAGGAAAATAAGAGTCTCTGATGAGGCATGGGCCGAAGTATCGAAATGGGGTTATATCTTCTTGCAATTCAATAAGTTCACATACCTTCGGGTGGTCATGTACCTGGGTGATCCTTTCTATTTACCTAGGTTCCCAGGTGATAAGCTGATCCTGATGGAGTTGGTTAGAAAATTGTTGGATTTTCACAAATTCCAATAGAGTAAGCACAAGGCCGCCATCTCCTTCCCTATTTCCATCGGAAGGTACACATGCTCAACAGTGGTTAAAGCCAAGAATGTGGTGCACGAGCTTCAGGATAAGTTGAAGAAGCACATGAAGCACAAAGATGGGTTTGATTTTCGAGGAGTCCTTAAGTTGTATGGGACCTTATATCTACATGTGCCCAACATAGAAGACATTTGGGTTGATCTTTGAGATGAAGTTGCCATCCGAAGAAAGGACAATAGTAGGTTGACAATTGAAGAAATATAGATGCTAGATTTATCTGACATCCCAGAAGGCACTACAGACAACGAGAGTGTCCTTGACACCTCGTATGATGGGTTGAATGAAGACCAATATGTATTCCCAGTCATTGATTGGTCCATCGTTGAGAAAGCTTCTATCGTAGGAAGAGCTGCTCAAATTCTTGCCCATACTAAGGTGTGGCTCATTTCTTGGGAATGAGTTATAAAGAAGGGAGTTTTTCAAAGCTAGCTACTTTGGAAGTGGGACCCTCCAAGGGAAAAAAGGAAAAGGATAAAAACCCTTCCAAGAGGCCAATAAAGGTTAAGTTTATTAGAAAGGGAGAAGAGCAAGGGAACACATCAGTGGCCACTCTCCCATAATTGGTTGAGGTTATTGATTCACCTCCACCACCAGAACTAGGAAATCTTCCTTCAAGAGAAGAGGTTGGTCAACCTCCCATTCCCATTTTTCTTGACAATTCATCAGAGGTAAGTCTTCCTCTTATCTCTCAAGCTCTAATTTCAGAATCATTACCTCCCCCCATTCAACCTCTTTTGCCTCAGGTCAGCCATGGCCAGTATCTTCTCTGGCCTCTCACCTCTCCCCACTGGACCCAAGTTAACCATGGATATGCCTCCTCCTTCCACGCCTTCATTCCTTGAGTCCATTTCCATGGACACTACACTTGCAGTGACCACCACTCCACAAGAAAACCTTCCTCCACCTGAAGATGTGACCGTAACACCTACAATGGGAGAAACTTCTTCCAGTACGCCTCAATGGTTAATAGATCAGACCCCGAGGAAGAGGAAGGTGGTAGTTCCCCTACCAACCTTTGATTTCAGTTCCCTTAAGGTCACTCCTACCAAGTCTGCCAAGAAACCCAAAACAGTTTCAAGGATTTCAGTGGACGCCTTAGGGCATAAGTTTGCAGAAATTGCCACTCCCGTGGCTGAAAAAACCAAGGATGATATAACGGTCGCCGATTATCAGATCACGAGGGTTGATCTAGGAAAAGTAACAACAGAGGGAGCACAAAAAGATGCACAAGATGCCATGAATGTGTTGTACCAGAAGCTGAAGGAAACAAAGGCAAATAGAGATGAGCTAAAAGAGAAAGTAGAGCAGCTGACAGAAGTACTACTCAAGCTCTCAAAGCCTCCTGAGTCAACACCATCATCCTCTACTCCTATCAAGTTCGATTTCTCATCGGTACCCATGATTGAGAAGATTAATGAGAAGGGGAGAATGGTCGATGAATGGATCCAGAGGCTGCTCCTGCAAGGAAAAGAGGTCATTGATGACACCATGGAAGTCTACAAATCCTTGGAGGATATAAAGAAGGATGGAGAGAAAATGGATGATGAATTTTCAGCAGAAGTTGGGAACCTAGAGTTAAATTTTGAAGCTCTCAATACGCTGAAACAGGTTCCATCCCACATCTTGGTCAAAGAAGGCATCATTCCACATGGGGACAAGCATTTTCAACTGACCAAAACCATTAGATTCAGAATAAAAATTCTCAATGAAGCTTGCAGTAAATTGAGGGAATCAAGAGATCAATTGGTTGATGGCACAAATGACATAGAAGAAGAGATAATCAAGATCTGTGCTAAAGTGTTGAATGAAAGCTCAAGTATTCTACCTGTTGATGATCTTTACAAGAAGATCCAAGAATCAATTCAGCATGAACCAACTGATGGTTTTAATATGGAAATCATTGATAGGTTTGTGAAGATTGAACATTCTTTGGAAACACTGAGGAAACTCAACAAGAGACTAAAGAAACTTCCTGGTAACGCGAGCGATACTCAGGAAATGTGTGAAGTCCTGAGTGATCATTCCACTGCACCTGATGAAGATGAGATGCAAGGCATAATCTGAAAGTTCCAAGAATTTCAGGACAAGAAGGCTTTGCTGGAGGAAGACAAAGATGATGAAACGGAATAGGCATAATGTTTCATGTCATTTCAATCCTGAAATCGACATGTCTTTTTCATTTTTGTTTCGTCATGTAGAAAGCAAATTTTGACTTGGTCTCCTGCGTGAGAGTCAAGCAAAATAGGACTCTCATTAAAAAGACTATTTTCTAGGATTTATCCTATTTTCTCTCAACTCCTTTTATTATAAATAAGGGATGCTTATGCATTCCAAAGGGTTGAGATTTTTGGAATATTGAGAACTATTGTGAAGAAGAAAAACTTTGTGTTTTCTTTTAATCATTTGAGGAATAGAAACTAATGCTATTTTGCAAACTTTGTGTTGTGAGATGTATCTTTCTTAAGATATTGTTCTTATGTTCATAATCTTAAGCTATTCTTTGTTTAGCATCTTGATTGTTCTAATCATTTCAAACATTACATTTGTTATCTAAAGCTCATATGATTATTTCGTGCTCTTTGTTTACTCGAAAGAAAATACATTCCTCTCATTTCCTTTCCATTGTGTTTCTTCCATAATAATAATTTCCTTTCTAATCCTTTCCATTTATAAAAATAACAACATCTTCACCTAGTGTGGATATGGATTTCAGGATTCTATCCCAACCCCAATGGTTAGATTAGTGTGAATATTGTACATATTATTTCTGTTGTGTTTTAGATTAGTAATAAATAGGAAGCCTCACCTGTCTTTGAGGAGGGATTTAATCCCATGTACTATGGTTGAACCTCATATTTTGGCTTGACAAAATATCCAACCAATAGTTTTTGGTGACTCTACTGGGGAATACAGATTGATAAGACTAAGCTTATCCTATTGGTGTCTGGAAACTCCGTATTTTCCTTATTTTTAAAAAGATATATTTTCCCGTTCAAGTTGGCCAGAAATATCTTCACTCGGTCAAGCCAAGCCAGGGTTAAAACTAATTCATTCTTTGATTTGCTTCAGCAACATAACTTAAGACTTTCACCCAACAATATTGCATCTAGCCGAGTGAGAAGTTCTTCATCTATCCGAAGAACTCAAGCTCTTCAAGAACAAGAAGTTTCTACAACCTGTTGTGTGTTATTCTTGTCGGATATTTATATTCTTATACGCACTTCATTTAGAACAATGGCACCACAACCTGTGCCTTGGGGTGCGGTTATTGGTCCTCTTTCCCTTACTCCACCGTTGCATGACCTACCTCATGGATCAAGTAAGAATATTCCTAAGTTCAATGGTGATGGAAAATAACACCCTAATGAACACATCACTTCATTCTTTGTCGCATGTTGCGTTCTTGGAGTTGCTCATAAAGACCTCTTTGTTCTACTCTTCGTTGATACATTGCATGGTGTAGCAACATAATGGTTCTACCATTTTCCGAATGCATGCATTACCAACTAGACTACCATGTGGTCAATATTCGAAGCAAGGATCAAACTAGCTTAAGACTCTCACACCTTGTTAGTACAACTTACACACATGAAGGAGTCTTATGAACCTATGTGGGATTTCATAACTAAATTCAACAAGTTGATTTGTAAGATTCCAGAGTTAGTTGTTCCCACTCTTGAAAATCAGAAGTGTTTCTTCATCAACGCTTAGCCCCCTAATGTAAGCTTCTTGTTGAGAAGATCTGTTATCCCTGATTTGGCCACCGCTTAAGCTACAGCCACTGAAATAGAAGATGATCTTATTCTGGATGGAAAAATCAGAAGAGAATCATCTAAGCCTAAAAATCAGAGTTCCTCTCAGAGTACCACTGATCCTATGATTCAGAAGATGGCCAATGACTTGATTGCTTTAAATAAGCAAATGTCTCAACAAGAAACCAACATTCCTTATCAGGATATTCCTAGACAGAATTTTAACAATGCTAATAGTGCTCCCACAAAAGATAGGAATCAGTTGATAATTGCTCCCACCAGGATGGCTATTGAAGCTCCTCCTATCAACACAGCAGTTGAAGTAGTTGAGGAAGATGAAGAACCAAAAAATCAAGATTCCCACGAAGCTTTTGAAGCTTCAGGATATGTTGATGAGTCTTTTGACGATTCAGCTGGTGACTCCAGCATTGGGTACTTTGAGTACGAAGAAGATGAAGGTGAGATTGATGGAAAATCATTTGTAGTCTTCACTTGATCCCAATCTCAGAACCGTAGAAATCTGGTTGAAAGCTCCAAGGATAAAATTAAGGAAGCTCCCGTAGGTTATGGCTAAAAGAGGCTCTCCTATCTCAGCACAAACTGAAAAGGAGATAACTAAAAAGGTAACTTCACCTTCCAACTCTTTTTCTCCTACTTTCAAGGCCAGTACCTCGGCTTAGACCAATGTAACTAGAATTGAGCCCTCCATCATTCCTTCATATACCGCTTTCGACATCATTGATCATGCAAAAAAAACCAAAATCCAAATGTCGGAAGCCAAATACCTTCAGTCCAACCCTGAGCAATTTGAGAAACTTGCCAAATTCATTAGAAGCAAGGTTGTTATTCCTCCATCTTCAAAAGGCATTTTTCCTAGCCCCACTCAACCTTTACCTCTGAGTAATATGACCTCTACTGCTTCTTCGGGAAAGATTGAACCATTTTATTTGTCTTTACTTATAAACAGTTTTAAAGTCAGTAATTGCATAATTGACTCAGGAGCCTCTGATAACGTGATGCCCGTAAAAGTAGCTCATGCCTATGGACTCACACTAACTAAATCTTATGCCCATTGTTACACCATGGAAACTAAACAAGTCCCCTTGATTGGCCAAATCAAGGATGCGTAGTTTGCATTTGTTGCATTTCTGAAAAAGAGAGTAAAAATGACTATCCTAGTTGTTGATATCCCAGCTGCTTATGGGATTCTTTTGGGAAGAGGTTTTTGCAAAGATGTTGGAGGAGAAATCAACATGGATTGGACCAAAGCTAAAATTCTAGTAAATGGAGTTCCTCGTGTCCTTCACCCCAAAGCACAAGCTAAGTACATGGTTACTAAATCAGATGATCCTAAGGCTCAAATTCTCTTTGAAGATGCAGGGTTGGGTAATTATTTCCTGACATCTGAGGTGCCCTCTATATAAGTTAAAGAAGAAGATCCTAATGCTATTTGGACCCTTGAGTTCGATGGGAGTTGTTTAACTACTAGTTCAGGTGTTGGCGTGGTTCTTTTATCTCCATATTTTGAGATCTTTCCCTTTGCTTTCAAATTGCAGTTTGATAATACTAACAACATAGCTGAATATGAAGCTTTTCTATTAGGATTAGAAATGCCAAGACAAAAAGGAATCCAAAATCTCAAAGTACAGGGAAATGCCGAGTTGATTGTGAATCAAGGGGGATTTATCAGGTAAAAAATGATCGCCTAAGACATTACAGAAACAAGGTTTGTGACAACATAGAATGCTTTGATGCTTTTCCATTAAGGCAGTCTTAAGATATCACAATGATAAAGTTGATTCCTTAGTTGTTTCTGCATCTCTTCTTCTCCCCCACCCACAGTTCAAATAGGACACGTATACCATTGAGATTGTGTATTGTCCAAGCGTTCCAGATAACTCAGCACATTGGCAAGTGTTTAATGATGATCAACAGGTATTGTCTTTTCTTGAGAAAGCTGACAATTTTAGTGAACTTTATTTTGAAGGATCAAAATCAGCTTTCTGTGATTCCATCTCTAATTCATATCAAGAAATTGATGGTGAATTCATCCAGCTCAAAGGAAATAAGATTCTAAAGGGATTAGTTTCTCTGGAAGGACTATTTGACAAGCATGACCATTTCATTCAGGGTAAAAGGCAAGCTGAAGGTACTTCCTCATCGGAGGTAGATCAAGTTAACCTAGGCTCCTTCGATCAACCGTGGATGGTAAACATCGGTAAATTTTGTTCTCAGGAGGAAAAAGAAAGATTCTCTTCACTTTTGAAGAGATATATGGACATCCTAGCATGGTCATATGCGGATCTAAAGTCTTTCAAGCCCAAGGATGTGCAACATAGCATTCCTTTGAAACCTGAGGTTAAACCCTACAGACAGAAGCAGAGGCATTACAACCCAAAGATCTCAAGGACTATTCTTGCAGAAATTCAGAAAATGTTAGTCACAAGGATTATCTTTCCAATCCATCATTCCACCTGGGTTGTGAACATTGTCCCTATCAAAAAGAAGAAAGGTGAAATCCGGATTTGTGTTGACTTCTAGAACCTCAACCAGTCTTCATTGAAAGATAATTATCCATTGCCCATCATGGACCAAGTATTACATACTATCACTGGATCAGAAATGTTATCCATGCTTGATTGATTTTTGGGATATAATCAGGTTGAGGTAGCTGCTAAAGATCAACATAAAACAACATTCACTACCCCATGGGTAACCTTTACTTACAGGATAATGCCTTTTGGTTTGATTAATGTTGGAGACACGTTTCAAAGGGCTATGGACTTAGCTTTTAGAGATTTAATGGGAAAGGTCATAGTTGTGTATTTGGATGACTTGACGGTCTTCTCTAAAAAGTGAAGTGATCATTACGATCACCTAGAGTAGGTACTCTTAAGGTGCAGGCGTCATGGGATTTCATCAAATCCTAAAAATTCTATGTTTGGAGTGATAGAAGGAAATTTATTGGGTCATATTGTGACTAAAGAAGGAACCAATATCGAACCAGAGAGGGTAAAGGCCATCCAAAGTCTTACCCTACCCATAAGCAAAACAAGGGTGCACTCCTTTTTCAGGAAGGTTAATTTCCTAAGAAGATTTGTACCTAAATTTGTCGATAAAACCAAGGATATCCTTGGGATGATGAAAGGAAAGACTCCATTTCAATGGAGCACTGAAGGGAAACTTTCTTTTGAAGAAGTAAAATGGGAAATTACTCACGCCCCTATTCTGGTATGCCTAGACTTTAAGAAAGATTTCATCATGTACAGTTATGCTTCCGCACATACAGTATCAGCCATCCTGATGCAGGAAAATGAAGAATGAATTGAAGCTCCCATTGCTTTCATGAGCTTCCCACTAAAGGAACATGAATTGAAGATGTCGCAGATTGAAAAGCATGTTTATGCCATAGTGAGAGCGGTGAAACATTTCAGGTATTATGTCTTGAGTTCCCACACTCTCGTTCTAGTTCCTGATACTACAGTTAAATCCATTCTGACCCAATAAGAGTTGGGTAGTCAACGGGGTAACTGGATAGCCAAAGTCCAGGAGTATGACTTGGACATCAAACCTACCAAGTTGGTGTGAGGAAGAGGCATGTGCCAATTGATCGCAGAAAACAATGTTGAGACAGAATGCAAAAAAACTGAAAGTACTTCTTCAGAATTGCCCAAAGTACTTTTCATAATCACGACTAATGAATGGTATGCATATATTGCTTTCTTTTTAACCTATGGTAAATATCCCCCGCATTTAAGCCAAAAATAAAAGAGGACAGTTAAACTCAGGTCTACAAGATACATTCTGTGGGACAATGGTATATACAAGAAAGGTATTGAGGGTGTATTCCTGCACTGTGTTGATAAGTCTCAGCAGGTAAAGTTGCTAGATTCCTTCCACAATCTAGCATGCGGAGGACATTTATCTTCTTCCATAATGGATTACAAGATCTTACAGGCTAGGTACTATTGGCCTACTCTCTTTCGAGATTCAGCTGAATGTGTGGCCAAGTGTGAAGCTTGTCAACATTTCGTTGGTCTTCCTAAGCTGGTAGCTCTTCCCTTGAAGCCTATGGTGATTGAAGAACCTTTTTGCCAATGGGGGATGGATTTAATTGGAGTGTTAAATCATGCCTCTAGTTCCAGTCATAATTATGTGTTCACCACCACAAACTATTTCACCAAGTGGGTGGAAGTTGTGCCAATCAAGAAAGCAACCTCCGAAGCTATGTGTAACTTTCTCAAGGAGAATATAATTGTTAGATTTGGTGTGCCTCACAAGATCGTTGCTGACAACACTTCCAATTTCTCATCTCATGAGTTAATAGAATTTTGTTGTCTTTGGGATCACATTGGCTCATTCATCCAATTCTTACCCTCAACGCAATGGTCAGGCTGAATCAAGCAACAAGAACCTGGTGACCATAATTAGAAAGTTGGTCAATGAGAATCAGAGGACATGGCACAAAGCATTGTATGATGCATTGTGGGTAGATCGGATTACTCCTAAACAAGCTATTGGAATGTCCCCATTCCAGGTGCTATATGGAATTGACGTTGAGATACCTATCTTTGTAGAATTGTCAGCCTTATAACTAGATAAAGCAATTAAAGATGAAACCTTTCAAAGTTATATTGAGAAAAGGATAATGTACCTATCCAGGTTAGAAGAAGAATGGAGCAAGGTGGTGGATCATATCGTAGAACATCAGATCAAATTCAAAAGGATATTTGACAAGAAATCAAAGCAACGTGATTTCTAAGTCAGAGATCTAGTACTTCTCTGGGACAAGAGAAGAGAGCATAAAGGGATGTATGGCAAGTTTGATTCCTTATGGAAAGGTCCTTTCAAAATACATCAGCTGAATGGTGAAAATAGCTTTTGTCTATCGTATTTAGATGGAGAGTTTCTCCCTCTACCTTTCAGTGGCCAACATTTGAAGATGTTCCACCAGTAATGCAAGATGCTCTCTTACACTGTATCATAATTTATTTTCTGTTGTGTGTCTACTTTCTTTTCTTTCTTTCTTTCTTTGTTTTTTTTAAGTTTTTCTTCTTCAGACTCCGTAGCCCAATGGATAAATCTTTTTGATATGTGAGTTCTCTTCCTTTGATGTTTCAAAGAAAGTCCCCAACTGGAGCTAACTGTTATCTCATTTTTAGTGATTTCAGCTAAAATTGAGATAACCGGAGAATTTTTTTGACAAAATCCCCTAAAAATGCCCTTTGAAGGAGATTTTTAGGTTTTCGGGTTTCCATCGCATGGAAACATGTCTTTTACATGCTTCATGTCTATTGTCTTCCGAAACCCGAAACCTGATTACATCCCAATGTGTCAGGTTTTCAGAACTCAAAAGCATCGGAACATACCTTTCAAAAAGCATGCTTCATGTTGCTTGTTTCCTGAAACCCAAAACCCGAACCTTTCCTTTGTATCGGGTTTTCGAAACTTGATAACATCAAACATGTCTTTTACATGCTTCATGTCAGTTCGTTCCCGAAACCCAATTTGATAAGAAAACCTTTGTATCAGGTTTTCAAATGTGCTAAGCATGATGACATGGCATTAATGTCGAGTTGTCAGTTAGTTGGCACACGTGTCAGAGGAGGTGTAATAAATGCTAGGGCTTTATAAATAGGTCAATTTTACACGTCATTTTTACCAGGCATATTTTCGTTGCGTGGATTTTTTGTACATGCTCCTTCGACCTCCAAACCCGACTGAACCTCTTGATTGATTTTGTGATCCGTCTTCGACCCTTTTTTGAATTTATTGAAGGTATTTTTCTCTTCTTATCATTTTGTGGCCATTGGGGTTGTTTTTAAAGTATTCACTTGGCGTTTTTCCTCTTTCCTTCTTCTTCCCTTTGGGTTTAGGGTTTATGGTTGTTTTCTTCATTTTCTGATGTATTCCCATGAAACCTCTGGTTTAAAATTCATCCTTTGCATGATTTCTTATTTTTCCCATGGGGTATACTCTTTAGATTGTTGAGAAGAATCTAAAAAAAACCTAACTTACCAACTTCGTGGAAATTTATTTGTTCTGACATCCCAAAAACCCAACGTCTTTGTTTCAGGTTTTACAGGGTGTCTGACATCCTTTGGTTTCTGCAGAGTATCAGGTTTCTCTGAGTGCTCAACACCTCCCAACTTCTGCTTGTGTCAGGTTTCGTAGATTTTCTGACATCCTCCAACTTCCACTTGTGTTGGGTTCCATAGAGTGTTCAACACCACTTGATTTCCACCTTTGTGTCAGGTATCACGAAGGGTTCGACACGACCTGGTTTCCACTATACACTACAGTGTGTCAGGTTTCACGAAGTGCTTGACAGGTCTCAAAGTCCGGTTAGTGTGGCGGGTCTGTAGGGTTGCTCAACAAGCTTTCAAGCCCGATTGTTCAACCAGAAGTTATCTAGGCATTTTTTCTTCAGGACTTCTCATGTCAAATCTTGGATCATCTAAGGATAAGTCAAATAGGTCAGGAAAGATGAAGTACAAGTACCAAAATATGGAGTCCCCTTTCTACATAGATTGCAATTATGACATCTGAGACACGGAGCTTGGTAAAATAGACATCGAGGACTTTTGGAATAGAACCAAGGATTCTTCTCAGAGTCCCTAGATGAATTCAATAACCAGCAGTGGCCTCCCTCTTGCAGTAGGATTCCCAATGTCTGCTCAATGACCCAAGTTCATTTTGGCCTGTACTTCCAATTATGACTCAAATTCCTGCTCAGTGAAAAATCAAGCAGGATAAACCATAGTGAAGTTGGATGGGGGTTACTTTGATGACCTCTTAAGATTTCCCAACTTCAAGGAATATGTTAATGTAGATCTTAAGTCAACATAAAAATCCTAGGACAAAGATCAAGAAGACTGCATCAGGCATGTGAATAAAAAATTCTTGATCAAGGCCAAGCCAGTCGTCTCTAGGTTTCCCAAGCTTGTCCCCAGGAGTGATTTCATCCTTGAAATCAGTGATATTATCACCTGCTGAGTCAAGTATTTGGACTCCCTGAGTGAAGACACTTCCAAGGGTGGATGTATCAATTCATGGTCATTATAAAGAAGAACGAACAAGGGATCGATTGGAGCAGTCTTATAAGTGATGAGATTGATTCGAAAATGAAGACAGTCTTGATTACTGGTAAGCTCTATATGTCACCATATGTTACCTATGGAGCAGCTGGAATGAGAAATTGCCTAGGATTAGATGCAAAGGGAAGTAGATTAACAGAACATATATATTGGTATTTCCCTCAGCTGACAATGAAGGGGTCCAAGGATCAATTCAGAATAGTGAATGACACCTTCTTTTATGAAAACATTTGCATGTTGAACCACGATTTAAGGAAAATAAGAGTCTCTGATGAGGCATGGGCCGAAGTATCGAAATGGGGTTGTATCTTCTTGCAATTCAAGAAGTTCACATACCTTCAGGCGGTTATGTACCTGGGTGATCCTTTCTATTTACCCAGGTTCCCAGGTGATAAGCTTATCCTAATGGAGTTGGTTAGACAATTGTTGGATTTTCACAAATCCCAATAGAGTAAGCACAAGGCCGCCATCTCCTTCCCTATTTCCATCGGAAGGTACACGTGCTCAACAGTGGTTAAAGCCAAGAATGTGGTGCACGAGCTTCAGGATAAGTTAAAGAAGCACATGAAGCACAAAGATGGGTTTGATTTTCGAGGAGTCCTTAAGTCATATGGGACCTTATATCTACATGTGCCCAACATAGAAGACATTTGGGTTGATCTTCGAGATGAAGTTGCCATCCGAAGAAAGGAAAATAGTAGGTTGACACTTGAGGAGATTCAGATGTTAGACCTATTTGACATCCCAGAAGGCACTACGGACAACGAGAGTGTCCTTGACACCTCGTATGATGGGTTGAATGAAGACCAATATGTATTCCCAATCATTGATTGGTCCATCACTGAGAAAGCTTCTATCACGGGAAGAGCTGCTCAAATTCTTGCCCGTACTAAGGCGTGGCTCATTTCTTAGGAAGTGAGCTATAAAGAAGGGAGTTTTTCAAAGCTAACTACTCTAGAAGTGGGACCCTCTAAGGGAAAAAAGGAAAAGGATAAGAACCCTTCCAAGAGGCCAATAAAGGTTAATTTTATTAGAAAGGGAGAAGAGCAAGGGAGCACATCAGTGGCCACTCTCCCACAAATGGTTGAGGTTCTTGATTTACCTCCACCACAAGAACTAGGAAATCTTTCTTTAGGAGAAGAGGTTGGTCAACCTCCCATTCCCCTTTTACTTGACAGTTCATCAGAGGTAAGTCTTCCTCTTATCTCTCAAGATCTAATTTAATAATCTTTACCTCCCTCCATTCAACCTCCTTTGCCTCAGATTTCTTCACCGAGTTCCTCAGCCATGGCCAGTATCTTCTCTGGCCTCTCACCTCTCCCCACTGGACCCAAGTTAACCATGGATATGCCTCCTTCTGTTCCTTCATTCCCCAACTCCATTTCCACGGACACTACACTTGTAGTGACCACCTCCACCTTCCTCCACCTCAAGATGTGACCGTAACACCTACAATGGGAACAACTTCTTCTAGTATGCCTCAATGGTTAATAAATCAGACCCCGAGGATGAGGAAGGTGGTAGTTCCCCCACCAACCTTTGATTTTAGTTCCCTCAAGGTCACTCCTACCAAGTCTACCAAGAAACCCAAAACAGTTTCAAGGATTTCAGTGGATGCCTCAGGCATAAGTTTGTGAAAATTTCCACTCCCGCAGCTGACAAAACCAAGGATGATATAATGGTCACCAATTATCAGATCACGAGGGTTGATCTAGGAAAAGTAACAACGGAAGGAGCACAACAAGATGCATAATATGCCATGAATGTGTTGTGCCAGAAGCTGAAGGAAACAAAGGCAAATAGATATGAGCTAAAAGAGAAAGTAGAACAGCTGACAGAAGTACTACTCAAGCTCTCAAAGCCTACTATTTCAACACCATCATCATCTACTCCTATCAAGTTCGATTTCTCATCGGTACCCATGATTGAGAAGATTAATGAGAAGGGAAGAACGATCAATGAATGGATTAAGAGGCTACTCCTACAAGGAAAAGAGGTCATTGATGACACCGTGGAAGTTTACAAATCCTTGGAGGATATAAAGAAGGATGGAGAGAAATGGATGATGAATTTTCAGCAGAAGTTGGGAACCTAGAAATACGTTGAAATAGGTTTTGTCCCGCATCTTGGTCAAAGAAGGCATCATTCCACATGGGGACAAGCATTTTCAACTGACCACAACCATTAGATTCAGAATAAATATTCTCAATGAAGCTTGCAGTAAATTGAGGGAATCAAGAGATCAATTGGTTGATGGCACAAATGACATAGAAGAAGAGATAATCAAGATCTATGCTAAAGTGTTGAATGAAAGCTCGAGTATTATGCCCGTTGGTGATCTTTACAAGAAGATCCAAGAATCAATTCAGCATGAACCAACTTATGGTTTTAGCCTGGAAATCATTGATAGGTTTGTGAAGATTGAACATTCTTTGGAAACACTGAGGAAACTCAACAAGAGACTAAAGAAACTTCCTGGTAACGCGAGCGCTACTCAGGAAATGTGTGAAGTCCTGAGTGATCATTCCGCTGCACCTGATGAAGATGAGATGCAAGCTATAATCTGAAAGTTCCAAGAATTTCAGTACAAGAAGGCTTTGCTGGAGGAAGACAAAGATGATGAAACGGAATAGGCATAATGTTTCATGTCATTTCAATCCTGAAATTGACATGTCTTTTTCATTTTTCGTTTTGTCATGTACGAAGCAAATTTTGACTTGGTCTCCTGCA
Source organism: Taxus chinensis (assembly GCA_019776745.2). Classification (NCBI taxonomy): domain Eukaryota; kingdom Viridiplantae; phylum Streptophyta; class Pinopsida; order Cupressales; family Taxaceae; genus Taxus; species Taxus chinensis. The sequence continues at coordinate 42,013,436 of CM034149.1, read as the reverse complement.
TGAGAGTCAAGCAAAATAGGACTCTCATTAAAAAGACTATTTTCTAGGATTTATCCTATTTTATCTCAACTCCTTTTATTATAAATAAGGGATGCTTATGCATTCCAAAGGGTTGAGATTTTTGGAATATTGAGAACTATTGTGAAGAAGAAAGACTTTGTGTTTTCTTTTAATCATTTGAGGAATAGAAACTGATGCTATTTTGCAAACTTTATGTTGTGAGATGTATCTTTCTTAAGATATTGTTCTTATGTTCATAATCTTAAGCTATTCTTTGTTTAGCATCTTGATTTTTCTAATCATTTCAAACATTACATTTGTTATCTAAAGCTTGTATGATTATTTCGTGCTCTGTGTTTACTTGAAAGAAAATATGTTCCTCTCATTTCCTGTCCATTGTGTTTCTTCCATAATAATAATTTCCTTTCTAATCCTTTCCATTTATAAAAACAACAACATCTTCACCTAGTGTGGATATGGATTTTGAGATTCTATCCCAACCCCAATGGTTAGATTAGTGTGAATATTGTACAATTTTTATTGTGTTTTAGATTAGTAATAAACAGGCAGCCTCACCTGTCTTTGAGGAGGGATTTAATCCCATGTACTGTAGTTGAACCTCATATTTTGTCTCGACAAAATATCCAACCAACAGGCCTCCATAGAGTTCTGCAAACTGGGGGATTTTTTATCGAAGTCTTGTAAGAACTTCCTAAAAAAAAATTGTACTTTAAAACCAGAGAAGCATTCATGGTTCTGTTATTGTCTTTAGGATTTTTAAAGCCCATCTGGTTTTGGGTCAAGTCAAGTTTTTTAGAATCAGAAATCTTATTTTGACTTTTGGTGTTCTCTTGTTTAACACCCTTTACATAAGAGATTTTGGTACTTGAGAATTTCCTGGTGAAATGTCCAAGTTTATGAAATTTTAAGCATCTCATCTGAAAGGTATCATATGCAATCAGTGATTTCCAGAGTCCTAACTTAGATTAAAGTGTGATATGGTCAGATAGCTTTTGATTTGTAGCGCTCACTTCCCTTTGGCACCTTTTATTACTGATCATGATACTGTAGACTATATGACAAACATTTTAATAGTTTGGATTTAGTAAGGTGTTAGATGTCAGATCCTGGATTATTGTTGAATCAGTTTATATATAATGCATGGTGATTATTAGAGACACTCAAATGTGGATGATAATATACTATTGACATGGATGTTTAATGGAAGTTATTCATAAATGTGATTTTGGAGATTATGAGTAAACCTAGAAAAGGAAAATTATTTGATGATGATATAGTTGTCGATATAAACTATAAATGATTTTTTTGATTGCCTTGGTGATTGTTGTGATTCATATGTATAGATAATTTTGTGATTTTGTTATATATTCATTTTGGACGTTCTGATATGGCCACGAGGCTGAAGGAGGTATTTGTATTTTGCAGGTTTAAAATATCACAACAAACATTGGGGGATTAGAGACTAACCAAAGTGGAATTCTAGGTGAATTCGACAAGGTCACCATGGCAACTTGTTTTGTGTGTGGGTTGTATTTTGTTAGAGATTCCCATGGGGGGGATTATCTTTACATACGACCATGGGTTTGTGTATTTTATTAATGTGTTTCTTTTATTTATTGTTGTATGTATTTTATTTGTAATGTGTCATCTTCTTTTAATAAATTAATTGTGATAGATTAATGTGAGGAGATCATATGTTTAAAATTTAAATAAATTAAATTGGGATATGGGAAAGTAATTATTAGAGTTGTTGGCTGTTGTATTTAATATTTAAGTGATGTGTAAGTTGTGTAAGAGATTGTGTAAGGTTGTTTTTGGAGTAAGAAATACTCCACCTCCATAGAAATTTGATTTTGTCCTTGGGGCAGTTTTTTGAGGCTTGTGGGACAAGTAAAACTTGTCCCATGCCTCTAAATTTAATTCACCAACCTTACTAATGGTTGGAGATGTGATTTTTGACTTCTATAATGAATTTTATTCATCATGTTGCTTGTTTTGGATTGCAATCTGTTACATTTTCATTTATTTTTTTGTCCCTAGAGGTGTGGGCTCTTTTGAGTGTGTAAGTAACTTGTCATTTTCACCCACCTCTTTATTGAGCCTTGGAGTTTGGAGTTTGTCCTTTTGTGTTTGAATGTGAGGATGTATGATGTGGCATCCTATATGGATCCACATCAACCTATTCTTTCCCTCTTCCTATATATTTCAAACTCTCTTCTTGTTTTGGGTTGTTGAACCTTTTTGTATTCTTCCTTGGGGGCACATTTTCTTGTCGGAGCTTTGGTTTTTTAAGAAAGTTTTGGAGATAGATTTGCATGTTTGGGAGCTTGCTGTTTTGGGTTGTGTTTGGCATTTGAAGCTTGCTATTTGGAGACCAAATAACCATGGAGAGGTAGGAATTTAACTCTCTTAAATTTATGTTATTTTTTTGCTGTGTTGTGTGGAAAATGCGTGCTTTGTTTTATTTGTTACTTGGTGGGGTAGACTGCCTTAGGGAAGGTGTAGGAGAAGGCTATGAGGAATTCTTGTGGGGGGCATAAGGGAATGCCATGGGCATCAGAGTTTTGTGGAGGGATTTTGGGCTTGGGATCCACCTTGGAAAATAAATAGCTTGCATTTCTTACTTGTGTTGGGGGCATAAGGGAAAATCTGTGGGGGGCATAAGGAGGGATTTTTTGGGGGGCATAAGGTTTATGTGTGTGTGATGATATGTTATATTGGAGGTTTGATTTTTTGGTGAATGCCCGATTCCCAATTGGGAGGCATAAGCAGCTTCCTCCATAGCTCCTTTCTCATTTAGCTTACAAGATCAAGCCTAAGTTCTGTTTTGAAATGTTTTTAAATGTAATTGTGAACTACTATTTTTTTTGTGTTGCATTGTGTTTCAAAAAAATGTGTATGTGAAAGAATGTTGTGTTGTGGAAGCCAGTTGTTGCCATGGTTGAATTACACCTTTGATTGTACTTTGGTTGGGGCTCGGGGGCCAATGATGAAGGAAGGCTTCTCCTTTCATTGAATGTCTTGGTTGGGTGGAAAGAGTTACCTTTCCCCCTCTTTTGTTGTGATCATTTTGGAGAAAAAGAAATTGAGCATGTTGTTGTCCTGGAGCAAACATAAATGTACAGTTTGACAGTCCCTTTCTTGTGAGAAAGTTTATTGTAATCCTTCCCACTTTGATGTGGATGATTTTTATAGTTATTTGTAATGAAGAAGATACTTGTATTGATGATGAAAGTTTGAAAGTGAAATGGGAAATGTAAAGAGTTATATTCCATCTTCTCTGTTTTGAAAAGGAATGTGAAGAATTGTTATATGTATTGTATATTGTATTTGAAGTGAAAGAGATGTTGTATAGTCTTGTTGGAAATTAAAGGAATGCATTTTTCTCAAACCAAATTGGAAAATTCTCTGTGAATTGCAATCGTTGGGCATTGAATGATGTAAAGTATGTTTCTCCTTGAAATTGAATTCAATAAATGAATGTAATTTTATCTCTTGTTTACATTATTGTAATTGAAATGGGAATATCTAATGGTGATTGAAGCTCTGTTTGATTGCAAGAAGAAGAAACACGTAGATGGGAATTATATTGTATTGTTTCTCCTTTGAATTATATTAAATTTGAAATCAGAACTTGTAATTTAACATGGAAACGAATTGTTTAGAATCAACTGAATGTAATGGATTACTTTAGGTATTAAATACAATACCTATATGACAAAAATGATAAATAAATCCTTCAAAGAAACTGATCACTCGCATTGTGTATAATTTTAAACCGGTAAAAAGGAATGCAATCAAATTATACAGTTCAGACCTGCACTTAACAATCAACTTAAAAATGTTATAGATTAGTATGCTAAGACATTTAGGAATTCAAATTGACGAAGGAAACTTAAGAAGATAAATTTTTCATTACAAATTTGGACACAATCCTTTCTGGGTCGTGTTCTGTCACTTGTTGGAAAAATTCTAAATTGGAATCAATTGAACAAAATTTACTTTCCTAAAACACTCTAAACCCTCCCTAGACTAATCCTCCATGTATGTTTGACATGTTGAGTGAAGGAGGAGATCTAATCTCACCAATTTGAGAAGTTGAAAATTTCCAGTTCACTAATTATAAGCCTACAGATATTTTTTACAAAATTGACCCTTAAAAACTTATCAAAAAGTAAAATTGATGTTTCCTGTGTAAAGAGGGAATCGAGAGATTTCGAAAAAGTCCCCATTTTCCCAAAACTGAGCTTCCTAGAAAAATTTATGGCACTTTGAAGTTTTTGTGCCTTGGCGGGAAAATTTGGGAAAATTTTCCCTGGTGGGCCCTTAACCCAAAAATTTCCCATCATTTTTCCTTAGAAAGGTTTTGAAAAAAATTTAGTTTGGGAAAATTTTCACCATTTTCCTCCATTGGCCCATATCTAATCGAAGGGTGCCACGTGTCCTCTTAGGGCTAGCAGACGGAGGCACAGTTTCCCTTTTTGCCCTTATCCTTTTTGAAATTGCCTTTGGGAAACATTTCCCACATTTCCCCGCCAGCCCTGCCAATCCAGTGCCTTGCCTTGGAATTATTACTTTCACAAATGTGCGAGGCCTGCGCGTGACCTTCTTGTCTTCTATTTTGTTTTTACTTTGGCTTAGTGCCTTCAAGTTATTCTGCCGCCCCATCTCATGTGTCCAATCAGCGCGTGACATGTGGCATCCGCATGGCGTCGGCCCACGCGCACGAATCAATTCGATCCCTTAGCACCTTTCATCCTAAACGACTTAACATCCTATCCCGCTCCGCTAGCTCCTCTATCATTCTCTCACGATCAATCTGGGCATGACATGTGTCTCCCCATCGGGCTGGTAGGCACGTGAAGGAAATTTGCACTTTGCGCCTCAAGAAGGGAAATGTGATCCTAAATTCTTCCTCCACTCCCCCATTCTCTCACCCATTTCCCGTCTTTGCACCAGAACTTGACACGTGTCCACCAAGGACCCGCAGAGGCGGGCAAAAGAAATTTCACCTTTGTGCCCGCGTGATGGGAAAAATTTCTCAAGCCACCCCGTGACCTTCCAACCCATTGAAAGTGTGCTTTCCCCACCTCTTGACATGTGTCCCCCTAGGGGAAAATTTGACTTAAAAACTCCACTCACTCATATCCTGAGTTCTGTAAGGAGTTAGGAGGACTTCTTTATATCACCGGAAAGGTGAAAAAAATTCCTATCCATTGAGAATGGTTTAGGGAAAATTTGGAAGCTTTAAGTATGATAAAAATAAAGTTGAAACTCCAGAGTCTGTTAGAGAGTTGGGTATGGGGGTAAATTACTCCCTGAACCTAACTAAAACTTCTAGCCCTAAGTTTTGGGCTTGGTGACCTCTGAGAATTGTTTATAAAAGAGAAGTTTGTTTTGGTGGATTTGAGTTGCTCTGGAACCCGTTAGTGGTAGTTGTTGCAGTGTAACCTAGTCGTAGACTCTCTTAATCAAGCTCTGGGAGTGGGTTAGTGAGACCTTACTCTATTGTTTTTTAAATATGTATTCCCTTTCGCACTACAAATAAACTCTGCTCTTGTCTTGATCTTGTGGAATTAAATACCTCAAGGGTATTTAATTGTTTTGGGTCCCTTAACCCTAATAAATTCTAATCAGGAAACATTTAGCTAAAATGTCAATGTAATTAGTAATTAAATTAATCCCTAGAGAGATTTGCGCTAGGGTGTACCTATTGCACTTGTTGATCTATAAATGTGAAATTAGTAATTATTATAATGGGAAAAGTTATCAGTTGAATTTAACTATCTTTGAGACTTTGGTCGTTAACTCCTAATCAAAAAAAAAGTATTCCATAATTTTCTAACTAAACCTAAGTTGTTCATGGTTCTCAAGTGGGTTGTTTTAACCAGGCATCACATAATCCATATCCAAAGAGACACAGAATCTAGCATAAGCCAGCCTGGAGCTGGTCCTAATAGGGTTTTCGGCATCAATAGGAAAATCAATAGATGTAGCAATGTTAAGAAGAATATTGTCATCCCAAAACTGCAGGGGTATACTAAGTAGTATGCACCATATAAGGATGGTATTGATATTTTATGTATTAGGTTTAAAACATGGATACCATCTTTTGAGAAAAAGACTCGTATTACCCATGCACCAAGGTCCCCCCAGTAAAATAGAATCAATGTCTTCTTGAAGATTAAACTTGATAAGGAAAAAACCTTTAAACATTGTAGAGATACTCATATCCCCCATGGGGTTCCATTTCCTGGTTGCCCATTTCCTAATATTATCAATATTAGGTCTAGGTCCTAAAAACTTACTCAGCAATGCCATTTGATTCTTCTGAATCGCACAATGCATGCTAGCCTCCAGGATTTGGATGTGGATGATTCCTTGCTCTTCCTTCATGCTTGAGAAGATAGAATAGGCATGGGGCAGCCAAGGGCTTTTGGGGTCCACATTTTTGCCGGGAGGTTTCTTGAAAAGCCCCAATCACATACCTAGTTTTGTCAGATTTGCATCTTTAGAAAGACGAACCTGCACAGTGCTAGAAGGTCTAATTTTCACAACCTGGTCACTACAGGTATTCAATTTTTTTGTCGTTAACAGGGAAAAAACAGCCAGATCACTACTACAATTCAAATTTTATGTCAATAACAGGGTGGTTGTTGGGGAAAAAAATATTGGCTAAGTACTAAAGGGTGCGTATGTGAGCGAGACCAGTAAAGAATAAGGGTGTGCGGGGAAAAGCGCGTAAGACAGGGGTTTTAGAAGGGTTTAGTAGAAGCCATGGCGCGTGTGCAAGGCAGAACAAAGGATGTCAAGAATCAGCCATAATCGGCTCTCCAAGAAGCACTTGAGGAAAAACATGACCCGACTAGGAGTGCTGAGTGGATAAGGTGTCAGCCTGGTGACTTGGTGGTCAAGGAAAGAATATCCCACGCATAGAACATTCCTGAAAGACATCATTGCAGAAAGTGGAGAGCTAAGATCATAAGAAGCATGCTCCATTGGAGGACCACATGGACACTTGGCAAGAAATCTACTCCTAGAGGAAGGCATGGCGGTGGGTGCTAAACCTATTTATAAGAGATGCTCTATAGCGAAGAAGAGACACAAACACACCTGAATGGAGAGATGTCTATGAAGGGAAGCTTCAGGATCATCATAGAGAGGATGAACGGTGAAGCCCTACAGAAAAGAGTAAGAGATTCTAAGGGTTGGGGTTACCATTAGACTGTTGTAGGAATGATATCATATCTAGAGGGATGGGTCTGTGAAAAATTATGTAATATGGGAAGCATAGCTAGGGTCTCTGATACATGAGTCATGTCTGTCTTGATACATTTGGTCTGTTATGACCCTTTTGAATGTAATGTGGTTACTGGAACTATGATCAATATAAATATATGTCTCTGTTCTGAATATATTGTTCATGGGTGCAAACCCTAAGTATCTCTTCTTTATGTTATAGATCTGCTCTCTGTATGATGTTTCTCTTATCTGAATGGGTATATTGATATAATAACTCATCTTATGCCTTCAGAATGTATGCATGATCATTTACTTTTATGCATTTAATCTGTTATCAATGGCATCATCTTCTCACAATGCTCACATAAAGGAGGGGCTCGGTGCCCGCGTGTGCCTCGGGTGAGTGCTCAGCACCCGCTGGGTGATAGGTCAGTGCGCATGGGATTAGAGTGTTGTTCTAAGGGCACATAAAAATGACTACATCTTGGTTCTGTTGTCGGGACCTCTTTTCAAAGCTATTGTGAGAATGATGTGTGATGACAGAGTGCTTGACCTTGGAAAGTGTTGAAGCATGGTTTAAAAGCACAGAGGATGAGTTTGCTCAAAGATTTAGTACTGGACCTGAGTTCAATGCACCGCAAATGGGTAGAAGAACACCTATATCATGAGTTGTATGAGACCTTCTTTTGTTGTTTTCCAGTAGAATTATATGAATGGCTCTCAGCATATGCATCCAGATCAAGCTGGTACTATAGATCACGCGTGTGGACCCAAGATGATTACCAGAGGCTGCAGGATGCGGATCTAACTTGGACACATGTTGTTGATCACTGGTGGAGAAGAGTGTTGACCAGTTATACCCTGGAATACGCCATTTCTACATATTCTTGTCCAAAGGTTGTTGAGTTTGAGTTCCTAAGGGAACCTAGAGGATCATTTTTGTGAGCTATCCCATTGGCCATGAAGATCTTGATCATTACGCTAAGTTTGGAGGCATTCCCTATGGCCGGCTAAGCTTCTCTGAGCGTTGGGCGAGGAAGCTAGGGTGGAGGAAGATGGCAGACCTTACGGCGGAAAAGGAGAGGGAAGAGAGATGACTCAAGTATAGTGAAGCGCGTGAAAGGGAGTTGGCTAGACAACATGAGGTTGTGGGAGTGATGGATCTATGGAGGCAGACATTGCGGGAAGGAATTGAGGTTCATGCAGAGGACGTGGAACCTGAGCAGTCTGTGCTACCCCATCTTGGCAAGCACGGGAGAGAAACCCCTTCAGCTTCTGATGAGAGTTCATCACGTGGAGAAAGGAGAGTCATCAACCCACCTGGTGACCAACCCCTAGCGCTTAGTTTTCCAAATCAAGAAGTAAATATTGCTAACCCAGTTGGTATCAGTGGAAGTGACCGATCTGCACCTAGGAGGTATAACTTCTCATTTGGGACATCTATGGCCGCACAAACAATTCCTGTGTTTGGAGGGATTTTTGGGCAAAGTACAAGTACACAAAGTTTGGGTATCACATCTGGGAGTGGTGCAAGATACACATCTAGTAGTGGAGAAATATCACAAACCATTGGCATGTAGTTCAGTGGAATGTTGGGAACACTAGGCACAACCACTTCAGGCCCATTACCAGCTACATGAGGAGGATCTAGTGGAGTAGGAGCTAGAGGACCTGGTGGATCTGGAGGATCTAGAGGATCGGGAGGGATAGGACCTAGTGGATCTAGTGGATCTGGTGGTGGAGGAAACACTGGAGGGAATCAAGGTTCTGGATTAGGAGGACAAGGACCTCAACCACCTCTGTAAGTATTTTTTGAAATGTCCTTACATCTACCAGATTACAAGGGTGTTGAGGATGTTGCAGAGCATGTGCACAAGTGTGAGCTGCTATGGCACGCAAAGGGGATCACTACCCCAGAGTGAAAGGCAAGTCAGTTTGCAACAACGTTGTAGGGGCACACACATAGTTGGTACCATAAGTATGACCCCCATCAGATGGTGGTAGATTACACTGCGTTGCGGAATGCCTTCTTAGCTGAGTTCCATATCCCTGAGTTTGAGCAGAAGAGCATTAGCACTTTGAAAGAGATCTAAAAGGGAATGACAGAGAGTGTGTGGGAATATGACAGCACATTTTAAGACTCTCTTATCAAAACTATCTTATGATATTCATCCTTCTCAGCATGCTCAATGGTTTGTTGGAGGGTTGATATCACTGTTTATGAGAGCACTTTCACACAAGACATTCATAGGCCCGCGTGAGGCCTTAGAGGCTACCCTACATGATAAGGCTATTGGAAGCATAGATACCAGTGTTATCCCCTTCCTTGAGGCTCATATTGCTGCAATGGCCAAGCAGCTAGAGAAGCTATCTGTGAACTCGGTGCATGAGACTTGTAGTGGTCTATGGTGCATGGATTGTGAGATAGAGGGGCACACAAAGGAAAGTTTTCCTTGAAGGTCGATACGTGCCATGACGGTGGACTGTGAGATTTTCCATAGGGATCATGATGCAAGTAGATGCCCACTACTGCAACGTGCAATCCATAAGAATGTGTCTTGCTATTGTAAGATCTATACCTCTACGACCCATGACACCAAGGATTGTAGGTTGATTGACCAGATACATGATGCCATTGATCTTGGTGTGTGCCAGACAAGCCTTGTAAGCAGTTCCAAGGATGATGATCACCACTATGAAGGATGCATGGATGGAGGAGCACGCAGGAGGGGCTCCCAAGGAGGATTTTGTGGCCGTGGTAACCGCAGATTAGGAAGAAGTGAGTTCCCATGTGGGACATGTTATAACTGTGGGTCTACAGAGCATTATAAGCGTGAGTGTCCTGATCTATTGCAATTCTCATGGTGTGGAAAGAAACATAAGTATGAGGAGTTCCCTGAGTTATTTGAGCACATGAGCTAGCAACACCAGAAAGACAAAGGCATTGGGATGGTAAGCATAAAGAAGGTTGACTCACAGTGGATGCCAAGAGTGGTGCGTGAGTTAGGACTAGAACCTGTACTGGTGACGATGCGAGTGAAGGCCACGTGCACCAAGGAGATACCAAAGACAAAGAACACTGGTTATAAGGGAAGAAGTGGTACATGGAAAGTATCCAAACCCTTCTCATCAAAAGGAGGTGTATCAAGAAACCATGGATGTGATTCAGAGTCTACAAGGAGAGATCCAATGTTTGAAGGAGAAATCAAGGAGTTAGAGAAAAGGAAGAATGTTGAGGCTCCATAGAAGGATTTGGATGAGGTTAGGGAAGTATGCAAGATGTTAAGGAAAGATAATATCATTCCCTTGCTAGGAGAATGGTTATAGGAGAAGGTACCATGTGTTGGAGGAGAGAACGAGAGGTAGGTTCTGCATGCTAACCTTCCTCCCCACAACCTTGACTATGAAAAAGAGATAACTTTGAATGTTGTTGTAGATGGATGGCTTCTAAGAAATATTCTAATCGATACGGGTGCAGAAGTCAATGTTCTCACCTTGGATGCATGGCATCAAATGGGAAGGCCCCCATTACAGCCATCTTTGAATGTGTTGTATATGGCGAACAAGACAAAGGCAATGCCCATTGGTGTCTTGAAGGATGCAGTTATCACTATTCAAGGGGCCAAGTTCACTGGAGACTTCGAAGTCTTGGCGCTAGCCAAGGTGGATAACTTTCCAGCATTGCTTGGGTGCCCCTGGTGTTACAAAAACAATGTCGACCTACGGTTTAACAAGGGGTATATCAGTTTTGAGAACAAGGAAGAATGGGTTATCATCCCTTTAACAGATGGGAAGTCAGCACCCTATACTGAGCCCTTGGGAGAGGAAGTCCTTGATAGAATCTATGTGCGCTCTATCAGGGACCCTGAAGTAATTCATCCTACAGAAGGGGTTATTCAGTTTGAAGATGCTCAGTCTATGAGTGATACAACCAACATAACATGTGACAATTGGGTGCACGGGACTTATGAGTTAATTGGGTGACAGTTAAGAGGCTCTGTGACAAGGGTAACAAAGGCGCGCTCAGTCAAGCACCTGGGAGGGAAGAAATTTCCAAGTTACTTTGGAGGAGCCAACCCTGATGATTTCTTGCGGGAGATGGAGGCTCAGTGGAGAAATGAGGACGAAAGAAGAGGGATGCTTAGTTATAACCTACTCAGGACTACAGCGTGTTGGTGGGCAACACATCGTGATATCCTTCTAGAGTGGCGCGAGGTGAGAGTTGCGTTCTCTGTTAGGTTCTCTAGAAGCAACGCACCCACTATCATACAAGACTATCATGGAAAGGAACCTACCTCATTTCATATCCAAGCATGCTAGAAGGCCTGGTATGGGAGGCATGGAAGCCTTACCACCTTCTTTATGCGTGCATAAGTTGTATTCCACCTTGTAAGGATGTGCACGCACATGGTATATACACTCCGAGATGTGTCGCTAGACAAGAAATTGGCATGAGCTAACAATTGGCCTTCTTCAAGCTTTTGAGTATCGAAGCACTAAGCCATTAGTGGATAGAGCACTGCAGGTTGTTAAGAACCTAACGATGGGAGATAGTGTCATGGCAGAAGATAGGATATCAGAGTTATTGGGTGAACCTAGTCTGGAACCACGCCTTGATGAGGAAGAATCAGAGGAGATACAACTTGAGCGTGCATGTACAGGAAAAGAAAAAGGAAAGTTGGTCTACATAATAGATGGTGAAGAGATGGAGAGTTTGGATGCTAACCATACTGAAGGTACACATGAAGTCATGGATAGTGCTAATGAGTGAGACACACATTTACCATGATACCTTAAAAACAAATAAGGTTAACATTGGTTTAGAGGCAAAACCTAAGAAAGCTATCATTTGGGATTATTGGTCAAAGAAAGACATTTCTAATATCATTGACCTTTTGCATGAATTTTAGGACTTGTTCCCACACGGGTACCATGAACTTAACGACGTTCACCACTCCTTGGGGGAAACGAGAATCAATTTGAAGAAAGGTGTGTACCTAATCCGAAAGAGGTTGTATCAAATGAATCCAAATTTGCACGTACAGGTCAAAGAAGAGATAGACAAGATGATCGCTTCAGGCATCATTGAAGCTATGGAGGAATCAGAATGGGTAAGTCCAATGGTCATAAGCATTAAGAAGGACAGAAGGATAAGGATCTATGTTGATTACAGGGACCTGAATGTAGTATGTGTCATTGACCCTTTTCCAACCCCTTTCATTGAAGAAATTCTGGAAGGAGTATTCGGGCATGAGGTATATTCCTTCACGGATGGGTTCTCAGGGTATCACCAAGTCAAGATTGCAAAGGAAGACCAGAAGAAGAAAAATTTCACCACTGAATGGGGAAGTTTTGTCTACATGGTTATGCCTTTTGGATTGAAGAATGTGCCTGTTGTGTTCTCGTGCATCATGGTACAAGCATTTCAAGACTTCATCCATAAGTTTCTCCAAGTCTACCTAGATGACTGGACTAGTGTATGGACTAGGTAAAAGACCATTGTGACAAATTGAGGCTATGTTTGAGATATGTCGACAATTAAGGATATCCCTCAACATTAAGAAAATTTGTTTTTGCTACTCCATTTGGAACCCTGTTGGGGGCATATTATATGTAAAGAAGGTTTACTTGTGGACCCTGTCAAAGTTGTAGTTATTGTAGGATTAGGGGAGCCTACCAGTCAGAGCATGGTCCACGGATTCCTTGGACATACGGGATACTATAAGAAAATTATTAAGGGATATGCCAAGATTGTCTAGCACCCCTTAAAGAAATTATTAAAAACACAAGAGTGCCTTTCATTGGGGAGAGGCGCACAGTAGTTGGCATTTGACACTTTGAAGGATAAGCTTGTCATTGTCACCCATATTACGGTTTCCTTTTTGGGATAATCCTTTCCATGTGCATGTTGATGCCTCAAGGACAGCCATTGGGAGAAGTGCTAGCACAACCTGGTGAGGGGATTTATTGATCAACCCCCTTTGTTTTGCAAGTAGGAAGTTGACACCAGTAAAACAAAATTACACAACTACTGAGCGTGAAGCACTTTCTATGATCTACACATTGCATAAGTTCAGATAGTATCTATTGGCAACACTATTCATATTCTACACAGACCACATGACATTGAAGTACTTGGTGAACAAGCCCATTCTGCAAGGATGCATATGTCATTGGGTCCTATTATTTAAATAATTTGAGTTTTTAGTTGTGGTAAAACTGGGAAAGAGTAATTCAGGACTTGATCATTTATCAAAAATTGACTCGGGGGGAGGATGCGCAGAGCATTGAGGATACCATGGTAGACGTGCAATTGTATTACCAATCATTTAACGCGCGCCCTCATAGACAATTTGAGTGTCATTATAACCAATGCGGTGTCTAAATCTGTATGCAAAAGGAGAAAGGCACCAGATCTAATTCAACAGTACTTCTTCCTAGAGAAAACAGTACAGAAATTAAAAATGCATGAAAAAGAAACACACAACAACTAAACTACTGAAATAAATCTGTAGTAAATAAACTATGTTAAGAAATAACAGAAAAATCCTCCTCCTTGGGGACGAGATAGATTTTTACCATTCGTCGATCCCTATTGGAACATGGAGCATGTTGCAATTAACTTTTAAGAAGCTACACTTGTATTGATTGCAAAATTGATTTACAAAATATGCACCCCTTTCCAAATACATGGAAGAGGTATTTATAGACATTACTCCTAGATTTACTTTGGTCCACACTCCAAGAAATAACTACCTATTATTGGGTGGATTGTATTCAAAGTAATAAATACTAAACAAACTTGACTACAATAACCCACTTATCATGGAGAATATTTGTACAACTCATCCCTTTAATATAGGAACACAAAGTGGACGAGAGTACTTATTCAACATTCCTAATAGCTATTCGCACTATTTAACTCATCCTTGAAACATGGAGATAAATGGAGGAGTGCTAAGTCCATGACTTTGAATTCTTCTTGCGAATGCCATATGCATGCATGAATTTGGATTGCCACATATTTGGATCTGTATTCTTGTTTGATGACATGGAAGGAAATAATGGGCTGAATAGTTCATTATTCCTTTACATTATTTTGAAACAAACCAAAATACTTTCATTAGCTAGGCATTTCCATAGCTGCGTGAATAATTTCCATAACTAGGCATTTTCGTAGCTGCGTGAAGACTTTCGGTAGCTGTAATCTATGAACTTGGAGTACAGTTGCTTATGACCTATTTTCTACACACTATTGCATTCCAACTTTAGAAGAAATATCAAGAAATAACAACAATTAGATTGCAAATAGATTTCTAAAGAGATGATAAGATAAATCCTATATTCTACCTTAAATATCCTATCTGTTATTAAAACTACATCTAAATTCACTTGAAAGATTTATTTTAAGAGACAGAATAAGAACGTTATTTTGTGATATAATGAGACATATTTTTGTCTCATCAAATACCATGTCAGATGCGTAACCGTTTAGGTTGTAGCACGTGCCATCTAACTTAGAGGATATTGTTGTGTTTCTTAGAATGGGTGAGGCCCCAGAAGGAATGAAGGCTTTGGAGAGAAAGCAGTTGGCTATACGTGTCGCACCCTACATGTTGATTAGCGGAGATTTATACAATTTAGGTCATGATGAGGTTCTAAATTGATGCGTGTTAGAATATGAAGATGTTGCAATTATGGAGGAAGCACATGGTGGAATTGTAAGAGGACACTGTAGGAAATGCCTCCACATGGAAGATTCTACTTGTAGGGCATTAGTGGGAGAGTATCTACTAGCATTGTATTCAGTATTGCAAGGCTTGTGATCATTTCCAGTGCCTTGGAAAACTTGGAAGGAGGGATGAACTGCACTTGCGACCAATAGCTAGTACACAACCATTTGAGAAGAGGGAAATTGACTTTGTAGGACCAATTTCACCTGCCACACGAAGGACTAGTTCACGTTATATCATTACTTGTATTGATTGCTTGACAAGATGGGTAGAGGCAGTGCATACAAAGGATTACACAATAGTGACAACCACAAGATTCTTATGGGAAAACATCATCAGTAGGTATGGGTATCCTTTAAGCTTGATAAGTGATAGGGGTACACTATTTTTGAATGAAACAATCAGGATTTTGTTGGCAAATTTCATGGTGGCCCATCATAAGACCACCCCTTATCACCCCCAAGTGAATGGAACTACTGAGGCATTTAACAAAATACTAAGTCAAACGTTAACCAAAATTTGTGATGTTGGAAGACAAGATTGGGATGACAAAGTATCAGTTGTTCTATGGGTATGCAGAACAACCTACAAAAGGTTGAACAAGGCCACACCGTTTCAATTGGTATTTGGCGCGGAGGTTGTTTTACCAATTGAATTTATGTTACCATCGTTGCGTATAGTGCACGTAGGAGGATTGGATGATGAACAAGCGCTTGAAGAAAGGATTGATAAATTAATGCAGCTAGACAAAGGTGATCACTTGTTAGATGGAGTCAAAAGACAGAGGAGGCAAGACAAAAAGCATGGCATAATCGTCATATCAAGAACAAACAGAGGTTGGGCAGATGGTTTTGTTATATGACTAAATTTTTGTGTCATCCTAGGAAGTTGAAAGTCCTTTGGTAAAGACCATACATCATCTCGTACATCCTTGATTCAGGCACTTGCTAGTTACAAGCATTGGATGGGACAAGACTACCAGGCCATTTCAATGGGAGTAGGTTGAAACCCTACTATAAATAAGTCTTGTGTTTGTAAATAAGACAGTATTGCCATTTAGCCTAAGATTTCCCTTAATGTTTTTTTCTTTTTCCCTTGTGTTTCCCTTTCTTGTTGTTTGTTCCTTTTTGTTGTGTTGTTTTGCACACCTTGTGCGTCAGTAACCACTTATTACTTTCAAGGGTTGTGTATGCGTAGAGGACCGCTCATCTGTTTTAGTGTGGGGTGGAGTAGAGCCAGAAGGTTGTAAGGATTTTCGTGCAGGATTGGGCACGCGAGCAAGAGCGCTTAAGATCGGCTTTAAGGGAAAATCTGCGTTTAATGCTAAGTACGTTGGTAGGTGGCATAGCATTTATTGCGGGGGATAGAAAAAAAGCTATAAGTAAAGGGTCGGGCAGATCATTATTTACCTTGTTATTATGAGATTGAAGAGCTCTTACGAACTAGGGCATCCGCGAAGAAAGATTTATGTGAAGGAAGAAGAGTGAAAATTTGAAGTTCGTGACTAGGGTGATCTGCGAACCAGAGTGGAAGGAGTAGACGAGCATAGGGAAGAAGGTTTCAGTGGAATATGTCTTGTGTAATGGTTTTCCAAGTTAAGGTTCTGCAGCTAGGGCACGGGAATAGAAGGATTCTTTCGCGAAGTTGAGCCACAGATTCGAGCAGAGTGAGGAAGAAGAGCAAGGAAGAGTTGTTTTTAACTTGACAAGAAGATAACACCAAAGAAGGCAACCATTTCACCTACGAAGGGCAAGGGCAAAGGAAAACAAACTGCCACAACCATTTTTAATGAGGAGTGGTATGCGGAGATGCAATACCCAGATGGAGTGTTACTTGGGAAGGAATGGGTATCCCATGTGAGGAAGATGGTCGTGAGCGACTACAATCATCGCACAAGTACAACAGAGAAGGAAAAGGCGTTAAAGTTTGTTCGTCCAACAGATAAGAGGACACCAGAAGGGATGCCAATCTACAACGATGAGGTGAAGGTAAAATTGGAGAAGGTCGGGTTGCTACAACTTTACAAGTTGCCCTATTTTGGCAAGCTCGAGCGGCTATACCAGTGGATGGTGTCGCACGTGCACGAGGACCACTTCTACTTTGCGGGCTGCAAAATGTGCATAACTCCCCAACTCAACTCTAAGTTTACCGGCCTGATCTGCGAAGGAGATTCATTAGATGATGACCTAGAGGATAAAGAGGCTATTAAGAAGACCGTGGAGGAGTATGACTATAAGAAGGGGTCTCGCTACTTCGACATCCTTGATATCTTTGACCGAGTGATGAGGATGGCCGCGCACCTAATAACCAAGTTGAATGGTCAAGAGAGGTGGACACATGTAAACAAGGCATGGTTGAATGTGTGTCGGAAATTTTCAGAAGGAACCATCTATACCTTGTCCACCTACATTGTAGAAGAGATCACCAGCACCACGCAAGAAGGAGATAAGATTATGTTTGGCAATGTTCTTCTCACCATCGTCTTCTCAAAAATTGGAGTGCCTGATGGGCCAGAGAATTTCGTATGGGAGTATCCAGATGAAGACCCCTCCCCTGCAAAGAGGTTTGAAAAATACACATGCGACACCATGGCGGCCGCCCACAAGGCGCGCCTGGAGAAATGGTACAAGTGAATGCGCGACACATTCGGGGCTGAGTGGAGGATACCTGAACAGTTGCCAACACTAGTAGATGGAGAAGCTGAGTTCGCTTTCTATCAGCATTTTTGCATTGGCAGGTTCACTCTGTCAGATGGGACCAAGAGCCCATGGTGTAAATTACCCTTCTCTTTCACTGCATAGTATTTCTAAGCATGGGTCAACCGCTTCAAGGAAGCTAAAAGACTAAGGTTCAACCTTAGCGAGGTGGACTAGGACCACCACGACTTACGGAGAAAGCTCATATACCCCAAGAAGCGCGCTTATGTGGAGAAGTATGTCTCCCATGAGGTGTGCATGACAAAACCCATGGCGTTGCCAATTGCTGGAAGAATTGCAGCAAGAATATACTTGTGCATTAGGCCCAAGTATGAAAAGGGCGCTTACTTGGAGAATGATGTCTCCGTCCCAGAGGATCCCACTGGTAGGAAGAAGGCCATGCCAAGGAAAAGGGAGAGGGAAGAGGCGCCAGAGAAGAAAGCACCAAGTGTGCAGACAACACAATTTGTGGGCGCGCCAGAGGCAGGCACCAAGCCGAGCACATATGCGTGTAGGAAGAAGTCTCCCATCAAGGAGAAGGAAACAACACCTAAGGAAGAGGTGCCAAAGCAAGAAGAGTCGCCAAGGAAGGAATCACCTGCTAGAGAGGAAGAGGAAGAAGAATCCCCAATTAAGAAGAAGCAGAAAGTAGTGGGGAAGGCAGACTCAAAAGAGACGGAGAGCTTGGAGGCCTACAGGGGTGAAAGAGACGATGGTGAGGATGAAGAAGTTCAGGATCATCCCATGTACGATGTACACGGCTCGAAGGAAGAAAGAAGTGGAGAAAAGGGTGAAGAAGAGGAAGGTGCTCAAGCAAAAGGGGGGAGTGAAGAAGTAAATACTAAGGACAGAGGACCCCCAACCTCACCAAGGAGCAAATAGAAGAGGCCACAGAGAGAGAAGTAGCGAGCATAATAGAGAAGTTAGTGGAGCAGGAAGTGGAGCGAAGCATTGATGAGATACTCAAGGAGATAGAAGAAGAGAGCGTGGGAAAGGAATATGGAAGCATGGGTGGAGATCCTAGCTTAGCAATGAGCTTTCCAAAGGCAACGTGCACAAGAGAAAAGAGCGTGGTAGTAGCGCAGGGGCAGGGAATGAGTTATATCCATGATCCAAACAAGGTACTACGCGCACGGCACCGTGCCTACAGACTAACTCTTGGCAATGTCTTCATTCAAAGAAGAAGGCGCGTACCCACGAACCAAGAAAATGTTATCTTGGAAGTTTGAGTCCCATGTCGACGAGCCTGAGTTCGAAGTTAACCAGGGGGCGTTGATGAAGGTGTCAGAGACCAAAGGAATAAACCCGCTGGTAAATGCTCAACAATTGTCCGATGAGCAGGTTTGCAAAGCACTCAACAAGGTGTCAATTGAGGTGAAGGCAAGACTTTTTGGGAGGAATGACAGGGTGATATTCCTGGAAGGAGAATTGAAGAAGTAAAAGGAGGCGCTCATTGAGAAAAACAAGGACCTAAAGTAGGAAGAGATGATCAACGCACAGTTAAGGCGCGCGCTGAGGGAGGAAAAGGCAAAGGTGCGCGAGGTATACAAGAAAATTGAGATGATTACAGATATTATTGTCTTAAAGCATCCAAACCTAGCACCGCCGGAGTAGAAATACGAATCAACCTTGCAATGCTTGGAAGATTTGACTCGCATCCTTACGATGGAAAGGCGGACACTCGCCTTAGAATCAGCAGAAGAGGCACTGGTGTGCCTGGAGGAAGAAAAGCAAAAGGTTGTGGAGATAGTCGCTCGATACACTAAGCTCCTTGCCACTGTAAAGGTCACCGCGCAGATAGCTAAAGCTACTTATGACAATTGCGTTGACAAGGATAGAGTAGCAAGTATTCTAGTTGCTACACATGAGGTAGATCTCAAGGAGTTTCAGGCGAAAAATAAGAGAAACAGGGCAGAGCGGGAAGAAATCCTAGCCGAGGTAGAGAAGAAGTCAAAGCCATCAAGACCTTACAGAGCTCGATCAAAAACCGGCTTAAGGAATTATATCCCCAGATCACCCACAGGATGGATACGTTGGATGACCTGGGAAAACAGTTGGAAGACATTGTGAGTATGTTGAATGCGAAGGATGATGAACTAAGTTTTGATGAGGTAAGCACTCTAGTAGATGTCCTCTGTCAATAGGTGCAAGGTGAAGTGGATGCCTGGGAAAAGATTGAGGTAGATATAAGGAAGGATTTCCCATTCATCCTTCAGCAATAAACAGATTCTTCATCATTCCTCCATTCTTTATTTTCTTCCATTTTTCATTCTTCATTCCTTCATTTTTTATTCCAACCATTCAAAGTCCTGCCATTCTTTATTCTTTGAGGAGAGAATGTTTCTGAGGACAGAGAACAAGCTTAGTGTGGGGTGATGTTGGGCCTCAAAATATTGGCTAAGTACCAAAGGGCGCGTGTGTGCGTGAGACCAGTAAAGAAGGACACGCGGGGAAAAGCGCGTAGGACAGGGGTTTTAGAAGGGTTTAGTCGAAACCACGGCGCGCGTGCAAGGCAGAACAAAGGATCTCATGACTCGGCCATAATCGGCTCTCCAAGAAGCACTTGAGAAAAAATGTGACCCGATTAGGCGTGTTGAGTGAATAAGGTGTCAGCCTGGCGACTTGGTGGTCAAGGAAACAATATCCCACACATAGAACATTCCCGAAAGACATCATTACAGAAAGTGGAGAGCTCATATCAGAAAAAGCATGCTC
Source organism: Taxus chinensis (assembly GCA_019776745.2). Classification (NCBI taxonomy): domain Eukaryota; kingdom Viridiplantae; phylum Streptophyta; class Pinopsida; order Cupressales; family Taxaceae; genus Taxus; species Taxus chinensis. The sequence continues at coordinate 41,993,029 of CM034149.1, read as the reverse complement.
CATTGGAGGACCACATGGACACTTGGCAAGCAATCTGCTCCTAGAGGAAGGCATGGCGGTGGGTGCTAAACCTATTTATAAGAGATGCTCTAGAGCGAGGAAGAGACACAGACACGCCTGAATGGAGAGAGGTCGATGAAGGGAAGCTTCAGGATCATCACAAAGAGGATGAAAGGCAAAGCCCTACATAAAAGAGTAGGAGATTCTAAGGGCTAGGGTTACCATTAGAGGGTTGTAGGAATGATATCATATCTAGAGGGATGGGTCTGTGAAAATTTATGTAACATGGGAAGCATAGGTGGGGTCTTTGATACATTAGTCATGTTTGTCTTGATACATTTGGTTTGTTATGACCCTTTTGAATGTAAAGTGGTTATTGGAACTATGATAAATATAAATACATGTCTATGTTCTGAATATATTGTTCATGGGTGCAAACCCTAAGTGTCTGTTTATGTTATAGATCTGCTCTTTGTATGATGTTTCTCTTGTCTGAATGGGTATATTGATATAGTAACTCAGCCTATGCCTTCAGAATGTATGCATGATCATTTACTTTTCTACATTTAATTTGTTATCAATGGCATCATCTTCTCACAATGCTGACATGAAGGAGGGGCTCGACGCCCGCGCGTGCCTCGAGTGAGCGCTCAACACCCGCTGGGTGATAGGCCGAAGAGCATGGGATTAGAGTGTTGTTCTAATGGCACATAAAAATAACTACAATGGTAACAAAACTCTCCATTGTCAAAAAACCCTAGGGATGGTTAAATGTTAATGGTGCATGCCAAAATTTATTAAAATGTTATTCTTCACGCTACAAGTAGTATTCATAGAACTGAGTGATAATATCAATACATGTAAAATGTAAAATATTTCAATGAGAGTTATATAACGACAATTTCATGTCAATAAATCGATTACGCATATGTTTTGTAGTTAGACAATAGTTTACATGTTCTTATCGGTAGATTGAATATGTGTACATTTTTTAGTTGGACAATAGTTTATGCATTTTTCAAGTTTTTAGTTGTAAAATACTTATAAATTTTTAAAATCATCATCTATCGAGACTTACATATTTAAAATACGATAATAAATATTTTATACATACTTATATACAATATATATTGATGTGCAAAAATATATATTAAAATTTGCTAAAACAAATAATGGTTTTCCCTTTTAAATTTTTGTTAGTATAGTATTAATAGTGTTGTTTTGCAAATTTAAAAATGCAATATTAAAAAATTATAATTATTAAAAAAATGTTTGGGCATGTGTCCATTAAATTTAACTTTACTTTTTATCTTTACCTAATTGTTTTGTGAATATTAATATTGTGTAAAAAATGTTATGGTGTCTGGATATACACAAAACTGGAAGAGAGAGAGAGAGTGAGAGAGAATATTATTATTAATTTATTATGGGTTCCTAGAATGTCATCCATATGTGTGAAAGGGTTAATATTAATGTTAATGTTAGTTGAATATGATTATTAATATATAATGGTTATATGATTTTTATTTTTTTTAATATTTATGAAGAAAAAAATTCAAATATAACCCCATATATTTGTGTAATGACATGTAAAATGTAGATTTGACTACCATAATATCATCCTCTCTTGATCTCTACAAAGGAAGCAATAAGAAAAAAAAAATTAAGCCAATCACCAACTAGATAAATATACTTTTATGCATTTTTTGATAAAAAATATGCAACTCTAAACTTTAAAACATAAGAAACTCGACACACAAAAATAACACAAACTATTGATTTGTTCAAAACGTAAAGTTATAATAACTAGTTATGCAAAAATGAATGCATTACTTCATAGCCTACAACATGAACTAATAACGTTACAAAGAATATTGATTGGTGCAAACAAAACAAAATTAAAAGTTGAATCATGTTGACACTCTCATTACTTTGAGAGTATTCACCTTTCTCACCAAAATTTTAAAGATCGTGGTAATCAGTATTACAAAAAGATGTTCATGGGCTCTAAACTAATTATTTTCAACTAAAAGAAATTCAAGTGTTAACTTATGAAGGTGCACAATGCCTACTAAATTGATCTCGGGTTGATTGATGCAAATGGCATGCATTGTTGTTTTACCACCATCTTGACGCGTATCTTCTACATATGCTTCAAGCTCAAAGCCTTTTGTAAAGGAGCGCATGTGGTGAACCTAATTAACACCAATAACTATGAGATGCTGACTTGTAAGGGGGCATTCTACCTATTTGGCATTTGTATATTGAATTTATTATTTAGTATGTGATACTCGTATATACCTCATAGATGTCTCGAAGATATATATATACACACACAAGATACACCTCAAATATGTAATCCTCTGATAAGTTTGTAAACAATGCATTCAACATTTTACATTTTGAAACATTTTAATATTCACGTTCTTTAAGCATTACCAGTTAAAGCCCCTCGATTTGCTAAGACTTCTAAGTAATGGATAAAGTCAAATGCCAAATACGCATTGAAGATAATTACTTTTATCTTCATACAATTTTACTTTTAGTCAATATCGACATGAAATAGCCAAGTTATTTGGTTTTATTTTACCAAAAAAAATACTGCAGACTAATTATATTAATGCTTCTTTCATAATTAAATAACTCCAGATGTAAGTTATGACCTTCACAATTAGCATAATTGGCCAATTACCGAAACTAGAGCTCAAGGGTTCACATTTGGTGTGTGCTTATTCATCCCCATTTTTTTTTTTAATAAAATCATAATGTGACTAGAAGCTTACTTGTTCCAAAAGCAAAATGAGCTTCCTATATAGTTAAATTAAATGTACTGCTCTAAGTGGATTATTCAAATACACTTCCCATAATACCACGACAATATTCTTCTGACATGCAGTGATATTGACTCATGTTTTATGGTATGTGGTACTGCGAAACACAAACCAAAGGTTTGTGGCATCTCCAAGATCATCAATCCAACTTCTTCAGATGACACACATGCATGTCAAGTGGTGCAGAGCAATCTACGTAGATCGATCATGACCTCACAAAACCTTATGTGGCCTTCACCATTGGCTTTGTCAAAGTTCAAAACAGCTACAAACCAAACTGTTGAGGTCCACTCACAACACATAGTACCACCAAATGCTGACAACGTTGCTACCATCGTCCTTGAAGGGGCTTTGTCCTCCATTTGACCATTAAATTTTGATCCCATTCATCCCAACCGCCAGAAGATGATGAGTCATGTGGAAGAGCTGTTGTTTCTTCAATAACGGTTATTTAGCCTAACCAGCTTTGTAACAGTATCTACGCATATCTAGATAGCTAGTAAGCATATTATATCATAGACTTGGCACATGGAAGATAGACAACTATAGATCATTCTCAAAAATCTGTCATGTACAATACACATAAATTAATGAACTTTTTTTGTTACAGTATTATTATTTTTCCTATGCGTCTCCATCTGGATGTTCATTTTTAGATACTTGTTTAATATTACTAACACATGCACATAACTTATCTAGATTCTACAATTTCGAATGTTGTCCTAGGATAACTCTCAGGGTCCAAATCATGCACAAAACAGAAATTTTGAAGACTCGAAGTAATATAATGATGATATGTTTGAACCCCTTGTTCCTTTAACCTCTTCACTTAGGAGGTGAAGTTCACCAAGGCGGGTTTGCAAACACACATGCCATGGTTAAAGCAAGTCAATTTATGATTTATGAGAAGATCCCCATACCAAGCTCAAGTTTTTAAAGCAAGTATATTCAAATTGATAAACTAAAGGTAAAGACAACATGAGAACGAGAGTATTATTTGTATTCTAATGGTTGTGCTAAGTTTTGAATTACTAGATTGAGCAAAAAGGGAAGGATCCCAACAACGTTACTCTTCCCAAACAAGATGTTGCTTCTCATCAGACTCATGTTACAAGAATTCATTTGCAGACCGAAACATGTATATACTGCCATTCTGAAAAATGGCTTATGCCATAGATATCCAAAAATTAAAATAAAGCATGTGAAATCTTTTCGACGATTTGAATTCATGTAACCTGACTTAACAACTTCCATATTCTGTGCTTATATTTTGACTTCCCGTCAAATGTTCTTAATCTTTCAAGAGAATTATCCTGCCAACAAAACATCCTGAAACCCCTTATGATAATAGTAATATTGACATACTGGATGTTTCACTTCTGCTCAAGAGAAACACAAGATTGCAGTCCCAACACGTTCATACAAATTATTTTATATTGTTGATACTATCTTGACAGAATAATAGATATCCACAAAAACAAACATTAAATCTACAAAGAAAAGAAATATCACAAAAACAAACATTAAATCTACAAAGAAAAGAAATATCACACGGCAATTGAATGGAGGGCATACCCATGTGAGGGACTATAGTGCTAAAAAACCATCATGCCAAATATGCAAGGAACAATGACCTTGTTTGTGCTTATGGCATTGTAAATGCAACAGACTGCCAACACTTACTGTATACTTGGATATAAGTATAATTTACTATTTTGGCAACTTACCTCTTTCAGGTTTTAACTTCAATGAAGTGAATAGAATTGTCTCAGAATGTTTCATAGCATATTTTGTTGAACAATTTCAGAGAAGAAGCTGAATAAGGACCCCGGGGATTTGTGTTGAAGAGAAACATTTGTGTGGTTTGTAGTTCACGATGCAATAACTTTTTATATAAGCAAACTGCAAAGACACACTAGGCAACAATGAATCTCAATGTTTTATTGCTTTTAATCAAGAATTCCACACTTCTACACATAGAGATGCAACCCAATTGCTGACAAAAAAACAGCCAAAGCTTCAAAGGAAGAAATGTACCGGCTCTAATCTATAATTAACTTGCTGAGAGAATCAATTAGTTGCTTCAAGTTATGTCTGGTAGCTGCATCCCCCGTCATATCAGATATATCTCCACTAATACTCTGAGCATGCCATATAACAGCATTAGTAAATAGAAAAAGGGTGTTTCCAATTCGCAGAAGAAAATAAAGAGTCTCTATTTTATCAAAAAAGGATGCAAGCATGTGGTACATATTCATTCCAAAGTGATGTAATTGGCTTATAAGGTTTTGTAAGGTGCATATGACGAAGCAGCTAAAGTTTATTTGGAAGCCTTCAACAAAACTTAATGGAGAAAAAAAGTATTCAAACGAAAAAAGTTCTCACATGGGTATTATCAAAAAAGAAAAGGTAACAGTTGGTGTAAAAAGTGGACTTTCAAGAGATTTCCAAATAATGATTGGATACATGAGTAGAAAGAGTTTCTAGAAACAACTGTGTAAGAGTTTACGGATCATACTCCATGCATCATTTTCGTATCCTGATAATGGATCACAGAGTGTGATAGGAAATGTTGATCCAAACAATCTTACTGAGTTACTTCCAAGAGCTCTTTCGACTCATCTTATGAAGTGTGAAAACATCAGATCTCTGATTGGGAACTTCAACTTATATTGCTAGATCGCTATTTCACAATTTCTTATCAGTTTCCCAGCATGGATTGAATGATCCCTCTATTCGGGGTAATACTCAGTAGGATTTCATAATAAATAAATTGAAATTTCTTCATTCTTATAATTCCAAGATATCTTGATAAGAGTTGGGATGGTGATAAAACAAGTTGGCTGAAAAATCATTAGTACCCCTATATCTTTCAAAATGAGACTCAGGCAACATCATGAAACCTTTGGCAGCATCTGCACGAGAGATATGGGACCCTAATGAAAGGGAGATTAAAATGCTGGTGTGATCAAGTCCTATTGCGTCCAAGTTTTTTAAACATCAAGGGATATGAAATAGCATTTACTATTTATTGTGCAGTCTACTAAATATCCAAGAACTAGCTTAACATTTTATTTGACAACGGTAACATGAATTGTAGGCTTCTATTTTAGTTTAATCGTCAACGGCCTCTCTAATCTTAATATGGAAGCAAGAAAAGATGTACCAAGACATTGATTTTTTAGTTTTACTATAGACTTCATCAATGACATTCTGAAAGGTTACACATTCTATCCCAAGTGTCCTATGAAATCAGGTGTGTCCAAAAACAGTTTACATTTGACTTCCCTTAAACATAATCAGTTTTAAAATTACATATAGAATAATATATTTGCAGAAGCTGACATAAGTACTCGGTACAACTCAGGCATACCTCAATATTCTTCAGGGTCATTATTAGAGTGGAGACTGATTGCCGAAGCAAATCTGTGTTCTCTGGAGTCAAAATTGAGGAATTCAGTTTTCTGCAAGATATGACGAGGGAAAAGAACATTCATTAGCAGCTAATAATGCACTATTTCATCATATCAATTCAATTCTGCCAAGTTCAGAAAACATACTTCAACAAGCCTCCTGATTCCTTATTCATATTACCACATTTTCCACTCGAATAATTCTTTCCCTTCTACACAAAAAACTTAAAAGCCAGGAAAAACAATATTTATTCCATTGTCTAGTCTAGGAAATTCGGAGTGTTAACAAACTCTCCAACAAAGAAGAATTTATGGATGGATACAAGTGAAAAAAATACCATGATATTTTTAAGCAAAAGTTCACAGTATTCATGTGCTTGTTATGGTGAACATGGAGAGTACAAATATAGGAGCTTCAACAAATATTTGGTTAAAATAATGGGGATTGATGATAGGCTCGCACCTTAAAGGACTGCAAAAATATGCCCAGTTACAAAAGCAGCTTTTGAATCTACGAATCAAGAGATAAAATGGTCATGCTAAAGACAAAGTGGCTACTTCTAGAAACAGTGCTGGTATGCTTCCTACTAAGGCCATGTGAAGATGAAAGCAAAAATTTATGAATACGTGATTTTCTGAGGCCAAATCTACAAAGCAATTAATTGCAACGAACCCAATGATGGAAAGTTGAAACATGGCACATGTAGACGACAGTTTTCTAGAAAGACTCTTGGTTGTAAAGATGTACAGGGATTATGATTTGAAAACGATCCTCTTTATTTCAATCTCCCAACGAGGGCCCCTAAAGATACTGTTGTCACCCAGAAGTTGCACCCTGATAGAGAATGGTGTGTGTATTCTCTATCTTGTTAGCAAAATTGGAACACCTCAAGGTTGTGGGTAACCTATGTCTGAAGTGAACCTCCAAAGAGGGATGGTTCCCTTGTGAAGCACCTAAAAAACGAAAACTTTGACAAGGAAAAGGGAAGAGGAATGCAGAAAATGAGAAATAGGGGTGATACACCAATAATTGAACACTTGTATGTAACTCTACACACAAAGAAATTGAAGATCCACACACCTGCACAACTCTAGACTATTTTGCATAATAAATTCAAGGGTTTAGGAAGAATGATAGTGGTAGAGGCATTGAATTCCACACTAAGGCAACACAATATCCTATCAAACACAATGAAAAATCTAAAAACAGCAGTATGGAAGGACAAAAATGAAACGTTTTTTATTCAGAGGTGCAAGTACAAGGCTAAAAATGCCAGAGAAAATCAGCCCAAGTGTGTCTGATTTTTACAATCATGAAAACAGCCTAAATAGACTGATTCCAGAAAGAATAAACTGCTCCTTATGCCATGAAGAGACTGTTGGCGCATGGGGACAGCAGATCCTTTTTTTTATTTAATTCTTTCCCTCTATTTCTGTCCACGGCACCAACTTCTAACAGCAGTTCTCTTTTATTTAATTCCTTCTATTGTTGGCACATGGGAACAGCAGTTACTTTTTTATTTATTTATCTCCCTTCCACCCTGCTAGTGCATGGGAAAGAAACTGACTTTTATTTATAAAAATCCATTCTATCTTTGGCTGGGACGGCAGTTTGACTTTTTATTTTTAGCCTTTTCCTCCAAAATTATCACCTCAGTCAACCACAGCTTGACTCATGCAAGGCCTTCTATTTTTATTTATTTAATTCTGTGCATCCTTTGCCTGAAATAGAAATTAATAAATTTATTTATTTCCTTCCTTATCTCTCCTTGGCGTCAATTATAGGACTGCAGCTCCCTTTTATTTATTTATTCCTCCATGCATGCACCTTATCTTCTTTTGGCACAGACTATTAAGAATAGAACAGCAGCTATCTTTTATTTATTTATTTTTAATTCATGCACCTTCCTTATCTTTGGCGTAAATATCAAGGTGCATGAAATATGGTAACAAATATACTCAATTGTAATTTTGTTTTTACTATACTTCTCAAGGAACAAGACACGAGAGCATTAAAAGCATTAAGTGGATGGTGCATGGATATAAACATAATTACTAACGCTATTAATCATCAAGGGGCTTGTTGGCACATTGCAACCCCCATTCATTCATTCAACGTGAGATTGAGGCGGGCTCAGCGAGAGCAAATCACATAGCCACCATCACATGTGAGTAAGTGCCTTAGTGTGTATGAGGCCCCTCCTTTCCCACTATTTCACCTTGGCATTATATATCAGACGCTCATTGATCATCATTTCGACCTCCCTAGGTCCCCCTTAACCCTTTTTGAGCTTTTTGGACCATTTTGTCCATAGCCAAAATGGCAGCTTACCATTTCAACAAGGGCCGGAATGGGACTTATGACTTATTTTGGCCCTAAAACAGGTCAATTGTTTTGACCATAGCTAAAATAGTCTATTTTTAGGGATTTTACCCCTTATATACTTCACCCATATATATAGGGCCTCAAAAAATGTGAATTCCGGAATCAACAATCGAATGTCCTCTACCTTTTCTTTGATATTCAATAAGTCCTACCAATGTCTTATAATCACCTTGGGAGGACAAAGGGACTTCACTGAAGGAATACTATTTGCCATACATACCTAAAGCTAGAATAGAGGAACAACAACAAAACCTAGCAAAGCCTTCCTGATATATTAGGTCTTCTCTATTGTTCTTAGCTTCACCTATGGCCATCAAACCTCGTGACATGATTGCTCCAATCCAACGGGGAGATCTCTACACCAACAGTTCTCCGAGGTAAGTACCCCTTTGCCCTTCTTTTTCTTAATTTTTGGTTGTTATATTTGCACACTAGCACACTACTCAACTCCTTGTCAGTTTGTTTTCATTTAATTAGTAATTTGTCTATTTGAGTGGATGTTAAAAGAGGTTTCTCTTCTTGTAAGTTTATACACTTAAGCTAAGATACCACTTTCTAAGTGCATATGTTTCGGTGAACCCTACAAATGGAAGAAACAAAATACATGCAAAAGGTTTGAAAAAAAGGGGTGAAAACAAATGGTCAAGCACATGCATAGTTCACTATAGCCTAAAGCAATTGTCCAGTTTGTTGGCTTGCATTAACTAAAGGAAGGGATTTAAACATCTAATCTACTTAGTAATGTAAAGCAAGATTAACAGAAATATAATTACAATAAATGAAACTCATATGTTGAACTAGATTGCAATTTGTAATGGAAAATATTGTGGGGCATACAGATACCTAATCTGACAGCATATAAAAAATGACTTTCACTTTGCAATCAGGGCCCTCATATCTAGCAATATAGCAAAACATACAAATAAATATAGCAGCACATAGAAAACAAATTTCACTTTGCAATCAAGGTGCCTTCATATCTAGCTCCAATGAAACATGCAAAGTGTCTACCAACTCGATGTCAAGTGCTCCTAGCCGGGATGGAGGATGAATAGCCCACAATCTAAAAGAAACGACTAGTGGCTCCTTGAGAGGACCCTCCTATCCAACATGCATCGTGACCTTACAAAAGAGAGGGCAGTTGACCAAAGCCGCACGAACTTACCATGTTGAGGAGTTCCCTTAGACTTTCTAACATCTAAAGCAAGTTCATCATCAGGTTCTCGCACATGTCATGGCCCCTCGGCCAAATCATATGAGCCAAAGCAACCTTATTGTGGACTCTTGCACAACAGCATGCCTTAGAAGAGCTCAAGAAGCACCTTTACGCAACACCTATTTTGGTAAACCCAACATTGTCCAACCTTTAAATATCCAGGTCGATGCATCTAACTATGCACACGGCATAGTACTCGTACAACATGGACATTTGGTCACATATCACTCAGAGACATTCGGCAACACGATTCCATTCTATTCCACCTATGAGAAAGAGTTGTATGCCATCATGCAAGTAGTCAAGCAATGGCCCATTACATCTTGGGTAAGGAAATGATCATCCATTCCAATCATAAGCCACATCAGTTCCCACACACACAAAGCAAGGTGGAGAACGCACGCCACATGAAGTGGATTACCTACTTGCAACAATTCCATGTGGTGATCAAGCACAAGAAGGGTAAAGACAATAAGGTGGCAGATTGCCTCAGGTGCCCTCCAATGTAAGCATTCATCACACTGCTTGTGTAGACACTCAAATTTAGCAATTTACTCTTTGACGCTGCTAGTTTTGACAATGCACTCTTTTTAAGATAGATACAACCTTTGCATTCCCACTTAGCACATTCTGGAGACTCTTGTCTAGCTTGTTTATCCTTACACACTAACATGTCGTCAATTTATGAGAAAACTATGCATAAAATTCATAGACAAGCATCAATTGGCAAGTTGCAACCTTCATAATGCATGTTTTCCATCCCCGGGCAAGGTCGTACAGTTTGGTTAGGATGTCATATCCGGTCCTGGCCAAATTGTACGGTTTTGCACTGACATGTTTCCAACTTTGCTTTCAATTTCATATTCTTTGTTGGGTTTTTTAATCCCTTTGGGTCGGCCATCCTTAGATAAAACACCTACGGAACCCTATATAAGCGAAGTAAACACTACCTCATTTGGTAACCTAGAAATCCTATAGCCCTATATTGATACACTCACTTCCAAGATTTGCAAAAGGCACCCAAGGCTCACTAAATCTCCCAATAGCACAACTACATTCATTAGGGCAGCAATCACTACAGGTTTGAAACTTTTTACCAGGTCAAGAGGTCAGCCAATCTCATCTACAAGCACTCAAACATCCATTCTCCAAGTATTTTAACAAGAGCCAAACTCGACTCAAGCATTGTCAAAGGGAGTCTCCAAATCTAGTTGCATTCATTCAAATATCACATGCTAGGTAGAAAACGACGTGCAGTTTGAGGCCTCTTTGGAGTAGTGCCAACATCGGCGGTGTGCGGGGGTGCCCACAACCCAACTAATGTTTGTTCTGTAGGCTCTCCCGCCCGTGGTTAGGGTTTGAGAACTCATTCAGGATGTTCAGAGAGCTTTGAAGCATGATCACAAATTAGTGTTTGACAGTGACAAATAGTTCCAAGCAAGCGACCATCTCAAGAAGTTGCAGGCCTTGAATCCAAATAGGTCCAAGAATGAACAAAAGGGTCAACATTGTACGATACTGTCCTAGCAAAAGTGTACAATCCCGCACCAAGTCAATTCCCAATCACAATCACATAAATGAAGCATCATCAATCCCAATTCTACTTATTCCAGCATTTTGCACACCCAAGGCTTCCCAAAACCATCTATAATCAGCTAAGTGAACTTGTCTCCTTGTGTTTTCATGTTAATATCTTGTTTAGTACATCAATTGCACATATTAATGCATTGTTTTGATATTGGTAATTAATGTGGAAGTTAATTAATTACAATAACCTCCTATAGCTAAACCTTACATCCTTTAGTGTACACATTTCACTAATCTTAGATTTCACATAATCTAACTATGGTGTAAACAACTTGACATGTGCAGCCACAACTTTGTTGACTGGGTATCTTCATTCAACAAACAAGATCTTTACAGAAGCTTACACCGCCCTTACGCAAGGTAAACATGCTCATGAATTCCACATATCCAACAAGCTTCTCTACAAGCCTAGGCATTGTTGTGTTCTTAATGGCGCACCGAGTCAAAGACTCATCTACGAGGTGCACTACACCAAGACAGTAGGACACTACAGCATTATCAAGACATTGGCACCACTACAACACGTCTATTGGCCTCACATGCACACAAACATTGAGCACCCCATCGAATCTTGCATTCCATGTTTCATTGTCAGGCCTATGAACAAGAAGCTAGGACTTTAGCTACCTTTTTCGGTTCCATCGAATCCATGGGAATCTGTCAACATAGATTTCATGACTGGACTACTTATGACGAAGCACCAAAATGAATCTATGTTCATTGTAATGGATAGATTTTCATAGATAGCCATCATGGTTTCCTACAAGAAGAGCATCAAAATGCATGAAATTGCATGCTCCTCCAACTATTTTAGGTTCACTCTAGGCTCCCAACATCCATTGTGTTTGATCATGACCCGTGCTTTGTCATCCGAGTCTGGCAAGCCTTGTGGGAAATGATGGATATATAATCGGTCCAGTCTATGGCATTTCATCATCAGATAGATGGACAAACAAAAGTTTTCAACCACACACTTGGCCATTTGCAAAAGTAAAAATCGTGTCGTGACACGCATCACAAACCTTGTGAGTTCATGGTTGGAAATAAAGTCTCGTTACATCTTCAAAAAGAACGCTTCAAGGTTCCACACCAAAATATCAAGCCTATGTGTTATGGTCCCTACACCATATTGTGCACACCTCGTGAGAATACTTTTTCTCTTGATCTGCCACCATACTTGGGATTACATATGATGTTCAATGTGGAAATCCTTGAGCTATAGTTTCCACCTTTGACTGAGTCGGCAATAGCTCAATATCCTTCTGGTTTAGATCCTAAACACTAGCAGACAGCATTGAATGATCAAATCAACCGCCAAGGCACGCACCAGTTTTTCTAAGTGGTCAAAGACTGGGCAACACAGTGATTATGCAAGTTGTAAAGCCTTCAGTAACTTCAAGTTCAGTTTGCACAACTGACTAAAGACATAATTCAGACCATTGCTCCTCAAGAAAAGGCAAATGATCTTTGTGCATCTATGTGAGTCTGCACAGTATTCCTTGAGACTTGGAGCTCTCCAACCTTGCAGCATCTCACACCACTCGCATAGACACGTGCTACCTTCATGGACTAGCACATCACCTTGCAGACTACTGAGCAACCTCCTAGTGCTACACAACGTCTCCTAGACTCCATGCCCTACATGTAACCTCATGACATACCTAGACATTGGCACCATGTTCCTCGTCATACCACACATCACCACACTTTCGTGGAAGACCTCCAAATGCAGCGTCCACATGTTAGCTTTGTGTTGTTGCACAACACGGCACACCAAGTGGAACTCTCCATGTGAGTGCCATGTTGAAGCACTTGTCAGCAAACCTTAACATTGAAAGTGTAACCATCACACATGCAAGAAGTGCGACCATTACTCGGGAAAAAGATGAACTATCCTTTTCTATCAACGTTATTTGTTGTAATTGCCTTCTTGGAATGATTTTATATCAGAATCCATTCAATGCTAACGAGTCAACAAAATGGACATGGCCATCTGTCTCACATGTTAGCTTGTCGTAAGTATTGATCATTGATTAATCAATTAATCATGTTCTAGTCTAGGAAAATCAATTAGGAAGTGCCTTCCATTTCTGATAATGAGAGTCCTCACTCTCAGCATTCTTGAACATTATACATCTTTGTACTCCACCTTATTTTTCCTCATTGAATAGAATTTGCACTATTCTACAAAGATTTTCTATATTCCAATATGTTTCGGTTTTATGTTGTAATAGTTCTCCATTGCATATTCTATAACCCATGAGTTGTCAGCCAAATTACAAGATTGTCTCCATCACCGGCATCCTGTAGACACAAAATCACGCACTTTGGGTAATTATCTAGTCTCGATTGCATACTAATATTCATATGGTTCCTAACTAAGAAAAGTACTAATTAACCCATGTCGTTGCCCACCTTTCTTTGCTTTATGATTCTGCTTTCAGTCTTGCACTCTTACTTGCTTAGTTTGTCTTTACACCTTTCGGCATTTGTCATTCTAGACACCAGCGCCCAACCAAGACACCAGCGCTAGGCGCCCCTGTCCCCTCTGGGCACCCTTGTCCTCTTTGTACTTCGGTCACATTTTTTGGGTCCTTTCTAGCCGTTTAAGCATATTATCTTTTTGGTAGTTAGCCTTTTCGGGGTTAATTACGAAGTTCAAGCAAGGGAATCATATAAATATAAAGTTATGTGATCATAATAAGGGACCAAGCATTCAGCATCTACTATCTCCACTTAAAGTTGCATCCATCAAAGGCATCTATAGCTCCATTTGCATCCATCTAGCTCCATCACAAGGGACACAAAGGTTGGTTCATCATGCATCACACTTCATAGGAGGGGAGTCTATTGTTTCCACGCACACATTTATTTACATTCTACATCTAGTTACCTGCTCGCTACTTTAAGTGTGTCACGCACAAGAGCAACCTAGGGCACAATTTCGCACACACACAGAGAGAACTACATTGGGTCTAAGATGTAGTGCAGCGCTCAATTGTAAGTCCACCATTGTGGTGGATGAGGACAGTCCGACCCCTCATTTTGCATCTTTCTTTTTTGGATTTGATGTCTATCTGAGGGTTTTGCAAGTGCTTTCTTCATTGCAGGTTTACAACGACCTCGGCGATCTTACAACAACATACAGGCAATCAAAGGCGAAGAAGTGCAAACCTCTTGCGACACCTCAGAGGAGGTTTTCTGAGCATCTACGCAGACCAAGGCGCTCAGAAACCAAACCAAGGTGCCCACGGGCGCCCCTATCCTTCTCCAGGCGCCCCAGTCCAGTCAAATCTGTCACATCTGCATTTTTCCAGGAATCAGCTAAGGCTCTTCTAACCCTCTTTGTAATTAAGGTCTCATATTTTTATTACTTAATTGCTTAGGTATTACTTCAGTATTTATTTATTTACTGTAAACTTGCATTAGATTAGGCTATTATTTTACATTTTAGCGTAATCATTTTGGTGAACCGGACCTTCGACTCCACCTTCCGTTTAGGGCTATTATCCTCCTCTTACCATGGCTTACTCTCATGGCGACTTTACTGAAGAACATCTTAAAGCCTTTAATGATGATATTGTTGAGCATCCCCAAGATCTAGACTTACTCTTACATGTTGCTCGTGAGGAAGCTACCAATTTGGCGGATCTTACTGCTTCTGCGGCCATCTCCACTTCCATTGCTACTCAACCACCTGCTTCTACTCTTCCACCTATTTCTATCATCCTCGTTTCTATCACTACTCCCACCAATCACTTCACGCCACCTCTTATTTCTCACACACACAAGTTTCTTCTATTCGCACACAAGACTTAGCCTCCCTCTATCAAGACCTCCAAGCACAAAATCGTCAATTACAACAGGTTACTTCTCGTGCATCTCCATCTTTGGATTCCACTTTATTGCTACACACTCCATTCGCCCCTGCCATCTCCATTTATTCACTTCCTCCTAATTTTGTCACCCCCAAGCTCCCCATTTTCAATGGGCATGGTGACCCACAAGAGCATCTCCAAGCATTCTAAGTAGTTTGCCTTGATTTTGCGGATGATCATATTCTTCTAGCTAAAATCTTTCCCCGTAGTCTCCATGATTATGCGATGCATTGGTTCTATGACCTACCTATTCATTCAGTAAACTCTTTCACGCATCTAGCTAATGCTTTTCTCACTCACTTTTCTATCAACATGAGCTCTAAGATCTCCTATGCCCAACTCGCACAACTTAAGCAAGGATCTAATGAACACTTAGCAGATTACGTCTTGAGATATAAAAACAACTTAGCTAAGATGTCAAATGTGCTTGCAGACTCTGAGCTTCAAGACTTATTCATCCAGAGTCTATTGCCGCATCTCTAGGAAAGTGTTCTCTTTGAGACCTCTCCTTCATTCAATCAACTCTATCATACTCTTAAGCTTCACGAAACCAAGCTCTTATCCATAGGCAAGCTTAAATATCAAGAGCAAGCATCATCTTCTACACGTTTTCAAAGTAAGTCAACATTCAAACCGTCTGCAACTAAACCAACTAACACAAAAAACACTGTTAACACGGTATCCACTACCAAAGAGCTTCAATCGTAACCGCGACGACGTACATATGCTAAGTAAATTGTCCCTCCGCATATCCTACTACCACAACTTATTAATAGCAATCTCATCACACTTCCTCCTCTGCTCCAATTAGATCCATCTCAACCACAAGGACATAATCATAATGAAAATTTTCATTTCGACTATCATCAGTGCATAGGGCATTCTACAAATCATTGTTTCAAGCTTCGTACCCTCATTCAGGACCTAATCAACGATGGTAAACTTGAGCTTCTAGAACCTACAGTTTTTGCACCTGTTAACAAAAATCATAAGCTCCAAATTTTTAACCCCCTACCCAAACATGACAAGAAAGCAGTTGAATCTTCAGTTAATCACGCATACCACGCAGTGCCTCCTCCTGCATTAGGGGCTCTTGACTTTCTAGTTGCGCATACTGACACTTCTCCATCAATCATTTCCTTCTCTGACCATGATTATCATGCGCCTTTCTCTTCTATCACTTACATATTAGTGCCTCTATCGGATCTGTCCCTGCTAATAATACTAAGGTTGATCCGTCTTGACCCATCAGCGCATGTTTTATTCCACTTCTCATCACTATTGGCTATCCACTATCACAAATTTCATATCCCATGAACAATTCATATGGTGTTGTCATACTTCACGTTACGGTAGGTCCTCTCACTATGCTTGTACCCTTCCTTGTCAGACAAGCAATCGACGGATGTGACATTCTTCTAGGCCTCAATTGGATTCGTAGGTCTAAGTCTATCATCTCCATGAATCATTTGCATCTAAAATTCATTCATAACAATCAAGTCATTTCTATCGATGGTGTGCCTCCATCTACTCCATGGTCGCAACCGCCTCTCACAACGGTTAATGCATCATCCGCTTCATCTAGTAGGCCACGACCCATAGCACTTAAAGCACAATCTACTCCTAGCTCACCTAGGCGTACATACCTCATGCGGCCTCATCACTCTTCAAGTCTAACGCACCAGTATAGGTTCATTCCCAGGACAATTAGTGCATCTAGGCACAAATCACCACCTCATTTTATTCCACCTAGGTGTCCATCACCACCGCATTCTGCTTCACATAGGTCTCCATCACCTACACATTTTGTTACATCGCAGTACTCACCATATACTCATCCATCGCATGCATATAGGCTTCACTCACCTGCGCAACGTTTATCTACTATACCACCAATCCTAGAGCATGATCACACACTTTCGTCACCACAATCATTGAGTAGAGGACCTTCCTCCTTTACTTTCATCGGATAGTTCACTCACCACTACACACTTGGGGGGCATTATGCATATTTCCCCCTCTAATTGACAATATGCATCTTATACTACACACAAGCTAGTCTCGACATTACCCGATGACGCACTCTTGTGCTTCGGTTCACACTTGACTGTTGAGGGCATCATATACACATGAACCTCACACACTACACAATGGACACTACACACAATGCATCTTCACACATCTTACTCTTTGATACATACACATCATCTTATATTTTACATCCTACATCCTACATTTTGCATCTTACGTCTTACCTTTTTTTTGGAATTGAGGGTGTTGAAAGGACCCACATCCTTGTACAATTGAGGATTTTTTGAGAGGATTCACAACCTGGTTACAATGAAGGGGACCACTATTAGGAACCCAATTGGAGCAACCATGAAACCATAGTGAAGATGCAGCAACCAACGACAACGGCCGCAACGAGTGGGATAACTATCAGTGATTGAAGCGAGAGGAACAGCCACCAGCATCAACAGCGAGAGGAGCAGCCACCAGTGTCAGCAGCGAGAGGAGCATCAACAGTGAGCAGAGCAGCCACCAGCGTCAGCAACGAGAGGAAGATCCGCTAGCGTCAGCAGCGAGGAGTAACTACCAGTGTCAACACGAGAAGAGAAGTCGCCTCTAGCGGCGAAACCACCTCCGAGGAGGATCGTACCTCAGGAGGATTTGAACCTAGGTGGGCAAGCACACAACCATGTGACTTAACCGCGCCACTCCCACCCCATCGGCATCTTACGTCTTACCTTTACTATGCATCTACACATCTTATCTCACCTACGCATCTTGCATTACATACTATACATCCTACATTACAAACTACACATTACACATCACATAGCAATTTCTCATCACCACATTACACATATTACACATTTTTACACGCCTACTTTTACGTGCTACATTCACTACCCGATGACACACTCTAGTCTCACGGTCCATACTGGATTGTTGAGGGTATACATATCGAATGGACCTCATCACACTCACACATTCAACCATTCAGCCTTTTTCTCGTGCGACATTCCTTGATTAGTGATATACGCCATAGGCTACATCGTCACTTCCTCTAGCATCATCTCGTAATATACGCTTTACGCTTAATCATCACTTCGTCTAGCATCCTTTAGTGATATACGCTTTAGGCTAAATCGTCGCTTCTTTCGTTACCTTGTTGTGATATACGCTTTAGGCTAAATCATCACACATCCTCGCACCTCATCTCTATGTCACATATCATCACTACACATTCATCACATCACGCTACACACAACATATCATTCGACCATTTCCCCATGACTCACTCTCGTTAACGGTTCATTCTTGACTACTAAGGGAACATAAATAAATGAACCTCACTGCATACAATTCCATTCACTCTGAGGGCACGCGGCTCCTATCATTCGCTTTGCATTCCATTCCATCCATCCACAACATATTGTATATCTTGGTCGCATTTATTTTTGCTTGCATTTACTTGTAGATGTTCACTTTATTACACATGCTAGATAGATATCTTGTATGTCATTATCTATATCATACACACATGCGCGTTCACTTGCTTTCTCTAGTTGTGATCGCAAATTATACAGGTCCATTACACGTAGCATGGATGCTTGGCACAGTACCTAGTACCAGTCCCACAGCGGCTCCTAGGGGCATTCACTTTCATACACTACAAGTGTTATCGTTTCATTTTGTTCCATAGCACACTACTTTATCAGATTATACATGCTTTGACATACTTTTTATCTTCTAATATGCTAACGAGTGCTTCATGTGCAACATTTGTTTTGCAGGACTATTTGCCACCATGGTTATCTGTTATATTGTTTGTACTTGTTTGTCAATATATGCCATTGTTTGCGGGCTTTGCCCTTTGTCTTGTGTGCACACTTGTATGCCTTTGGCTTTATCGGCCTTGATTGTCTTGCGACATCATGAGTGATGTCCCATGTTTTCAACCCGCTTTTTGCAGTCTACATTGTCTTTTTGTGTGTTTACTTGCATCTTAGCATATACATTGTCTGCTTAGCTTACATGAGTGTTTGTCTTTGCTTATACTAACACTTGTTTTTCCTAGCCACTTGTTTGTGTGTGCCTTGGTTTCTACCAAGCACATTCCCTTCCCCCTGCAGGGCACAGTTCAGTACAGCGGTTGATCCTCTTTTTGGGCCACATACTCCTGCACCGTTGCATGCACCCCAAACGAGGGGGGGCATCATTTGGGTGAATCAATCACCCCATACAAAGTATACACAACACTGTACAGTACTAGTACAACATAGTTTCAGTTTCGAACCGAGCTTAGAATCAGACTTGCATCCTTAGTACACAGCGGCCTTCCCTGAGTGCTAGTAACATTGGGGCAATACAGCGATCTTTCCTAGAGTGCCAGTAACCAAGGGACAATTACACAGTTCTTTGACATGTCACAAAGGCTTTTGATAGGGCAGAGGGTCCTTTAGCACTGGGCATTTACACAACGGCTTTTACAAGGCAGACAGTCCTTAGCACTCGTACACACTATCTGTAGTGGTGTTTTATACAGCGGGGAGTAGTTAAAGGTTGGAGGGCGACACTAGATATTTTCTCCCTACACTTCTTCCCCTCAACATCATGTTCAAAATCCTTTCTACACTCTTTCCTCATCAAGGATCAAGTGCACATGTTCCTTTTTCACATTTTCAGCATTTTTTACATACTTCCTTATGTGTTTTTTATACATATACATGCATATTTGACTACTTGATCGTCTTCTCTTTTGCAGGTCCATCCATATGAGAAGCAGGTATTCAACATCAACAACATCACACACATCGTCACCAGCAGCAGATACAACACCACATCCACACACGCGTTTCCGCCCTAGGTTCATTTTCATCACCTTTTTACACTTTTTCATCTTTAGTTTCCACGCTACATCTTTTTATCACTCCACGCTTTGTTTTTTCCTTCGGCACGCTTTTTACATCATCTACATGAATATCAGGTACGCATCTCTATCTACTTTATGTTACCGAACTTTCCGCTCACCAACATAAAGTGGGGGCAAATGTAGACACAAAATCACACACGTTGAGTCATTATCTAGTCTCGATTGCATACTAGTAATCTGGGCGCCCTTGTTCTCTTTGTAATTTGGTCACACTTTTTGGGTTCTTTCTATCCATTTGAACATCTTATCTTTATGGTAGTCGGCCTTTTCGGGGTTAATTACGAAGTTCAAGCTAGGGAATCATATAAATATGACATTATCTGATCATAATAAGGGACCAAGCATTAAGAATCTACTATCTCCACCTAAGGTTGCATCCATCAAAGGCATCTATAGCTCCATTTGCATCCATCTAGCTCCATTACAAGGAACAAAGGCTAGTTCATTCGCATCACACTTCATAGGAGGGGAGTCTATTGTTTCCACGCACACATTTATTTACATTCTACATCTAGTTACTTGGTCACTACTTTAAGTGCGACATGCACGAGAGCAACTAAGGGCACAATTCCACACACACACAGAACTACATTGTGTCTGAGATGTAGTGCAGCACTCAGTTGTAAGTACACCATTGTGGCGGCTGAGGACAGTCCGACCCCTCATTTTGCATTTTTCTTTTTCAGGATTTGATGTCTATTTGAGGGTTTTACAGGTGCTTTCTTCATTGCAAGTTTACAACGACCTCAATGATCTTACAACGACATACAGGCGATCAAAGGTGAAGAAGTGTGAACCTCTTGCGACACCTCAGAGGAGGTTTTCTAAGCATCTGCGCAGACCAAGGCGCCTAGAAACTAGACCAGGGTGCCCATGGGCGCCCCTATCCTTCTCCAGGCACCCCAGTCAAGTCAAATATGTCGCATCTGCAATTTTCTAGGCTTTTGTGCAACGGTCCTCCATCTTTGTTCAGCAGGTCTCCACTACGACACAAACCAGCGACCTCTTCAAATCAGCTAAAGCTCTTATAACCCTCTTTGTAATTAGGGTTTCATATTTTTATTGCTTAATTGCTTGGGTATTACTTCAATATTTCAGTATTTATTTATTTACTGTAAACTTGCATTAGATTAGGCTATTATTTTACATTTTAGCGAATCACGTCCTATGCCTCATGGTGCAAATCAGCCTAAATCCAACGAGGCATTGGAGAGGCTGAGGATAAGTGGCAGGCACAAGGAAGATTCTAACTTGTTATAAAGTAACAAAAGACGGGCTACCTAGAGCACTGACACGTAAAACGATGT
The DNA here is from genome assembly GCA_019776745.2 of Taxus chinensis. Classification (NCBI taxonomy): domain Eukaryota; kingdom Viridiplantae; phylum Streptophyta; class Pinopsida; order Cupressales; family Taxaceae; genus Taxus; species Taxus chinensis. The sequence goes on along the minus strand of CM034149.1, from coordinate 41,971,472 downwards.
GAGAACTCAAGCAAGAGGTGTTTGATGACATGGGTTGAGTCCAAAAAGTACAAAAAGACTAGACGGTAGGTATCACAACTCAAATAGCACAAATAGAGTGGAACCCTCACCCTAAAGGAAACGAAAAGGCCATAAGTGGGTCCCAAGAGCTCGCAAGGAAAATTCGAGTCCAACATTATGTTCGAAACATGCCGACTCCTCTGAAGGAAATTTTGTGGTTGTCAAACAAATAACAATAAAAAAGTGTCAAGACCCGCCAAGAGAAAAGGGGCAACAACCTCGACACACGAACCAAAGGCGAGCATGAGAGAAGGCCAAACAAACTCGACTTTCCCTAGGCCCACAGAAAGGAGATGAAGCCAAGAGATCAAAGAGGCCCTCAAAAAAAGTGCCAAAAGGCATAGACCTTGCACAACAAGGGAAAATAAGTTAGGGAAAGAATACATCACTTCGAAGAGTGTAAGAAAGGGATCCTATCCTAAAGTGTGATCATAAGGACCACACAAACGTTGGTGGTGCCCCAAGGGCAACAAACATCACATCATAATAGCTATGAGGGATATGGTTATCAAAGGCATAATGGTGAAGCTCCAAAAGCAATGCACCTCACATCACCATAAATGTGAGGGCTATGACACCTAAAGACTAAATGGTGGAGCTTTAGGGGCAAGGCACCTTACACCACAAGTTTGAGGGCCTTGTCACCCAAACAACTAAGATGGATCAAGGATTCCTGTGGATTGAGCCCCGCGTAGATGGGAGCTCAATCTTAGAAGAGGGATTGCCAAGAGATGTCAGAGAAACTACAATGTTAAGCCAGTGATGAGGAAGAAAGAAAACCTTGTTGGAGACCTTCATGAGCTTCTTGTAAGCCTTTCGCTCATCAAAGATGCATCAAACCTCAAGGTGTACAAAATAGCACCTAAATGAGTCATCTTGGGAAGTGCACTCCTTAAGAGAGGCATTTACTGTATTGACGGGAGACAAGGTTGTTCTAGCCATAGAGGGCGACCTACACTTAGAAAAGGATGGGATACCCCGAAAAAACATGGCCACAAAGTGAGGAACCTTGAGTGGTACTAGGAGAGGCGTTGCAAGTATTCTTACATACTTGAGAGTGATGCGAGGTCGTTAGAAGAATGAAAGCCTTGTTGTAATCAACAGGATCAAACTTATCATCCTTAGCAAGATAAGATTCGTTGTTGGGCACACAGGTGGACATTCCCAAAGCAATGTCAAAAGGCTTCCTCTTGGCATGCATTCGAGCCCAAGGGGGTCAATCAACATAAATGACATGGATCTTTCCTTCGTGTTCAAGTTGGGCTACTTGAAAAGTAGCTAAGCCAACACCCTGTTTGGCAACTCTCCAAGATCCATCAAGGATCGTGTTGTATGATAAATAAAGGTTTAACACAAATAACTTTCTATTGACCATCTTGGGCCCAAACTTGACTTAAAGCTTAATAGTGCCCATCAAAGTGACTACGTTGTCATTGAAACCTACACAATTATGGTGAGGCTCGTAAAGCTTCTTCTGGTTGATTCCCAACATCTCAAACACATGTAAAAGCATGATGTTCAAGGCAGCTCGCTCATCAACAATGCATCTTTTAATGTGGTGGGAGTCAATGGAGGTATCAATGTAGATTAACCAATATCTCCTGACGCGAAGCTCAGGGTCATGGAGGGAAAAAGGATTGAAGCTAAAAGGAGGCCACTATTAGGAATGGGCGAGGCATAGAGGACCTCGAAATCATTTCGTAGTGGTACCTCACTAAGGAGACCAAGATCAATAAAAATGAGTGCCCTCTGCTTGGAACAAAGGTGAAGATGGTCATAGGGGAGATTCCAACCAAAAGAGACGGGAGCTCTTCTATGACAAACTAGGGCCGAAGTCTCACATGCGACGGGATATTTTGCCAAAATTCAAGTCTGACTTTGGGGTTAGTTATCGTCGAGGTTTGACCCAAAGGTCCAACACCACTAGCATCTCGAGGTAAGTTGAACGATCCAAACGTATGTTGACAAAGAACTCGTAGTTATGGCTATCAACAATGTCAATGGCAGCAACAAGCTTACCACCATTACGCTTGGGTTCATCATCAAATGAACTCAAAGAGGAATGACCCAAGGCAGAAGAACATGAAGATCTAAAGGAAGAACGCCTGGCCTTGCCCTTGGCCTCCTTTTTCTTCTTCTTTTTCTTCTTCTTCTTCGGTCAAGAGGGAGCTCTTTGAAGGTATGCAATTTTCAGTCGGGAGCCGCGAGGGGTGAGTCTTCAAGACAAGAACCCTTAAGACGTATCATGGGACTTGCTAGAAAAGCATTCCTTGGTGGAGTGCCCCCTCAACCTGTGATGGTTGCAATAATTTGAAGCATCGTAAATGTACTCAAACTTCTTCTTGATCTTGTATTTTTCATAATCCTTCCTACTCAAGGCATTGATCTCACGAGCACCCTTATTGTCCTAGTCCAAGGGAGAGTCGACAATGCCATCATTGGTTGCATTCAATTGTGATCATAATGGGAGCTTGCCTTCTAGCTAGGCGGAGGATAAAGGCCAGCCCAGACCTCAAAGACTTCAATCTTCAAACACTCGGTACTAGCCTCGTCATAAGAGGTAGTTGGCCGCTTGAGAACCTCAAGATGAACCTCACACCTTAATGTGCGGGTGAACATGTCAAAGGGTTGGTCACCATTAAAGCATGTCCTGCAAGTATGGATGGTATAATGTCATCAACGGTCAAAGTCAAAATTCAACTCACCTTTAGCTTATGTCATGGAGGTGAGCACCTAGATGTCGAGATGTCTACAGATATTGATAAAGTAGATTAAATCCTCCAAGAGGAGCTGAAAACTAGAGAGAATCTAAAGGCAGATTTTGAAACTAAGCAAGAGCTTTGATCAACCTAAGAAATTGAGTGTCATCTCATCGTCATGTTCCCAATCCACATGCCATCATGAAATCAATAATGTGCTCCGAAAGACTAGCGTCTTGACTCCTAGGAGTCATAGAACTTAGGGGGTTCAGGTAACGGAATAGGAAGGGAAATTGTTTACATATGTGGGGCTAAGGGGTTCCTACAAAAGTCTTCATAAGAATGGCTAACGGCTCGGATACGATGGCCACTTACATGAGTGTCATAGCCTCAGGTCTCCTAAGGAGAGTATCTATACTACTTGTGATGGTAGGGTTTTGGATAACCATCGTCCAAAGGGGGAACCCAGGAGGTGGGTCCCTAAGGGGAGGTCGATCAAAAAGAACGTCACACAAAATATGGCTCGAAGAGGGGTATGGACATATTCTACAACAAAGAGGGTATTCGCAATATCAATCTAAAGAGAACTTCCCATGCCACAAATGGCGGTTGAAATCAGCCTCCCTTAAAGAAGCCTCAAAGGAATGGGTAAGAGTCGAGACGGTTCGATGAGAGCCATGATCCATGTCCGAGTGTAGGTCATCAAGCACATACAGAATTCACTACAACCTAAAGAAACTATCAAGTTTGTTGGCTTGCATTAACTAAAGGTTGAACTTAAACAACTAATGCATTTAACAATGTAAAGCAAAATTAATAGAAATAAGTACAATAAATTAAACTAATATATTGTAAAAGATTGCCATCAGCAGTGGAAAATATAGCAAAACATACAATTACCTAATCTAGCAACATATAGAAAACAACTTTCACTTTGCAGTCAAAGTGTCATTATATCTAGCTCCAATGAAATGTGTCAAGTGTCTACCAACCTGATTTCAAGTACTCCTGGCCGAGATGAGAAAGGACGAAGGACCCATGACCTAAAACAAATGACTAGTGGCTCCTTGAAATGACCTTCCTACCCATCATGTAGAATGACCTCGAGAGAGGGGAGTAGAAGCATGGGCAGGAGAGAGTCGGTTATCAATTTGAGAGATAAATCCGATGATGTCACAAAGGGCAGCAAGGATGCATGTGGAACTAGCAAGAGTGCAGCAGCAAATGATCATCGTATGAGCTAGTGCAGTGTAGGCACAGTGAATGATCAAGCAAAGAAGAGAGAGGGCGAAGGACCCACAATCTGAAACAAATGTCTAGTGGCTCCTCGAAATGACCTTTCTGTCCGTATAGAATAACCTTGTGAGAGGGGAGTAGAAGAACAAGCAGGAGAGAGTTGGTTGTCGATCTAAGAGATAACTCCAATAATGTCACAAAGGGCAGAAAGGGGGTATGTGGATCACTAGCAAGAGCGCAGCAACAAATGATCAATGTATGAGCCAGAGCAATGTAGGCACAATGAATGATCAAGCAGTAAGAGATTTGGTAGCAAATGTCAAAAGTGTAAAGAGGTAGAGAAGAGAAGTCTTCATATCTTTGAGATCATGAGAGAATGATCGGGAGGGTAAGACATCAAGAAGAGGCTAATGAAATCATGTGAGAATGATCAAGTCATGTGTGGAAGGGCTTTAGGAATCCCTTTATAAAGAACCTGGTCAATTCCAAGGCAAAAAGAGCCATTTGTGACTGTTTACGAGCTCAAAAGGTTAAAAATACAGACATTTTATGAGGTGTGGCCTAGGCGCAGTTTTTTTGACAAAATAAACGGCCTCAACAAATTTAGACGGCAGGTTTTGTAAAAACAAATCGCATGGCCGCATGGATTATCTCAAGGGTCACTACTAAGGTGTACTTGTCCTCTAAGGGTGCAATAGCTTTGCATTAGTTGTAATCATCAAGATTTAGGGATGGAGAAATGAGCATTACAAACCTGATGTGGGTACTCCTATTAATTGGCTCCCCTTCATTTTGATACAATATCCTTCAAATCAATTCTCCCATGTTTTATACCACCCAAAGTTCCTTGAAGTTATTCACAAATCCCTATACTAGAACTTATCAACCAATAAATTGAAACCAATGCGGAAAACCAAAATTGGGAAGTTTTACTCAAGTCAAACCTACATCAATGGAAGCATCTATCAATATGGTTGGAGCTAAAGTCCATAGACAAGCCAAACTTAGCAGCATTGCTTCTCAAAGACAACATTCAAACCTGGCTATCTAGCAAGAAGCTTTTCAGAATCAACACCTATGGAACCCCTATCACAATTTGATCTCCACCTAAAGGTCGCGAGGGCTATGGGAAGAAGGTGAGGAGAAGCCTCAAGGAACCCAATTATTTGAAGATGCTATCACTCCTCATGGCTACACTCCTGAAATGATTACATACTTACAAAGTCATACCGAACATGTCAACAAAGATCCCAACTATTTTTAAATTATTATACATGACATAACTCACTATGTTGATTTTCCAAGGCGACAAGTTATTCATTCGCCAATGGCAGAATTCCTCCTCTGACCATGCCTCTTGGCTATGCTACTACTGCCATGTCAACTTTTTCACCCATGGCAGAAACAATAACTATTGTTTCGACCATGATAAAAAACGTCCTAAAAGAGACATTAGATGCAACAGCAGCAGGGAATGCAACCAAGACTACTTGCTTCCAACCTCTTTAGACCACTGCACTACTTTAGACGTCTCAACCGCCTCAATATCAAAATATTTACAAGCCTCGACAACTTCAACTCCATAAGTAAAATTGTGCTATAAATTGTTGTGACCAACATGCCCAGATTTTGCGAATTCAGGGCCACCTCTTTAAGTAATCCAAAATTCAAATAATTGTAAAATCCATAAAATTGCTTCATGGGATGGGCTCTCAATGTGTTTTATTCTCTTTAAGTTTAATTCATAAAAATTCTAACTTCTCTTTTGTGATTCTTGTGGTTTGTTGTGATTTTTCATCATTCACTAGTTTTGAGCCTTGATCAACTTATGATTTCGAGCCTTATTTGGAACTTGTATCCCTTTCCATTTCCTCCTCTTCTTTGGTTCATTGTTGATTTTCTGAAATGGATTTGGTCTTTTCCTCCTCCGATGCAATCTTCATGTACTAAGAGCAATGCAAAGCAAGGAAGGACAGAGCTTTGGAAAGTTGCGGGGACCGCCACAGACAATCGAAAATAAAGCTCTGCAAAACTATAATGGCTATCACAGAACTAACATCCCAAGCTTACAAGCTTCACATAACAGCAAGATCGCTGCAAAACTAAAAAGAGCTCCTCAAAGCTAAAACCATTGTGGAACCAAAAAGCTCAGCCATGAAGACAAACCAAAGATGGCGAATAAAAGGGGTTGTAGCTAATGCTTCGGTTAGTCATATTTTGTGAGGAATCACAAACCGAATGTCACTTCATATAGTCAGGCAAGTTACACTTTTAGGCCCATGTCTCTTTTGTCTAATCTATTTTTGGAATCAAACGACTGACTGCAAATTTATCCCTTTTTGCACACCTCAAGATTTATAAGTGCCCTTTCGAACAGAGGGCTTGGTGTTTTCAATGGTGGAGAACTGAGTTCAAAATTCAAGTGGTATTCAATATTTGTTTCTCTGATCAGACAAGGACCCCTAAGTGACTCCTGTCATAGACGGATAAGGGAGGAGACAGTCACAACATTCTATTTATGAATGCCATGGTAAACCTATTAACGCCACACTAGAAGCACCCAAAATGGAAAGGAAACTTCGCAAGGACAAAAAAAAATGTGCATCCACATTATTCCCCTACCCCAAGAAATAATCATGGTCTTTCATTGTGTAATTCTAGAATAGGAGAAACATGGAAAAATGTCTAGCCAACACGATGCATTAAGTCCCAAGTGTCAGAAAATAGTGTTCTATGTCATCTAGCTCCCACCCCCTGCTCCTGAATTTCTCCTAGTGTCTACAAAAGGCAGTGAATCAAGCCATTTTAGGGATTGAAGGGCAGTGAGCATGCATCAACCATCCTTCGGTCCAACACTATTGGCAAGAGATCTATGCGTTGTTTCCTACAAGTCTGATGGTGCAAAGGAGGTGGTGCATTGACTGTGCTACAAGCATGGAGAAGTCCAGTAAAAGGAGGATCAAAATGCTCGCCATACTAGTCACGGGGGCAGGGCCCCCTTCTTTCATGGGCCTTGCTATCTCAGCCATAGTAGCATCCCATTTACATGCAATGGCACTGCAAACTAAAAGTGTAAATGAAAATCAATAACCAAAAATTAAAATGAGAAAAACTCAGCAAACTAAAAAATGCTTAAACATTCGTAAATATAAGGGGGAAATTGTTTAATTCATGCCAAATATATTGTCTACAGATGAAAACAATCATAAACATAAGAACTGAATTTGTCGATGTCTCTCCTTGAGTCTCAGAACCTCGGATAATTAAAACGTGCAGCTTACAATATAAAACAAAACACTATGAAGCTATGTGGCCATAAAATGCGAAGTTGAAGGCTCCTATATCTCGATTCTCCTACATTTGACCATGGTCATTCAATGCCTCATTCAAGATGGCCAAATTTTCCTTTGAAAATGGTGGTTCCTCCTCTTTGGCTGCAATCCATTCCAATTCAGGATCAATCTCATCAAGATGAATTGGTTAATCATATTCAACACTACTTAATATTATCAAAGCATAACTTCATAATACCTGATTACTAATATATATGCAAATAATTCAAATTAATTGCAAGTCATCAAATTTTAGTTAGCTTCTAACCTCGATTTTTTTATGGCGAAGCCTCTAAGGTTGTGGTGGACAAACACCAAATCATTCATCCGCTTTTGGTTCAAGCAGGTTGTGTTTCTTGGAGTGTCTGCATTCAAACACACTCCATGAACCCTTGCAAGCAGAAGAACTGTGCCACGTTCAAACTCTACATTGCCATCCACCAAAGTGATTTAGCTTGCTTGCCAAAATAATCCCACCATTCCCCCTAACATTTTATGGATTAGAGTATGAAAATGAGACCAAAATCAAAAACAATGGAGTTTTATGGCCCAAAAAATAAATTTGTGAAAAAAAGGCCAAAAGCCCAGGAGTTATTCAACAACACATGGGTTTTGGCCATTTTTTCAAAACCTTGTGGGTTTTATTAAATATTGACCACAGTTTGGGGAAAATACAGCACGTCAGTTCTATTGGGGATGCTTTCCCAGTTTCTGTTTCTATGATCTCACAAGCCTCCGGATGCCATGCGAACTCCTTTCTGAGGGCTCTAACAACTCCAAGGTTTTGTCTTTTTTTCAAAACCTCCCAGGTCTTTTTACCATTGACCATGGTTTGGGGAAATTACAGCATGCCGGTTCTATTTGGTACGATTTACCAGTATTGCTTCTATGATCTCGGCAGCCTTTAGAGGCCATGCACACTCCTCTCTGAGGCTCTAACAAGTACAACACGGTAGGTTTTGTCTTTTTTGTAGCAGCTGAACAGATTCTTGCAAGCAAATTGTTTCATCTTCCCTTTGAGAGGGAAGAAGTTGAAAGTTCCATGAGCTACAAAAGAAGTACCCCGGTTCCGCTTCAAGTAAAACGTTTGTAGAAGATTCTTGTCATGAGACACTAGGTTAAAGCAGATTTCAATACAACGAAATATATTCTTTACAGAAATTGTGTAACATGTCATGTGGCATCAATTTGAGTTTTGATTGTATCGATGCTTTGTCACGTTTTCCATTCTATTGATTTAATTTATGTTTATGCACCCAATGTGATATTTTTTACATAAATGTTTTGTGGTTTGTTATACTTAAATCATTTGAACATGAGTTATGCAGAAAGTAGGTTTTAATGAATCATTTCCAATTTTGGACCGTCTATGGTGAATCTATATTCCTTCGAATTGAAATATTCGTCATTAGTCATTTTGTCCCTACAGAAGAATCACAAATGAATAAAATTCATACTTCTTTCCCTTTTCGGCAATTTAGATTAGATTCTTTTATGTTCGTAATTATTTCCCAGCCTCGTACAAGTGTAGGTACCCGTACCAAGCTTTTACTTTGCATTTTAAACTAAAACACGAGGGGAACCCCTAATTGTGTCCATGCTAAAACAATGGACAACACAAACCATGGATTGAAAGTGTCAAATGCAACCAACAACAAACAATTCAATCAACCAAATTCATAATTAAATAGTCCAAATTCACAATCAGATACTTCAAATACATAAGAACAATTCACAAACTCAACAAATGTATTGGGGGTCACCCACTTGACATTGTCTTCCCCCTCCAGTACTTGCTAATGGAAGGGGAAGAGTAATGAGAGGACCTCCAATCTAAACAGTGATTCAAATAAATACAAAATGTGCCTTCTAATGTTATTGACACTGGGCATGTCGCCCCAAGAATCAATGTTGTTGGCAGCCAAGATTTTGTCACTCACCTTAAGTCTTTTGCAAAAATCTACAAAGATTGGATCCTAACCAATCAATATGATGCAATAAAGCTCTTCGTCAAAACTCTCATGGGAAATGCCCTAGAATGGTACAATCAATTGAAACATACCTCAATTCTGAAATTCAAAGATCTTATTCATGCATTTAACCAGAGTTCCAATCCAATGTCTTACTAGAAGATGGAATTAGAGACTTCATCAATGCCATACAATTAGAACATGAATCAACCCATGGATTTATCAAACGTTAGAAGAACCTGGATCATAAAGCTAAGCATCATATAAATGAAGCATTGATCTTCAACCATTTCACAACCTTAAATCCAATGTTACAACACAATGTTATCTTTTGCCTCTAAAACTCCCGAGGAAGGTATTGAGCAAGGAAAAAGACAATCACCTCATGACCCAATTTTGAAATAAAACCTCCTAGGATTTGTTAAAGCAACAAAATTCAAAACATTGTTAGACATAATGTTTCCGACACTCTAGAGTCTAGAGTATAAGCTTGACTCTAGGTTAACTATTAACTCCATTGAAAATCAAGATACTTCAACAAACAACAATCAACATATTCATGTTTTTGCCAAGGACAGATCATCTCTCCTATTGCAAGTCAGTCAAATCAATCCACTCATAAGCCATTGTCATACAAAGAAATCAAGTGATTTACCGCGCTTAAGGCCTAAGACTTTGGAACAAACAAAAATCAAAAAATTCATGTTTTTGCCAAGTAGAGATCCTCTCCCCTATTAGGGGTCAATCGATCCATTCATAAGCCCTTGTCATATACAGAAATTGGGCGAATTTTACCGTGATCAATGACTAAGACCCTTAAAACCTGCAAAGCCAACTCCTCAATGGTTTAACCCTAAGAAAATCATTGGTGGCATACTAATTGGGGGAATGCCATAGAAAAATGTAGATATTTTAGGATATAGCCCATGAAATTTAAAATCAGAAAGGGCGTTGATAATGAACCTCACACATGACGTGACTCACACAATTGCTACCTTAAAGCCAGGCAAGCTATGGATAACCAAGATGGTAAACAAGTAATCCACCATGCCAATGTTCAATTGCAATTCTGTAGCAATAATTTTCCGGAACACTCTCAAAACAATTCTGCCCACAGCCAAATGCTCAACCTAGTGGACACAATGTTGCTCCTGTCAATATCATCCCACCTAGGAAAAACATTCATGTCACTCAAGAGAAAATAGTCACTATCCAAGGGGTAAAACATGTCGTAGGCCTGGTTGAAGTAGGTTGTGGCAAGTTTGAGACCTCATTCACTAGAGCTACTCAAGTCAATGTTGTCCAGTGTCAAAGTCAACTACAAACAGAAGCAGCCTAGATGCAAATCAAAATCCAATATAACAAGCATCTGGTTCAGCCCAAACTAATTCTACCCCCATGGCTAGGGTAAGCAATTCAAGCAAAACCGATTCTGCTCTTAGACAACCAGTAGCATCCAAAACAACCATAACACGTGACTACTATGCAAATAAAAATCAGAATTATCAGCCTAGATATTATACGGAAAATTTTCACAAAATCCTAGACAACAGGTTCTCAATGAACAGCTGAATAACATGCATTGCATAATTCCACTTCTAGTGCTTAGGCACACCTCTCCACCATTGAACAGTTGCTTTAAATGAAAAATCCCCCCTTCCCAAAGTTGGTGCAATTAAGCAACAAGAACAACTTAAACCTCAACAACCGTTGGCCCACACATTTTGTATAATCATAAAATATTTTGTATAGATAATGGCGCCATTGGATATTGGCATCCCTTGGTGTTTTGGGCCATGTTCTTAGAATAGAGCACCAGGTACCTTAGGGCCTAGCAATGTAATAGGTGAGCAGGATCCGTGAGTTCACCTAGCCACCCAATTAATGAGCTTGAAAATTCGCATATATTTCTCGTATACAAGAGGGAGGAGTATGACTGAATAGCGCCTCTTACGACACAAGTCTACTCCAAGCTATTACTAACATAATCAAACTCAACCTTGATGTATAAGGTTTTCTTGTGTAATTGATGGAATGTGTGATCAAGTGTATGCTTCTTTTCAATCTATGTATGCCTGCAATCTTCTACACCACGAAGATACCTAGTAATCTCGGGTGAAGGATCCTTTTACGGCCTACCCTATCTGCACATGCTAGACTGGTTAATGTGAAGGTCTAGGGGTCCTTATGCCACAATGCTAAAAGTAGGTCAACTTTTGGTTCCATAGTCAAGGTCCTCAATGAGTGAAGAGGTTGCAAGATGTTGTGGAGGCCAACCCATGAGGAAATGCACTCATCGTTAAATGCCCAAACTTTAAGTTTGTATGTAAGGAAGCACCAAATAATATTGATGCTGCTGTGTGGCGGGATCGTTGCTTGCATGATTGCCTCTCAAATATTTTTCTCAAAGCTCCCAAGTCAAGTTTGTGAGTTGATTTATGCATTTTTCAAGCAACAGACGTGAATGCACGATTAAAAAGTTAAGTGGACCTCTAAAAATATTGAGGTCTTGAAAGAGCAAGATATGACTTGGTTGCAAGCAATGGATGTGTTTGTCAAGGGGGTCGTAGAAAGCTACATTTTGGAATATAGGGTCATAATCTATTTGTGCACAAATGAGATTTTTAGTATCTTTCTTACTCTTCCACGACGTAAGTTTATCAAGACCGTGGCCATGTGGATTAAAATGTCATTGATCAACAAAAAGGTCAAGTGGCTCGGTTGTGAGTAGATTCTTACCTGTACCACAAGGTCTAGGCAAGGTAAGGGGAGGTAAACGTCCAACGTTTGGTACCAAGCTAGATCTAGGGAAGAATGGAGGATATGGACTTTAGAACATGGCACCATAAAAGGTGGGTGGAGCATCATGATCAAGACTTGGCTGCAAGGTTGAAGGGGAGGGAATCTAATTAGTCGCACGTGTGGGAAGCACGTTCCTCAAAGGAGATCCGGCCAAGGGAATCAGGCAACAATAGTTTCAAAAGAAAAAAGCAATAGTAGCGGAGAAGGTTAGGTTGTATTCTACTTTAAGATAGTGAGGGATCAACAATTGAGAATTGAAGATATCGAGGAAACAAAATATGATGATGGTGAGCACAATACCCTACCTAAGCCAAGACCTATTACAAGGATTTATGATTCAGGAGATAATTAAGTGATTTGATAGGGTCCAATTCGTGGGAAGAAGTGGTTGGATCAAGAAGAAAAATAGGTAAGAGTAGTATAGAGATAAGCCTTGACGATTTCGTAGGAGCACAAGAAAAACAACTAGACCAATTTTCATTTTTTGCAACTAAAGAAAATCAAGCTTTAGAAGAGTTTTTGGTAGGTGTGGTTACAGGAATGAGTGCAATTGATCCATCTGTGGTTGGGGTTGCACAAACAGGCCAATCACTTAACACGGAACGTACGGCCCTTGGCGGATATGTTAACCCTCAAACAAGAGGAAGCAACACCACAGGTGGTGGCACAAGAAGAAATGTTCTAGTGGAGGCAGTTCCCCTACATGTGGTGGCGGTATTGGTGGCTCAAAAAGAGGTACTAGTTATGAAGTTGATGAGACTGGTGGTGGATGTAGAGGAATAGGTGGCAAATCTGACAGTCTCGTGGTAGAATAGATGGTGGCCCATAGGGCAATTTAACCACAGTTATATATGAACCATCCCAGTAATCAATAAAGACAATTTTTTAGGCTTACAACATTGCAAACCATTTCCAAGTATGTGAGGTAGCATAGTGTGCTGACAATGTTTGTGACCCAACACAGAAGATCCAGTTCTTCACATCCATGTTAAACAAATATTCCCAAGATTGTTGCGCAATTTTTTATCCAAATGAAGCGCAAAAAAATCTAGATGAAGCAAAGCAAGGGGTCCTTAATGAACTCGACTATCTTGAACTGGAACACCGGAATATTGCATTACCAAAGAATATTCACCAAGCCCCGAGTGAGTGATCTTCATCGTACAATCAATGATTCGAGGATCTTATAGCTAAACTTTCATATACATTGGACACCTTACCCTGGGAAATGTTTATTGGCTATCTTTGAAGGCCATGTTTGAATGTCGCTAACATTTGCAGACTGCACTTGATCTAAAGAAGTGCATCTTCATGATTTCATTCGGCACACTAGTTGGGCATGTGATTTGGAAGGAAGGGATGTTGGTTGATCTAGCTAAGATTGTTATCACCTTGCTACTAGATGTCTGAAAAACACCAAAGGAGGTTCACGCGTTCATGGGGCACACCAGCTACTATAATAAGTTCATCAAAAGTAATGCATGAATAGTTGTGTCACTAAAGGCATTATTAAAAAAGGATGAGCCATTCTATTGGGGTGAGGAATAACATGTCGTGTTCGACATTCTTAAGGATCGTTTGGCTCTATCTCCCATTATCTAGTTCCCAAAATGAGGAGATTCGTTCCACATTCACGTAGATGCATCTACGACACCCATTGGTGTTATCCTAGCACACCCAGGTGAGAGAAACTTGGATCACTCTATTTACTTTGCGAGTAGGACACTTTCTTCAGCAGATCGAAATACACTGCCACAAATCGTAAGGGCCTTATTATGGTCTATGTGCTCCAAAAAATTTGGCAATACTTGTTGGCTACGCTTTTCACCTTCTTTGTTGATCACCACTCACTAAAATACTTGGTGAGAAAACCTGTTTGGCATGATTGGTTTTGTCAATGGCTTATCTTGTTCCAAGAATTTGATTTTAAAGTTGTGGTTAAGCATGACAAACATCATGTGGGTTTTGATCAACTCTCCTAGATCAACAATGGGGAGACAGCAGACAAGGGTGTTGAGAAGGATCTCCTTGATGCAGAATTATTCTATATCAAGACAATGCCTAAAGAATTAGAGGATATTGCAACATTTCTTGTGTACAGGTAATCACTAAAATATTATACGGCTGCTAGGAAACAGCAACTTGTGGTTCACATGACCCCATTTGAACTTCCAGTTATTCAAGCTTAGAATGGACGAGGTACTCCACTTCCTACAAAGCATAAGTATTCTCAGTGAGTGTCATGAGAGCATTGCAAGAAGTTTGCCCTCAAATTTCTATGAGTCTCACTATAATGGCCTACTCTCCACAAAGATGCACATAAGCATGCTTGCACTTGCGATATCTTCCAATGCATTGGGAAGCCTAATCGATGCGATGAAATGCCTTTGGTGTCTGTGATGTCCCAAGAAGTTGGAACCATTTGATAAATAGGCCATTGACTTTATAGGGCCCATTAACCCACTTGCTCAAAGAAGTGGCGCATAATACATCATTTCATAATCGAGTATCTAATAAGATGGGCAAAGGTAATCCCAACAAGGGATTACACAACAGATACTGCAACAAGATTCATCAATGAGAATATCATAACTAGACTTGGTTGCCTACTAAGTATTATAAGCAACCACGGGACATACTTCATGGTGAATACCATCCCATCTCCTTAATGAATTCATGATCTAGTATCACAAGAGTTCTCCATATCAACTACAAACTAATGGTACCGTTCAATCATTCAATAAGATTCAAGAAAGCATTTTGATCAAAGTGTGTGATGGTGTGCGTAAGGACTAGGATGAGAGGATGTTGATGGTCTTATGGGCCTATCGAACTATATACAAGTGTCTAACAAAGTGCAAGCCCTTCCAATTTGTGTATGGTCGCAAGGCGGCGATGCCCATGGAATTCTCGATGCCAAGCTTGCGCATCACTGCAGCATTACACCTAGATGATGCAGTCTCCCTTCAAGAGCAATTGCATGACATACTTGTGCTAGAAGAAAAGTGTTTGCTAGCCCAATGGAGCCAAGGCGTGGAAAAGTGGCTTTAGAAAGCATGGCACAACTGCCACATCAAGGCAAAAGCATATGTGGTTGATGGTCATGTCCTCATGTGTGACTCTAGATACAAAAAGCACCCAAGAAAGAGACAAGTTTGTTAGCTCGTACCTTTTATAGTTGACCAAGCTTTGGATAATGGTGCAATCAAGCTAGTCTCTTTGGATGGCACTCCAGTATTAGGCTATGTGAATGGGAGTTGGCTTAAACTATACTTCATTCCCTAATCTTTGTCTCTTATCTTTCAACAATTAGGTCCTCAGCACCATGTAGTTAGGATGGACAGGTTTTCTTTCAATAAAAAAAAATATGAAAATTGCGTAAGGGTTGTGCCATAGGTTGGTTGTGTGAATTATTAAGTAACAAGTTGCATGTGAACTATCAACTGACGTTTTGTAAGGCTAGTTGTGTAGTTGAAGTGGGAATCCTTGTTGATCCCACACCAGATGCTTAAGTTTTTTGAGTTGGCATAATTGGTGGTCCCCCAAGTCACACGTGAAGTCCAAGAGACCCATAAAGAAAAGGAAAAAACAAATCGCCATGGGATGTGATTATCAAAGGAGCACGTGGGTACCAAGTGACAATTTGCAAGGTTCATCTTGCATTTTGGGAACAAAGAGGAATGGCACATTTATGCAAACACATAAGGTGTGGGGGGGCCTACCAATACTTCACAAACGCACTAGACAAGATGATCATCTGGACTAGCGAGGGGCCAAAAAGACATGTAAGCTTCCTATAATGGCAGGATGAGAAGGCGTGCTGAGCAGCAGCAACAGTTAGTGTGAATGTCAAAGGGAGGCACTAATTGCAGAGGTGGCAAGTAATAGCAAACAAGTACATGTGCTGAGAAAAGGACTTTACGCTTACACGACTAATAGATATTGGCAAATGTAGAAAAGAAAAAATTGTACATAAATGGTTAAGGCAATGTATGTCGGTGCATGTGTCACATAGTACATAACACGCAGGATATCAAATCGTTGCACAACTAATCAGAGCTATCCAAATGGCGTTCAATGACTAGATGTTTTGATGCGATAGGAAAAGTCACATTTAGAAAGGCATTAGACACTCCATATATTCCAAGAAATACTTATATGTGGCATTCATTGATTAGATGTTTGATGGGGTGAGAAAAGACATTGTTGGAAAAGGTTCTGTACACTGTATATTTTCTAGGAAATACCCATCCACTTCTCAAGATGATGCAATTGGATTTGTGTGCGACTAATTTGTGAGAGGAAAGGGAAAATTTATCGACCGCATTTGGTAATACATCATGCCCACACATATGAGGCAAGTTTTACATAGAACAAGTAATGGAGCCTAAGAAAGCAGTGACGAAACATAAGCAGGTGGATGTGGAGCCTATGAGAAGCCCCACAGAGAGAAAGTTACAATATTGTTGCAGCACCTAGACACCTCAAGTTGAAGAAATGAGTCACGACAACATAGGTGAGACGGGACTGGCTACTATGGATCTAATGAGTTATCCCTATGGATGCACAATTTCGGGTAACATGTCAAGAAAGCTTGAAGAATTTGCAATGGAAAATTATAACCATATGACTACAAAATTCCAAATAAGAATCTACCAACCACTTTCAGCAGATCCTTTATCTTTCTTGTATATAGAGTCATGCTTATACTCCTTGACAACCAACCAACTGAAGGAGAATGGGCTCCTGCAGCTATTCAATCTACCCTATTTTGACAAGGTTTGCCAACTTGTTTGCTTCTTGGTGAGCCAGTTTCAACAGTTGGCTTTGTACTTGAATGAGGCAAAGGTAATAATCGTAAATCCCCTCACCCTCCATCATCTCACAAGGCTGACTTGTAATATGGCCCGTGCCAATGGCACACCATCTTTTGCAAACCTCACCGCAATTTTTGATACGTTGTGGAAGACAAATCAAGTTGTTAATCTAGTTCAAAGATGGATGTGAGGACAACATGTGGGCATTGATGATATGTTGGATCTCAAAGTTCAAATAGGGAGCAAGTTATTGGCCATGAAAGTCATCCAGAAAGCTCGACGAGATGCCACAATTGTTAGCAACACATATGTTGATTACAAAATTGGCACTAAGGATGTCCAGTATGATTTTTGTGAATACATTAAGAACACTATGATAGTGAATTCTTACAATGGATTCGACAAAAGCAACATCTTTTTATGGGATTCATTGTTGATTCTCTACCTGCTCGCCTACCATGGATGCCTATGTGGAGAAGATGTCAGTGATGAAACAAAGATACTTATGTCTCGCTTCACCCACGTCTACATGTCAGGCTAAGCGCGCAAAGACCCAACAATGCAAATTGATGAATAAATGGGCAAAGCTGATGAAAAAACAATTTGTGGATGTACCCCACCTACCTAAGTTGGTCTAGTGTGCTTGCTCACATGAGATCGAGTTCATTTTGTTTTGGCATCACATAGAGCTAAAGGTGAGCAATGCCTACCCACCATATCATCTACCTTACATGCTTAACACACAATGGGCCACTATAAAATTCGTTTGGCAACGAATCGGTGAGGTTATTTCCTCCCATTTGTTAGTAGGTTAAACTCGGAATTGTTTAATTCAATCACCGATACGGGTAAATGACTAAATGTCCTAAAGCAATATGATCATAATTTCATTCATGATGATCATAGATCAAAAGTTCATATTCTTCAGTCATTGCCAAACAATTTGTGGGACAATATTCGACACAATTCCCACAAAATATATGAATTCAAAATCAATGCTATAATTTTCCAATCATTTTTTACAAGAATCTATTCTGATTTTCCAATCCATAATGGGTAGATTGATCGAGCATACACGCACACATTCTTCACAAGCAATTCTGATAAGATCAATTTTTTCATAGGGATATTGAATAGTAATAGGTAAACGATTCAATACATGCATGCATGCTTCACAAGCAATTTTGATGAGATCAATTTTTCGTAGGGATATTGAATAGTAATAGGTAAATGATTAATTTGATTCCCAAGTAGATTAAAGGAAAATAATAAAATTTTCATTTAGTTTTTGACTTTTCTTAATATAGAAAACAATTATATATCAAAATGAAAGTCCTAAAAATGTATACCTCTTAAACTTTATGGAGAAAACCATAGTAACCAGGAGACACATCTCCAAGTACCTAAGACGTGCCTCGAGTATGGAGACACTTCTCAGAGACTCGAGACACGGTCAGAGACTTCCCTCACGTCTCAAAGACTTAATTTGAAGACTCCCTCGTCTCCTCCCAAAGTCTTCTAAAAAACATGAGTCCTACCTTAAAGCCTTCTACGATAGGCATATAAAGAACAATCCAATTGAGTGGCGATACATCAATGGCATTGAAGCACTTGAATTGCAATCATTTGCAATACGATTACCCTCACGAGTAGGCAATTCTTCCTCGTGTGAGAAGAATTGGAATACTTATAGCTTCATTCAGTCACTGACAAGGATCAAATAAGGCGAAGAACCTAATCTATATTCATACCATGCTCCGACTTTTACCTCGTAAAGACTCGAGGTCCCAGGATTGTCCTTCAACGAAATGGAACCAACTTCCATTTGATGGAGATAATTTGGGTTTGGAGGACGCGATAGCTGAAATGGATGACCTCACTAATTTACCCACAGTTCGATTTCCTATGGAGGACCTAGAGCCTAAGGATGATTACTATCTGGAAAGTATCCTAGCAGAAGACTTGTAGATGGGGTACAAAGTCCTTGAAGAAGTTGATCCTATAGATGATTGAATTCAAATTTGCTTAAACTTTTTAATATGTTTCAATTTTTTTTGCATGCCAATATGTTGGCACATATACTAGGATGTAGAATCGTCACTTATGATTTATGAGCGTAAAGGCAGTGTTTTCAAAACTAATCGAACCGGAACCAGCTGATTCAACCTTTTGTGCCCCAAACTAGATGAAAAAAAGGACCGTTCGACCAGTTTGGTACCGAATCAGTCCGGTTCCGACCTGAACCAGCCAAGCCGGAAATAGTCGCCAAAATATGGCGCTAAACATTAAAAATTTAATTTTTTGATTAAGTTCAAGTTTTAATTAAACCTAAACCCTAATTTATTATTATATAGAGCCCCCCCCTCTATTGACCTCACACCTCTCTCATTGAGCATTTGTGAGCATTTGCGAGCAAATGCATTTGGAGTCTAACATTGAAGATTTTAGTTTTGGAGCGAGCTTGAAAGTTGGAGCTTGTTTGCCATTGCTTGTGGGCTCTTTGTGGTGATATCAGCATCCATATAGAGACTTCCTCACTTCTATTTGTGAGCACCTCTCTCATTTGTAAGGATTTGTTGGCTTGGAGCAACATTGAAGAGTGTTGATTTGGAGTGAGCTTGGGGTTTGTTTGGCATTGCTTATGGGCTCTTTGTGGTGGTCTTGACATCTACATTTGGAGGGTGCAACCTATATACAAGCTCAAAGTGTTTTTTGACCGCATTTGTGTGCACATTGAAAGGTATGTTAAGTTTTAAACCTGCCCCTATTTTTAAATCTTACAAAATAGGAAATCTGAAATATATTTTCTTTCTTGCATTTTCAGATTTCTTTGCATTTGCAATGGCCCCCCGAGTTAAAGACCCTACATGGAACCTTGCTAACATAGTTGATAATCAGAAACACATCGGGGGAGGGGGGGGCATTCATAGGTTAAAACAACACTTGGCTGGTCAAAGAGGCCAAGTTCCCCCATGTGATGCACCGGATATTGATGCAATTAGATTGGAAATGATAAACTTGCTTGAGAAACATAAAGAAGAGAAGGTTGGGCAAAAAAAGATAGATGCTGAAATAAGGAGGCAACATGCCATGGCCCAAACAAGTGTTGAAGACTCTTGTTTTGACCCCATTGTCAATGCTAGACACCCTTTTTCGGTATATGTCTCCCACACCCACTCATAATCATGAAAATCGGCCTCCAAAAAGAAAGAACATTCAAAGTTTTTTTCTATCTTCCTCCACACCTACTAGTGCCTTCATGCCAACAGAAAATCAGCCCACCTTAGATAACCATTGGAAGAAGCAATATAAAGAATTTGCTTTCGAATACATTGCTAGATGGTGGTATGATGTAAATATCCCTTTCAATGTTGCCCGCTCACTTTATTACCGGCCTATGTTTAATTCCATTGTTTTTGCTAGTAAGGGATTCAAAGGCCCTAGTATACATGACTTGATAGAATCTCTTTTGTAGAAAGAAGTTGGGTCCATAGATGAATATAAGAGTTGAAAATTATCATGGGCTAAAACAAGATGTATTATTATGTCAGATGGGTGGAGTGATGGTAAGAACCACACCATAATAAATCTTCTTGCCTCTTGTCCCCAAGGAACTATGTTTTTGAAATCAGTTGATGCATCTGATAGGGCGAAAGATGCAAATTTGTTGTTTGAGATTTTGGATGAGGTTGTTGTAGAGGTGGGGGTGGAAAATGTTGTACAAATCATCATAGATATTGCCTCTAACTATGTTCTTTCTGGTAAGATGTTAGAGACTAAACATAAAACAATATTTTGGACTCCATGTGTTGCACATTGCATAGACCTCATGCTTGAGGATATAGGAAAACAAAATTGGATCAAAAACACTGTAGAGCATGCCAAAAGCATCACAAAATACATCTACAATCACTCAAGGGTATTGAACTTAACGAGGAAAAACACTGAAGGCAGAGAACTTGTTAGGCCAGCCATCACAAGATTCGCAACAAACTTCCTCACGTTGCAATCTCTTCTTTCCTAAGCACAAAACTTGAAAAAGATGTTTTCAATTGATGAAAGGAATGCATCCAAGTGCAGCCACAAACAAGATGGGAATGACACAAAAAAGAGAGTTTTTGACAATTTATTCTACAAAAAAACAGCAGAGGTTGTGAAAATTGTTGAGCATCTTGCTAAGGTGTTGCGGTGGGTGGATGGGGGAAAATTAGCCATGGGCTACATTTATGAGGCTATGGAGCAGACAAAGGAGCAGATAAGGGCAACATAAAAAGATAGGGTAGCTAAGTATGGGCCTAGATGGGAGATTATAGCTAATAGATGGAACAATCAACTCCATCGCCCTATACATGTAGATGGATATTTCTTGAACCGAAGATATCATTATAGAGCTCAACTTGGAAAAGATCTAACAAGAGAAGTCAAAGATGATTTGTACGACTGCCTACAGCGCATGGTACCTAATGAGAGGCAACAACTTGAAGTTCACCCACAGATCAGTTTCTTCAGCAGAGCCAAGGGTACCTTTGGGAAAAACCTTGCAAAGATTGCAAGAGATGTGGACCAACCAGGTAAGCAATTCTACATTTTTTAAGTTCATTGATTAAACTTTATAATGAATAATCATGAATTTTTAGCATAAAACACAATCTAATTTGTTGAATTATGCTTTAAGTTATAAGTTTTAAATTTTAACTTTGTTTGTTACCATCATTGTTTAATAATTAAACATTTACATTTTTTATCGCAGCACATTGGTGGGATTCATTTGGTAGTCAGTGTCCTTAATTGCAAAAGTTTGCAATTCGGATCTTGAGCCAAACTTGCAATGCTTCTGGGTGCAAGCACAACTGGTCCGTCTTTGAGCGGATTCACACAAAGAAGAGAAACCGTTTGGAACAACAACGATTAAATGATCTTGTCTTTGTGTGGTACAACCTTCGGCTAAGGCGCAACCAGTTACTGAACCGAAGACCTGATACAGATCCCATTGTCTTGGATGATATAGATACAACCTCAAATTGGGTAGAGGAGAGACCCAGCAAAGTTTGATCCTAATGACTTGGGGTGGATGGCTTTGGATCAGGATGATGAGCCACTAGTAGCACCATCATGAGACATGGCAAGCACTAGTCGCACTCGTGTTATTGCCAATACAGTTGTTGCAGATGTCCCTAAGGATTTGGATAGGTCCGGGTCAGAGGAACGTGATGATATTGATGAGGATGAGCTTGAAGATCTCATTCTCAGCTGTGGTGCAAAGTTTGATGATTGATCATTGATGTCGTCTAGTATCTTCTAGAGTTTTGTAACTTGTAACATCATAGCATGCTGTTTTTTGGAGTCTTGGACTATAGAGGCCATTTAGAGCCTCATTATTTATGTATTTTGTTTTAGAATCTCATATATGATATATGTATTGTGTATTGGACTTAGAGTCCGTGCCATTTTGCTATAAACACCTTTCTTACATGTTATATAATATAGACATGAGCAAACTTTGCATATTTTGTGTGTAATTGTTGGAATCATGGTATCTAATCTTTCAAATATATTGTTTTCATTAAAAATGTAATTCTTTTGTGCTTTTTAGTAAACAGGTTCACAAAGTTTGAGCCGGTCCTGTTCCGATCCGGCCCAACCATCGACCAGTTCCAATTTTAAAACATTGCTTAAAAGACTAAAGTTTATGAGTTGCAACGATTACAATTTCTACTTTCTTAGAATCTCACGTATTGTGCTAAAACTTTTTAATGCATTTTGTATATTTCTGAATTGTATTTCAGTCTTCAATGTTTATGAAAACAAAATCTGATGTATTTTTTTTAAAAATTGTTTTCAGAAATTTAGATAAATAAATTTTATTATTTTCTATTTTTTGCCATCTCCGAGTACCCCCATACCCAATGTCTGGAAATCAGCATCCCCATCTCCTTCTCATGATGACTTCAAAAAAACTTAATGATAAAAAGAATTCACCCATGCTGAATGCACTTATCACCTCGTCGCATTTCTGCCTGAGCACCACTAGGATGCCATTGTTTTGAAGCTAATCTCAGTTTTTTTTTCATTTTCATTTTTTTCCCCTGCAGATCTGCAGCTTAATTGTCGGGCAGTCCTAGCAAACCAGACACTACTCTTTTATTTTTTGGTGTACTTCCTTCAAGTTGTTGTGTGCCATGGATTGTTATCATGAAATGCCTTGTATGAATATTGTTTTCTTTTGCTTAAGGCATTGTACATATGGCGTTTGCATAGAGCCCAATGCAATCTGATTTGATGAATCTGTTATGATGCTGCCAGCTGGACTCTGTCATTTGCTATTTGGCTGCCAAATTGGATCTTACTGCAGGCTGCCATTTTTACTTGGAGTGGGCTGCAAATACTCAGGCACTCATCTGGGAAATGAACAGTTCTAAAAGATAATAATACACATATTTATTACACTTCTATTTCATGGACCCTAGGAGCTCCATTTACATATTTACCTTCTTCAAAGTGCCCGGACACAAATCTTTCACATGCTCTTCAACAGTTATTACAGCCTGTGCTGTGCAATGTTTTACATGAGCTGCACTTTGTCTACTATGATTTTGACACTATGGACCAAATAGTTTACCCACATATAGAGATGCCACTCACCAATAACTCCAAACTCAATCAGACCAACAGCAATCAGATCTTAATCCTATCAGATTTTCTTTTTTTAACAATTACGCCTCTGTCACATAGCATTCATGTTGCAGCCACAAAATAAACAAATCATTCTAATGCTTCTTACATATCCGCAAACATGTTAGTGGATCTCCTGCTCTGATTTATTCTTACTCTCACAGGGCTTTAACCTGCTCTGGTTCCATCTTAATTCTTCAATAAGCCCATATCAGGGTACCTTCTTTATTAATTAGGCAGATATTTATATATTAACATAGGTTTGTTTCTTGATCCTATTCTTCCTCAACAAACCTCAACTATTCTACGTTGATTCTATCAACCTTCTTACAACCTCTACTAAATTAGCTAGTTGACCAACAATCTAGATTATAGGTTTAATTATTTAAACATATTTACTTTTAACTATATGAAATATCAAATAACATAAATTTCCCAACATACAAATGGATAAACTCCCCATAATTACATTACCAAACAAGAATACCCAAAGCATGTAGTTTCCAACAGAATCTATAGAAAAGCATGGATATACTAATACATTTAACACCAAGCATGGATATACTAACTACACTTAATACTTTAGTATTAGTATCTGGTAAAGACATTTTTCTGGAGTTCTTTTTGCATAGTACATAGACAAAAGATATTATCGAGAATTCGGAAATTTCTTATATTGGAAAGTTTGACTTCTGGGAAGTAAACCAAACAAGAAAAGCTATCATTCATTTGCAACTCTTAAAAGTAATACAAGTGATAAAGGTTTCGAAGAAGTCGACATCTAATATACTTCGAGGGTACCAAATTTCTTGCTGATCCAAATAAAAGTGTTAGCATATAAAAATAATTTCTTCAATATCTAGGACAAAAAGAATCCAAACATCTGAATGCCTACCTCAAATCTTCACTTGCATTTACAAGACCCTTTGTCAAGTGCTCAACCTCCTTGAGCAATCCACCCTCACGAACTTCCTTCAGCAATGGTTGAAAGTCCCCAGCCATTACTTCAATCTACATATTGCTTAACCACAAGATATGTTCCCCATAAGCATTTTACATATATCACTGAAGAATATCTTAAACATGGTGCCATACAGGAAAAATATTCCTCTAGAAATGAGTTAATTTGTTTTTCTAAGACTACATGAATAAAGCAAACTTTTTTAAAATTTACTCTTCAACATTTTTACTTCGCACTGGACATTTAAAACTACCATCCAATATAGAGGTGTTACATAAAACTGAAAAGTAATTCAAAATTTTAGAATGATTTCTCTTGTGAGCCGATGAGTTCAAGCATAGGGTTCTGATTGAGGTCATTGTCGGAAGAAGTGTGACAAGATACGCTTACACCAAGTCATATTGCATTACTAAGCATATTGGTGTTGCAGAGAATGGACCATGAAGATCTACAGGTAGCAACTCCTTTCTGTATTCAACCATAGTAGCTAAGCCTTTTTTATTGTAGCCAAAGATCAAGACATCTCCAATGAAGACATTTAATTGCTTCCATGTCAACATGCACTGCATTTTATCATCACTGGCAGTGCATGCTTGCAAGTTTTAATCTTACCACCTAAATCACGTCCATCAATCTAAATTCAAACATAAATGATGAATAGGGATGAGTTCTAGTTTTATAAAAAATATTGCATACTTTTATTAGTTGAGATTGTTTGTGGGCTTGTGCGATCACTGCTGTTCTGTGACCCATTAAATTACTAGTATCATTGACGCTACTAAAAAAGGTCCAAGATTGCTCCTATATGTATGGCTCTCCATGCAAATCATCTATGGTGGGCATTGTTGGCTATTTCCTAAACATATGAGGCAGCTGACTATTACAGACTGATTAACAAGGCAGTGTAAAGGCAACACATGCAATCCTGTAATCAATATGTATTGAGGAAGATATCTTTTTTGGATCTCAAATAACCTGCAAAAAAGTGTTCCCCAATCTGCTTAGCTTGAGTCAATTCCTCTTGTTGGGTCCTTGTGATAGTTATAATAAGACAACTTTTTTATATTACTGCTTGCCAATGAGAAGGTGTGTTGAATATGGATCTAGGTGGAACATCTCAAGTTTCAACCCATGAGATCATAATCATGAGACATCTGGTTTGTCTCTCTCATAATTCTTACAGCTTCTTGTTTGTCATTTATGGTATATAGTGGGTTGTTTGGTGGGGGGATATCATGGTGACCACGTCATCATACTGTTTCTCGCATGCTGTTAACTTATGGTGATGCCACTTTTTTAAATGGAAGAGGAACATGAAGGTCCAAAGAACACCCCACAGAAGAAAAAATAGCTACAAAATTCAGGGAGACAAGGGCAGATAAGACAGAACAGGCATTGTTTGCAATGTATTTCTGACAGGTACAATACATTTAGCTCATCACGACAAGAATCCGTTAAGATTTTGACATGTAGCTTACTCGTTTGTCAACAAAAGTTGATCAACGTGAAAAGCAGGAAGAAAAGGTATTCTTCCAATAACAATATGATAACGAGGAGGAACAAAAATATAAATTTGAAGTTCTAGGAAATGGACCTGACAAAAAAGAATGTGCGCACATGACATTGCTGATATAATATATACAGTACATTTCCTGTAACTTTCTGAAATGAAATACAGCACAAATAATTTTCAACTAGGCACTTCATGTGAACTGGGAAAAAGTTAAAGGCTGGCAATTCATGATTTTCAACAATTGGTCTGATCTTTTAGTTGAATATTGGTGAGAATTAACAAATTAAAATGCTTTTTAATTATTTTAAACAATTATGACTATTTTTAAAGAATATACCATTCCATGCAAGATCCCGTTTGTTGTTTTATGATTTATCCAATCGCTCAAAAAAAATGATTAATCAAAATACATTAAAGTCCAACAAATATTTACCTCAATGGCAGCATCTTCCCATTTACAATAAGAAGCTACACTATAGAATAAGATGACAGATCATATTATTGAAGATGTTTTATGGAACATGGCCTGTGATGATAGAGATAAACAAGCACACCTTTGCAAGGAGAGGCTTTGCTTCCTCTATGACTGAACCAATTCTTTCTGCCAAATCATATGCTTTAGTAATACTTATGTCATCGATTTGCCGACCAAGCCTGATGCAAATTCCAAGTAGTTCATCCAAGCTGACACCCTGTTCTCCTTTAATCCTCTGTCTGTCACAAACAATTAATCCTTCTTTATTGCAATCAGGGTCAAGAGGACCTGCAGTAGTGGTAGGAATAGGAGGTCGTGGCGTGATGTCAATTAAAGTTTCTGTAATGAGACCAGACTGATTCACCTCCACAATTGAATTTCGAGGAATAACAACTCTATCGTCCACAACCTGTAAAAGAGAGTACTAAAGTCAGGACTGCAATACCTAAAGCTATGATAATGTCCTTGAGTCCATTTAAGCTAAAAGGAAATTGAAAACTGCAGGTCTCACGTTAGATAAAAATGTCTGGTTAATTCTTTGAGGAAAAATAAGCAATCATGCTTATTATTTTATAGAGAGCAATAATTTGTATCAAGATAATATTTGATCATACTTCAAAGTTGGATATATTTTTACTCTAGCCTATAAAAGTCCCATTTAAACCTAGGTTACTCCTTAAATTAGGAAAATGACATAAAGAAGGCAGAGATTGGTGCTACATGTAGGTGATTCCCACCTAATAAATGGATTGAAATAATAATTAGGTGTTGTGGGATAAAGCATGTGCGGTATCAAGAGAAGCAGCTAGAATGGAAATACAACCAAAAACAGAGAAAGGGCCCAATTGAAACAAAATCTTGGAAGCTATTATAATTTATTTCATAGAGGAGTTCAGCATCCACAAAATGATATGCACACCTTGGCAATAACCCTTCATCAGCAGTTGCTTCTTAAGAGATATTTTTAATTTTCATTAGAAATGGATGATTATCAGAATTTGCGACATTCAAAATCAGAGCTGCGTCACAAATTTTATCATTTGTCAGATTGAGGAAATTATGTCCTTGAAAGCAGCTTGAACAAAAATATAAGTGAAGCTCAATGATAATTTGTGTTGGTAATAACATTTGCAAAACAAATATTCGGTATAAGATTTGAAGTATTACCAAATTAGGGATATATTTTTGTCAATATGAGGTCAATGACAGAAGGCTTGCACTCTTTCCAGCATTAGAGTACAAATATCCGGTATAAGATTTGAAGTATTACCAAATCAGGGATATATTTTTGTCAATATGAAGTCAATGACAGAAGGCTTGCACTCTTTCCAGCTTGTACTCAAAAGGTTAATTTTAATACAATCAAAAGTTAATGCATCAGGCTCTTGAGATGTCATTTAACAGCAAGATGAAGCACTTATTGCAACAATGATTCAGGTTCAAAACCTGGAGGGCATGCCCCACCTGTTAAAGTTGCCTCTGTGTTAATGTGGCTTGGTGCTCCCACAGGAGTTGGCTTCAATGAAAGTGGCAGGATGGGAAGGTTGACTTTTTGGCTAAAGAAAATATTTGTACCCTGACTAAGATTGTAAATTATACTGGCAGGGGGCAGGGGGAAGCTGCCCACCAATTTAACAATACATATTTCTCCATGATTTAATTGGATATTCTCCCATGACAATAATGGAGATGTTCCACACACGAAATAGAAAGATTTATTCAACAGAATTTAAGCTAAAATCCCTCGGATTCAAATAGCATCCAAGCACAAATTGTATGTCGGCTAAGAAAGTAAATAGATTATCCTCTTTCTCTTCTCAATAATGTAAATTAGGATATACATTGAAGACCATTCTAAGGCTTACACACAGGGCAAGATTGTAACTATGTAGTGTATGAGTCATGAATCTAAAAGATGATAATCCATACTCTAAGTTACCGAAACGTTTTGGATACGGGAGCGGGAGCGGGGTATCCGATACGCGGAAACGGCAAATTTTTTTTTGACCCCGGATATGGCATAGGATACGGCAGTACAAAAACTATATAAAAATTAAAAAATATATAAATTTCAGCCTTCTAAATAGGAATTTAATTATTAACCACATATTATGCATATGAAAGACAAGATAAAAGACAACTTATAAGCTAAATAAGTGAATAACCACAACAAACAAGCTAGGATACCGATAAAACTTAGAAACTTAAAAGCTTAAAAGCTTAAAAGTTAAATTAAAATTTAAAATACTTAAATCGAACACAATGTGAATGTCATGAATCTCATGATATATTAAATTCAATCATAGATCAATATTCAAAGCTCAAACTATCTTTCATTGTCAATATTCATCATATTCCTCTTCATCAAGAGGATCAAAACCAGCTACATCATCATCATTATGTGGTTCATTAGAACCACATGGGAGCGGTTTCTTGCATCTTTCCATCCATCAGAAACAATGGATTTCAGGCATTCGTCAATCTTTACACACCCTCTAATTTGCCCAACTAAATAGGGAACTCCAGAGTTCAGATCTTCATGATGAAATGAAAAGCCCCCAATAATTTCTTGGTTGCCATATATGTTGCATTCATTATATTCTAAGAATTTGTTGGCTGCAAAGGTGCACAGATATTTTATATCAATGCTATGATATTATCCTAAGATTCAGTGGTGAGCTACATGGAAGCATCTAGATGGTTGGAGTTTGGACACCCAATTATGGAGAAAATCTGCGGGGAACTCGCAATAATTGTTTGAAAGACAATGTTATAGAAATTTCAACCTCTCAGCTGAGCAATGTAATCCAAACATTCTGAAAAAAAATAAAATAAAAATAAAATAAAAACGTTTTTTTTAATGTGGGAGCGGCCAGGGAGTGGGCAGGGGCTGCGGAAACGCCCGGGTACAGCACAGGCCGTACCCTGGCGTTTCCGCAGCCCTTGGCCGCTCCCTGGCCGCTCCCACCGCCGCTCCCGCTCCCGCTCCCGCTGCCTTCTAAGGCGTTTCCGGTAACATAGTCCATACTCTATAAAAGGCATAGGGTTCCCACGCTTAAGCCTAGGATAGTGGATGGGATCTTTCTAGGATCCTAGGTTGTAAGAGTCGTGATGATAAGAGCATATAAGATATCTAAGCTAGGGTTGTAAGAATAAAGGAGGCAAATGCATGCCAAGGATCTAAACTAAGATTGTATAAGCCAAGCAATAGATAAAGGCAAGGGCCGATAACAATAATGCCATAGACAGAGTATTCTACTCTATCCTAATCTACATACATGAATGTTGATACATCAATCATAAATCAATCAAACCCAAAGATACATAAAGGACAAGAAAGGTTAAAAATACTTACCTGCGTAAAAACACCATTGGCGCCTTAACCCCCCCAAGGCTAGTTTCACCTTAAGAGAAAGTTGTTGTGGGGGACCACAAGAAGGATAGAGGAAAGACCTAGGTAAACCATAGTTGGGGGACTACAAAGACTTGGTGAACCTTGCCGGTGCAGCTCCCATTCTTGAGTATCCTAGACCCAATGCTCCAAAGATAGACCTCCAAGTGTAGCACAACTAGACCTATACATTATAAACTTTTAAGAGCAGCTTGGCAGGTGTAAGCAAACCGATAAGAAACAATGTGATCTTTGGAAAGTGACCTCAATGATGCCTATAATTAAGGGACATAATT
This sequence comes from Taxus chinensis, assembly GCA_019776745.2. Lineage (NCBI taxonomy): Eukaryota > Viridiplantae > Streptophyta > Pinopsida > Cupressales > Taxaceae > Taxus > Taxus chinensis. Next base: position 41,941,248 of record CM034149.1, on the reverse strand, counting down.
TCAAGTTGAGAACTTTCCTAACTGACAACATCGACCACAGTCGATGGTGTCCGTTGATAAAAAGTCTTTCTAGACTGCATCAACCATGAATGATGTTGTCGGCTAGCAACTGCCAGCATGAGGGTCCTAAGGGGAAAAAGAGTGAGGAGTGAAGCAAACACTTGGGAGCAAATGTGAAAGTGAGCTGAAGGTGTTGTAAAATGGGTATGAAAGAGGTTGCAAAAGGATGGCAAGAGGATGTCAAAAGGAGGTAGTAAAGGATAGGATATCTAAGACATCAAGAATTGCACACAAAGCTCTCTCACATACACCACCAAACAAACCAAACCAACCCCACTCTACGTGACGCCTCTTAAGGCATGCACTCAAGAATAGAAATTGTTAATATGTGTGAAAAAAAATACATACATATGCCCCAACTGAAGATCATCATGTGTCACAATAGTGTAACATAAGCTGGTCTTCAGGAAAAGAACATGCAACACCGAAATCAAAAGAAATGATTGTAATGAAATAATAATAAGCATGATAAAAACTATAAGCTCAACCAAATGAAATATACTTACCTCAAACTATCTTTCTGCAAAAGTGAACACATATTACTTCTCATCTCAACCCGAATGAAACAAGAATGAAAAAACAACACGAAGACACATTCGTAAAATAAGTAAATCCAAGGTAAATGAGAGCTCCTGAGAAGGTGCTAGGACTTGGTCGAATGAGAAGGCTAGGATAGGTCCATGTAGCCTATGGGAAATGAGGAGTGGGTCAAAAAATAAGACTAAGGAGCCTAAAAGGGGATATAAGGTGCGTCGACTTGAAGCAACCGATCTAGCAAGCCTATAGGTAGGAAAAATAATAGTGGAAGATGTTCACCAGAAATAAAGCAACTAGTAAGATAAGTAGGTGGAATTAATACATCTAATGGAAAATAGATAGTTGAATCAATTAAATCAAAAGATGTGTTAGACTGAGTAAGGTAATAATGATATCCAATAAAATCTAAAAGAAATCAAATAAATTAAAAGATACAAAAAAGAGTGAGTAGGCAATAAGACATATAATAAAATCTAAGAGATCAAATAAATTAAAAGATGTGGCAAAGATAAGTAAAATGTGATAAAAGGACATTCACTATAAAAGATATGGGATCTAGTAAACAAAAAAAGTGGCCAGGATAATAATAAACATCTAATGCAATCTAAGAAACATCAACGAAAACAAAATATGTAAAATAAAGTGACAGAGAGGAGGGGCCAAAATGAGTAAACCAAATTCCATGTTTTCGCTAAATTTTCTCAGAAGGTAAAGCACTACCATCTAATGTCACGACTAGGATGAATGACGATGGTATGGATGTAAAGGGGTTATCTATGAGGAAGGCCCGAAGATCTTACAATCTAAACCCACAAATCTTTGGCTGGAGCCAACACCAAGGGAGGTAGAAATTTGCAATGAGATATGAGAATATGATGTCAAAAAGGTAAGAACATGGTCAACTAACAGCAATATCCATCAAGGGGAATAAAGGGAGTGATCACAGAAAAGGAAGTATGGCACCACAATGGCAATACAAGATCATTAGCGGAGAATAAGACTCTCTAATTAATAGGATAGCACTAAATATTTTCTTCATCAAGGTATGAAGGGATCCAATTAGCGGATTCGGCTTAGGAAAATTAGATAAGTATAAAGATATATCACATGTTAGCTATGAGTTGCAATAATAAATAAACTATTTCCTACCTTCCCACAACGTTTTCCTTGATCATGAGGACCTCATTTAAGGAGTTATATGCCTATTATGAGGATTAGGTAACGGCGTGAAAAGGTAGGGGCATTAAATGATAAATATGTGACATCCTATCCCTATTAGAAAAGCCTACCACATCCCAATGGACATCAAACTTTGTAACGAGGCCAATTGTGGAATTTGATCTTTCAACTAGGGTAGGGTTATGCAAATAATATCACGTCTTTTTTGTTTGTGATTGACTTTTTAATTACAATAATTTTCTTTTCCGATTGCCTTTTGCTTGATCTTTCTTTTCATAACATAGCTTTAAACTTTTTTGTGGCTTTTGTTCCTCCTCCATACAGATTCAAAAGGCTGATCAAATGGGTATGAAAGATGACAACACTAAAAAATTTACACTTAACCGTTATATAAAAGACCCTACAACTAAGATGATCAGGTATCTCTAGACCCACCCTAAAGACAGAGCACAATCTCATCTCCCACATATGTGTGCCTCAAGTGAAAGGAGCAAAAAAAGTGAAAGCTGTGATGATAAAAGCATGATACAATGAAGAATGAAGCTAGTTGTTGACCAATAAGAGGATTTTGCTTCATAGGGAATGAAGGCTGAAATTAGATAATAAACAAGGGAGTGTGGTAACTACAGATCACTAGCAATGTCAAGAGATGAGAATGTAAACCTGTGATAGGTCCAGCACAAGCATAGAAATGATAAAACCCAAGTGGGAAAGAGAGTCATAAAAGAGATAAAATCGTACCAAACAATCCAAGAGGAAGCGAATAGCGGAATAAACCCAAGAGGGAAAGATGTCAAAGGCAGGTTATAAAAGTAGAGTTTGCAAAATAAATTACCTAAGTAGCTTAAGAAGAGGACAATGACCATAAAAACCCAAGAGAGAAAGGTGGTAATGCCATGTTGTAGAAAGAGAGTAAAACAAGAATTTTAGGTAGTTAGATATTCAGGCAATGTGGTAAAATAAAATAGGATATCTAAGCAATAGGCTATTCAGGTAGTGAACGTAAAATAGGATATTCAAGTAGTAGGATATTCAAGTAGTGTAAAGTAAAGTTGGATATTTGGGCAATAGGACGCTCAAGAGTGAAATTAAAAGATAAAATGTCAAAGCTATGAAGCATTGGTTATGAGGTTCTAGTAGGAAGATGAATCAACCAAACTGACAATCATGTATAAAGAATAGGTTGTCGTGAGGTGTTATTCGGGAAAAGAATCAATCAAATTAACACTCCTCTAAAACTAAGAGGTTATAAGGAGCTAGCCAGGAAATGAATCAACCAAGCTAACAGTCCTGTAAAAATATAGAAGGTTGTAAGGTGCTATTTGGGAAATGAATCGACTGAGCTAATAGTCCTATAATAATAAAGTAGGTTGTGAGGTGTTAGTTGGGAAATGAATTAACCGAACTAGCAATTCTATAGAAAGTAGGATGTAAGGGGCTAGACGGAAATTGAATTGACTGAGCTAGCAATCCTGTAAAGAAACTAGGTTGTGAGGTGTTAGTCAGGAATTGAATCAACCGAGATAATAGTCCGGTAAAAAGAAATTAGATCTTGAAGTGTTAGTCAGGAACTGAATCAACCGAGATAACAATCCTATAAAAAGAAATTAAGATGTGAGGTGTTAGTGGGGAATTGAATCAACCAACTTAACATTCTTGTAAAAAGTGTTAAGTCGAAGCGAGGATAAAGCTAAGAAGCATGAGAAACTATGTAGTAGTTAAAGATAGGAAGTAAAATAGTAGAGTAAGATAACTTAAGAGATAAGAAATGCAATTAGAGGAGAGTACCCCTGAGGGTCTCCCTTGTTAGGGGAAGGGGGTGTATAATTAGACTTAAGTAGTTATAACATGCAAGGTGAGGTGCATATCTAAATGCACAGGGAGAACATTCCCTTGGTGCGGTATGCTCTCAAAAAAGAGGTTTTATTCTTTGAAGATTTCTTGGAGTTGAATTTGTTTGGATTCAATGATTACAAGATTTTTTATTGAAATATAAGGTGTTAGAAAATGGAAGGCACCATAAAATGCCCCCAAGCTAGAGGATGGGTGAGAATAGACATCATAAGATGCCCCTAAGATAAGAAGATAATAAAAGTTGGAAGTTATTAATATGAAAATAAATTGAATGAAAGCATCGAGAGATGCCCCGACGCGTGAAATGAGGTAAGGATAGGCATCACTAGATGCCCCAAAATGTGAATTATGAGAATGATGGGCATCAATAGATGCCCCAAAGTGTGATGAAAATGTGAGATAATGGATCATTGTAGGTGGTGTCAAGTGTGAGATCCACACATTTCAAATCGACAAGGTGATTTAATGTGGGAATCTGGCTAAAATCAGAGATTGGAGAATTAGGGATGATGTAGAGTCAAATTCAACAAACTTTTGTATGCCATCAACTATAACTGCAACAGGACGAAATAAAACTACATAATGGTTGATGCAGTTTGGAGGATTAGGGGTTTTCTTAATTGCATCGAGTAATCTAGGTAAGGGTCGATATAGTTGAATTGGTTTGGGTTTTCTAAACTACACCGTGTTTTCAACAAAATGGTCAATGCAGTCATAAAAGTCTGATTTTATGAAATGAGAGAAGAAATTTGAAACTTGTTGAATCATCCAATCAATGTTTTCCAATGAAGGGCAGCAAGAGGGTCAAAATATGTAAAATCATCGTAGATATAAAGGTGAAAGTTTATATCTTCTTATTGGACATCATAGATGGAAATGTCATCATTTGGATCTTCAACTATGGCAAAGTGAGAAGAGATGGGAAGATACTCTTGTGGATCCTCGCCCATGATAGTGTGATAAAGAAGGGGAAAATTCCCTTGTGGATCTTTAACCATGAGGGAGAGAAAGAGGAGATGCTCTTGTGTGTCCTTAGCCATGATAAGGTGATAAAAAGGGGAAGATCATCATGTGGATATTCGTTTGGATATATGTCGAAAATTAGAAGATCCTCTTGTGGATCTTCAACCATGTTACGTTGGATAATTGCTTGAGGTTGAGAAAAAATAAACCATGAGGTGGTTTCCTCCATGGTGAGAAAAGATGGGAAAATGGAGCTGAAAGATCCCCAACAGATCTCTTTCCCGAAATCAAATTTTTAATGAATGGCAAATGATAAAAAACAGTTTTTGAAACCCTCGGCAAACAACCTAGGCCAAAGCTGAATTTACTACAGCAAATGCGACTAGGGTTTTTAATGGATCTCCATGCAAATGATACCAAAAAATTATAAACTCTATCCCAAATGATTGCCAGCAATTTTAAAACCAGATTTATTTGTAGCTAGATAATTCAGAAAATTCAGATCTAAATCTGATTACAAACTGCCTGAAAAACCCTCCAAACTTGCTCAGAAAATTATGAAATTGCAGCTCCTTTATTTATAAAAATTCAGAGATATATGGCAATATTTTTCAGAAGTAAATACCTCCAGAATCATACCCAAATAGCCCCAAACTGGGTCAATCCAACTGCTGCAATATGCTACCAAAAAGATCACCAAAACACTGCTAGAATTTGACTGGAAAATCAGAATTAAACCGCTGGAAATTTCCGAGTGAAATCCCCTCTCAATCCCTCGGGGTTTTCGTCCACAAGAGATAAAATCCACAAGGGTTTTCGTCCTTGGAATCTCTGATAAAAGCAAGAGCTCTTAACAATACAAAAAGCTGATAATAAAAATTTGGAATGATAAAATGATCATATGATGTCCCTCCTCTAAGTCGACCCTTCCTTTTAAAGGGAAAATTGGCCCAGAGGGACCTCCAACTCAACCAATCACAACAAGTGATTTCTTCTAGACATGTGCCCCAAATTTTCCTTAGACTATGTCGCATTTTCTTGGGAGGAGTAATAATTTTTATTCTTTCGAAACTCCATTCTTCCTCCTTCGTCCAAGTCGCATTTTTCTATGGAAGCTAATGTCACATTTCCCTATTTTCCCATTACATGGACAAGTCGTACCTCCCTATGGTAAATACAATTAAAAATAATTGTATTTTTACATTTGACTCTTTTATTTTATTAATAAGCTTATTAGTTATTATATGTGCAACTTATAATATTTTATTTTAATATTTGCACAATATAATAAAATAATAAAACTTAGTCACCCTTGACACATCCTTTGGCCATCGGGTAAACAAAAAGGACCAAAGGTCTTCAATGAGATCTATTCGAAAAGAGGGACATTACAGTCCTCCCTTCCCAAGATTGCTTGCCCCCAAGCAATCATAAACTGCAATTCTGCATTCTTATCAGTTCTTGGATCCCAGATCATCCGAAGCTTTTTTAATAGCTTCATATGCACTATACAAAGCTGCTCAAACACTGCAAAAAAATCTTATGCAACTTACTTGTCACTAGTGAAACTAGCCTCCTCATGTATGCTTCAAATTTGCCGCACTCTTCATCTCATCCTTGCTGGTCCGTGCTGATATGCAGTGAAAAATCTTCGTAGATGTCCTCACGAGATGTTTCCTTATCCCAAACTATCATAGACTTAGCTGCCATTTGATGGGGCAGCGTGTACTTGAGTGCTCTCAACGTGACTTGTTTCCCTTTGTGTTGGAAACTCAGCTCCATAGCTTCCACATCTTGGGTGACTCTTCCCAATGAATGAAGCCATTGCAAGCCAAGCACAACATTGTTATCTTTCAAATCCATGACATAGAAGTCATCACAAAGTGTATACTCACCAAATAAAATGCTAACTTGGTTGACCTTCTTCTTGCACGGAGAGAGTGAGACCTCCTGCTATAGTCACATCAAAGCCTTCAAAGTTATCACATTGCAAACCTTTTTGGTCTACCAAACCTGCATCTAGGAAGTTATGTGTAGATCCACTATCCAAAAGTGCCATGATCCTACACCCGAACATTGTGCCTTCAAACATGAATGGATTATACTTGGGTGCTCCTCGAAAGATAGGTGAGTCTACCCTCATTTGCAATGCCCGGTGTTGGCTGCTCCCGTTCATCCTCGGACTCTTCATCCTCAACCTTTATGAGATGTATTTTGCCTTTTCCAAGACACCTATGCCCCAGTTCCCACGGATCATTGCAATGAAAGCATAAATTTTTCCAACGAAGCTCATTCTTTGAAACAGTCTCCATCTTGGGTGTAAACTCAACCTTCGAAGAAGTGGGCTGCTCTTGTTGTTCTGATTTTTCCTCCTTGACGTTCTTCCTTTGGGGCTGCATTGGAGTAGTGTCTAAGTCCAAGGCTGTCCGAATAGCCTCATGCAAAGTCATAGGTTTAAGAGCCTTGACCAATCCCTTGAGCCTGTCATGAAGTCCTTCAATGAACAACATCACCACTCGCCTCTCTGGCATCTCTGGCACCATCACTGTTATACGCTGAAATTCGTTGATGTATGCATCAACATGTCCACTCTGTCGAAGTTGTGCCAAGTCTCTATAGTAAAGCTCTACATCCTTGCGATCAAATCTCGCAATCAACTTCTCACTAAACTCCCTGTATGATTGCAGAAGATCATGATTCTATGTGACTAGCCCATGGTGCCCCCAATCGTACTCTACTCCCTCAAGGTGCAACGTGGCAAATTGGATAGCCTCCTGCTCCTGCATAGGTTTGAGAGTGAGATATGTGTTGAGCTTGTGAATCCATGCTCTGGCACTAATCTTTCCACTACCATCAAATGTGGAAAGGGTCACCTTGTTGGTGGCCTGCTTCAACTCCCTGTTCTGTTGTTCTCTAGGCCTCTGTACCTGTCTAGCTCTCAAGCTTTCCCTCCTTTGAACACAATACTGGTGGAGGGGAAAGGCATTCTGTACCTCCTGTGGTAGAGCTCTCCACTCATCATGCGCTGCCATCACAGTATCCTGAAAGACTGTGCCCTCAAATGGGTCCTCAACTAATGGTGGCTCCTCCCTTTGTAGGAATCTAGGCTGCAGAGGTCTATCCGCTGTCCTCGTGGGTCTCCTCTCCTCTGTATGTCTCCTATCACGTGGAGGGGAACCTCTCATGCTACCCACCTCTGTAGGTGCCCTGTTGTGCCTTCTGTGGCTGCTGACTATGGATGCAGATCTTTCCCTTCTTATCATGCCGATTTCTTGTCCTATCCATAGTCAGATTCTCCATCAGTTGTCTCATGGTCTGAATCATTTCCTGATGGGAATCGATCATACCGCTGAAAAGAATATCTGGGTCAACTCGCTCACGTCATGGAGGATTGTGTAATCCCTCTCTTCTGGCCATGATTTTAGCACTACTCTTTGCACCCAATTCTGCTAGAATACGTGCCTGACTCCTTGTATAATACCTGTGTGGCCCAACTTCTCTAGGCTGCATCAAACAAAACCCTCCAGGTGAGAGGATTGCTGCTCTGATACCACTGAAAGATCCCCAATAGATCTCTTACCCTAAATCAAATTTTTAATGAATGGCAAATGATAAAAAACAGTTTTTGAAACCCTCGGCAAACAACCTAGGGCAAAGCTGAATTTATTACAGCAAATGCGACTAGGGTTTTTAATGGATCTCCATGCAAATGATACCAAAAAATTATAAACTCTATCCCAAATGATTGCCAGCAATTTTAAAACCCAAAATATGATAAAAATCAGATTTATTTGCAGCCAGATAATTCAGAAAATTCAGATCTAAATCTGATTACAAACTGCCTGAAAAACCCTCCAAACTTGCTCAGAAAATTATGAAATTGCAGCTCCTTTATTTATAAAAATTCAGAGATATATGGCAATATTTTTCAAAAGTAAATACCTCTAGAATCATACCCAAATAGCCCCAAACTGGGTCGATCCAACTGCTGCAATATGCTACCAAAAAGATCACCAAAACACTGCTGGAATTTGACTAGAAAATCAGAATAAAACCAGCTGGAAATTTCTGAGTGAAATCCCCTCTCAATCCCTTGGGGTTTTCGTCCGCAAGAGATGAAATCCACAAGGGTTTTCATCCTTGGAATCTCTGATAAAAGCAAGAGCTCTTAACAATGCAAAAAGCTGATAATAAAAATCTGGAATAATAAAATGATCATATGATGTCCCTCCTCTAAGTCGACCCTTCCTTTTAAAGGGAAAATTGGCCCAAAGGGACCTCCAACTCAACCAATCACAACAAGTGATTTCTTCTAGACATGTGCCCCAAATTTTCCTTAGACTAGGTCGCATTTTCTTGGGAGGAGTAATAATTTTTATTCTTTCGAAACTCCATTCTTCCTCCTTTGTCCAAGTCGCATTTTTCTAAGGAAGCTAATGTCACATTTCCCTATTTTCCCATTACATGGACAAGTCGTACCTCCCTATGGTAAATACAATTAAAAATAATTGTATTTTTACATTTGACTCTTTTATTTTATTAATAAGCTTATTATTTATTATATGTGCAACTTATAATATTTTATTTTAATATTTGCACAATATAATAAAATAATAAAACTTAGTCACCCTTGACACATCCTTTGGCCATCGGGTAGACAAAAAGAACCAAAGGTCTTCAATGAGATCTATTCGAAAAGAGGGACATTACAGGAGCAACCCATGTAAAGTTTGAAAGGGTTAAGAGTCACTAGAAACACCCTAAGAGGCGATACATTTGTTCATGAAGAAAGGGGAACGAAGACACATGAAATGGTATATGCATTGGCAAAGAAGAATTTAGCAGATATGAAGAGTCAGCCACTTCCCTTAATTGCACATTACACATATCCGTAACAAGTAGAATGTCTTTGACTCTTTCAACGGTGGCAGTAATTGCCTTCTCTTTGACTTCACCAACATCCACGCATTGGTGTAGGCAAAGTAAAGATGTAGAAATCCAATGGCATTCCTTTTTTCGTTATCTCGCCCTCTATGTGCAACCTAGTCACCTCAGTCTTTTCAGCTAATGATATTCTTTCATAACCTCTTACCCCTTCTCTAGTTATGCCCAAAAGATGTGAATAAACCCGCGTGTAGCTGCCCCTAAATTCTTTGTTGCAAATATGGCATAACCATACTCTACTCCCCCCAGAATTTTTTTTTCTTTGTCAATGGCTGTTACAAATAAGTGATAAGAGGCTTTTTAGCATATAAATGGCCCTCTTTGCATAGATTTTGAGGAGTTCACGTTAAGGGTTCATCACAACGGATTATTTGAACCCATTGTTGGTGCAACAGATTCTCACTCCCTGAAGAAACCCTATCTTAATGGTTCTACCTCTATGTTAAAGCATAGCCAATTGAATCTCTTCTAGGGCCTAGACACTACCCTCACTGATTGCTCATTGTAAAATGTATTGGAAATGCAACAACCTTGCAACTGTAAGTGAAAAAAAAAAAAAAAAAACTTCCCTAAGTTTGTGAAGCTTGAAACTATGATAAAAAAATAAAAATGAAACAATGAATAAATAGTTTGTGTAAATTTGTAAAATGAACAAAGGATGATAAACATACCTCTAATGGAGTAGAATATTGCTCTCTTGCCTTCTTCTCATTGCTGTTCTCTATTCTTCTCTATGCTCTTTTCTTTCTTTATCTTCTCCAAGAATAATGGAGGCAAGTGCATGTCAAATGAGCTAAACTTTTTTTGCATAAGTTTTGATGTTTGTTTTAGGTTTAGGGCCGACTTAGAATAATGCAAGTGGAAAAAGTTCTATGTGTGCCCCCATCATTGCTTTACTTTTACACGATACATCAAGATGTGTTTTAAGACAGAGTAAAGATGAGTTTTTTAAGGCTTTATGCGTAGGGGACGGCTGGACGTCCTAGTACGGACGAGGGACTTCTGACTTCTAGAAGTCCCTAAACGTACCAGGGACGTCCAACCGTCCCCTGCTGTCCCATGCCGTCCCCTATTGCTTTTTTGATGTCCCCGGGACGTTTCCGATGAAGTGCAGAGTTTGGGGACGGGAAGGGGACATTTTCTACCCGTCCCCGAGTTTTTGAAACGTCCCCGGTACGGGTACAAGCTGAAAAACGTAGGGGACGCGTCCCCGTGGAACATAGTAAATATGTTGTTGAAATTCGCTTTCACCCCCATAGCCTTCTTCCCATAGTTAATAATCCTCCAATTATGACATTCTTGCTTGTTCACGATGTATGCAAGCTAAGAATGATCTATTGAATAGGGCCTAGACACAAACCAAGATTGTAACTATAAAATGTATGAATCGTTGATCAAGAAGACCCATAATCCAAGGCCACACTTTCAACGAGGGTTGTAAGGTGTTAGAGATGTGGATTTAGAAGATGGTGGTCCACTTTCTATCAAAGGTGTAGGGTTCCAAAGCCTAAGTCTAAGATAGGGGTTTTGGCATCTTACTAGTATCTTGATTGTAAAGATTGTAAACAACAAGAAGATATCTATGCTAGTGTAATATGTGTTTTAGAGATTGATAGGTTGTAAAACCCAAAAGCGAATTGTGAGGCAAGGGCCAATAGATAAAATGCAATAGATCAAGAATATGCTACTCAATCCTAGTCTATACACACTATACATCAATCATAATTCAATCAAACCAAAATATATATAATGGAAAAGAGAGGTTAAAGATACTTATATATATGTAGATACCATTGGCGTATTGACTTCCCCCTAGAGTTAGCAACACCTTATGAGAGAATTGATGTGTGGGACCACAAGAAGGATAGAGAGATGAGCTAAGTAAACCATAGTTGGGGACTCTAGAGACATGGTGAACCTTGCTTGTGCAGCTCTTATTCTTGAGTATCCTAGACCCAATACTCCAAAGATAAAGCTCCAAATGTAAGCACAACTAGACCTAAAACTTTAAAACCTTCAAGAGCATCTTGATGAGTGCAAGTAGACCTATAAGCAACAATGTGACAATTGGAAAGTGATCTCAATGATGCCTATAAGTGGGGGACAACTTGAAGTTGCAAACTTTCCTAGTTGAGGGCATCAACCATGGTCAATGCAGTTGGCTGATAAAAAGCCTTGCTAGACTGCATCGACCATTATCAATGTTGTCAACTAGTAACTGCCGCCATGAGGGTCCTGAGGGGAAAAGGAGGGGAGAGTGGAGCAATCACTTGGGAGCAAATGTGAAGATGATTTGAAGGTGTTGTAAAGTAGGTATGAAGGAGGTTGCAAAAGGATGGTGAGAGAATGTCAAAAGGAGGTAGTAAAGGATAGGATATCTAAGGCATCGAGGACCACACAACAAATCTTTCTCACAGATACCACCAACCAGCCCAGCTCCACTGCCACTGACGCCTTTTAAGGCATGCACTTAGGGAGATTGATGCAACAATGGCCTGTAAAGAGAAATTGTAAGTAAATGTGAAAAATAAGGTGTATACACAAAGGCCAAGAATCTTTATTAATAAGTTGCATGAATATCTAAGCTCCCCATGTTAAAGCATGTCTCGAGCATTGTATCGAGAATCTTCAAGTCTAGAGTTGCGAGCCAAGTTGGGAGTGGCAGGTTTTGCAGAGACTCGTCTAGGCCCAGCTGAATGATTTAGCCTCTGTATTTGATTGCAGTATGTAACATTAGGACATGGTACATATTTGTTTGTATAAACCTTTTTGGCCTTTTTCTTTAAGGCATGGTCACGTTATTTAGGATTTTCTGTGCTGATCAGAAAGGAAGGAAATTTAGGTCATGATGTGACAAAAAAAGGGAAAGAACTGACTACCTTTCTGTGTTCGCCAAAGCTGTGAATTTTGGTTTTGGATTATCTTATCAGATATCTGAAATGTCTACAGTATACGGATCTGTGGCTGGAACTCTGTACCTAACGTTGGGCGAGACTTCATAATAATTTTAAATTTTTATTTGTGTAGCATTTTGTTATATTTTTGGAAACATTCTGAATCCATTCACAATGTTTAAGGTTTTGAAAAAACTGTGTACATTCTGGATAGAGTTTATGAAATTTTGAATTGTAAATTATAGAATATTTCAATAATTTTCTTTTGCTCGGTCACTGTCTTTTTTTGCTTGGGATATACCCAAAATTTGGTGTCTTTTAAATAATTTTTTTATTGTTTTGAAATTCACAGCCTGGGTTCAAAAAAATGGTTAATTGCCAAATCTAAACCCCTGCCTGTATCTATTTTCAAATAACAACTTAGGATACTTCAAGTAACTTATGACTAAGGTTTAAGGTTTTAAGAAGTGCAACAGATTGTTCTAATAAAGGTTGAAATTTTGAATGATTTAGTTTTTGTACACTAGAACTTTGTTAATATTAGCAGTTCTTTAATTTGCTCACTCTTGCAAGTTTTAGCCTGAATTCTTTTGCCGAGTCCCAGTCTGAAATATGTCTGGCAGGTCCGAGATGAGTCTGAGACGATCAACAATAGTCTGGAGCCATGTCCAATTAGGGTAAGGTGCGCATGTCGCAGAGGGAACTGGGGGCTATGGAGCCATGTCCCATTGGGGTAATGTGCGCAGGTCACGGAGGGAACTGGGGGCTCTAGAGCCATGTCCAATTGGGGTAAGGTGTGCATGTCGCAGAGGGAACTGGGGGCTATGGAGCCATGTCCCGTTGGGGTAATGTGCGCATGTCACAGAGGGAACTGGGGGCTCTAGAGCCATGTCCAATTGGGGTAAGGTAAGCATGTCGCAGAGTGAACTGGGGGCTCTAGAGCCATGTCCCATTGGGGTAAGGGCGGCATATCACAAAGAGAACTGGAGCCATCACTTCGTGCAATGGAATGGAGACGCTTTAGGGGGAAAAAACTAAAAAGTTGAATGAAGTTGTTAAGAAAATGCACATAAACTACATGGTGGGTTTTGTTTTATTTCATTTTGGGCAAAATTAAGAAGTAATTTGTGAAATGAAGAATGAGAATGAGAAACCTGAATTGTAGCATCAATTTTCTCAAGGCTAGGCTTCACTTTTACAACACTGCCAACAGTAAAGCCGCGGATCCTTACGGGCGTCCCAACAGTAAGGCCGGGTGCTTGAGAGAATTCGATGATTGCCTGATATTTCTTTGAGCGCGAGCGCAGCTGGAATCCCTTCACCCATACAATGGTAAATGCGAGCAGCACTGCCCCCGCAATCATAAACAACCCCGCTCCCCCTTCTGCTATGCTGTTCTTCCCAAAACCAAAGTTGCTCAGAGGCTTCATCGTTTGCCTCCACACATTTCTTGGTAGGTCAAGCATTACTTCTACTGGCTTTTTCTTTTTGTTTTCCTGCGACGATACAGATTCTGCGGTACTGTCGCTAGTACTTGCCCTTGAGCTTGAGAAACTTCTCTTCACGGGTATTTTAATGGCTTTCGGGGTGAGGCGAAACAAAACATTCTGAGAAGCAATTTGTCCACTAAATATGAGGCCCTTAGAGCTACTCATTTGGGCATTGCTTGCCATTGGTTTTGATCCAATTAAATCCCCACAGCAATTCATTGGTTGTACACTAGACTATCATGCAATATAATTCAAGCTCATATTCTGGAAATGGAAGATTTACGACTTACTTATTTCATGGAAGCTTCATGCCAGAATGGAGGTGGAACTTGCCGGCTCAAATGCACATAGATGGAGCCGTAGAAGCCTCTTGTTTTATTAGAGAGAAATTACGAGAGAGATGAATATAGATTTTAATACTCTATGGCTCATCAGGAATAGAGGGAATTGATAAAGACGTGAGAAACCCCTGAAAAAAAGAGAAGATTTGGGCATTCGATTATAGTTCAAGCCTAAAACCTGAAAAAGTAACTGAAATAAAATAAATTGATTTTACTTATATTTGAATAATTTAATAGTTTATGCTAATTTACTAATAGTTACATCTACTTTAATTTTGATAAGATGTTGGGATTGGTAGTCAAGTTGTTTCATTAAAAAGATTGGTTCTTTTCTTGATAATTAAGATTGAGGGTTAAATTATTTCCTTAAAAAAATTGTTTATTATAGTATTTGATTTAGGCTAGTTGTTCTTCCAATATTTTTATCCTCGTTTAAAATTAATTTTAACGTAGTCACAACCCAAAATCAACTCTAAAACCCTGGTAAAAAAAATTGTTACATTAATAATTGTTATAACACTAAACATAAATTTAGATTTGATTGACTCCCAAGGTTCACACCATCATGCCTCGATGCACGAGCGCAAACCATGATGCTAACGTTCTCTCCTTTTGTATAACTTTCTTTATAATCATTATTGATGAAACAATGTTTACGTGCACGAACATTTGCTCGTGTCTCAAGATTGCAAGTCTCCCATCTCATTAAAAAGTTTAGTCACCAAGGAAATGCTCCATTTACTTTTATCTATTTTATGATCGTGTTAACCATTCTAATCATTTTGCCAACAATTAAGATCACACGAGTCACGTAGCACTTGTTACGAGAAGGGAATTCATATTTCCAAGAGACATGTTCCAACACAAGAAAGAGCCATTTTACTACTATTAAACATTGTAAGTTCGACCTGTAGACACTAGAAAACACACCTTGCACGTAAGGTCTCTTATTCAAAAAATACCAAAAACATCGTAAAACATAATAACACCAAAAAATCAAAAAAAATCAAATAACCCCACAAAAGCAAATATAAAATATAAAATTTCACAAAAAAAGGAGATAAATGACACCTCACTATTCATTTACTAACCCTCACCCACTCACATTTAAATATGTCCAATCACACCTACCCATTTGCATGCTCAATGCACATTGCACCCATGTGTGTCCTACTCCCATATGCGCTCCAAATCTATTAAATCGCCCTCACCCACAACATTTCATGTCTCTTAAGAACTTTGGGACCTCTAACTCTTTGGTGCACTAAAGACATACTTGAGTTTTCTTTCTTTCTTGTTCACATATCTCAGTCTTGTAGGTCTTGAAGAAGGGAAAGCGAAGCACAAAGGAAGATTACAACTTGTTGCAACACTATTCTAGCAAAATCTCAACACATGGGGGAATCGCAACTACGATTGGCTTATGATCTCCGTGTGATTTTTGTTGAGATGTGGAGCTCAATTGCTTCAGTTTAGCATGTTATATTAAACTTGTTAGAAAACACAGTAACCGACATCGGTCACCTATGACCGACATCGGTCAAGTAATTAGGAACTGTCATCGGTTAGGGCTAACTGACATCGGTTACTTGTGCGTGAGTGTTTTATTTAACTCATGGGAATTAGATCTAATTTTAGTATTAAAGCAAATCTATTGATTGTAATTGCATGGCTAAGTGCCCTAAGTTTGTATAAGGTATTTATAAGCTATAAATCTATGGTTAGAAGTGTGATTTCATGATTATTGTGAAAAAAATTTTGTGAGAGAGAATTCTTGGAGAAGTAGGAGAAGCTTCAGAGAGATAGAAAGTATTGTACATCGTGAGAGGTGTGGAAGATTGTAAATATTCATTGTATATATTCTAAAAGATTTTGGATAATAGATTGGCTTGTTTTTTGTTGGATGGTAGCCCACACTGGGTGAACCACGTTAAATTTGGTGTTGATTTATATCTCTTGTTTTGTATATTTCTTCTGGTATAATATCTACTTTTATTGCATATATGCTTAGAGTCTGATATATTATCTGTACAACCGGTGTGCTAACCCCAACAACTCGGTATCAAAGATTTGTTTGAGGGTTTTTAGTGTGTTGATATATTTACTCACAGAGGGTTTTTCTTATTGAGTGGGAGCTACATCAATGGAAAAAGAAAACAAATACAAGGTAGAGAATTTTGACGGCTGAAATTATCAATTATGGAAGATGCAAATTGAGGATTATCTGTATCAAAGAGATTTGTACTTACCGTTGAATGAAATGTCTAGACCTCCGAAGATGATTGATGAAGAATGAAATATTCTTGATAGAAAGTCTTTAGGATATATAACATTGAGTCATCGGAAATATTTTGTGGCTTCTAATATTATAGAAGAAACATCTACGGTAGAGTTAATGAAATCTCTTGCTAATTTAATATGAAAAATATAGTGCTTCAAATAAAGTTTATTTGATGAAGAAAGTATTTAGTTCTAAGATGCATGAAGGTGGATATGCATCTATTCATTTGAATGATTTCCGATCTATTGTAAATCAGTTAAAACTCGGTTGATATTCCATTTGATGATGAAGTGAAAGCACTCTTATTCTTATGTTCTTTGCCTGATAGTTGGGATAACTTGGTAATGGTTGTTAGTAATACAACATCTGCTAATAATATTTTGAAGTTTGATAGAATAGAATCATGGGTTTTAGATTCAGGAGCTTCTTTCCATGCAAATCCTAATAAGGGTTATTTTAGAAATTATGTCCAGGGCGATTTTGGGCATGTTTATTTAGGTGATGATGAACCTTGCAGTATTACTGAAAAAGGGGAAGTTCATCTAAAATTTTAGAATGGAAATACATGGGTATTAAAATATGTGAGGCATGTGCCAAGCCTCAAGAGGAATCTTATTTCTGCATGGCAACTAGGTGAAGTTGGTTGCATGGTTACATTCACATCAGACTCTTGGAAAGTCACCAAGGGATCCTTTGTTGTGGCAAGAGGCAAGAAGGTAGGAATGTTATATTTATCTACCTGTGTTACTAATTCCTATTTTGTGTTATCTACTTCAGATTCAGATGTTTGCATGTGGCATAATCAGTTGGGCCATATGAGTCAAAAAGGAATGCAGATCTTAAAGGCTAAGGGTAAGTTATCATATTTAAAAGATTTAGATCTTGATTTTCTATGAGCATTGTGTCTTTTGGAAAGCAAAAGAGAGTGAGATTTCTCAAAGTTGGGGCAACTAAGAAGGAGCAAAAATTAGATCTTGTACACTCAGATGAGTGGGGACCAACCTCAGGTAGCTTTTCATGAGAGGATCCCAGTATTATGTTACTTTCATTGATGATGCTACAAGAAAGGTATGAGTTTTATTGTATTAAACATAAATATGATGTTTTTTGAAGAATTTTAAAAGATGGAAAGCCCTTGTTGGGAATGAATTAAATTCAAAGTTAAAAGTGCCTTAGATCTGACAATGGTGGTGAATACTATAGCAAGGATTTCAATTATTATTGTTCATTGAATGAAATACATAGAGAAAGGATGGTTCCAAGAACACCACAAGATAATGGTGTTACAGAAAGAATGAACAGGACAATCATGGAACACGCTAGAAGTATGAGGATACATGTTGGATTTGCCCTTACAGTTTTGCGCAGAAGTAATTGATACAACGGTTTAGTTTATGAACCATGGGCCTTCAAGTTCACTAGATGGAGGAATACTAGAGAAAGCTTGGATTGAAAAAGATTTAGATCTTTCTTTTCTTAAAGTTTTTGCTTCAAAAACTTTTGTGCATATTGATAAGAAAAATAGAAAAAAGTTGGATGCAAAATCCTAGAGATGCACTTTCATTGGTTATGGATATGGTGATTTTTGGATTCTGTTTTTTGGTATTTAGAGAATTCTAAAATTATTAGGAGTCGTGACATAGAATGGAATGAAAAGAGAATGTACAGGGATCAAATTTTGGTACCCAAGGACGAACCGGTTGAGAATTTTGTGAATGAAAATGAACTCTCATATATAAAACTCATACCTATGGGGTTACATAGTAACCGGTGTCGGTTGACCCCTGATCGACATCGGTCAGGTGAACCAGTATCGGTTATAGAAGAGCCAAACCAACATCGGTTAGCAAAACCGACATCGACTATAGGTGACCAACGTCGGTCATTGTCAAAATTGGAAACAAATGTCCAGGAGGTCAAGTATAAGCCTCTAGTACCCCAAACTCCTGTGAAAAGGTCGCAATGTAATGAAATTACTTGTATAATTCATATGAGAAGAAATATAACACCAAATAACACAATATTCCAGAATAATGATCTCGATATGCAATTATAATAGCTTCACCGCTTCGAGGGGGCAACCTCCAAACCATACAATAAGACTCAAATGCTCAATGATGAAGAAATACTACCTACAATCCCCTATATATACTATTCATATGTTATGGCCATCACTAAGGATGACCTACTAAGCATGAGAAAGTATAGATGATATAATAAAATGATATGGTAAGCCACAAGTCAGCTACTCATATCCTAATACAAGTAATAGGTTAAGGGCGTAGCATGCCCTTCCCCTTCAAAGCAACATTGTCCCCAATGTTGAGAAGATTTGGGTACTGCTGTAGGAATGTCATAACTTCCCATGTTGCATCTTCATTGTCCGTATTCTTCCACTTGATCATGTACTCAGTAATAACCTGTGTCCTCAATCTTTCAGTGCATGTTTGAAGGATGCATTCAGGTTCTAAGATGACTTTCCCCTCCTCATCAAGCTCAGGTAACACTGTTTGGGCTGATACTCTTTGTCCAATTACTTTCTTTAGGCAAGAAACATGAAATACTAGATGTATTCTGGTTGATTGTGGAAGTTCTAATTTGTATGCTACAGTACCAATCTTCTGCAATACTTGATAAGGGCCATAAGACTTTGGTAAAAATTTGTTATCCTTTTGTTGTTATTTCAAAGACATTTTCTTATATGGTTATAACCGCACAAAAACCCAATTAACAACTTCAAAATGCTTGTTCGCGCGATGTTGATCAGCGTGTTGCTTCATGTGGTTTTGTGTCATGACCAAGTTCTCCTTGAGACTAGAGAGGACCTCTTGTTGATACTGAATGTGTTCTTCTACTGCTCTAACCCATTGTTGTCCTCTCAATGACGATGTGGTGGATGGTGGATGGTACCCATAGAGTGCAAAAAAAGGAGACATCTTAGATGAAGTATGGAAGGAAGTGTTATACCACCATTCTACTAGTGGCAACCGTTGGACCCATCTTGCTTGTTTATCTGACGTAAAGCAACAGAGATATCCCTCCAAACACTTATTTACAACTTTTGTTTGCCCATTAGACTGGGGATGATACGAAGAGCTACGAGCTAACTGAGTACCCAAACATGAGAATAAATCAGTCCAAAAATTACTAGTAAATATAGGGTCTCAATCACTTACTATAATTTTTGGTGTCCCGTGAAGCTTCTGAACTGTGTCCATGAAGGTTGTTGCTACCATGCATGCAGCAAATGGGTGTGCCAGGGCACAAAAATGAGCATATTTCGTAAGTCTATCCACCACAACCATGATGACATTTTTTTCTTCAGATTTAGGCAATCCTATGATAAAGTCCATGGAAACCTCTTCCCACAGTTGGCTAGGAATAGATAGAGGTTGTAGAAGATCTGGGGGTCGAACTATTTCACCCTTATTTTGCTGACAAATCATGCATTCTGCCACAAATTTTTAGACATCCCCTTTGAGCCATTCCCAAAAGAAATCTTGTTTGACTCAATGATAAGTCTTCAAGAATCCAGAGTGCCCCCCTACTGGAGAAGAGTGAAGCTCGGGTATAATCCTATTTTTAAGAGTGGAGTTCTTACATAGGTATAATCTATCTTTATACCATAAAGCATCCCCTTTTAATACAAATTTTTTAGACATGCTTGGATCATTCTGGAGATGATGAATGAGGTTTTGTGTGGTTGGGTCATTTCTCCATTTGGACCTTGCATCATCTATCTGATCTTCCTGTAATATGGATATGACACATAACAAGGCTGCAGTTGATTCATCTTTCCACAACAGAGCATCTGCAACTACATTCTCCTTCCCTTTCTTATAGATAATCTCAAAATCATATACCAACATCTTGGAGACCCATTTTTGTTGTTCTTCAGATGATAAACGCTGCTCCAAAAAGTATTTCAAACTATCATGATTTTTCTTCACTTTAAAGAATCTTCCTATGAGATATGGTCTCCATTGCTTTACTGCATGAAGTATGGCTAGCATTTCCTTCTCATAAGTTGGCTTAAAAAGATTCTTACCTTTGAATTGACGGCTCAAAAAGGCAATAGGATAGCCTTCTTGCATGAAAACTGCTCCTATACCCACCCTTGATGCATCACATTCAACAATGAATGTTTTGGAAAAATCTAGAGTAGCCAAGACTAGAGTGGTGCACATGGCCTCCTTTAGTTTCTCAAATGCTTTGGTTGCATCCTCACTCCAATGGAAGCAGTCCTTCTTTAATAAAGTTGCGAGAGGTGCAACTATGCTTCCATAATGCCTTACAAATCTTCAGTAATAACTTGTAAGCCCCAAAAATCCTCATAGATTCTTTAGGGTTTTTGGAACCTTCCACTCCATCATGGCTTTGATCTTATTAGGATCCACTTTAACCCCTTCATGAGAGACAATGTGACCCAAATATTCAACCTCCTTGAGTCCAAAAGAACACTTAGAGGGCTTTGCATAAAGTTGATGTTGCTCAAGGGTTTCAAAAACCTTATTTACATGATGAAAATGTTCCTCCCATGTTTTGCTATGAATTAATATATCATCAAAAAACACTAAGACAAACTTCTGCAGGAATGACTTAAAAATAGAATTCATCAAACTTTGAAATGTAGAAGGTGCATTTGTGAGTCCAAAAGGCATTACCAGGAATTCATAATGGCCTTCATGTGTCCGAAAGGTAGTTTTATGAACATCCTCATCCTTGATTTTGATTTGGTGGTGTCCTGAATGAAGATCAAGCTTTGTAAAATAAACAGCACCATGCAACTCATCAAGTAAATCATCAATTACAGGAATAGTAAACTTATCTTTGATTGTGTACTTATTAATTTCCCTATTATCAGGATACATGCGCCAAATGTCATCTTTCTTCCGTACCATCACTACTGGAGAAGAATAAGCAATTTGACTATGACGGATGATTCCTGCTTCCAACATCTCTTGTACAATCTTCTCAATTTCACTCTTTTGCACATATGGGTACCTATAAGGTCTTATTTAGGCGGTTGACTTCCTGGTAATAATTGAATAGCATGATCATGATCTCTCTTTAGAGGTAAGCCCTTTGGTATATTTTCAAATACAACAGAGTGTGCATCTAACACTGCTTGCATATCTGATGGTATAATGTCCTTAGAATGATGAGCCTCTAATGAAAAGAGTTGTGCCACAAATCCCTCTGCACCCTTTTTTAGAATTTTGTGCCTCTGATGAGAACTTACTATCTGTGGAGACTTTGCTCTTAAGCCTTTTAGCTCAAAAGTCCTTCCTTCAGAGTGAAATCACATGAATAAGTCTTGGAAGTTCATCTCAATGGTTCCTAAAGTGGTAAGCCATTGAACCCCTAACACAATGTTTGCTCCTCCCATAGAAATGACATACATGGGACTATTTAGTATGTAATCTCCCATGGCAAGCTTAATGCTATGGCATTTTCCAAAATAAGTAACAGTACCTCCATCAACAATCATTACTTGACATTCAGGAGCTGGATAAATGAAACAATTTAGGCGCACTGCTAACTTATGATTGATAAAGTTGTGAGTACTTTCTGAATCAATCAACACTGTGACCCTCTATTTTTTTAGGAATCCAACCACCTTTAGGGTTTGGGGGGTGCTAATACTTGAAATTGCATGGCATGAGATCATTGGCTGAGGATCTCCTGACTCCTCCTCTGGCTCAACCAAGACCTCTGACTTTTAATCTTCATCCTTCTCTTCATATTCACTAGGCCCATCAATGTAGAACAACTTCTTTTCAGCACATTTATGTTTGGGTTCAAATTTACTGTCATAGTTAAAACATAACCCTTTTTCTCTTTTTTCTTCAATTTGTTGAGGTGTCAATCTAACTGGTTGAGGGAGTGTTGGGGCCAAGGTGTTGCGATCTCCGGTATAAGTGAAATGGTGTCTCCTACTTGAAATAAATTTCTCCTCCGCCCTTATTGCCATAATCATCGAATCAGAAATCTTATGAGAATTAAACATGCACACCTCATGCTCAATGTGATCCTTAAGACCCCCAATAAATAGGTCATTTAGATTATCTTCAGTAATATTTTTGACCCGCAGAGAAAGGTTTTGGAAGTGATGAATGTAATCCTTAACAGATCTTGTATGTCTCAACTTTTCTAATTGGATGAAGTAATTATCTAACACACTAGAATTGTAGTGTAATTGCAACTCTTCAGTGAAGACTATCCATGTAACATTGAGACCACTCTTCTACCTTTGAGCACATAACCATCGATGCCAGACGAATTGGTCAGGTTCGAGATACAAAGTTGCCATGGTCACCTTTTGTCTTGATGGAATCTGATGTAGTTCAAAGAAATTCTCCATTTGGTTGATCCAATTGAGTGGATCCTTTCCATCAAACTTGCATGTCTCCACTTTTGGAAACATAGTACGGGCCTGCAGAGTGCTCGTATTTGGATTGTGCACACTCGAAGATCCACTCTGGCTCATGTGTCTATTATGTTGACCTGAGGATCCACCTTGATTGACATAAGTATGATTACCCATCATATGCATACTGAATTTTTGCATGAACTCCTCCAATTTTTGTCCAATCCTTTCCACATCTTCTTTGTTGGCCACCCGAGATTCGAGGTCTCTCAGGTTAAACTCAAGTTGGCTTACTTTATGGTTTGTCAAAGTAAACCCTAACCCTGAGGAATCTGTAGTTATATCTTCTATCTCCAGCTCCTCAACTACTATCTCATCCTTTTCTGGTGTTTTACTCGGAGTGATGGGATTCTTTTTTCCTCTTGTGGAAGGCCCAGTCATGATGCCCCAAAATAGTAGGACGTAGGGATCACAGTCAAATTTTAGGCTTTCAGATTTCGATATGAATTTAGCAAAATATAAAAAAACTTAAAGAAAAAACCCCAAATAATATTTTTTTTTTATTTCCGAAAATGTAACAAATTTGAAAAAAATCCATAATTTGCACCCTAGGGAGCGATTTTATGAAAAATCCTAAATTTGTAACAACTTTTGAAAAATAAATTAAAAAAGTCTGAAATTTTTAGGGAGCCTTACTTGAAATGTTTTACAACTCTGGTAAAAATATCTACCACCAATTTGTTTTGGTTCACAATATATGGTGGAAACAAAAAATTAGGGTTTTGGCCCTAATTTGAAGAAATACTACCTACAATCCCCTATATATACTATTCATATGTTATGGCCATCACCAAGGCTGACCTAATAATCATGAGAAAGTATAAATGATATAATAAAATGATATGGTAAGCCATTAGTCAGCTACTCATATCCTAATACAAGCAATAGGTTAAGGGCGTAACACACAAAGGGTAAGTAAACCTCCAGAAAGATTTACACCTTCTCTATCTTATTTATCATTGACTGATAATGGTGAACCAAAAAGTTTTGAAGAAGTGATGTAGGATGAGACTCACCTTTAGTGGGAGCATGACATGGATGAGGAGATGGACTCCATGGAACAAAACTAGACTTGGGATTTGGTTAAGTTGGCAATAGGAAAGAGGACATTGCAGAACAAATGGGTTTACAGGAACAAGGAAGAAGAGGGTGGACATAAAAGGTACAAGGCAAGGCTTGTAATAAAAGGATTTGCATAGAAAGTAGGTATTGAATTTGGTGAAATATTTTCTCATGTTGTTAAAATGACTTACATAAGTACTATATTGAGTTTAGTTGCAGTACATGATTTGCATTTAGAGAAACTAGATGTGAAGACATATTTCCTTTATGGTGATTTGGATGAAGAGATCTATATGCAGCAGCCGCTTGGGTATGAAATCAAAGGTAAGGAGAAATTAGTGTGCATGTTGAAAAAGAGCCTATATGGGCTCAAGCAAGATCCAAGGCAATGGTACATGAGGTTTGATAGTTGGATGCATGAGCATGGTTACTTGAGATGTGAATCTGACCATTGTGTTTATTTCAATAAGCTTGAAAATGAGAGCCATATTATTTTGTTACTGTATATGGATGATATGCTTATTATAGGATCTAGTATGTAGAACATTGGCGAGCTTAAGGGAAAGCTATCTCTAACATTTGCTATGAAAGATTTAGGAGCTGCAAAATGAATCCTTGGCATGCAAATACACAGAGACAGGAAGAACAAGAAATTGTATTTGTCTTAGGAGGATTATATATATAAGGTGTTAGAAAGGTTTAAAATTTAGAATTCAAAACTTGTAAGTACACCTATGGCTGAACACTTCAAATTGAGCAAAGATCAGTGTCCTTCATCACATGAGGAGGTCAAATACATGACACGAGTACCATATGATTCAACAGTTGGGAGTCTCATGTATGTTATGGTTTGTACCGGACCAAACATTGCATAGGCAGTGGGAGTTGTGAGTAGATTTATGGCCAATCTCGGTAAAGAGCATTGGAAAGCAGTCCAATGGATACTCAAGTATTTGAGAGGGACATGTAGCATACAGTTATGCCATGGAGGTCTAAATATTTCCTTATGTGGCTATGTTGATTCAGATATGGCTGGAGATCTAGATGGTAGGAGGAGCACTACTGGGTATATTTTCATAGTAGGTGAGACGACAATTAGCTAGATTTAAAGATTGCATAAGGTTGTGGCTTTGTCTACTATAGAGGCAGAGTATGTTGCAGCTACAGAGGCTAGCACAGAGATGATATGGATGAGCAAGTTCATGGACGAGTTGGGAAAGGAGAAAGATGATATTAAATTATTTAGTGATAGTCAGAGTGTAATTCATTTGGCAAAGAACTCAGTGTTTCATTCTAGAACGAAACACATTCAGTTGAGGTATCACTTCATACGACAGGTATTGGAGGATGGGCAGCTGAAACTAGAGAAGATTAATATGAGTGAAAACCATGTGGATATGCTAACAAAGCCATTAGCAAAAGTGAAGTTGGAGCTATACTCCACTTCTGTTGGTCTTCAAGTTTGAGACTTGAAGAGGAAGAAACAAAACTAAGGAAAGGATCCAAGGATGACACTGTACAAGTATAGTGCAGTAATTTATCTCTAAGTGGGAGATTGTTGATATGTGAAGCTCAATTACTTCAGTTTAGCATGTTATATTAAACTTGCCAGAAAACATAGTAACCGACATCGGTTATGAAGGGATTGACATCGGTCACCTATGACCGACATCGGTCAGGCAAGTAGGAACCGACATCAGTTAGGGCTAATCGGTGTCAGTTACCTGTGTGTGAGTGTTTTATTTAACTCATGGGAATTAGATCTAATTTTAGTATTAAAGCAGATCTATTGATTATAATTGCATGGCTAAGTGCCCTAAGTTTGTATAAGGTATTTATAAGCTAGAAAGCTAGGGTTAGAAGTGAGTGTTAATTATTATTGTGAAAATAATTGTGAGAAAGAGAATTCTTGTAGAAGGAGAAGCTAGAGAGAAATAAAGTATTATACATCGTGAGAGGTGTGGAAGATTGTAAATCTTCATTGTATATCTTCTAAAATCTTTGGACAATAGATTGGCTTGTTTCTTGGTGGATGTAGCCCACACTGGGTGAACCACGTTAAATCTGGTGTTGATTTATATCTCTTGTTTTGTATATTTCTTCTGGTAGAATATATGTTTTTATTGCATGTATGCTTAAATCTGATAGTTTATCTGTATAACCTTGTGATAACCCCAACAATTTTTGGTGAAACATAATTACAATTGTCTAGCAATCTGAGTCGAGTATATTTTTCATTTTCATCTATTGTTTTGTCATTTTAATCAATAAAATATATTTTATCTCCTTAAAAGGGTCGGGGATCTAATCGATGCATTTCCCTTAACCACCAAAAACAACTAACATTTTCCAAGTGTGATTGTGTGCAGGTTTAGATTCAAATATATAATATTTTACCCACTTTATTCAATGAAAGAACTCATAATTGTCCTTCTCTTTACAATGGCAAAATAATCCCATTATGTTTTAAGTAGCGTTGATTTGGAGATTTCATATCAACTAAAGCATCTTATAGGTGATCCAAATCTAAGCATACATTTTGGTGACCATGATGGAACCAATTTTGGTTGTGGGTAATTTGTTTTCATTTTATGAATCTAACATTGTTTTCTTCAAGGTTTCTTTTAGGTTTGTTTTCATTTTTCTATAACATTTTAATTACAGATCTAACATTTGGTTTTACAGGTCTACTAAAAAATCACCTCCCTTACAACCCCGCCCCATCCCCTTCTCAACTCGCTCGGTGAGTCGCCCTAGCAACTCATCGAGCCACTCATCTTCCTCACTCAACCCGCTCCCTCACTCCCTTTGACCCCGACGACTTGTGCAACCAACTCCTAGGTGACCAAAGAATTTTTTAACCATTTCACCACTTACCAAATGTGGTAAGGTGCAATGGAGGCTCACTTCCCCCATCTAGAAAGTTTTAATCCACTCACAACCTGGGTTATTTGAGGATGTGCAAGCGGGTTAAATTTGGGTTGTGTTTAACCATGGTTTGTATTTGAATATTTGAACACACTTATCCATTTTTGGAGCCTATTTTCAAATTTTATTTTCCCTCCTTGTTGTTTGTAACCTTTCCATACTTGTTATGCACAAAAATACTCCATGTCTAGAAACAAAAAAAATGCTCATATCTCGTTCATTTCAACTCTGGTTTCGTGAATTTTTACTTGAGAAATCCTCTTGAGAACAAATTTAATAAGATCCAATACTCATCCCCATTGATCCTCTATATTTTTAATAGCACTCAACTATCCATCTCTACCCAAAAAAGTTTCCTTTTCAGATTATGAGGAATATGGAGGAGAGAATCACTTGAAAATTGGAGCAAACACTCACCGTGAAATTCTTAATCCAAAAGGATAATTTTCATTCCAATCGAACAACCAGAAGGCCTATGCCTATTTTTAGTAAGTTGGCTTTTGATCCATACTAAGAATAATAAGTCCGGAAATGAAGAAAAAACCTCCCAAAACCTTCAACACAAATCTCAAGTTTGGGATTCTAAAACTAGAAATAGTGAATTTGATGAAAATTGGCTAAATTTAGTAGGTCAAGGTGAGGTGTCACTTACTAAAAATAGGAAGTGTTCAGAAAAGGATCAAAATGGTCATGGTTTCTCATCCTCCATTCCTCACTAATAGAAACCTCCATGAAGATCAAAATCATGCTTTCAAAAGGGTGAAAAGTGGAATTTTGTCTCAAACAAGGGAAGATCCTTCTCGGTTCCCGATTTTGGTCACAATGGAGAATTCTGGTCTCGGTGTGTTTCTCACCTTGCCAGATGGGTTGATCATAGGTTACAAATATGTTTCATTCATATTCCCACCTTCATTCTTCACATGGTGGAAGGACTCTTCACCTCATCTCATGAATAGATCCACCTCCCCAAGTCTCTAGATCATCAAATTGAATTGTCCAGGCTATCATCTCAAAGTTGTATCAAGAACTTGGCCTTTTGGGAGGCATTGTAGTGTTTCAAAGTTTGAAGGATTATTCAAGTGAGGGATTTCTTCTCTCACCATATTCAATGGTCTCTACCTCTCTTTCCAGTGGTCAATCAATCAAAGCATGAGCTCAAAATGTGTAATATTAGAGCAATGTTCATCACTCACCTTCTTAGTGTGTTCAAGTGGTGTTGTAGAGGTTCATCATTCCAAGAGTGTTCAAAAGTATTTATCAGAGCTTTTTTTCAGGTCATCATGGAGCAAGTTTTCATCTTCAAACATTGGTGGAGTTGATCTTCTTCAAGGGAGGAGGGATATTCATTCATGTTCGGGAGAATTCTTCCTCTCCTCTCTCATTCTTTATCACTCTCCTTCTACCCCCTTCATTCTAATTCCTCACTGTGTGTGATCGTGACTTTTTTGTCTTATTCATTAAAGTGGCTATGAAAAATTTGTGCAATGTAAAAGTCCCTTTTTCAATTATAAGGACTCATTTGTTATTTCCCAAGATAATGAAAAGTCACAAGATGGATGGGAACATGAACAATCATGTGGGGGTCGATGAAGAGGTGAATTGTAAAGCTATAAAAAGAGATGACCTCCTCATTGTAAAGGATGGTTAATCTTATTTACTATGTCTCATACTTTTTCTAGAAACAAATGATCAAATTTCCTCTATTTCCTTTACTTATGTTTCCTCTCCATCTCAACTATAATCCATGAGCAATATACTTGTTAAATGTTATGCATTAAGAATTTGTGCTTCGTGTGTTTTGTTCTTTGTTGATTCTCATGGTTTCTTCTCATTGAATGCATGGAACTACTCTTGATTTTATGTTGGAAAACTCTGCATATGCTATTTGCAATATAAATCCTTTTTCATAATCTCTCTCCCTACCTTTCTCCCTCACATTTCCTCCTTTGTGTTCCGCAAAAGAACTTTGAGCTACAAGTATAGGGAAGTATCCCTGTGTGATCCTTGGTCGTAAGGCCACCCCCACAATTAAAGTAGTGTGTATATATTTCCATGTTTTCAATAAATTGAGTGGCCCCATTCAAGTAAAGGGACCTAGTCCTAGAGCGTTGGTGAAATCCCATAATTTTCCCACCTGACAAATTATTTTGCCAACACAAGTAATGAAATATGATAATATCTCACAAAACACAAGAATAGTGCTAAAACATGGAGCAAATCAATAACTCAACGTGAAGTGTACAAATAGGAGAGTGATAAGTAACTTCTCCATGAGAATATCGATCAAGAGTCCAAAATAGGAAAGGGAGTTACATTCCTGGAATAACTGGTCAAATGTAACTCCTATGACACACTATGATAGTCTATGACATGTCAAGTAACTCATATGACACGAAGAATGCCTAGGAAAGATCAACCACCATGTGTGTATGAAATATTCCAAGTAATAAATAAATACGAGAAAAATATACATGTACACTAATAGTTTAGTGATAGATATACATGTTTGAGTATATAATTCACTGTATTTTTTGACAAAATGTAGGAGTTATAATGACAATTTCAATACAAATATCCAATATTACATTGCACATTTTTTATATGACATGCATTTTCATTATCAAATTGACATAACAAGGGCATGAACATCATTGTTTTTGTATTTTAAAAATTTCAAAGAAT
The DNA here is from genome assembly GCA_019776745.2 of Taxus chinensis. Lineage (NCBI taxonomy): Eukaryota > Viridiplantae > Streptophyta > Pinopsida > Cupressales > Taxaceae > Taxus > Taxus chinensis. The sequence goes on along the minus strand of CM034149.1, from coordinate 41,911,603 downwards.
TTTAATAAAATGCATAGTGGGGCGTGAGTGTACTTTCTTCCCTTTCAAATTTGCACATTTAGAATCTAATCTATGCATCTACAATGGTGTGATTCCATATGTGTATGATTTTATGATGGTTTTAGTGACATCCTTACTACATATTTGTTTACAAACACCCTATGACACCATTCCTCTCAACCCTTTTTTTTAGGATGGTAGAGTCAAGTGAAACTCAAATCTTTTTGTTACTTTGTGTGTGGCTTTTAGTGACACCCAACATTTATGGTCACTTCTAAGTTGGGTTAAATTATACTTGACTTGTTTTGTTTCTTCTATGATTGGGTCAATGTTAGGAATATTAGTGTTTCATGGGTAATATTATGTTGTTATGTAAGTGAAGTTGTAACAAATTCACGTATATGGTTTAATATTGTTATTTAGTGAGATATCCTTGGACATTATTGTTGTAGCTACCTCCTTGTTTATAGGAGTGTTGCTATTTATATATTTGTATATCCCGTATCGTTGATTAATAGAATAATTATTATATTATTTTACATGTTCATTCTGAACCAAATTCTAGATTTGGTATCAGAGTGAGATCAGGTTAATATGGTTTTCTGATTGCTAAGGGGAATGCCAATCTTTTGGTTGCCCCTGTGGATGACATTTTTATTTGCAGCATTTAGTTTTAAGTTGAGCGTTGAATAGTCTCTTGCATTGTAGTTCCAACTGGCGAGGTACACAAATCCTACATTCTAGATTCAGTTATCAAAGTTTAAAGGCGTCATAACAAAATTCCCTAGCCAATGCAATAATCATAATTTCTACAACATATTCTAACATGCCAGACAAAGGTGGAATAATCAATTCATGGGATTATTCTTACAAAGTCGAGCTAGGTTCAACGTGCAACGAGATGAGTGGTTGACAAATCAAATTAAATCTATCTCTGCATACTAGCGTTAGAAACCTCTATTAGATCTCTCGCCACATCTCAAATGTTTGAGTGTTGTTGGATCTTGCTTAGAGAACGAGAAGATTGAGGAAGCTCTCTTATGCTCTCTTTATTATTATTGATTTGATCGATCTGTATTACTAAATCCCGCGTTGTGGTATTCACTTGTAAAAAATTTATGTGAATTTATTAAACCTTTGGACAACGTCACCTCAACTATTGGGATACAACCTCTGATTACCTCTTTGTGTTTGAATTTACTACACAGTCCTTTTTCATCAGTTTGTGCCAGCATTTCCTTCTCTGCCAAACGTTTGCGACTATATCCATGCATGATCTGACAAACTATGAAAAGATTGCTCTCAATCGCTATCTACAAGTATACGGTTTGGTGTTTTTACATCAAACTCTGTGATATACATGGAGTTTGTTTTGATCTGCATATTCATTCCGCCCACGTGCCCTTTGACCATTTGTTCCTAGTCATGTGTCTCCTGGTATGTTCTTCCTAAATTTGAATTATCACGTGGAGCAAGTTTTTTAGAAAATTTATATAACTAGCAATTGCAAATGAGTTGCAAATTATGCTAGAGATAGTAGCAATATTTAGTTTATTTGAGTTGAATTTCGTGTTGATATTGCCTGGATGTCTATAGGTTGTTGCAAATCTCTTATTTTTCTATTGCCCATATTTTTGTAAGACACAATTATGATAGTCACCAAACTAAATCATGTTTCATCATTTGGTCAAACACCGGACATTTATCTATTAAAACTTTCAAACCTCAAAAACTTTGAACAAAATATATGACCAATATTATTTTCCAAAAAGTAAACTATAGAATTTACTTTATGAAGAATAAAATCAAAATCAGAAAACTTTTGAATCTCAAAAACTTTGAACAAGATATATGACCAATATTATTTTCCAAATAGTAAACTATATAATTTACTTTATAAAGAATAAAATCAAAATCAGATATCTAGGATAGTAAATATCTAGGACTGTAGAAAAATATCTAAAATCTAACAACCTTTAAAATATCTAAAATCCTGCAAGAGAGTAAATATTGGAGCCACCGGAATTTGACATTTTCCAGCAAGCGCATCTTCAAAGTGGATGCCTACCGGCAAAATATAAAGGCATGTAATTTTTTTCAATAGTGGTTTGGATTACTATACGTCAAAGAGAGAAAGCCGGGTATAGGTGATTAGGTGGGTCTTTAAAATAACATGTATTTAAGCTGTTTGTAAAGTGTTTAGTCTAAACTTCAAAATTAGATTATAATTGTTAAAAGTGAGCAAGTCATGTTCATTTTTTCAATAACGTCTATGTAAAGTGTCGTAGTTGTATATGATCCATGTCAACAAAATTTGTTTAGTATTTTAATTGTTAATGCCAAAATTATCAATTGGTGGTTAATAACATTATTGTTAAAGTTCATTATAAGTCATTGTGAAGTTAGTGTCAATTGTGAAATAAGATTCAAAGTTAAAATCATTGTTAGTAGTTAAGTCGTCACAATTGTGTCATTGTAAAAAGTCTGCAAAATAAAAATAAATAAAATTCTTTACGGATGTATTATCATTGGAACGCGACATCCAATATATAAAATTGAGCTTCATGTTCATATCGCTAAGCTAACATCACATTGGAGGATGGAGGCAACAGAGACCGGAGGAAAATCAGTGTCCTCGAGTTCATCACTACCTCAGAGGCACAAACTGCTTTAGTGACACCTTTTATTGTGTGTGATGAATAAGAACAGATGAGCATCCTTGTTCCTGTGTGTAGTACAATGTTTGTGTTTCACCTGTGATGGTGATGATTTGGAGACTTGTACCATTGATATTATAGCATGAAGTGTTCTTGATCAAATTGACTTGATGGTTGATGGGTCCCAATTCATGTATTCACATGGATAGGTTGATGTGTCCTTATTCATGGATTATGTAGTTCCCATAGTCAATGTTGTGGATCGAGACCATGTGTAAGCTACGAAGCGACATGTTGCTTGGTTGAAGATGGTGTTTTTCTCCCATGTTCACACAAAGGGGGGTAATGTTAGGAATATTAGTGTTTCATGGGTAATAGTATGTTGTTTTGTAAGTGAAGTTGTTGTAACAACTTCACATATATGGTTTAATATTGTTATTTAGTGAGATATCCTTGGACATTATTGTTGTATCTACCTCCTTGTTTATAGGAGTGTTGCTACCTATATATTTGTATGGTTGATTAATAGAATAATTATTATATTATTTTGTGTGTTCATTCTAAACCAAATTCTAGAGTTAAGTGACACCCAACCCCTTTTGGTTCATAGTAATTTTACAAATTGGGGACTGATCATTACCAATCCTTTATTGATGCACCAAGAATCCCTCTCCCCAAATGATTCACCATGAAAATCTTATATTCACAAGGAAAACATGTGCACTCCTTCCATGTCTTGTTGAGCTTCAATTTATAAACTTTCAATTTCAATTTTATATTTTCAAGTTCATTTTAATTTTGGAGTTAAGGTTCAATTCATTCTATATGGACATTGACTACACTTTATGCTACAAGTTTCAATTTTGGGATCTTGCAACCACTTGAGGATATCAATCAATTAAGCAAAGAAAAAGTGTGTTCACATAATTAGGTATATATTTCTTTTAAGTAAGTAAAGTGTATTTCCTAGCTTAAAGGGGCTGAAAATGTAGACACCAAAATTTGATGATTTGGCACTTGACAAAGTTAGTATATACTTAATCCCTTTAATCATAATGTGTGTACATATTTTGATCTTAATTGCTATATCATCGACCATCCTTAGTCCTATTGTAAGGTTTTCTCTACTCATTTCAACGCTCTATTAATAAAAATGCTCATATCAGTCACAAGATATCAATTACTCCTGAGCATCATGCACATAGCTTCACAACATTGCTCTTCATTAAAATACCAAACCATCCAACATGATGTAATTATCTGGAAGGGTTTGGTCTTGGGCTAGACTATCCCATTTAGGGCACCCAATGGAAAATTTTCCAATATGTAAATATTTTTTGTGCCAATGTCTCCACTATATGTCATCTTTAATACTATATCCAAATAACCTTATGTAAACAAGTTCCAAGACAATCATTTTCTCACCTAACACTTTTAAGAGATCCTCAAGTACAATCATTAAAAGACAAGAAAATATATCCTATAATTCCTTAAATCAAAATCACACACTAGGATCTGACTCCACACCTGGGTCTGAAGCACTCTAAGCCAAGTTTAAGAGGTAAGCTTGTAAAATCAATATCCCACAAAGCCAAGTCAAATCTTGAATATAAAGAGATTATCAAGTGTTCAAGTTACCATATATAGTTGTATCTCTAGGTAGAGAACTATGTGTAGTTTTAGGCCTCTTCATAGTATTGCTAATGCAGGCAACATATGGATTGCACTTCAATGCAACCACCAATCTTTTTGTTGGGTTTTTACTAAAGATTGACATTTTAAGCCAAGGTAACTAATTTTATAAGGTTTCACACATGAATAAGACCTGATATTTCACAAAGATTCATATACCAGTTGTTCACCGAAGTCTTGAAAGTTATAGAGAATCATTTGTAGCTTGGACCAAACTATCCAAGAGGACGAAACTACCAAATGGTTCGGTCCTTTATAAAATGGTTGTGTCCATGAGCACAATGTAGTTCCAAAATAATAGAAAGTATTTGTAGAAATTTTCCATCCTATTCACACCCATGCCACACACAGATCAATTTTTAGACATACCAAAAAGTTAAGTACATTATTGTTTATCTACCTATATTTGACACATGTTCTTGATTTATCTTACAATATATTTATATGTATGTGTAAATTTGAATGTTAATGTTTATATAATAATTTGAATGTGCATTTTATTGCTAACCCTAACTAGAATGCAAATAAATAAGAACCCACACCCTTTTTAATTTATTTTCTAAGGATAAATTAGTATGCAATTTTAAATCTAAAAATTTCTCACACAATTTATTGAGAGCATTTCTCTCAATTATATATAAGATTTAGCTAATATAGAATGAAAAGTTGATTGGAAGATTTTGTTATTATTATATATAGTTAAATTATAGGATCACTATTTTATGAAATATGGAATAAGAAGTTATTTGAAAGGTTCAATTATCGTACACACACACATTAATTTACATGATTCATTAATTTATGAACTATGGAATAACAAGTTCATTCTAAGATTCAATTAATTTTAAATTTATCACTATTATGAAGCAAAAACTCTGATATTTTTAAAATTCATTTCAACACGATTACATATTTATAGGAAAAAATCTCCTATAAACTAGGATCTACAACTAACTTATTATCTCTTAAGACTAATATATGTATGTGGTTGTAATAACCAACATTCACCTATAACAATATACTAAACAATTTCCATGGGTTATTATTACTAAAAACTCACCCACACAATTAATTTTACTAATTAATCCCATAATTAACCTACTAACAATGTTAGCACTAACATGATTTTTCCTAACAGTGCCCCCCTTAGTGCAAACATGAGAGAGAAACAATTGCACTTCCTTCTACAGCTTGCCACCCATACGTGTTCATGTTATTGGCACACTTATGGTTTTACAAAGGCTAACCAACAACCTTGGTATGAACCCTTGTTCATCTAATGTGAATATGTGTTCATAAAAAATGGACCCCTATCCAAGGTATGAACCCTTGTTCATCCTATTCAAGTATTATGTTGTTGATTTTACCTTGTGCTTTCATTTTTCCACTATATCTTCACATCAGGAAAGTACATAGGAGTAGACTTCAACATAATGGAAATGGAACGTTGGTGTTATTTTCACCCAATAATGTTAAATTTCCATTATTCATCAATCCAAACAATTGAAATGAAGCGCACTACACACAACTGAATCAAACTGCACATTGGAAATCAAATATTGAGCTGAAAATATGCCACAACCTCATTTTACGGCCCCATTGCTTGCGAATGGTGAGAGGGCGCTACTTTTCCTCCATCCTCCGATGCAATGTTGCTACCTCAACAAAATGTGATCACGTCGCTAAATGATTTGTTCATCATATTAGTCCCCCCCACAATGTGAAATCATTTATTTGCCAGACGTTAGGTAACACCAAAAATACATCTGTAAGGCATTTTTAAATTTTTTTTTGGACTTTTGAAAATCAATCACGATACTACCACAAGGATAATACAATAAAAATTTTCAACTTGTTATCCTGCAAAATTGACAAGGGCAATTTATAGGTAACTATACCAAAAAATTATGTTTTGGCCCTTAGGGAAGTTTGATAACATTTGAAATAGCCCAAAAACTCCCTTTCAAAAATCAAGTTGTTTTAGGACTTAGCCATTTTTAGCTAAATCTTTTGGGCAAAAATTTGTGTGTCGACATGGCTAAAACTGTGCCCTTTTACACTTGGTAAAAATTTGTGTGTCAACATGACTAAAACTACACCCTTTTACACTGGGCAAAAATTTGTGTGTCGACATGACTAAAACTGCGCCCTTTTACGTTGGGCAAAAATTTGTGTGTCGACATGACTAAAACTGTGCCATTTTACACTGGGTAGAAATTTGTGTGTCAACATGGCAAAAACTGCGCCCTTTTACACTGGGCATAAATTTGTGTGTCGACATGGCTAAAACTGCGCCCTTTTATGCTAGGTAAAAATTTGTGTGTCGACATCCATAAAAGTGTGCCAAGCCATAAAAAGCTCCTGTAACCTGCTGTAAACTTGTGCCTTACGCCCTAAGGCTTAAAATTGCTCGTTCTTCCTTCTGTAAGCTAAAATTAACTATTTTCTCACGCATTCAAAGGTGTTATGTTATTCTTCAAACTTTCATCATGAATAACATGATGGTTGACATGGCTCTTCTATGTTGGACCTTCTTGATACTTCTTGCATAACAACAACATCCATTCTTGAACTCACATATGTCATCATCAAGCAATGATCAACATGTTTGCTGAATATCGAGTGCATTGTCACCTTGAATCTCCTGATCAAAAGCAGGACACCCAGTTTGAGCAAAGAAATGACGAAGAATAGTGTCCTCTTTTTGGGATGTGTTGATCGTTTTTGTGAAATATTTAAAAGGTTTTGTTGGCATACACGATGACCTCATCCATGTTACACCATGGGATGTTGCCATCCAAAAACTTGCCCAAGTCAACTGTTGACTTTTTAGATATTTTCTAGATCTTTTGTAAATATCTTGTAAGATATTTTGTAAGTAGTGGGTTTGATTTTGTCTTCTTTCCTCCTCTCATTCTATAAATACTAGAATACTTGTATTCTAGGTGAGCATTTTTTGTATGAAAAGAGAAGTGAGGAGAGAAAGACTTTGTGTTTTCTTGTAAACAGAAGAAATATCAATACACATATTCCAACTGTGTGCTTAATGTGCGTGTTATTTGCATCAGATCTTTCTTAATTTAGATCTATGTTTTTATTCTGTTAGATTCATTCCTACTATTGTCATATGTTCATCAGTATTGCTTTAATTGTTTATGCAAGTAAGTTTGGCTTTGTTTACTACCAGCCCAAAGCATAAACCTTTTGACCTTTCCATCTTGGAATTCATTTCTTTTCTTCCTTCAGATCTACCATCCTTTGTTCCTTCCTTCCTACCTTTCTGTTCGTAGTTGGAACTACCTCTACTGGGATGAGATCCCAAAACCCCCTGAAGTTAGAATAGTGTAGATTTGCACTGATTCCTGCTTGATAGATTAGCAATAGACCAGTTTCACTTCGCTGTCTCAAAGAGGGGCTCTGCCCTGCACACTATTGGCCTGTTTTCCCATGAGCTGCCTACCCGACAGTTTTTCGGACCAACACAACTCTTTTACAATAAAAGGAACCCATCTAAGGTTTTAAATAAAAAATTAATAATGACACTAATAACACTTAAGAACATTGAATATATTTTTGACATGAGACACAATGAGACTTATATGGGATGCACTACATACATTAAATACTATATAAATCTACCGAAATGACAACCGGCCTAAGACACAATCGAACCTCCGATCCCCAATACCTCACTGGGATTCGAACCTTGGTGGACTAGGAAACATTCAAATGATCCAACTAACTCACCTTATATTGTACAACTAAACATCACTTTAAGCTATTAAATGAATCTCAATAAATAAAGCACACGAATTTCATCATAACTTTGAATACCTTATTGCATAATTTATTGATTCCCATGGACAGATGGCTACACATGCACAATACACATGGATCGGGTAAAAAATGTACGCAATGCAAATGAATTAATAGTTGGTTCATATAATCCCCCATATTCTATGAAATCATATGAAGGTGGTTGAATGCCAAGTGTTGACCGATCCGATAGTAATGTAAACCAAAAATAAATTAGGACTGCATGGAGTGAGATTTGAAACCAGGTCGCACCATGGTAGTTTGGATGCTTCAAGTGTCACATCAATACCTTACTAGAAATCACATGTGTACATTACAATGTGAACACCAAACGATATAATTTATTTGATTTGGAAGGATATGTTGATTACTTTCATAGTTGATGTGGTTTGAAATTATTACTAGGGGTTAGTTGGTTTGTTCGGATACTAGGAACTTGCTTAAGAGCAGACACTTGTAACATTGACTTTAGAAATATGACAACTTCATGCACGGTGGGTCGACCAGAGGGTCATTTCTTGGTGCAAAGTAAGGCCAACGGGCAATTTTTTATTACAATCCCAAGATCCCTGTAGGTTGCTACAAATTTTGTATCAAATTTTTTTATGACTTTGTTGTTGTTTTCTTTTGATAGTATTTGTGTTCACATGTCAATGTCAAAGACAAATCTATCCATATTTGATTGTTTCATGCTCTAGACAACAAACCTTAAAAAGACTTAAACAATGTACAATGTAAGCTTCGAAAGAAAATTAACAAACATAAATCTTACCAATTGAAAATTAAAAGAAAATTTGAGTCATTTTCCCTAGCTTTCCTTCCCATCAACAACTCCAGAAGAACAATTCCGTAACTGCATACATCAAATTTCTCATTAAGCCTTGATGTTCTTGCATATTCAGGGTCAATGTAACTAATGGTACCCATAACATAGGTGGAGGTGTGGGTTTTGGCCGAGGAAATGCACTTGGAAATGCCAAAGTCTGACAAATGTGCTTCAAAATTATCATCCAAAAGAATGTTAGAAGTGTTCACATCCTTGTGAACAATGCGTAGGTTACAGTCATGATGAAGATATGCTAATTCTTCTGCAGCACCATGAGCAATCTTTAGCCAAGTGTCCCAATCTAGCTTAATCTTCTTTGATGATCCTATATGAAAATAAAATTTAAAAAAACACTAGGTAGATTCTCCAACAATGCATTTTAATCAGAAGGTTAGAGATTGGTTGGATTCTTCTATTTCAAAATATGAATCTACAATGTACATATCCATTTTTCTTCATAACATAATCATTTTACTCACCGTTTAGGATGTCCCACAAACTTCCATTTACCATGTAATCATAAAACAATAGGTTTCCATGTTGAGAAAGTGAATATCCATGTAGAATCACAAGATTCTGATGCTTGATACTTCCAACACGCAAGCTTTGTGAGTAGTGACTGTACATGCTCTTTATAGAAATTGGCTTATAATTCTTTAGAAAATGCTTGTAGCACCATAGCCAATTATATATTTCTCGTTTAAATTTTATGTGATTCTCATTATGTCATCATACATGTGAAGAGCCATGTCCATGTGCCGTATGACCAACCTTAGAGAACCTAAATGTAACAAAGAGATGTGTCAATAAAAAAAAATTCTAATAAGATATTGCTTTCTAATTTTGTGTATGATAATCTATCTATACAATATGAAATCATGGCTAGCCATGTTAGTTATATCACCTTGCTCCATTTTTTAAATGCCTTTGGATTATTTGAATGGTATAGAGCTAAAATTATACACAATAGTAATTACTAAACCCAAACAGATGCAAAAAATTGTCGGTTTTGAGATGGATGTTGTTCATTGCATTGGTCCACAATTTTGTTACACAACATCATACATATCCAAGTTAGCCAATATTTTGATAACAATAGAAGAAAGTTTTTGGAACCTGGGATATTTAAAAGACAACTACCATTACTTGCATCAGTTAATTGCTGATATCCAAAACCATAAGAAACAAAACTAAATTGGTCTGTAGAGAAAAGTTTTGGTTATATCTACATCTATCTGGAGGAAACCTTGATTTTTTTTAAATGGCAGGAATGCCACCAAACAAATTTTTGTAGGAGAGGTTTCTGTAAAAGAAATAGAGCCATGTACAATATCATGTGAAAATTAAATTTGCAAATCATATCTTTCAAAACTTCACAAAGAAACGGGTGGAAAAAGGATTCCTCACAATGTAGCAAGGCTGAAACAGTTGGATAACTGCAATGGCACTTCCCCTAATAAATTGTTATTTTTCAGCGTAAATATTTGTTTGGGTCTTCTAATTCATTTAAATATCCAATTCAGAAATTGACAAGTATGAGTCTAAACAGACTATGAAAGGAATGTCTACATATAAATCATGAATATAATTTTCTTATTAGTATGTTTAAAAACACATGAGCATTAATAAGAAAGCTCAAAATAAAATACTATACAGCTGAAACAAGTTCTAAAATAAAATCAGAAATTTCCCTAGGCGAACAATGGTACTAAGTGAACAAAACAACATTCACAAATAAACCTAGGATTTAAAGAATAATCAAATGTTAATGACAAAATGAACAAAAGAATAATGAACTACAAGTTGGTCTAAACTGTAAGCAAAAATAAGTTAATTAAAAGATAACATTCCATCAAACCCAAAAATCAATATAAAGAACAAAATCCAGTGCTAAACCGTATGCATTTTTGTGGAAAGATGCCAAATGTGTATCCCAATGGAAAAAAATATTGGGTTCGTTGATCATCATCCAGTATTTCACTCAGTCTCCAAATTCTCTGAAGTAAACTTCTATATATGTTGCAAAATCATTCCTGAGCAATACGATGAATAAATTTTTATAAACTCGTTTCATGCCAGGAGTGTCATTAAAATGTTCAGTATGATAAGCTCACACTTGTTAGAATCACATTTACTTAACACCTAGTATCAAAGTTGTTTCATAGTAATTTGGATTTTTATTTCCACCTCTGTAGAGTTCCTTGCTTTATTTCTCATCTTGGTTATAAATATATCAAAGAAGATAAACAACTAGAGCATATATAAACATATAGAGCTGTCAAATTTGGAAAAATATAAGCCATCCACTCAAGGCTCTCCAATCATCTATGAAATACTCATTGTACATCTTTGCTTCATTAAATTGGTATTGAAATCAATGGTTTTCCTCCTAATACCGTTTCGATTAATACCCTCTACATGTTGAAAATACATATTCATAGAGGCATCATAAATGAGATCTACAATCCAACATAAAATCAATTTAGATAGAGCCATCAAAACCATTGTTAATAAAAATGAATCACTACTTTCAATTCCTAAATACACTTTTAATTTGAGAATTCCTTTGGAAATTTGTGGCTATGTTCTCATTAGCTTTACATGGAGACAAGGCACTTTCTTCTACAATATCAACACACATGTAAACTTTGCAATAATGAACTAGAATCAAATCATAATTTTTACATTTATGTGTCCATTATAGAATGAGATTCATGACATTGTTGCCTTAAATTAGAGGAAATCAAGGCTCTTTATGATATCTTATTCAAAATGAGCATAAAAATATGTAGCTCTTAGAAAGATGACCCAACATAGAAATAGTCTTCTTAAGAATCATCAACACAAATCTTTATTTCTTCAACTTCATACTCCATTCTTGAACTTCAATTTTAGAAACACAAATAGACCCTCCCTCTACTCAAAAGTTAGGAGAAAGATCTCAACAACTTACTTGAAATATACTTTTTAAAGCCTTTTTAACCTGTTATAATTTCTATTGGACATTAACTCGTATTCACAAATGACTCATGCTAGTGAATATTAGAACATATATATAGACTACATTCATTGTGTTACAATTATTGCTAAGTTTTGGTTTTCTTTGGTTGATAAAACCCTATGAGGTATTAAAGTATTTGTAGTAATATAAAAGTTCAAACAAAGTTGTAGACTCTTACCTACAAGGTAACTGATAATTAAACATACCTAGAAGATGAAACGATCACAACTTAAACAATTATTGAGTCTAACGATCCCTCATAAGAGACCTGGAGTGCCTGGGGCAAATCAAAATGGTAAAGTGTTACCATGGTGTCAATCCCTACATGAGTAACACACAACTTAAGGGTCAATGATTCCTGAAACTTTATAAAATGCTAACATTGTTTTTATGCTCGGTATTCAACATAAATCATTATCTTCTACAAATTTACTAAAATTTCATAAAATGCTACCACTGTTTTCATTCTTAAATATACTATTATTGAGGAGTGCATATATCATCTTGTTGTAGTAGTCCACTCCTTCTCTATTAACTTCACCACTTCCCTCTAGCATAAAATATCAATACCATATGGAAGACATTATAAAAACACAAGATTTTCATGCTACACAAACAAATATTGGCCCTCTCTTCTAAATTCACCATAATTGCAATGCAAAACATATGGCATTTACAACAATTCCCTGCATAGGTAATTACTTCACCCAAATCAACATTCAAGCCAAATAAAAATACAAAAATGAACGTGTTTGTAGATATAATTGTTTGAAATGGCTCAAACTACATTTTAAATATTGCTAAACAATATTTGTAAATGGAACAACAATGTAGGATGATTCAAAAATTGAACTTGTTTGTTGATAGAATTATTTGAAATGACTCAAACTACGTTTTAAATTTTGCTAAACAACATCTATAAATGGAATAACGATGTAGGATGATTGAGAATGAAGAAAACTTTGAGAATGGCAATGGGTTGGGCGAATTTGAAGTTAGTCTTGATTATTAAGTAAAGTCTTCATAAAATGAACCGTGGGAAAATCTACATAGGCATAGAATATATTCACTCACCCCAAACATAACAATCACAATCCCACTCCAGTCCATAAACTAAGATGATGTATGAACACTCTTGTCTAAAACAGTTATGAGAACAACAATTTGTATGGATCAAAGAAATCCTGTGATTTCTATGAGGGATAATGACACTGGGTACTTGCTCAATGTCTCAACTTGCATGCTCACAAAAATATGTTAGTCTTAGTAAGAACCTACTCCTTATGAAAAAAGATCAAAGATTCAATTGGGGAGACTTGTATAATCACGCACCATGACAAGATTATCACTGCTGATACCAGTTAAATGCATCCTCTGATCCTTTTTTCCAAATTCCCCTCATGTAGAAATCCTGGAATAATGGTTTGTGAGGGAGTCTCTGGTGAAGGCCAGAGGTCTCTTAGAGTAGGACCATGTAGGGAAGTCATTGCAATTGCTCCGCACACATAAATCATTGTACCAATAATTTAGAATCGGCTGTGAGCACATTTAATGTCTACTTTCTCCATTTTGTACAGACACCTGCATGGTTCCCAACTCTTCAGCAAAATCACTGCCAACACAACATGCAATGATGAAAGATGTAACAACTGGGCTGAGTTCTCTTGACAAGGCTAGAGACAGTACACCCCTAACTGATCTTGTTAGCCCAAGTTTTGTGAATTCCCTAACAAATTGAATTGTAAAAGCCATACCCACAAATGTAGCTGTCAACATGCAGACTCCAATAGAACCAGGGCCAACAAACTCAAGTTGTTGCAAGCATTTTCTCGCATGGATTCTACCCCTAAGAATCCTAAAAATGACCTACCCTGCTATCACCCAAGAAGTCAGGGATCTCCAAACATATCTTGGGAGTGTCCATCCTTTCAAAACTGAACTGGTTGACTCCACCTCATCAAAATTTAGAGTGTCTCGATGTTCAACATTTTTCTATGAGGAAATTTGACAAACAGTTCGCTATCTTTGTGTAAATCCCCAAATTTTAAACAAGACAATCAAAGGAATAAAAATACTTTCAAACATCTCATATGTGATGAACTTGTTTTGTCATTTTGTCAAACAGTAGGCAAGTAACTGCTCTATTACGTATCATGGTGTGGAAAAACATACGTAGAAAGGGAAGTAAAAGATGTAATACAATTTAAACTTACATAGTTTTTGAACTATAATCACGATGCTAACTGCATCATCAATATTTGTAAGCCACCATAATACAACTATGCTTTTAGATGGGGCTAGCAGATTTCTATTGACATGAAGAAGAAGAAACCTATGGCATGGTGGGGGATTCATGTGTGGAGTGGTTCAAAAGAGGCTAGGTAACGTAGTTTTTCTCCCACAGGTTGTCATATATGTCTGTTAGGGAACTTGCAAATAAAACATTCGATAAATATCCCCCTTTTCAACATATAACATGGCTTAGATCTCCAATATCAGCCCTAGTCAACAACCCTTTAAAAATATCCCTCTCTATACTCACTGGTTCATTACACAGACCTCTTAGTTCTTAGCCCTTACGATGCAGAGCTAGAAAAATACTAAATTGGGTTTTTCCACATGATGCAACTGTATGGCATTGGGATTTGGCCCATAATCAACTAAGCGGAGACATTGAAAATAAATAAGTGAAAACATTCGTGGTTGCAAATTTACCATGCAACAATTAGCATGCAATTGTCCTTGTTTCCATGGAACAACTAAAAATAGGGAAAAAAACATGAAAACACCGTCAAATTTAATCACATGGAAAAAATGCCCAAACACTCATCAAATTTGACACAGTCGTAGAAACGTCCGGAAGGGCCTTTCCCATAGGGGGAACACCTTCGGTGTTATTACGCCGAAGGTGTTTAATAGTGAGATGAGACTTGTTGAGTCTAACACCTTACAGGAAACAAACGACTCAAAAGATTTGGTTGTATTTGTGTTGAAATAAGACAGATCTGCAACAATCCTTCGAAGGCGATTTCCGGTTGGATTAGCACTTCCTCTCTCTGACAGTTGTCAGAAAATCAAAGGTCATAAATCACTGTGCATTGACGTATGAATGTTTAGAAACCGTTTGAGTCAATTAAAATTTTAGAAATTTTATTTTATGTTCTTCTTCATTAAATTTGTTTGCATCGGTTTCAGAGTCTTTTTTAATCAGTTAACGTGTCGGGAGGTGCTGAAATTTTGCCCTTTTCACATGTATTTTTTTCCCTCAACTTTTAAATCGATTTTTGTGTCGTTAAATCCGTAGTCACAACAATAAAAAAAATAGAATCATAGATTCGTATCACGTATGGAACTTGTTCTATTTTCTGAATGACTGAGAGATCATTTTTTATGACCAGATTTTAATACTGGAAAAAATTAAAGCATGGTGGCTTTCATTTATTAGTTTTTTGTTTTTTATTTACATCATATTTGATTATAATTTTGTTTTAATATTTAATTTTTAAGTAATTTCAAATAAAAAGTAAAATATATTAAGTGGAGAATTTTAATTTGATGTTGACAAAATATTAAAATGTTGTCATACTAGTATTTAAATTTACATTATAATTAGTACTACAATTAAAAAGATACAATCGACATAACTTGTTCAATTTTCTGCGCTTTTATATTTTTCACAAGATGTGTGAATAATGACACCAATATCTGCATACACCCTCTGCACCAATAATATTTTACTTTCATTTGGCGCAAGGAAAGATTTCACTTGACGGAAAGAGTTCGCTATTAACCATTCCTTACAAAATTTCATTGAAAATTTTCATGCCACTATGCACGTGCCAATCAATTAAAGCATTTTGAATGAAAATTGTGAGGATGTTGACCATTTTTTGTTCTCTTATTTATATATTATCCATTAAAAAATCATAGCCATCGAAAATGACAAGATGAAAATTTATAAAAGCATGTAATTTTTTAATAGTCTTCTATAAAAATAATATAATCTATATGAAGAAATCAAAAATATAAGTATAGAAAGATTTGAAATTTACAGTTACATGAAAGAACTAGGTCCTCAACAAGCTTTTAATTGATTTTTGAGACAAAGATAATTGATTAACTAAAATAGGAATTTTGTAATTTAATCTATACTAGTAATAACAATGAAATGACTAATATAAATGCAATGTAAATACTAAATAATTTTAGTTGATATTTTAAATGAAATGGAATAATGGAAATGAGAAGGGATAGAGTACTAACTTGAAATTAACTTACCTCACTGTGTGCAGAACTGGACAGGATGATGTGCAAACATGACAGGGACTGACGATGCTACCCAGGAAATTACAGCGAATGAAAATCTGTTTGGACTAGGGAGCTTGGGAGAGGACTGGGGTTCCTGAGGGCACCCTAGTCTGTAATATAGGCACTCTAGTATGTGAAAAAGATCAGGATCTGATTCTGATAGTGTCGCAAGGTCTTTGCAATACCTTAATCTTGGTCACTCGGTTGTCACAATATCCTCGCTTATGTCACTGTAGTTGTGTAATAAAGATCTACCTATAAAACCCCACACAAAGCATCAAATTCATAAAAAACAAAGATGAAAATGAAGGGGTCAGACTGACCTTAGCTGCCACAATGGTGGAATTACGACTAAGCAGTGCACTACATTCTAGACCTAATGTAGTTTTGTGTGCTTGTGTGTACAATTGTGTGCCTAGGGTGCCCTAGCGTCAGTGACATAAAAGTAGGGGGCAATAGCTAGACGTAAGATGTAAATGATGGATGAAATAGAATGAATACAACCCTTTCCCCTATGCTTATGTTATGCAGATGTAGAAGATGCCCAAATGCAGTCCTTTGCCTTACTAGATAGCTAGCTCTTGATAGTAGAATGTTCGCCCATAAGGTAGTGAGTATGTTATGTTTATATAGGGATCTCTTGTTCAAATTTTGACACTAATGTCCCAACATGCCGAATAGCACCTAAGGGAATGAGACCATAAAATCGTAAAGACAAACCTCAAAATTTTAAATGTGAACAAAGTGCAACTGAGACTAGGACACCCAAAAAGAGGACTGGGGCGCCAACAGGTACCCTAACACCTTTCTAGGTGCCCTAACTAGAGACTAAATATGACAAATGACCAAATAATGATATCTAAGACCCTTTGAGAGACAACCAAAACCATGCAAACAATTGACGATTGTGTGAGAAAAAATGATAATGAAGACCAACAAACTAATGACATGACTAAGGGATGAGCCATTAGTGAATACTTTTATTACGTGAGATCCATATATAAGATAACATACTTGGCGGTAAAAAAATAGTAAGTGTGTGATTTTGTGACTACATTTGCCCCCACTTTCTATTGGTGAGTAAAATCCTGGTAACATAAAGTAGATAGAGATGTGTACCTAAGAGAAATTTGGAGAAGCCCCTGCTATAGTAGAAAACACAAATGTGTAGTAGAAGCGTGCCGAACCATGGATCAGTGGGTTAATCCATACAACGTAGTAAAAATCGTAACATCGTGATGAAGTGAACTAAGTGCGATTGATGTTAAAAATGTGAGATGATTTATGATTTCAAACGTTGTATGATGACGATGAGATGGGGTAGGGAGTGATCAATTCCCAACCTTAACGTGTGTGTATGAATTATTAGCCGGAGGCTTTAGGCATCCTGTTGCTATAGGAAGAGTGTAGGGAGAAAAATGTGTTATTCTCCAATCTCTAACTACATCCTCAAGATCTAACCGTGACAGACGGACTCAGATCAAAGATTTGATGGTTTCTAGATCCAGACAATTTTGATCAAATAGTTGACCCATATAGGAGTGGTATAGGAAAGGAACTCTTGCCCCCACTCCACGGGTGTCGCCGCAATGTGATGGCTTCCAAGTTAGGCCATTTGGAAGTGAGAGCGTAAATGTGAGAAAGCTTCCAAGTTGGGTCATTTGGAAGCGAACGCAAGATGTTGAATAGTTTCCCAAGTTAGGTCATTTGAGAAAGTGATAAATATAATATCCTAAGTTAAGTCATCTAGGGGCCGCACGTAACTCCCAAGTTATGTCATCTGGGAGGCCAATTGTGTTAACTTTTTATTGATAGAATGATACGATTTTGATTGCTAGGAATATGAACGCATTGATTGATAGATTACTCTTGGCAAGGTTTTACGCTAGTTACCCCCAAATTAGGTCATTAGGGGGGAGTTAAATAGAAATCGATGAATGATCACGTGGAATGATTTTTTTATTTGCTTTTTGCCTCCAAATTAGGTCATTATAGGGAATTGGTGGAATGTCGTATAGAAAAATTGTTTGTTTGTTGCCCCCAGATTAGGTCATTCGGGGAAGTTAATGGTGAAGTATTGCTTAGTGAATTAGTAATTACTTTGGAATTTTCGCGTTGGTAATGTTTTGAATATACAATGATATAAGGGGAATTATAAGATGACCCCAATGATATGCCCCCCTTTTGACGATAGGGGAAGTGATGAGAAGAACAAACGCTAAGCCGAAAGTAAACTCGCAGTAGATAGAAATGCGATAGAAATCACAAAAATGTGTATGATTTGGTTAGAAGATAAGTGTAAGGTGAGATGAATCACACGTAGCATGTTCAATGTGGTGGTAGGAAGAATTATATAAAGAACACCAAAAACGGGGTGTAAATCAGAGTAAAAATGCTCAAGATATGGTGAAAATGGTGTAGTGGGTATTAGTTGGGATAATTTGTCCGAAATAATAACTATAGTAACGTGGGTGAAAAATGAACTATAAATAGTACAATCAAAAAGTAAGTAATCACTTTATTTGTTGTTTACACAATTCTGAGAGTGTGGAAAATGTGAGTGAAAATGTTGCAAGCGAGAGCAACATGTCCTAGCCAGTTTGAGAGGGTGGTGACTGTCGCAACATCACGTATGACTGCGGAGTTGGTAAGGGCAATGTTTTTCGAAAAATGTATGTTGTAAAAGTCATTTTTAGTGAATTCTTGTAATTTTTGAGAAATTTAATTTTCTTAGCATTTTGGACTCGGACAATAGCAGTGAGGGTGCTAGTGACCCCTGAGATAGGGGCGCCTAGATCTGGGCACCCTAGTCTTGCATCTAGGTGCTTTGGTCCAGAATGTGTGTGTTTGGTCTAGGATGATGAAAAATGAAAATTTTTATGCATATGAATATGAGAAGTGTGTGTGTTTGTACCTATAAGGTGTTCTAACACATCGTTTGTTGTTGTTTTAAATTCTAGGTATGATTTTGATGAATGTTTGATTTACATACTTTGCATCAGTAATGTGACCCGTGCTTATCTTTAGGTGTTAGATTTAAAATACCGAGTATGTTAGTGCGAGTAAAAGTAGGCAAATGTCTTCTAGATACAAACCACTTAATTGAAATTGCTTATATTGACATGTCTCTAATCTGGTTTGTTTGGTTAAAGCAAGTAAAATAGCTCAAATGTTATTTATTCACTATATCACTAATGTCCAAAGCTGAGCACCATATCTCATGGCTAGGATAATTATGAACTATATTTGGAAAAGGTAAGAAATTTGGTTGTCATCAAATTGTGGGAAAATAACAGACTTGGTAAAAATATTTCGATATATGGCCTTGTGTTTATTGTAGTTTATATATTATAGGGAGCCTTTGTATAAGTGTTTTGTATTATCCAATTGTCACTGCGCTAATCAACTGGTTTGGCATTAGAAAATCATAACCATCATAATGATAATGTTTGTTGGATAACTCAATGAGAACGCGTCCCACAGTCCACTTATGGATGTTTGCATTTCCAAGGTCTTTAGGTAGCCATTGTCAGATGTCGTCAAGATGCCAATAATATTCTGGGCCCCCATTTCAACACAACTTGAAGTCATGTGGAACCTATTATATTTCCCCACTTTTTATTTTGCCATATTTCAGTGCAAATCACATTCATGTGAATAATGCAAGTAATATTGAGACGGTAAAGTAGAACACATATAGTATATATTATTTGGGTAGGGACAATTTGAGTCATGGAAGAGGCATGGGGCATGCATGTATTTAATCCCTACCATGTTCATTCAAACTTTACATTCATGTCTTCGTATTATATAGTAAATAGTACGTCGTACAAATGAAAGTCTCGACACTGCAACAAATAACAAAGCACATTTTCCCCATTTTCCCTAAAAAAAATTGATTTATTTTAGTTGAATAATGACTAGGTGTTAATGTTGTAGAACTAATGAACGAGGTAGCACCGCTGAATTACTAAGCCCACCACATGGCTTTGAATATATGCAATGCAAAATTGTTCTTGATATCACTACTATTTCTTGTTAGGTTATAACTCATGTTACATTTTGTCGATGTAATTGTTGGATTTGGGGGTGGAAAGACCCCAAGTGCAAATATTTTGATCCACAACCTACAACGTACTGCAGAATAATAGAAACAAACCCTCAAATTAAAAATTCTCCATTGCTTTGAAAAAACACATACTATAAAATCATACACCATCACTTGTATATTTTCCTTTCTGTATGAACACATTTGTATCATAAAATAATTTTTGAGTGTTTGTTATTTAGGAAAGGAGGTTCCACATAAGGGTCCCCCATTCTCCATTCCTCATTAGAAGACATGTTTTGTTATTTTTTGTCACTTTTCCTTTACAGACCCCTATAAAGTGATTCCCTGATCTCCATTTGTGCTTTAGTTGGGATCATGCCAGCGTTGAAGATTACACTTTCTAAGAGTTTGACTAGATCTGTTGAATTTAATCCATATTATATTTTTGTTAAGTTTTAGAATTATTGTGCATCGATCTTTGCATTGTTTTTAATATATGTGGTGCAACATTATTCTTGATATCACTACTATTTCTTGTTAGGTTATAAATCATGTTACATTTCATCGATGCACTTGTCAGCTTTGGGGGTGGAAAGACCCCAAGTGTAAATATTTTGATCCATAACCTACAACCTACTACAAAATAATAGAAACAAAGCCACAAATTAAGAATTATCCATGGCATCGAAAAACCAAATACTACAAAAGTAGATGCCATCACTTGTATATTTTCATTGCCATATGGCCATATTTGTATCGTAAAATAATTTTTGAGTGTTTGTTATTTAGGAGAGGAGGTCCCACATAAGGTTCCCTCATTCTTCATTCCTCATTGGAAGACATGTTTTGTTATTTGTACTTGTTTTTTTTCCTTTATAAACCCTTGTAAATTGATTTCCTCATCTCCATCTGCACTTTAGTTGGGATCATGCTAGCATTGAAGATTACACTTTCACTGATTTTGACTAGATATGTTGAATTTATTCCATATTGGATTTTTGTTAAGTTTTAGAATTATTGTGCATCGGTCTTTTCATTTTCGGTCCTCTGAGGAGCTCGAAATTGTATTTCCCTATAGAGCATGTATTGATTATTGTGATCATTTGTGCTCTCATCTAGCATCTCATTACACCACTAGTTGGATCACTAGAGTTTGCATCTTCCTTCATCTCAACCATCATTACACATTACATGTGGTGATTGAACATTGCATTAATCGACTTTCTAAATAACTAGATGATGTTGGATATTCATGTCCCTATTCCTTTGAGAAAGGGTATTCATCTACTCCAAATATCCTCCATCAAAGTCCATGCATTCAACATATACCATGCCTTTCTATTTGTTGGCTCTTTATTAGATTTTAATCTTCCCATCGAGTTTTTGAATTATTATTGTCTAACCATCCACCAAATTATAATCTTAAAATTCAAATGTTCCCTATTTGTTACCTTGGATGACCTTGATGATCAAAGGAGGAAACAATGTCCAAGTAATTTGATTCCATATTTTTCCAATGCCTCAACCATTAATTACTAAGCACACTATATGGCTTTTAATATATGTGGTTCAACATTGTTCTTGATATCACTACTATTTCTTGTTAGGTTATAACTCATGTTACATTTTGTCGATGTACTTGTTGGATTTGCGGGTGGAAAGACTCCAAGTGCAAATCTTTTGATCCAAAACCTACAACCTGATGCAAAATAATATAAACAAACCCACAAATTAAGAATTCTCCATTGCATTAACAAAACACATACTATATGACTTACTAAGCCCACCCTATGGCTTTTAATATATGCGGTACGACATTGTTCTTTATATCACTACTATTTCTTGTTAGGTTATAACTCATGTTACATTTTGTCGATGTACTTGTCGGATTTGGGTGTGGAAAGACCCCAAACATGAATATTTTGATCCACAACCTAAAACCTATTACAAAATAATAGAAATAAACCCACAAATTAAGAAATCTCCATTGCGTAAAAAAAAACATTCTATAAAAGCATACACCATCACTTGTATATTTTCCTTGCCGTATGACCATATTTGTATCATAATTTTTTTTTTAGTGTTTGTTATTTAGGAGAGGAGGTCCCACATAAGGGTTCCTCGTTCTTCATTCCTCATTGGAAAACACTTTTTTATTTGTGCTCGCTTTCTTTCCTTTACAGTCCCCTGTAAAATAACTCCCTCATCTCCACCTGCACTTCAGTTGGGATCATGCTAGCATTGAAGATTACACTTTCACTGAGTTTGACTAGATCTGTTGAATTTATTCCATATTGGATTTTTGTTAAATTTTGGAATTATTATGCATCAGTCTTTGCATTTTTAGTCGCCTAAGGAGCTCAAAATTTTATTTCATTATGGAGCATGTATTGAGTATTGTGATCCATTCGTGCTCTCATCTAGCATCTCCTTATAACACTAGCTAGATCACTAGAGTTTGCATCTTCCTTCATCTCAACCATCATTACACATTACATGTGTTGCTTGAACATTGCATTGGTTGACTTTCTAATTAACTATATGATGTTGGATATTCATGTCCTGTGCCTTCGAGAAAGGGTAGTCATCTCCTCCAACTATCCTCCATCAAAATCAACGCATTCAACATATACCATACCTTTAGATTTGTTGGCTCCTTATCAGATTTTACTCTTCCCATCAAGTTTCTGAATTATTATTGTCTGACCATCCACCAAATTATAATATTCAAATTCAAATGTTCCCTATTTGTTACCTTTGACAACCTTGACGATCAAAGGAGAAAACGATGTCCAAGCAATTTGATTCCATCTTTTTCCAATGCCTCAACCTTTAATTACACTAAAAAGCATTTCCAAATGCAAGTCTCAGTAACTATGCCTGTCAAGCATTACGAAAATGAGAGGTCAAAGTCTTTTGTTAATGGTCATTAATGAACACATGTTTCATATACGTCTATTCATAGGAAATATGATTTTAGCATAGGTTCCCCCAACATTTATCACAATCCAGGACTTCTCCCCCAATCTGCTTCTTTGTCACCCTCCTCCTCTTCCCTTTCTTATTTCACTCAACTATAACTTTTTCGAATCATCCTCTTTGGCATTTTCATTGCACATTCCATGTGCAATTTCTAGTAGATATTGAGTTTGAAAAAAAAAGAATAATAACTGAGTTGTCGTTCAAACACTTAGCTACTCTTGTTGGCCAGATCACGTCCCAAAGGATGCACACCACTTTGTAATGAAACAACTACTACTATGATTTCTGGAGAATATCTCGATATGGAGTGTATTCAATGAGACATATAGAGAGTTGCATCGGATGGAATATCCACCAATAACAAATATACATTACAATTTTGTAAAACTACACACCTCTATCTTATGCTAACCTAATATACAACCAACTAAAATGATCTACTGGATATCAAAATTATAATTTGTTGAGGCAAAAGACTTAATGATCACCCCTATTGATCATTAGGATTCCATGGCTGCTTTGATACCAAATGAAGCAATAACTCTTGATATTTTTAAATTCATTTCAACATGATTACATATTTGTATGAAATCATCTCTTATAAACTAGGAGCTACAACAAATTAATATATGTGTGTGGTTATAACGACCACTATTCACATATAACAATATATTAAACAACTTATATAGGTTGTTATTACTAATAACTTAGATGGGTTGTTATTACTAACAACTCATCCACAAAATTACTTTTACTAATTACTCTTATAATTAACCTATTGTAGTGCACAACCTAAAAAAAAATAATAATAATGAAATAAATCTGAAGTGTGAATTGACAACACATTGGTCTTGGGCAGGAGAAAGCCAACTTTTTCAAGGTGCTGCAGGCGTGGAGGTGACCTGCAGACAAATCATTTTTCCTTACGTAATATTCCAAGCACTTTATTTTGGATCCAAGGCGCTGACCCCATGAAGCCCAAGTTAAATTTTTGAGTTTAGCAGTGATTGGATATTTGCAAGAAGAGAAGAAATATGTACTCTCATAATTAAATAAACAAAATATTACAGGGAATCATGATATACAAAGCTCTACCAATAACCATCCTTTTATCTCCTCATTTTACCTTATATGAATTTATTGTTTTGGTTCTGTAACTGTATTGAAGTGGGATAGTTGTCTTCGAGAGGAAGAAAATATTTCCTTGCCACTATCTTGTTGGTTTTAGCCATAAGAAGAAGAATAACGTTGAGGATCAAGAGGCACATCATTTGGGCATAGTTTCTAGCTCTATTGATTTTACCTCTTTTGATTCTGTCCACCTATGTTGTGTAATGTAACATTTGTAGCTCCATTTCATGGTAGTCGCTGCTACCACTTTAGATTTCCTACTCTATATATTTTATTTGGAATATTTGTATTTATTAAGGCATAGAAAGTTCCTTTTTCCTACTATCCACACACGACTATGCGATATTTGTCTATTTCACTCTCCCTCTATGTGAGACCCTCTATTTTTTTCGATCCTCAACATAATGAAAAGTGGGTTTTTGTCAGATGTTGTAATTGCAAGTTCTTTGGTTGACATGGTTGCAATAATGTGGGAGCACGCACATTGCATGTGAACTGTTTGACAGAGTGCCCCAAAGAAATGTGTTGATTACTTGATGTGATGATAATGGTGTTTATGATCAGACTTAAGTGCCTTTCCTATTATTTCGCATATGTCTCCATAAGATTTGTCTCTTTCAATCAGATCCTCTACGTGCTACCCTCCTTTTTCCCATTCACAGCTCTATGTAGAGAGAGGTTTATTCATGGATTACACGAGATGGTGGATATGCACGGAATAGTGTTCATGATGAGGCTCAAAATCTCTTCAAAGAAATGCCTCAGCCAGATGTTAACTCTTGGTGTGTCATGATTATAAGTATGCACAAAATGATTTGTTGAAAGGACCTCTTGGGTGTGTAAGAAAATGCCATTGACATGTTTAAAAGTTAGTGCCAAACATGAACTTTATCAGAGGTGTCATCTTACAAATGTAGCTCTATAATACGTTGAATTTTGTAGAAACGTTGCTCTTGAGATTTGGCTATGGAAGGCATGGGTATGGGCTATTTGAGGCAACAAGGAGTAGAAATACATAATAAAAGAATGGTATTTTGGCGTATGTTCAGAGGTCACTGCTCAAATTCCTTTGGTAACCTTACGTAAATGATGTGGTCAATCTATTGTAATGACTCAAAGAAAAGAGACTCAAACTGTTCGTTCTTATGCCTCATAGAGACGTGCTCTCATGGATTGTTCTGGTGGCAATACACGTACAAAGTGGAGGTTTGAAGAGAAATGAGAAAGCTCGTAAACTATTATCGGGATGCCTGAAGCTGATGCGGTCTCATTGAATGCGGGGATCGCGAGTCTTGCATAAAAAGGTATGGTTTTCCCCTTTTCACTTGCACTAAATTCCACTTTCATCATTTCTTGCATTTGGAAATTAAATGTTAATTATTAGGAAATGTAACTCCAACCAATGATAAAATTTTTTTCATTTGGAACTATCAAACATCAAAAAAATTATGACCCCGAAAGTTATGCGCATGGAGCTCCACACCAAAATATATCGCAAACCTGAAACTCCATGCATGACCCCTAGTAACATGAGACACTATGGGAAAACTTAACCAAGTTGTTTGAACTTAATTAACTGCCTTGCATGTCTAATTTCTAATCCCATTTAGCTTATCAGTCACTTGTAGTGACATGCTCTTTTTTGTAAAACACGATTGGTTTCGGCCTACAGTTACCATTAGTTCAAGAAAAATGAAAACCACTTCCACCTATCCCTAGACCACGTCGATAAGAGAATCATAACCCATTTGCATTTCAACAAAAATTCCTTCGGAGACTAGTTTTGCGAGTGGGTTTTGGGGCCCACTGGTTGCTGAGTGACAAGAGTTGTTGTCGCAATTACGATAACTGGCCCTGGAGTTTCCCTTGTAACTTGAGCTATGCTCTTCGTAATAAACTTCCATCAAACATGATGAATTCTATGTATATGGGAGAGTACACAGGAATCATCAAACTTTGTGTTCAAACTTAAAACGAGTGTTTTCAAGGCCCAATTTGTGAGCACTTTAGATGTTTTGGCCAACTTGCACCAAAATTGCAACTTTAGCTAAACACACCTTCTAAGGGTTCTGTTGACTCCTAACTAACCGTGGAACCTTGTACATATCATTTCCACACTTTATAGAGTATGAATTGATCAAATTATTATATGAATGCTTTTTGGGAAATTATGATGTTTCTCTCTCTTCCCTTTTCTCTTTCTAGAAGTAACTCTGATATTTTGACTGGTTCTAAAAATGTAAATGAGTTATAAATGTCATGGGTTGGAAATGAAATGAAAATTTGATAATGTATGTGATTATGATATGATGAATAGAAAGGAAAATGAAATCCAGACTTTCTCTATTTTCCCCTTTTTCTCTCTAGAGATAATTATGAAAATATTGATTGGGTTTTGAAAATGTAAATGGGTCAAAATGTATATGATTTGAAATGAAATGAAAATTGGATACAAGATGTTATGGTGATTTGAAAATAAAATGAATCCTAGATTTTCTTCCTCCTTCCCTTACTCTTCTCTCTCTCTCTCTCCCTATCTTTATCTCTCTATTGTTTTTTCCGATTGTTTGAAATGATGGATGCATGGAATTTATGCTTGAGTGTAGGGGATTTCCATACTCAGTCCTAGGACTGACACAACGTTGGTTGCAGGTACTCCGAACAAGAGGAATTTTCTGGATGTGATATGTTGTAATTAATGAGTTATCATTGTAAAGTTATATTCATCTTGCAATACATGTATTACCATAGAATAATGATATGTATTATTGTTCCAAGAATTTTTCTTTGTATATTTTGAAAAGGATTGCCAATGTGGCTATATTTTTTATTATTGAATTGGATGTGAAGTTGTACTCAATGTTGTACCTATGTTATAAAGATATTAAACTAATATTTTGTTATGTTAATTATTGGTTTATTTCCTTAACAACCACAATGCTAGGTAGAATCTCCTCTCATCAAAACTAACAAAAATAAAAGAACAAGTTATAATGCCTATTGTACTTCCTCCTCCCATTTGAGTCTTTTTCCAGGGTATAAAAAATTGATCATGTTAATAAAATACTCTGATCTCATTAATCATCTTCATGCTTCACACCTAAGACATCTTATTAAGGACCATTTCCTTGATATTTTATGATGTGGTGCATATATGTTGTGAAACCTATCATATTGGGATGAGTGAGGTGATCATGTCTAGGTGTTGTAGGTATGACCATATCATGAATAAGTTAACCCTCTTGTGTGTAATTTCCCTTGGTACCCTAGTGGGTGGCCAAAGCCTTGCAAGATAATTGGTGGTTGTACCTATGATTGATCTCTTGTGAGATTTAAATATGTGAGTGGAGACTACATTTCGAATTACTTGTGTATTTACCCAACAATTGAAATAGGTCCTTAGGAGGCTTTTGTAATGCATAAGATTATTTGGGATATCTCTCTTGCAATATACACTTAATACTTGTGTGTCTAAGAGCAATGAAATGAGTTGTCTTGTGCGAGGTTGTACTCCTTGTAGTCTTAAATCCCTAAGTGTTATGTAAGTGTTATAGGAATTAATTTGTTCCAAAATGATGTTAATACAGAACCAAAGTAACCACATAAATGTAGTTAGTAAAAAGGGTAAATAAGATTAAACTAAGGAATGACCACTATGAAAATGGTACACCATTGAGCGATGTCAAAACCAACTAAAATGTCAAATGTGATCATAAAATGAATGTGATAAAGTAGAGCTCCATGAATAATACAACAACCTAATAAATTGGAAAACCAAATATGATGCATGATCACATGCTTTGTTGCATGAATGTGGTTAAACAACGATGCTAATGAAATAATAAAATGTAGCCTTGAGAATGGGATAACTTCAGTTGTAGCCAAGGTCTTGTGAGTTAAGGAAATTGCACTCTAGTTGGACTTGTAAAAGTTAGTAGAACCCTTGGCATAGATAGGAATATATTAAACCTAGGATCACTCAGGAAGTAGAATTTATGGTCGAAACATGTAATTAACTCGTTGCTATTGAGAGTAAATCCTTAAGATGATGAAACAAAAGTAGTTTGAAATGTGAAATTTGTCACTTAAATTCAAAGAAAAATCTCTATAAGGGGAACATAGGTGTAATGTACCCTTCCATGCATAATATGATTGTGAAAATATGAATTCCTAATTGGAGCAATGATTGTGAATCAAGAATGATACAACTTAATTAGTTAACCTACATAGTTGGTTGTAATAACTTGAAGATTAAAAGAGTGTATTGTTAGTATTAAACAATGTTATGAAATGAACTCAGGATAGGTTTTCTATTGATCTAGTAACCTTCCTTTTTTCTTCTTGTGAATTTTCCTCCTTGTAACGAGAGTATTTTTCCAAACCAAGTAAACACGACTCTTTCAAACAAATCCTTAAGTCAAATATTAGAAGATGCATGTGTGTATATACGTTCCTAATCACAATCAAGCTATATAAAGTTATTTCCATAAGAGAAACAAGCAAATTCTAAAGGAACCACTATAGGTGAAATGTTAAACAAAAACATGCAGCCTAGTTGTAAAGGAACGAAGGGTCCCATGTTATGTGTTCTTCAGAACAATTATAGTCAACTAAACAATTTTTGATAAATAAACCTTTAACATAAGAATTGAATATTAGGAACTCATAGTTGTTTAAAATGAATTTATTTAATAAATGAGCCATGGATAACTAATGGAATTGGAGAAAGGAACTACCACACACTCTCCGTTAAAGACTAATGCGTTACAAAATAAAGTGATTGAAGTTTGAAAAATAGGAAATTATAAACCTTATGTGTTTAATTCGGTTGAAATATATTAGGTCATGTAATGGAAACTTAAATGCAATGAATATGTAAACCATGAAAAGGCCATGTCATGGAGTATGCCTATCCTGTGTTTCTTCATGTAATTGGGTCATTGTCCTGGTTTATGTCGGAGTAAGACATTGATGTGTACCCTATGTTATCCTATTGTATGAGTGGGTTCATGTTTATGTAAGTTTCCTACATGATGTCGAGTTTCTTTATTTGATCCCATGTGGTGTTATGTAGCAAGTGCAATTAAAGTCAAAAAAATTATTCTGATAATTTTACTGTGGTATTTTGGTGTTGAAAATGTGGGCATTAAATATGGTATCAGAGTGAAGGTTCATGCTCTTGAACCTCTGGGATAGATTGGAGTTGTGATGATCTTGCATGGTGGTGGTGGAGATGGGAAGAGTAATGTGATATATGTTGTGATGTGACCAATGTTGTAATTGTGATATTATGAATGCACATGTTGTGCATGTCACTTAGTGTGTATTTGTTTATCATGTTGATGTGCTTGTGATGAGAGTATTTGTTCTCCTTTTTGTGGACTCAATGAGGAGTTCACGTGTGATGTACCACCTTGTTGTGTGTGAAAAGAATGTTATTGCGGATTACGGAGTGTTGGAGTGTTTTGTTATTATGTGATATGAAGGTGTGTTGATGTGTTGCATGAAAAAATTGGTGTATAGTGAATTGGATTTTATCGTGATGTCGCCACCGTGTTGTGATGAATTGTGTGTGTCACCATGTTGTATTGCAATTGACTATATGTTGTAATGTTAGTCATTGTGTTCATCATACGTATAATTCATGTAATATGTGATGGTTCATGTCATGAATTAGGGGCATATGGTGATCATATGACCCCTATTGTATAGTACTTGCACTTTGGGTACATTATGTGGAAAAGTGATGTATTGTAACCCGTGAAAATAATGATTTTGCTATACCCTTGTATATATACCATGCGTAAGACGCTATGGTTAATGTGCATGAATCACCATTGTGTTAGTAATGTAGTTATGTGTTATGTTGTGAACCTTACACTACACAACCCTAAGGGAAATAATTGTTAAGAGTGTATGTGTGGAGAGAGGAGGTGTGGACCAGGTTTTCATAATCTTGAGCCAAGTACAAGTGAGGAAGTGGAGTCTTATATAGACTGAAAACCCACTTCTATCTATTTAGTATACTTCGATCTTGCTCAGTATATTATGGATGTGAACCACCTTAGGCTCAACTTATGCAAACTAGCATCCCCTAATCTTTCCTATTGGGTTGTCCATCAAACAATCCTATGTGATTTTGACTATGTTGAGCCTTGTGGGAGTATGGAGGGATGATTCAGGTAGAGATGATGACAGTTACATTATTTGATATACTCATTCTGGTTACATGAGTATATTTTTACGAGTTGAGGCTTGACATCTGAGTGCCATAAACTTGATGAGTACCCCTTTGGTGGTTAGTATGAGGCCACATAGTGATTGTAATGTGTTATTTCTCAATACATATTTTATTCGTAAATTTATCATTATCTCTTTTCTTGTCAGAACCAGACAGTTTTCTTGATTGATGTGTTCTTATATTTTGGGCATTTTAATTGGTTGTTGCACTAACATGCAGATTTTTTACTAACTATGGCTAATTAGCCATTTGTTTTTCTTAGTTTTAAACTTTCTTTTCATGTTTAAAAGGTTTATAGCCTTGTCACAAGGCTTGGGATTTTTTTCCACTTGGCATTTGAGACATTTTATGAATTGGTTCTAATGTCGTAATGTGTTGGAATATCATGGGTCACAATGGAGTGTTGATTGATGGTGTTGGATGCATTACCATAGAGTGGTGGAACCTATGGACCCAATTCGTTGTATGGGGGTACGCCCCAAGGAGTTACAGATAACTAGTGGGTTGTTAAACCACGAGTTATTATGTCACTTGGGTTATGGGTGACAGGGGCTCTATGTTTAAAGGGCCATAGGGTGACCCAGGGACCTCATTAAATGGAGAAAGGAGATGGGGCTTATGGTTGAGTGACCCGATATTCTTGATGGGGCTCTATGGTTGAGTGACCTGATATTCTTGATGGACACTCTATGGTTGAGTGACCTGATATTATTAATGGGGCACTTTATGGTTGAGTGACCCACTACAATATTCTGGATGGAACTCTATGGTTGATGGAGGCTGATATGAGTTGAGGGGCTCTATGGTGGCGACCCAACATGGTTTTGGCACTATGATTCTTTCCATTGGGAGGTATATGGAGTTGCTTTGGTGATGCTTTGGGAGGTATATGGAGTTGTTTTGGATGCTTTAGGAGATATATGGAGATATATGAGATTGTTTCGTGATGTTTTGTGATGTGTGGAGTTGGTGTTATGAGTTATGTGTACTCTTGTGAGTCTTGTTAGACCCATTATGATTGAGGTTTGACGCTCCTCTTGGTTACTATGTACTATTGGATTATTGTCTTGGCACTATGTTAGTACATTCATGGTTTTTTGGGATCATGTGATATACCAGTTTATTTGTATCAGTATCATGATTTTGATTTTATCAGTCACTTGTGTGTGTTGGATTCTATGCCTATGACATAATTGTTGGAAATTATTTTCATTATGTGGACTACTTGTTGTTTTTCCATGGTGGAATTAGAGGTCTTGTGATGTGATACAATCATGAAAGTATGTAGAAAGATGTCTCATGGGTCATTTGTTCTATGTTGAATTTTGTGTGACATCTTTAGGTCAATTACTTTGGACACCCACGAACATAAGACAATTGAAA
This sequence comes from Taxus chinensis, assembly GCA_019776745.2. Classification (NCBI taxonomy): domain Eukaryota; kingdom Viridiplantae; phylum Streptophyta; class Pinopsida; order Cupressales; family Taxaceae; genus Taxus; species Taxus chinensis. The sequence goes on along the minus strand of CM034149.1, from coordinate 41,879,515 downwards.
TTCTACGCAATGAATATTAAGAGTTATGAGATATATGTAAGGAAACACTATAAAGGAAAATACTAAAGTAGTAAAGTAAAAGATAACTACCAATCTTCTCAGAACATTAAAATTTAAGATATTGTTACCTTAGTTGGCTTCATTGTGTGGTCATGTTTACATAATAAGATTGTTTTGTAAATGAAATTGTCATTAATTGATTCCTTAATTGCCTATGTATCCTTTTTCTTCAGCCTTGGTGTTATGTTGCATTGATTTGACGATGTTATTATAAGGGGAGGAAAATGTAGTGCCCATCCTAAAACAATCCAAATAATTGTGGCAAATAGGCCATGATTGTAAAATCCTAAAACGCTAAGTGATTCAGGTTTTGATCAAAGAACATTGGTCTTGAGGTTTTAGAGCCTTAGGAATTGATAGGCTTGTAGCAGGCGTAAGGATTGTTCTGCATTTCCAATGGTGGAATTGAGCTTTTTCCTATGCAATATTTTTTGAAAGTTTTGAAATTTTTTTTCCTATTCAAAGGCAATAAATATTAGGGAACCTTTATGTTGAGTAATTCCCGGTTATTATGCCACCTAGGAAGGAATAGGTTATATGTAAATGGTAATTTAGCTTTTCATTAATTGAATAATTGCAACATGAATGTGATAAATCTCAATCTAGAACCTTTTGAAATAGTTTCGTTTCCTTGAATGGAATAGAGAAATTGATCCCTCCCATGTGAAAGATAGGGGAATCAGTTAACATTGTTGAATTTCGATCATTTTTCTATGGTTGGAGCTGAACCACTAAAACATGATTAAATAATCCTCATTTGAGTATAGAAACCAGATTAATATAGATGCTGTATTGGTTAAGTGAAGTGAATATTGAGTTTTGGGGCTTTTGGTTGAAATAAGAAATAAAAGAAATTAGGTGAACAGGTGTTGTATGGTAAAGAAGGAAATTAAGATTAAATTTTATGAGTTGCTTCTTCATGTGTAATTCTTGTTTGGGACCCTATGATTGTTGTTTCTAAGCTTCTAAGCAAATGTTACGTGGACTATAACTTTGGTACAGCCAGTTCATTTCCTACTCATTATCTCTCTTTTTTAGACAAGTGGAGTCATTACTTAAGGTATTGAGCGTGCCTTTCTGTGAAGTCTCCCTAGGTAGATTATGTTGAACAATATTTGTCTCTTTCACTCCCTTGGTGTGAGACACTCTATTGTTTTCCATCCTTGACATAATGAAAAGTGGGTTTTTGTCAGATGTTTTTGGGTCATTGAAACTTCTTTGGTTGACATGGATGCAAAAATGTGGGATATGCACATTGCATGTGAACTATTTGACAACGTGCCATGTAAGAAATGCGTTGATTACTTGACTATGTTGATAATGGTGTTTATGATCAGACTTAAAGTTCATTTCCTATTAAATTCTACATATGTCTCCATAATATTTGTCTCATCCTCTAGGACTCATCCTGAACATGTTGACCCTTAAATCTTTTGGTCCAAGGTTCAAAACTCTATGTAGAAGAGGTTGGTTCACATGATTACATGGGATGGTGGATATCCACAGAATAATGTTAACGATGAGGCTCAAAAGCTCTTCAAAGAAATGCCTCAGCCAGATGTTAAAGCTACTGTTTTCACAGTTCTAAGTATGCACAAAATGAATCATTGAAAGGACCTCTTGGGCATGTAAAAAAATGCCATTGAAATGTTTAAAAGTAAGTGCCAAATAGGAACTTTATCGTAGGTGTCATCTTACATGTAGCTCTTTAATACATTGAATTTTGTAGAAACGTTGCTCTTGAGATTTGGCCATGGAAGGTATGGGTATGGGGTATTGGAGGATACAAGGAGTATAAATCCATAATAAAATAATGGTATCTTGGCGTATGTTCAGCAGGTCACTTCTGAAATGCCTTTGGGAACCTTACGTAAATGATGTGGTGCAGTCTATTGTAATGAATTAATAAAAGACTCTAAAACCATTTGATTCATATGCCTCAAAGATATGTGTTCTCATGAATTTGTTGGTTTTAGGAAATTCACATGAAAAGTGGAGTTTTTAAAATGAAGGATGAGAAAGCCGTAAAAACATGTTATCAGGAATGCATGAAGTTGATGCAATCTTGTCAAATGTGGGAATCACGAGTTTCAAAAAATGGTATGGACTTTCACTTTTTCTCTTGTACTAAATTCCACTTTCATCATTTCTTGCATTTGGAAATTAAATGTTAATTATTAGCAAATGTAACTCCAACCAATGATAAAATGTTACTTCATTTAGAACTGTCAAACATAAAAAAAATTATGACCCCAAAAGTTATGCGCATGGAGCGCCACACTAAAATATAACACAAACCTGAAACTCCTTGCATGACCCCTGGTAACATGAGACACTATGGGAAAACTTAACCAAGTTGTTTGAACTTAATTAACACCCTTGCATGTCGAATTTCTAAGCCCACTTAGCTTATCAGTCACTTGTAGTGACGTGCTCTTTTTAGTAAAATGCGATCGGCTTCAACCTACGGTTACCGCTTAGTTTGAGCGAAAATGAAAACCATTTCCACCTATCCCTAGACTAACAAGAGAATTGTAACCCATCTGTATTTCAATGAAAATTCCTTCAGAGACTAGTTTTCTGAGTGGGTTTTGGGGCCCACTGGTCGCTGAGTGACAAGAGTTGTTGACGCAATTATGATAACTGGCCCCAAGTTTCCCTTGTAACTTGAGCTTTGTTCTTCGTAATAAAATTCTATCAAACACGATGAATTCTATGTATATGGGAGAGTATGTAAGAATCATCAAAACTTTGTGTTCAAACTTAAAATGAGTGTTTTCAAGGCCCAATTTGTGAGCACTTTAGATGTTTCAGCTTGCTTGCACCAAAATTGCAACTTTAGCTAAACACACCTTCTAAGGGTTTTGTTGACTCCTAACTAACCGTGGAACCTTGTACATATCATTTCCACACTTTATAGAGTATGAATTGATCAAATTATTGTATGAATGCTTTTTGGGAAATTATGATGTTTCTCTCTCTTCCCTTTTCTCTTTCTAGAAGTAACTCTAATATTTTGACTGGTTCTAAAAATGTAAATGAGTTATAAATGTTCATGGGTTGGAAATGAAATGAAAATTTGATAATGTATGTGATTATGATATGATGAATAGAAAGGAAAATGAAATCCAAACTTTCTCTAATTTCTGATTTTTATCTCTAGAGATAATTATGAAAATATATGATTGGGTTTTGAAAATGTAAATGGGTCAAAATGTATATGATTTGAAATGAAATGAAAATTGGATACAAGATGTTATGGTGATTTGAAAAGAAAATGAATCCTATATTTTTTTCCTCCTTCCCTTACTCTTCTGTCTATCTCTCCTATCTTTATCTCTCTCTATTGTCTGTTCTGATTTTTTGAAATGATGGATGCGTGGAATTTATGCTTGAGTGTAGGGGATTTCCATACTCAGTCCTAGGACTGACACAACGTTGGTTGCAGGTACTCCGAACAAGAGGAATTTTTTGGATGTGATATGTTGTAATTAATGAGTTGTCATTGTAAAGTTATATTCATCTTGCAATACATGTATTACCATAGAATAATGATATGTATTGTTGTTCAAGAATTGTTCTTTGTATATTTTGAAAATGGAATACCAATGTGGCTATATTTTATAGTGTCGAATTGGATGTGAATTTGTACTCAATGTTGTGCCTATGTTATAAAGATATTAAACTAATCTTTTGTTATGTTAATTATTGGTTTATTTCCTTAACACCACGATGTTAGGTAGAATCTCCTCTCATTAAAACTAATGAAAATAAAAGAACGAGTTATAATGCCTATTGTCCTTCCTCCCCCCATTTGAGTCTTTTTCCAGGGTTTAAAACATTGATCATGTTAATAAAATACTCTGATCTCATTAATCATCTTCATGCTTCACACCTAAGACGTCTTATTAAGGACCATTTCCTTGATATTTTATGATGTGGTGCATATATGTTGTGAAACCTATCATATTGGGATGAGTGAGGTGATCATGTCTGAGTGTTGTAGGTATGACCATATCATGAATAAGTTAACCCTCTTTGTGCGTAATTTCCCTTGGTACCCTAGTGGGTGGCCAAAGCCTTGCAAGATAGTTGGTGGTTGTACCTACGATTGATCTCTTGTGAGATCTAAATTATGTGAGTGGAGACTACATTTCAAATTACTTGCGTATTTACCCAACAATTGAAATAGGTCCTTAGGAGGCTTTTGTAATGCATAAGATTATTTGGGATATCTCTCTTGCAATATACACTTAATACTTGTGTGTCTAAGAGCAATGAAATGAGTTGTCTTGTGTGAGGTTGTACTCCTTGTAGTCTTAAATTCCCTAAGTGTTATGTAAGTGTTATAGGAATTTCATTTGTTCCAAAATGATGTTAATACAGACCAAAGTAACCACGTAAATGTAGTTAGTAAAAAGGGTAAATAATATTAAACTAAGGAATGACCACTACAAAAATGGTACACCATTGAGCGATGTCAAAACCAACTAAAATGTCAAATGTGATCATAAAATGAATGTGATAAAGTAGAGCTCCATGAATAATACAACAACCTAATAAATTGGAAAACCAAATATGATGCATGATCACATGCTTTGTATGCATAAATGTGGATTAAACAATGATGCTAATGAAATAATAAAATGTAGCCTTGAGGATGGGATAACTTCAACTGTAGCCAAGGTCTTGTGAGTTAAGGAAATTGCACTCTAGTTGGACTTGTAAAAGTTAGTAGAACCCTTGGCAGATAGGAATATAATAAACCTTGGATCACTCAAGGAAGTAGAATTTATGGTCGAAACATGTAATTAACCCGTTGCTATTAGAGTAAACCCTTAAGATGATGAAACAAAAGTAGTTTGAAATGTGAAATTTGTCACTTAAATTCAAAGAAAAATATCTATAAGGGGAACACAGGTGTAATGTACCCTTCCATGTGCAATATGATTGTGAAAATATGAATTCCTAATTGGAGCAACAGGATTGTGAATCAAGAATGATACAACTTAATTAGTTAACCTACATAGTTGGTTGTAATAACTTGAAGATGAAAAGAGTGTATTGTTAGTATTAAACAATGCTATGAAATGAACTCGGGATAGGTTTTATATTGATCTAGTAACCTTCCTTTTTCTTCCTGTGAATTTTCCTCCTTATAACGAGAGTATTTTTCCAAACCAAGTAAACACGGCTCTCTCAAACAAATCCTTAAGTCAAATATTAGAAGATGCATGTGTGTATATATGTTCCTAATCACAATCATGCTATATAAAGTTATTTCCACAAGAGAAACAAGTGAATTCTAAAGGAACCACTATAGGTGAAATGTTAAACAAAAACATGCAACCTAGTTGTAAAGGAACAAAGGGTCCCATGTTATGTGTTCTTCAGACAATTATAGTCAACTAAACAATTTTTGAGAAACAAACCTTTAACATAAGAATTGAATATTATGAGACTCATAGTTGCTTAAAATGAATTTATTTAATAAATGAGCTATGGATAACTAATGGAATTGAGAAAGGAACCAACAGTGCATTCTTCATTAAAGACTAATGCTTTTTAAAATAAAGTGATTAAGTTTGAAAAATAGGAAATTTTAAACCTTATGTGTTTAATTATGTTGAAAACTATAGGTCATACAATGGAAACCTAAATGTAATGAATATGTAAACCATGAAAAGGCCATGTCGTGGAGTATGCCTATCATGTGTTTCTTACTGTAATTGGGTCATTGTCCTGGTTTATGTCATTTGAGTAAGACATTGATGTGTACCCTATGTTATCCTATTGTATGAGTGGGTTCATGTTTATGTAAGTGTCCTACATGATGTCGAGTTTCTTTATTTGGATCCCATGTGGTGTTGTGTAGCGTGCAATTAAAGTAAAAAAAAATTATTCTGATAATTTTATTGTTGTATTTTGGGTGTTTAAAATGTGAGCATTACACCTACTAACAATGTTAGCACTAACATATTTTTTCCTAACATATTATTTAATTATCTCAATTTATCTTCTTTATTTCATATCTTTTGATCGAAATTGTAAAATAATTAAAATATTGTGTCGTGCTCCTTTTTTCGTTAAAAATTACACTTTTATTATATATGTATGTATGTATTTTGATGCCCTTATGAGATGAGATGGTCTTTCTCATTCTAGGGTGTGACCTCTTCCACCCAATTTTTTTAATAAAATTTGTTGTGTACTATATTTTATTTATTAATAACACTACACTTTTCAATAAAAAATAATAAAAAATAAAAATATGTCCCTAATATAAAATTCATCAATAAATCACATCAGTGCTCCTATGCTCTTCACCCTACGTAAACATCTATGTAATCGTTTGATACCAAAAAAAACCTTGAGGATAGAGTTTCACAAGTTTTAGCCTTATTCTAGCTCACATTAGCTTCAAGGGTAATACTATTTACCCATAAAATTTTAACTAGTAACTATGAGTTGCCCTTTTTGTGTGTGTTTATATCTAGTGCCTTGAAACAATCGAAGGCAGGTTTATATCCCTTGTTCAATAAGATAGTCTCCAAGCCTTTCTACAACCATATTGCATTCGCCTGGCGCCACAGGCTCTTCATATATTCCCATCAATAGTGCCCGTTTTGTCTTCTTTATAGTGATTCCTCCATGCCCCTGAATAACAAACAATCACCATTATTAACCCAAGTTAGACTCTCTATTTGTGTTCTTAATTTCATACAGTCATTGTTCTTACCTTCTTTCCGCGGATGACTTCCCCTGGATCACCCTGAATAAAAATGTACTTGACACCTCCTACATGGATTCCAAATTCTCCCATCTCTTGGGTGTCTTCAAAACCTTTCATTATCTTGGCTATTTCTTCTGGAATCACCTGAATTTCATAGAATTTTGATATCATATTAAAAAAGAAAGTGGGATATAGCAGCTTCCTAGACCACTGCTGTTGTTTTTGGAGAGTTTTACAATATTTTGCCTTGTTTATAACTTCTATAAACGAAAAACAAGTTTTGAAAATTTGCATAGAATTTTCTTTCTCATAATAGATCATAGGAATATGATCTAAGAAAAGAAGTTTTTGAAAAACTGTGCAGAAATTTTCTACCTCAGAATATGATTAAAAAAATGTAATTAAAAAATACCACACAAATCAAGGCTGAGGCAACAAATTGGCTTATAAATTAGTAGTATTTGGAACAAGGTTCCATTTTAGTATAACAATCTACCTTCATTAATAAAGAGTTCGAAACTTCATTCCTAATGAATGTATAGAAAATAACATAGTATGAGAACCAGACTATGAAAGACGGCCCATATACTGACCAGAGGAAAGGAATGAGTTCGAGCCCAGAGAAGGCCATCGTGGCCAACAATGGCAGCTGAGGAAAGCCTGGAACCATTAGAGAGCTCCACCATGAGCTGCTTCTCCACAAAATCATGCCATGATGTCATTGTTTGGGGAGGACTGGTAGATCTAAACAGGCATATGAACTATACATATATTGGGGAGCAGGTGGTCTCTATTATTACAACAGAGTCATAATACTTTTGGTTATGCAACTATACAGCGAGCCGACACCTTTAGTTATGATGATATATTTTACTAAATTAACACTTTTCAATACGTAGAGACAGCCATTTCATGAAGTGGAGATTAAGTTTTTGTTGATAGTGATGAAACTTTAGTGCCAAGGAAAATGGGTTCCACCACCCTTCTCAAATCAAATGATTATAAATTTCCTGTTTCGAGTATGGGCAGGATCTGTATACAATTTTGTTCCCCGCTGTCTTCAATCAATTATGTCAATTTTTAGCCGGTGGCGTTTCTTAACATTGCTGTTTAAGCACGATTTTGAACCTGCCATTGCGTGCATCAGGGAAAAAAGAGAGTCAATATTATGACATTTATTTCGTGGTATATTGCACTTAATTACTTTTTTTGCCCTTTGGGTGGTGGCGCTTGCCTATTTTAATGGCGGAAATCATTCTTCCTACATCTCTTGATGCAGGTTTAGGCGGCGGGAGATTGAATGACCATGCCTCCGATAAAGAAGCAAGCCAAGAAGTTTTTACTGAAGGTTTACGATGAGGTAATGACCCTCCTTTGCCTGAGCCTAATGTTGTTTTAGATTTACCTCAATTTGAAAAGACTTGTTCTTGGCTTGAATCTTTCATGCTGGTTGCTAATTTTGTTGGTCGTGTCCCCCCAGAGAGTATTCTCAAATAGTGGGTTCACAACCACTGGCAGGGTCATGGTATCAAACTTGACGGTGTCCAAAACCTTACTAAGATTTTTGTTTTTTGTTTCATTTTTCCAACCATGAGCATTGTAAATCCATTGTGAATCACGGCCCTTGGTTTATTAGGAACACGTTGGTTATTTTCTCGCCTTAGACGTGTGATTTCCAAGTTTCTGAACATGCTAAGCTTAAAGTTCCCGTTTGGGTTGAGTTCCCTAGTCTGCCTATGCCCCTTTGGAGTTCTGTGGAAGATCTGGTCAAATCCATTGGTCGGTTTCTCTGCCATGAACACAATAAGATTTATGCTCCCCGCCCAAAACATTGGGTCTGTGTGGAAGTTGATTTAGCCAAGGACCTCAAGGAATATTGATATCCAGGTGGGTGACACTCGTTTCTCTCAATGCGTCCTCTACATTAATCTGCCTAATAACTATTTTTGTTGTCAGTCTACCATCCATATGATTAAGGAATGTCCTTTAATGGCTTCCTCTACCTCTCCTCACAGAAAATAAAAGTGCCAATTCCAAACCTTCCTCTTCATCTGGAGAGAGATGGAAAGTGGTTAACAATAAGAAAAACCCTAAATCTCAGGCGACGGTTTACCAGAGGTTCTTCTTTGGCTCTGAATCCCTTGGCTAACTAGCAGCCTATGGCTACCCCACTAGTCCATCGCTCCCCACTTGTGGTATCCTCAATTATTCCAGATCCAGTGAATTCACAACCTTGTCTTGAGGTGAATATTACCACTTTAGAAAACATGTCCACGCACACGCATTCTTGTAGCCCCTCTCCTTCAGAAGACGATGATTATGTTCCGTTGCAGAGACATCCTTTCTAGATGGGCGATTACATTCCTTATTCAAAAATTGTTGACTCTTCCATATCTGCAAACAAATTCAAAGTGTTAAGGGGTATCAAGGAGGAATATGCCATGAATCTTGATAGTTCTCAATGATATTTTTCTCTTGGAATGTGCGTGGACTTACTAAAATGACATGCAGATACACAGTTAGGGATAATTGTCAAAAATTTGGACATATGCATATTCTTTGTTTACAGGAGGTTAAGCTTGTTAGTTTTCTTCTCTAGTCAACATCCCGTACTATTTTTCCAAGTGCCATTTGTCACCATTCTCATCACGATCATGGGAAAGGGGGGGGGGGTTCTTAATATTATCTCTCCTTCTCTATAGTAATCTATTGTTTCTTAGGGTTATGAACCTTATTATCGAGTTGTGTGGTCTATTTTTGATTTACATAACTAGATTTTTGGTTATTGCTAATATTTATGCTGTTGAGTGGGACCATTACTTTGGTGGTGGCTTGTTGATGAATTACCCGATGCTCATTGGATTATGTGTGGATATTTTAACATGGTGTCCCAGAGTCTGTTGAAGATAAAGTGGGATGAATTCCTATGCAGTGGTGTGAAGCATGATTTTACATGTGTAATAAGCTTGGATTTTCTAATCTTAATCACCATTTTAGATGTGCATATGATGCATTTTGGTTTATTTGGTATAATTTTAAACAGGGTCAAGATAAAGTTGTCAAAAAGGTTGATTGAGCACTCCTCCTCTGGATCAACAGGTGTTTTCATTCACCACCAAATTTGGTAGACCAGTTTCTGTTTGGGAAGGGTCTTTCCTTTCTGACCATTTACCTATATTTTTTGAAATTGAATGGCACTCAACTCCTGCTAAGCCTCGTAACTCCCAGTTTTATTTAAACACTAGTCACCTTCAACATAAGAAAACTGTGGAGCACATCTTACGCATATGGAACTTGGCTGAGTGTCCTTCAGGATTGTATGGGTGGATTGTTGGGTGGTAGGAGGCCATTGTTAGAACTACAACTTTTCTCTATATGTTTGGTGGAAGGTTTCCTTATTCAAAATAAGGAATCACAAGGCCTCTACTCACGAGTATGTAAGATGCTTGAGATCTCTTGACTGTTCATCTCTTAATACTCGCCTTCAAACCAAGGTGGCACAATGGTGTCACAAATTCAAGATTAAAGAAGCATACCAGGCCCATGGGGCTCAAATTAGAGCTCAACTACATTGGCTCAAGATTGGTGACAGAGTGACCAAAGAATTTGGTTTCATTCCTCAGGCCTCGTCATGCCTCCAGTTCAATCCGGGATATCAAGGATGCATTAGGTTGACTTACAGACCTTCCGGATGTCCTACAAGACCTTTTCCACCACTATCATGGTGTGTCTCCTGCTCATCCATACACTCCAAAGTGGGATATTGCTTTGATGTAATGTCTCTAGGTGGTTTCTTGTAAGCTTATTGAGGCCCAGAGGGTTGCCTTTGATTAAGTCCTTTCTGTTGATGATCTTAAGGAAACAATTATGCAAATGAAGGTAGATAAAGCTCCTAGTATTGATGGATTTTCTTGTGAATTTTATCAGGTGTTATGGGATACAGTTGGTCCTGACCTTCATCATGTTTATTGTGAAGAAATGGAAACTAAATCTCTTGGTGCTATGATCAATCAAGGTAATATTAAATTCATTCCCAAGTCCAAAGATCCTGAACTTATCACCAATTGGAGATTGATTAATCTTTTAAATGTTTCCTACAAGATAATAGCCAAAGCCTTGGCTCTCAGGATCCATAATCTCTTACCTCTCATTGTGCGTAGTGAAAAAATTGACTTCATTAAGAGTAGATTCATTCTGGATAACATCATTGGTATTTGGGAAGGTATGTAGTGGGCCAGATTGTTCTAATAAAAAGGCTATCTTCTTCAAAATCAACATTGAAAAAGCTTATGACAGGATCAAATGGAATTTCATCATTTCTGTGCTTCAAGCTCTTAGGTTTGGCCCTAGATTTATACGCTTTGTTAATATGCTATTCCAAGATGTTACTTCTCAGCTCATCATTAATGGAGTTCAATCAGATTTGTTTGATCTTCATAGGTTCATTCATCAAGGATGCCCCTTAGCACTGACACTCTATGTGATTGTTGTTGAGGGTTTCAACTACCTTCTTGATAGGTTTTATTCTCAAGGGTTAGTCAATGGAATCTCCCTCCTAAATTATGATCAACAACTTATTAATGGTCACTTTGCTAATGATTATTTTTAACTCTAGAAGAGAATGAAGAGTCTGTTAATAATACTTTGCATTGTATAGATATTTTTTCCTTGGCTTCAGGGTCTTCCATCCAATGGAAGAAAAATCAATGCTATAGGAAATCTTTGGATCCCACACCTCCATGGCTGGAAGGATTTGCTTGGTAGTGTATTCAACCTAGGGTATAATTCAAATTCCTTGGCATCCCATTTTTTTCCAAGTTACTCCTACTACTCTTTGGTTCTATGTTGTCTAGCGAGTAGAAAAAAATATTTCTTATTGGATTACCAAACCCCTCTCTCTTGCTGGTAAATTTCAGATTTGTTCCAAGGTGTTAGTTGCCACTCATGTTTATTACTCCTCCTATTCGGGAACCTTCCAAGGATTCATATACTAAGCTGGAGAAATTCCTTAGAGATTTTTTTATGGGAAATCACCAATGGCCACAAATATTTTCACAGTGTGGCCTGGGATATTTGATGCACTTCGAAAGATGTTGGTGGCTTAGGGATCATTACCATTTGGCTGTAAGGAATTATCCCTAAGTGTCAAGTGGATCATTAGGAGTTTAGAAGGATATGAGGCTTAGAAAATCTTTCTTCATCATTGTATTTGTCAAGGCACTCCTTTTGGAAAACAAACACGGAAGAGTTTGGGATTATAAATTCTGGTGCTCTCTCCTGTGCCAATCAAAATTAGAGGACATTTTGTTATGCAGAGTATTTGGAAGGCATGAGAGCTGGTCAAACCTCACCTCATTTGGGTTGGAGATGATTTTATAATAGGGCTATCCATAAAATCACATTCCTTATGGTGGTCTTTTGTTATTAACTTTCATAATGTTCCTTTTGTTATAGTTCCATGGATTAAAATAATTAGGCTTTTTAAGCATGATATCAAGTTGTTAGGTGATTTTTTTACAAGGATACCTGTTCTTGGAAACCCTTGGTTCTTATCAAAACTAAATTTAACCTTAATAGTGGGGATAAAGAATCTATTCAGGAAATTTAGAATGCCATACATGATGAAATGATTCATAAGATTGAGGTATCTCCTCCTATCCACTGGTGGTGTGATTGGCACTAGCCTATAGTGATACCCTTCAATTAGTAAAAACCTCGAATTGGTTATTAGATCTTAGTGCCTGCTCACATTCCTTATGAAAAGTTGAACAAGTAATTAAAGCTCAAGTCCCCACACAATGTTTGGAAGCACATGTTCAATATCATTTGGAAGGCACATATTGAACCTAAAAAGGATCATTTCCTCTGGTGAATTTTATATCAGAGTTTTCCTATTGGAAAATGTCTTTAATAGTTGAGGATTTTTAACCCCTTGTGTCCTACTTGCCAATAACCTAAGTCTATTTTGCATATTTTTTGGTATTTCCCTCTCACGCAGTCGACCTAGAAGGGGATCCACTCCCTCTTCCATCCGTTTCATCTTGAACCCTTCACTTGGAAAATTTTCTTGCTGGGGGACTCAACCTTGCTTCCTGCAAAATACAACAAGTTTTGGAAAATATTTTGTGTAGAAATTATATTTCAAATTTGGAAGATTAGAAATGATTCTATTATTAATCAAACTATTCTTAGCCTAAATTTTTTTGTCTCTGCTAAAACTAGAATTATTTCTCATGTTTTGCTTTAGATCCAGGTCTAGGCAAAGAAAGTCCATCTTAAAGGTGGAGCATTTACAAGATCTCCTCACCTACAGGGGAAGTTCCCCCTATTCGATCAGCCATGTTCTGTCTCTGCCATGCCGTCCTTCTCTACTATAGTGATGATCTCTGCCTCGATAGTGACCTTGAACTTTGGGCTAAGGCGCCTGAAAACAGTAATACTCTTAGGGATGGAAAAGCTCCTCCCCCCCTTTATGACAAGTTTCTCTTGATGGTGGTGTTTTCTAGTGGATTAGAGGTGGCGATGGCTAGGGGGATCCTCCAAAAACTCATGATGTTGGTGGCTTTGGATGGGGGGTTTCTCCCCTTGGCCGAAATAGTGGTAGTGGCTTTCGTTTTCCTTCTTTTGAGTCTAGATTGGGTGCTTCACCCCCAAACAAGTTTCCATGCCTGGTTTTGGCAATCTCTCCTGACTGGTAAGATGCTCTGGCCCTCGAGCAGGGCGATGGTAGGGATCATGCACCAACCTCTCCTGACCCCCATGCAATGGATTGGGGAGATATTCTATGCAGGATGCCTTCTCCTCCCTCTCGTCCAGCCTCCATGTTTGCTTCTGAAATTTAATCTGTCATGCTTGTGACTTTTTGTAGTGTTTTTGACTTGTTTTGGTTACCGTGGAAATTTTACCAGGTGTGATGTCTTCTAGGGTGTGTCATATCCACCAACTTTTTGATGTGAATCCATTTCCATGGGATTAGGGAGAGAGATTGCATGAAATAAAACCTAGACTAGAAGTGGTGATGTACCAAGAAAGGGATTTGCTAGACAAATTCTCGGTCTTCCAATGAAGAAGGATGAACATGGGAAGGATGAACATGCATAAAAAACCCAACTGCATACAATACTTCATTCCTATTAAGCATAACATTCTTCTAAAGCCTGCAATGTAAACCAAGGTTGCACAATATACTTGCAAACATGATAGAGGCAAAAGAGAGTAGCAAACAACAATTCAAGAATAGGCGATCGATCACAAGACATCATTTTTATTACCTTAAGCACTTGCATAGTGCATCATTACAACATGATGAGGTAAGGGCTGTCATTACAACTTTCAGAAGGAAGGCTTGAAAGCCTCTAAATTCACAACATATCAGCTTGGAAAGAAGAGGGGAAACTTGGAAAAATTGTCTAACTCTTGAATTTTGCATTCCCTTTTACATTTATATAAAATGTTGAGCTGGTGAGAGAAAGAAGGAGAATTTCTAAATCCTAGGCATGAATGTAGAAAAATAGGTGAACCATGCTTTGACCATGTTTTTTTGTAGCATCCCATGTTTACTTACAACACTATATGCACCAAAAAAATCTCCCCTCACTAAGCCTCCATAAATTCAAAAATTTGAATTTTTCTCCGTTTAATTAAAAATAATACTTTGATAACTTTTTGGAGGTCACTTTGGTCTATGGTGGGACCCTAGAGGCTTAATTTTTATTAGGAAGTGTTTTTTATAAAGTGGCTTGGTTAATGGCTCGCCAGCCAACTCATCGAGCTGACCGGTGAGCTCCTTGACGAACACCTCACTTTTCTTCTTTGCATTAATAAGATCCCAAATTTAATTTGGTGGGCTCTTCATTTAAAATTCCTCGTTGCCTACTTTACATGGTCATTGATTACATTAAACACCTCACATTTCATTGAATTGGCTGCTTCGTGCTTTGCGAGACATAACACGTATACCCAATATCATTGAATTTTGGGCTCCCTTTTCATTGTCTCCACGACCTCCACTTAACAAAACGAGTTATTCACTTTTCCCTAAGCGAGCTCTTTGTAGTTTTCCACGTTTCATGAACTCCACGTCTTGCATTGAAGATGCTTGTTTGGTTTACCCCACTAATTTTTTGGTCTAGAAAGCTCCACATCATGACTCCCGCATTGATTCGCCAACCCGACTGACCTATTCCAACACATCCACTGCCACTCCTTCGAACTCATCGCCTAACAACTCGACGCACGAATCCACCATGTGGTATGACCTTTTCTAGCTCAAACGACGTGTCAGGATGCTCAATGACACCTGCTTCGCTTGTATTGAGAGAGCCTTTCATTTCGCCAAATCCTCTCGGAATCACCGCCAATGCATCACAGACCCAATGACACGTACCCTGTCATCTGCCAACTTAGCAAGGGTTGAGTGGCTTGGTCAACCTCCTACAAGCGGCTCGGCTCCTAAGTTATGACTTTACGTTGACTTAACTTTTGATTTCAGAGTCAAAACTCCTCCCATCTTGTTGAGCTCATCGACCATTCTTGCTTCTGAAACCTGAAACGACGAGTTGCCAAAACCTAAAATGCTGACTTTCCCACCACTTCAAAGTTCAGACATTAGCTGTTTCAAACATTTAGTTCGCCATCACCCCAAAAATTTTCTGACTTTCTCAAACCCCAAAGTATGAAGTTCGAATTTTGGAATTTAGATTTTGGAGTTTGAGCCTGCACTTTATCAAATTTCCACCTAAACTCTCCAAATCCTGAAAGCCTCACATCTTGAAATCTGAAGTTGTCATTCTCCGATGCCAACCTCTAAAACTAACTCCACCTTCGACATCTGAAAACCAACTCACTTTTGTGCAATGAGCCTACATTCAAACTACTTCACCAATGAGACACTGTGTGACATGAGCCCGATCTTGAGCTCTCGGAAATGTACACCCTCCATTACATTATGACTTAGATCTTTGAGCTCAGACCAAACATTCCGACCTTTCTCTCCCTGCTGAGTCATATCCTCCACTGACCCCGAGCTCTCAACACAGGGAACACCCCAAATGAATTGTGTCAACATCCTGAGCCTAGGACCATTGTTCTCCCCAAGAAGCATCTTTCTAATGCTCGAGATATTTTGCTTCGTTGTTGAGCTGATACAATTGTCAATGCATGAATGACCCTCTAGTCCAGGCCTGAGCTCCCACGACTCCTGAGATGGTGATTTGACTCGTCTGAACTCACACGCACCAATCTAACTCGTCATATGGCTAAAACACTCCCCATTTTTCCAATCAACTCAGACTTTCCACACTTCAGTGAAATCTTCTCCATGCCTTCACACTACACATCTCCTGCGAGGTCCCTCACAAGAAATTCCTTGACTCTGTTTGGCGAGCATCTCATTTACCTGCTCGAGCTGGCCCTATTAACTCCTGTCACCAAGTTCCACTATGATTCACTCATCAAACTTCACCATGGCTTGTATCTTTCTTAGCTCCACATTAGGCCGAGCCTGAACACTTCGTCTATGGCTCAGTTATTTGAGCTCAAATGCCACGTTGAGCTTTGAGCTTGTTATACTAAGACGTGACCCTATGAAATCAGATGGCTCAACCGAGATAATAGAGTTGGCTCCCACCTTATGCCCGATGTTAGCTAACCAAGCACCTCGTGAGGCTTCTCAGCGAGCTATTTGAGCTCAAAGCTCCCTTTTGGGAATTTTCACATCTGACCCTGAAAATTTTGAACATCCTCAAATTTTCTTGAACAATGACGATCATGAAATGTTAGTAATGCCTCCTTAGGATTATTTTATTAGTTTTGATCAATTTTTTGCCCATGTTGGCTAGGGGTGGGCCACTGAGGAAAATTTTCAACTTAGGCAAACTTGGAACCTTTCAAGACCTGAAAAAGGGAAGAATAATTTGAGACGACTTCTAAAACTACATGGAACGCCATGAACGCTCCCTAAACACAAAATTTTTACTTGTAATGTCGCAAAATGCTTCAGGAAGGACTTTGTCAAGTCCTAGGGTACAATTAGCTCCTGTTGTCCAATTTCACCCCAAGGGGTAAAATTAAATAGCATGTAAGACAATCTATATACCTCTAGAGATTCACAATCATTCATTCTAAGCATCTCCCACCCTTTTTGGTAACACATATTTGTTATTGCCGAACCTGATCTAGGACAAGTTTAATATTCAAATCTGATTTCCTCTATCTGAATCCTATTTTTCTATTTGATCTTGTTTGGAGCTCACACAAGGTTTGATTTTAGGGCCAACATGCAAAAAAAATTCAATTAAAATATTCCATATAAAAAACCTTTGAACTTCGATTTACACATCACAATTACAAGATGAGATATTCACTAAACTTGGAGAACATTACTATTTGAGATATACAAATACAAAAACATTCTTAAAGTTTTATAGTAGTCCTAAAGCCACTTATCAAACACGAAGTATATTTCTTTAATAATATTGCATGTTTTTATGTTTTTTGTGCCAAGACAAGGGGTCATGTGATTGAATTGATTGAGCATATAAAGCGAGTGAATAATTTTTACTCCACTCATGCATGTAGTAGATCTTGCATTTGTAAGGATACTTAGTATAACACTTCATTAAAATTCTTTTTTAAGGACAGTCTTGGCCTAGTGCAAGGCTTCCTTTTATTTATTTTTTAGTTTTATAGGGTTACAAGTAAGGATAAGAAAAATCCAAAATGTCACACTTCATTGCAAAATTATCTAAGAGTTTATCACATAAAAAAAACACATCATCTTAAAAGTCAATTTTAGGTCATGCACATTTAGCGTATATCAGGTTCAAAAAACAAATATGTACCTTTGACTAAATTTTCCCCAAACACAATTCCAAATTTCCAAATTCATAGTTTATTTTTTAATCTTGTTTAAGTCATCAAAACAATAATCAAAACAATCATATAAACAATCATCTATTTGGTAGAGTCAGGTATGGTTTTCCTTACTCATGCTCTTGGAATTTCTCTTTCCAATTCTAATGAAATTCCCCCTAGTTCAAATTCTAAGTTTTAAGTATCTTTCAATATATTTTTAGGATCATATTTTCTCAATGTTTTAGGTTTTTGGGTTATTTTTTAAAAAATATTTAAAACAATAGGTGAATAAGTGCTCTTCAAACACCCACATAGGGTTCATCCTTTTAGTATTTCTCCCTTTTAGAACCTGATTTTTTTCACTAAATTATGATTCCTCCCCTCTGTTATGCGTGTTTAAAATCTAATTTGTATATATAAATAGTAACATCTTTCTTGGAGCTTTCATATTTTCATCTTATTTCAATTAAGAAGTTAGGTCAATTAATCCTATTAGATGGTGTGTTAGATTCAATGGCTTGTAAGTTGATTTGGTTCAAATTCCTTTAGTACAATCTTGTGCTAGTTTATAAAAGAAAATGTTGTTTGTAAATGATGTACATTATTATTTTTTATTTTTATACTAATATGAATATTGGAAATATTGAATACGAATGGGGTTTAAATGTTTCTAAGGATAATGTTAGTGATCTTAATGCTCTTAATGTATATCTCATAAATGGCAACTTGATGCGCCAAAATTAGCAGAAACTTGACAAGGTCATAACTTGAGCTCCGGGTGTCCATTTGAGTCCGTTTTTTTTGAAACCACATGTTTCGATGAGACAAACACAGTGGCAACCAATCCTACTAGTTGGGGCAAGTTTTTGACACGTTTTCGGGCCCTAAATCCGCCATCTTGAGGCCGAAAATTAGGATTTAATTTATAGTTCAATTTTTTTTCCTATTTTTGGGCATTAGTTAATTTTAGTCTATTAGTTGCATTATGAGTTATAAAGTTGGAAATTCCTCTAATTTAGGGATGTAGAATATGCATGGAAATTTCTGTGCTCGTACGAATAAGCATGCAAACTTACTAAGACTAGCAGGTTCTAGTAAATTGCTAAAAATAGTAATTTCCGCCACCTAGAGTAGATTTAGTCAGAGTTAGTTAGAGTTTACTTGGCAACTCAAGTTGGGAATTGTTTTCATATTTAGGAAACATTGTAATTCATTATTCAAGAATGAAGAAGGAGATCTATTTTCTTTGGAGTTCATATTATTTGCAGGAAATCAAGTTTGGTTAGAATTTGGCTACATTACAACTCCTATGTTAATGATACTTTTATGATGACAATGTAAGATTTCATGATAAAATCATTGAGGTAAACCCAAAACATACTGAGAGATGACTATATTTCAAAATAACATTAAAGAATACCATGAATTTATTGATGTAGTATTGCACATTTTATTTGAATCAAAAAATAAAATTCTAGTTGATGAATCCATTCCTTAGGAAGTGAACAATGAACCTGTGAGTTCTTAACATATGCCTTCTAAATTATCACAATCCTCACTAGAAAACAATACTAATGATAATATTGATTAATCTCATGTTTCTACACGATTTTTTTCTTGAATGTTTCTTACACATAGTATACTTGCTACAGTCACACCAAATTCTACTCCACGGGTTATGATGAAAACTTCTACTGAACATACAATTTCTTTCATGTCTCTTAGGCATTATGTATTTAGTGCAAGGTTTTTCCCAAAACAAAAAAGTTCCTATTATTATGCATGTTTCTCTAAATCTAACTCAAGATGCACGTACACTTCTACATATCCAATGGAAAATCTTACAACTAGAGCAAGGGTCACACTAGGCGAGCTATATAGTTAATTGTCACAAGATATTACACAGACCATTGTCTTGTGAGATCCTTATTTATGTTATTATTAGTTCCTATATTTTCTCATCAGGGCATTTCAATATTACAATATACTTGTTTTACTTATTTGCGCAAGGTTTAACTTTAGGAGAACGTTGTTACATAATTATATAAGACAAATTACAAACTAATAATATACTATAGATATTAATATCAATTGTGCATGATATCAAGACATGAAAAACATAAAGATTATGTACTTGGCAGTACACAAAATGGATACATATAAAATTATGAAGTAAAGCTTAAAGACTAGGGAATAAATGGTGTCATTATTATATTTACTCAAAAATATAGTGCATACTTATCAATACTTTGAAACTAACCTTATGTGCATACTCATACATATTATATACAATTTTGCATGACTTTTTATCTTCCTAATTGAACAATGCATCTTCTTTCCTTTCTTTAAGAGTGTTACATTCTCTATTTCTTTTTTCATTCATAAAAATAATATAAAATTATCAATATTGTGCAAGCTTTTAAATTGTCACAAAATAATTTATTTTGATTAGCATACAAACCTCAGAAAATGCTCTTGTGAATAAGGTATCCTAAACCAAAAATACAAAAAAACATTATAAAACACAATAATCCCTAAAAATACAAAATCCCATAAAAATAACTAAAATATATAAAATCCCACAAAATAGTGATAGAAGCCAACTCATCATCCATTTACTCATCCCCATCCACTCACATTTAATATTTTCAAATCCCCCTATACACTTAATCACCCCACTTACCCATTTGTAGATCTCCAATGCACAATGGACCTTTATCATCTCAACTCTCTAAGCATTCAAAAAATATAAAATAACACGCACCCCCCATTTCATCCTCTGATTATTTGTGCACTTTAGACCCTACTATAGTAGTTATACTTTCTTACTAGCATTTTTTGTACGTCATTAGAAAGGAAAATTCAAATCAGAAAGGATTGTTATAGCCTACGAAACAATTATTGTGTAAAATTTTCAACATAGGTTTCATTCGTGCCTATAATTGGCTTGTGACCTCTTTGTAATTTTCTATTAGTCGCAAATATGATTGGTCCACAACTAAGTTAAGTACACAACTTTGTTTTCATTTTTCATCTTTTCATTTTAATTCATAAAAATGTCTTTTATCACCATAAAATGGTTAGGTATTTGTCAGAAGCAGGTCCTCTAGCCAACAAAAAAACTAACATTTTCCTATAGTGTTGTGATTTGTAGAGTTAGATTTACATTTTATATATCTAACCCAATTTATTGATTAAAATAACCTTATTATGTCCCTCTCTTATTCAATGGAAACAACGTAATCCCGTATTATTTAGTAAGTGTGTTTGAGATGATTTATTTGATATATCTAGCACTTTTATAAGGTGGATAAATTTCTAGGCATACATTTTGGTGACCACAAAATGAAGTGCATCTCATCCACCCTTCATTAATGCCTTAAATATCAATAAGATGGAGTTATTCATTGCATCCTAGGGGATCTTGATTCATTCTAGTACTAAACATCATTACATCCTCATTTGATCGGGTTGTCCCTTCTACTCAAGTCACACTGGATATTACCTCAACCATGGATAACTCCAACATGTCAATTCATGTTTCTTCATATTCTCACATTCCAAATTATTCTAACCATGTAAATCCTTCCCTCTTGGCTCTTGAAACTTGTGTGAATGATCTTAGAAGATCTTTTGGCGTCAAAATAATATAAGTTTTTCCTAGGTAACTCTCAAGGATGCTCCAGGGGCAAAAAATCACTCTCCGGTGTTTATTTTTTGCAACTATTGGTGAAGGCAGGCTTTCTAAAAGTATCTATGGCACATTTTTGCACCTTGGATGCACTTTTGTACCTTTCCACTTGCTTCAAACGTGCATGGGGTGCAAAAACATGCGCCACCATGGTGAGGGGGGATGGGAAGAAGACTTTCGTCACTTATGAAGTCACTTTGTATGTTAGGTGAGTGTTAACAACTCACAACTTAACATGACCCCCTTTCCACGATAAAGCAAACACATGGCTTACTTGGGAAGACCTAGTGCACCTTTGGATCTGGTGTCAAAGTACAATGGGTGTAAAAAAGTGCGCCACTAAAGGGGAAGAGTCATTTCATCACTTAAGTGACAACATTGTGTGTTAGGTAAGTGTTGTCCACTTACACCTCCCAAACACCCCCTCTCCATGATCAAGCACACCCTTGACTGACTGTTGCACCTTTACATCTGGTGTAAACGTTCATTAGGTGCAAAAAGTGTGCCACCATGTAAATGCTTCCCTCTTTCATCACCTGCCAACACAACTTGCTCACTAGGTTGAGTTTATCCACTCATGCCTCAACAAGCTTGTCCTCCTCCTCATGATAGATAACCGTAATGGCACATTTTATCCATGCTACTACACCATTTTACCTCATGCCCTCTTAATAAATGGGGTAAGGGACATGAGAGGCTCTTGGACCCATTTAGTAAGTCCCAACTCACTCTCAACCCGAGTTAGGAAGAAAGTGCACAAGTGAGTCAAGGGTGAGTTTTGCTTAACCTAAGTTAATGTTCAAATGTTTAAACCTCACTTATGCATTTTTGGAGGCATTTTTAAAAGCCAACTTCCCTCCATTTATGTTGTAATCTGTTCATGCTATGATTTCTTGCTGCAAGAGCATCTGCGAAATTATATGGTTTCACTCCACTTTAGTGGGATATTAAAATATTTCGTGTGTGTGGAATTTTTAATTAGTATGGTAATTGTAAAACTGATAACTGTGTATTGGGTAAAAGTATGAAATTGTTATTTTCATGCCAAAATAAGACATTCGTGTCAAAATTAGAGTGATGAGCTTGTTATTGAGTGAGCTGTGAGCTTATTACAACTTTCTAAGCATGATTAGAAAGGTAAGAGTGATTGGTGGAAGGTTGTTCAACTTGCGTCTTAGTTTAGGCATAGTAGACTGAGATCTACGTAGAAGATGATGTATGAGAGGATATTATATATCAATTTTCCCAGCTAGACGTTCGTGGAGGAATGGCGTAATAGTTTTAATTGCAGATTTAATAAAGATAAGAGTATTGTTTTTGTGTGATTTTTGTTGAGACTTTTACGCCACTGTTACAGGCAGCAAGGAGAAGAAATTACAGTCACGTGGGAGTTAGTTTAGGCCTTTTCTGGTAAGATAAAAAGATAGAGGACGTGATTTTAAGCTTGTGTGAATTCTTACAAGTCTTAATAATTTAAAATTCCATTTTTACAAGCATATTTGGTTTTTCGGATTGCCAACTGGGGAGAAGATTAAATTTTTCTAGCCAACGGAATTGGCTAAAATTTTCAAGAAATCTATTCCTAGTTATAAAGACCACATCCACCAAATTTCAGCCTCCAAAACCACGTGCAGGTGAAGAAATCGAAATCAGAAATGTGCCAGGTCGTTTGGACTGTGAAGAGCACAAATTTGGAGTAATATTTTCTTTAATTTGATCAAATGCAATGTTTTTAAAGCTCAGATCAATAATGATTGATGTGGAGGAAATTTTTACAAATTTTATTGGTTGATTTAAGGAAAACGAGATTCTTTTTTGTCTGATGTTATCATAGCTATTTAATCAGCTGCAAACAAGACTACATACAAATTGTTTGATGAAAATCCAGCGAAACCCCTATGAATAACATGTCGTATCTTGATATTTACAAGATGCGTTGTTATGATATTTAATGGGTTTTTAGCCTCATACGTTATTAACAAGTTTTCCAAGTTTCATGAAAACCCAAATCATATTTCAAGAGAAATAAAATTTTCAATATCATGGTTTAATGCGTAGCAAATGAGTCTTTATAAAAGAGTAAAATGATGCCAGTGCATCAATTTATGGTATCGGGTATTTGAATTTTATTGTAGTATTTTGATTTGATGATGATTAATGTCAGAATTCCAGTTGGTGGTGAATTGTTGAATACATGAACATGTGTGTAGTGAAGGGTTGCAGGAAAATAGTGAAGGAATTTGAAGGAGCAAAATAGAAGCTTTTTGAAAAGGTATTAATTGGTTTTTCATTAATTATTGAATTTACTGATAGGTGCTTTTAAGAATTTGATAAGATTGTGGTGGTATAGTTGAATGAGATGAATTGCAAAATGTTGAAGGAAGTTGTGCAAGAGAAGAAGATGAAGAATCCAAAAGAAGTAGCGTATGACCATGGCTACAGGATTCCTAAATGGCTTGAAGAGATAAATGAGGAGAAACTGACGAGGAAAGTTAAGAAAGAAGAGAAAATAGAAAAAATGAGGAAAGATGAAGCCAAGGAAAAGGATGAAGAAAAGTTGACAGAAGAAGAGAGTGTGTTGCAAAGCAAGGCGCAGTTAGTAAAGGAGGTGATGGCTTGGATAAGTCAGAAGAGGAAGGAAAAAGAGAATAAAGAGATGAGAAGGAGAAAAGAACAAGAAGAAGCTCTCCAGAAGGAGATCAATGAGATAAACCAACAATTAACCTCAATTGAAAGTATGATTGAAAATAGAAAAAAATTATGGAATGGATATAGGCTAAAAAGATGCAAATGCTTGTTTAGATGATCATGGACAAAAGACAAAGGCTAAAGGAGAAAATAGCCATGAGGATAGAATTGAAGTTGTAAAGCAAGCAACTGGAAAGGGAGTCTCAGACGAGATAGGGAAGAAGTGATCAACACCTTGAACAGATGAAGATGCTGGAGGAAGACAATGAAGAGGCAATCAAGCCTCAAGATTTTGATTCTAATCTTTTGAGTAAATATATGTTTACAGGTACATAAGAAGAAAAAGAAGGAAGTCTGAAAGATGAAAGGCTACATGAGGATGCAACAATGGAATCGGAAAAGGATCACTGGGAAGCCTTGAGACAAAAGAAAATATTCTAGGTGAAGAATTTTATAGAATATGTTGTTTTAGTGATAATTTTCTTGATGTGGATGAAGAAGTGTAGGATATGAGGGAGGACCTCAGGAAAGAGGAAAGAATGCCAATGGGAGGCATACATGAAGAAGATGAAATGAGACAACCCATTCCTATATTTGATGAGGAAGAAGGGATGGAGTATAATCAAGAAGAAGTACAAATGATTGAAAAAAATGCTTTTTGCTGAGCAAGATGCAGGTATATAGAATGAAGGAATAAAAGAACAAGAAGAGGTCTTAAACGAAGAAGAGAAAGTTTGTAATAAGGACAATTTAAATGTAGAGTTGCAACAGGTTGCTGAGGTGAACAAGGAACCCATAGAAGTGGGTACATAAAATTTCATATTTGATGAAGATGTAAAATTTCAAAATGATGTTTTGTATGAACAAACACTAGTACTATTAGATGACTTTATGAAAGGAGAATATGTAAAGTGCTAGGGATTGCAGAAAGAAGAAAATCCAATGGTACAAGTTATGGAAGAAGAATTACATGATGCAGTCATGAAGAATGAGTGGGAACGGCTAAGGAAGATGAAAGAAGACACCAAAGAGGCTATCATGCCTCACATTTTTATTTTTAAATTTTTTATTGTCTGGTGAATGTGCAGGATTGTTAGACAAGGAGATACGAGCCATAGAAAAAAGATCCCTTCAAGAAATCCAGAATAAGAAGATAAAGATGAACATTGTCATCTAGGAGTGCAAAATCATGAAAGAGTCAGGGATGAGAAACACAAAGGCAAAAAGATCAATTCTAGAATCCAATAAAGAAAGAACACAAAAGAATTAGAAGAAGTGAAAGTGAGATGCATAATTTCATTTAAGCAGGAGCTCAAAATTTTCCCTCTCGGGGAGTCTAATGCAAGAGCATCTGTGAAATTATATGGTTTCAATCCACTTTAGTGGGATATTAAAATATTTTGTGTGTGTGTAATTTTTAATTCGTATGGTAATTGTAAAACTGATAAGTGTGTATTGGGTAAAAGTGTGAAATTGTTATTTTCATGCCAAAATAAGACATTCATGGCAAACTTAGAGTGATGAGCTTGTTATTGAGTGAGCTGTGAGCTTATTACAACTTTCTAAGCATGATTAGAAAGGGAAGAGTGATTGTAAACTCCAAGTTTAGTGTCTTGTTGCATGATTCTTGGAAGGTTGTTCAACTTGTGTCTTAGTTTAGGCATAGTAGACTGAGATCTACATAGAAGATAATGTATGAGAGGATATTATATATCAATTTTCCCAGCTATTGGTCCCCTTTCGAATAACCAACTTACACACATTCACCTAACCATGACCCTTATACCCCACATTAACATTAATTTAATTATTTATAATTAAATTAATACCCATCCTCACCCCATTATTAATTTAATTACTTTAATTAAATGAATAGACACCTCACCCCTCTACGTCAACTAGACACCTCACCTAGAAACCTCACCCTAAACCTATTCATAACATGTTTCCATAAATGAATAAGACTTGGTCCAAACCTAAAAAAAAATCAAGGCCTATTATTCCTCCTAACCACCTTCCCACTCATAAAAAGGTAACGTTACATTCGGATCCGGGATAAAGGAACGAACTTGATCCAAAAGATGTGAGATCTACCATTTTTAGTAAACCTAGGGAATCCCACCTTAACCGACGTCGGTCATCCCTAAACCGACACCGGTCAACCCAGAACCATCGTCGGTTACCATTTATTCACCTTAGCAACCTTGTTTTTGGGTTGGCACATTTTGAGATCAAGGAGACAAGAAGAGAACTACATGCAAGCAGAACTAGAGCCTTTTCGCACCCATAGACATCCATAGCCAGCACCAGGATAGATCCAGAAGCATTGCACTCACGGAAGCATTCTAGGAAGCACTACTGTGGCACCAAACACCATTCTTCTGATCAACTGTTATCACCATTCAGCCATCAAACCTGCATCATAGTAAGTGTACCTTCTACTAGCATAGTCTATTTCAGTATAATAGCCTTTGTTACTTCTGTTATCAGTTTATACTTTGCATGTTCATTTCCCATCTTCTACCTACTTGTAGACTCAACCATTCCTCTACCCACACCACCAAATCACCCATTCTCTCCTATTGTACACCTCTGAGTATACCTAAGACCTTTACATACCTCCCTATCCACCCTTCCATCTCTGTTTAGCTTCAGTTCAATCCCCACAATCAGATCTCATTGAGTTCCTTTCACCCTGACCCTACCGACACCGGTTACCCATGACCGTCGTCGGTCCCTTCTAAACCATCATCAATTACACCCGACCGACATCAGTCTCTATGTTTTACACCTGTGCCAATAACAGAGCCAACCTACCTTCTACCAAGTGACCCAAACAACCCAAAACCTGACCCTGACCAGTTCCAACACCCTGACACCTACCTACCCTTCAGATCTGACTATAGCCTAGCCTGTTATGTTAGATTTGCTTATTGTGCTTGAATGAAATACCTAAATCATATCAACTACAGTAGGAATTTGTTTATTTCTCACATTAAGTTGTTTTAAATAGTGGATTGACAACCATCTAGGGAGTATCACACTTCCTAGATCTAGCACACGCTAGGCAGTCCACTGTCATATATTATTTAACTCTTCTTTTGTGGTCTTGTTTTCTATTTCAGGTAGTTCCTCCCAGCCAAAAGGAAGATCTCACAGTCAACATTGGATTGAGAAGTCAGAACACGTGCAAACAACCATCAACCGACCAGCATAAATAGGTATTCCTCCTCATCCCATAACCCTTATCTGTTTCATCTCAATAACGTAAAGAAAATGGTGAAACATTTTGGCATGCCCGGTGGGACCCATCCAGGGTTCCTTGCATTTTTCTTCATTCCTAGGTAAATATTGTGTGTTTGTTTACTTTCTAAACAAATTCACACTAAATATCTTTCCCTGGTAATACTCTCTTCTTCTAATTGTCTAAAACAACATCTATTTTCTGGTGCTTAAAACGAACCATTTTTTCTTTTTTTGCATTCGCATAAGTAGTGAAAGAGCACGTTCCTACTTGTTCATCATTTGCTTCATCAAACGTAATTTGTCAATTTGGGTTTAAAATCAGTTGCATTTCATCCTTGTATGTTGCATTTAGCTCACATTAAAATGAGGGCAACCTATATGCTAGAAGTCATGCCCAGCTGATGGTTGACACAAAGAATCATAGAAAAGCACTCTCTTTCTTCTTCTTCTACCAAACTACACAAAATTGAAAAAATACACATCTTCTTAAACAACATCTCACCCGGAAGAAGTTGTCAATGATCACATGATCAGTGGATTGACAGTGGGCACCCAGCTGGTTACTTCTGTCTAGTCATTACCTCAGAGGATGGCCCACCCCCGCCATAACATAACCTGAAACCTCTCCTTTTAGATATCCTTCTTCGTAGGAAGCCTTCCTCACCAAAAACTCTACTCTAAATTCATGAGTCAGTCTTCTAAATAGCATAAGCTCAACACATTAAAATCACTTGTTGGATACATGTTTTTAGCATTTGATTGACGTGCGTTTTGAGGTGTGAGGATACATCTCTCCATTTTCCATTCTTTTGCCTTACACACTCCATAATCATAGTTGGAGTATTCTGACTTCTTCTGAGTGTGTTAGGACCTCCTTATATCATCTCTAGGCTTCTGGGTTGATCATTCATCTGATCTTAGTTCACAACAATCTATTTTCTTGTATTTTTCAAATTTTCACAGTAACCGGCATCGGTTTATTCACCGGCGTCGGTTTACACCTCACCATCATCAGTTCTACCTAACCACCGTCGGTTCCCTGTCCTTTTGGTTAACTTGCCCAAGGGACACCTATTCTCATCTTCTTCACTATTTTGATTTTTTTTATTCTCTGTACTCTCTGTACTCTCATAAATTGTCATCATACAACTTATCTACTTGACATTCATCATTTTTTACCCCCTTTGGTCAAACTATTCTTTTCTCACAGTAACCAACCTCGGTTACCCCTGAACCGTCATCGGTCATCCTTAACCGGCGTCGGTTACCCTGTGCTGATTCTCAACTGATACATTACCCAAATCCACCTATAAACACCTATTTTTCTCATTCCTACTACTCTCTGTGTCATCTACAGGATACAACATCACCTGATATACATTCATTCACATGGTGTTGACTCACAACCAAGCTAACGCTCTTATATTCCATGCTAGTCGTCAACCACTCCCACCTAGTCCTTCACCACCCTCTGTCCTGTCACCCATGGATCCAACCCTACCTACCACCATTTCCGTAGGTGATGAGGAATTTGCATGACTCCTCGATCAGAATCCCGCGGCCTTACAGTTCTACCTTTCCCACTCTTCCACCCGGGACTCCTCAGGTCAGTTGATATATGGCATGCCTGTATCCATCTCTCCTACCCTTATCCCCACTTCTGCATCAACCCCTACTAGTTCAGCATTACCTTCACCTACTTTACCCCCAGTGGTTTCATAGCTAGGCCCCATACCTACTATGACCACTGCATCTGCAGTATCAGTCACACCCGTAGTATCTGTTGTCCCTCATTGACCACCCAGACCATAACCCCATCCACACCCATTGTCTCACAGATACCAATTACAACACAACCACCCGTGGTGTCAGTGACCCCTACTCCATTCCAAAATCTTGTCCTCTCCATCCCACAATCTCTTTCCCCCAATCACTACTAGAGTCACTGCGACTATCCCACCTACATATACATACTATCAACAACCCCGTATCTCATCTGTCACCCATTCTGGATATATGCCCTCTATATTGGTCCCCTATTCTCAACCTCCCTATTTGGCATCACCATACACTGGAATGCCACCCACATCACATGTTTAGTACCATCCCCCTTACGCCACAGGAGGTGCCCTTCCATCACAACCTACCAATGACCTCATCAAATTAATGATGGAAAGGATGCAGACACTAGAAGCATCAATTTCTGGCTCACACAATTCTCTCACCTATGATGAAATCTGTAATGAGCCCATTCATCCATCCATTCCTATTCACCCATACCCTGTACATTGGGAAATGCCAAAATTCAACCATTTCAATAGTAAAGAAGACCCACAACAACATTTGTGGTCTTTCAAACATGGGTGTTACCTGATCGCCCATGATGACACTTTACTCCTATGGACCTTCCCGATGTCCCTGACAGGACCTGCATTGGACTGGTATAGTGGGCTACCTAGACATTCCATCTACTCATTTAATCAAGTAGCCCAAGCCTTCTTAGACCACTTCTCAATCAACATTGTTAAGAAAGTCACCATGACTGATCTTTATTCCACACGACAGTATGACGATGAGTCTATCGCTGACTTTTTCACTCACTGGCGCAACCTAATTAACCAGCTCACATTTCAATTACCTCAAACTGAACTCATAGAGTTGTTTACTCAGGATTGTGCTAGACACATCTCACCAACCCTGCAGGTGCAAACCTTCCACACTTTTGATGAGGCATTCACCATGGCACGAAAATTGGAAATTCGTGCTATCGAAGAGAAGAAAATTCAGTTACGTAACAAGAACATCACGTTCAAATCAAATGATGCTTCTTCATCTTCGAAACCCCAAAACAACTATTCAAAACCCAAAGGATCTTCCAACACCATAGTTCTCAAGGCTGGACCCTCTCACCCATCAAACCAAGCCAAACCTTCTTCTAATCTCTCTCCTGTCCAAGCTTTCCAGTTCAGATGAGAACAACAAAAGTACACTTCAATAGGAGAACCTTATTCTTCTATTTTGGAAAATCTTATTAAGGCTGGTGCCATTACCCTTCCACCTATAAAACCACACACTGGTTTTGACCCTGAGCACCCCATGCCCACATGGTATAAAGAACATGACTTTTGCAACTATCATCATGTCAAAGGTCATAGCGATGGTAACTGCATCACCTTCAAGAATATCATCCAAGAAATGTTAGACAATGGAGATCTAGTCTTGGATAACCCAAATGCACCCACTAACCAAAACCTACATATCTTCAAGAAGCCATTCCCTAATCATGCCCCATCTTCCAACCAAGCTGGTGACACTTCAACCAATGATAGCAATGTCTGTGAGGTCCATGCTATTTTTGATGACATACCAGTTGCTTCCCAATTGCCCCATGTTCCTTCCATAGATGAAATCTTAGCCTGAGCTCCCCTACCTACACAAGAACCTATTTCATCTACTCCTCCACCCACAGAGGAACCCCCTTCATTTTCTCCTTCACCCGTGGAAGATCATATAATTAGCACACCGCCTTTGGCCCCTTAAATTATCGAGCAGTCATCAGTGGCACCTCTCCTACTCATAGGAGATACATGTCCACAACCTACACCATCACAAGGAGAGTCCACCTCATCTGGCCCATCCTCTCCTCTACCCATGGAGGATCCTATAGAAATACCATTTCCTTTATATGACCATTCTCCATCAGACCTTCAAGATCCCGTTGATCTACTTTCGGCTCTCTTACCCACAAAATCTGAGGCTAGCCATTTCCCTGTGTCTCAAACACATTTTACGGGGATTTGTACTCGATCCACATTGGCCCCACTTACAACAGTACCATTTTCACACTTGGCTGATCACCTGGACTATGTTGATAGAGCCTTACTTTGGGGATGCCTTCTACTTCCTGTTTCAACCCAAATGCAGTTGTCACTCACCGACACCTCCACTATCTATCCAAAAGTGTTTCAAGTGACCAAACCAAACACAACCATGACTATTGCAACACCTTCCATGTCACCACCCATAGCCCAACACACACCTCTACCCACAACCCAACATACATCTACACCCAAACACCTACCCATGCCTATATCATCTCCCTTACTTAAACCCATCACTACCTTAGGGGTCATGCCGACATCAAACCTTACTCACCCACCCATCAAATTAGATTTAGCCACATCTTCCCAAACCAACACTAAACTTATTCCGACCCCTAAAAAGAAGACCCAACCTCCTAGGCCTCATACACCAACCTCACCTACCACACCATTATCACCTTCACCCCTTCCATCCATCCTAGGACCTCACCCCTCGACCCTGGCCAAGCAACCTCCTTCCACCAGTAAACCAAGAACATAGTAGCCCACCTCCTCATCACGAACCTCTAATATACCCAAGTGATCCACACAACCTCCACCATCACCCATAACCTTCTTACCACCCATACCACCACTACCATCCATAACTTCTTCACTACCCATGACACTTTCTTCTCTTCCACTCACACCTTCTACCCAACCTCTACAAACCACCTCCACAGAAACTCAGTTACCCCCATGGGTAACCCATCCTCTTCCACCATCTGATTTTCCCTCTACATCTCATACACTCGTGTCACCTTTTCCCAAAAAGGTGCAACCTAAAGCTAAAAATCCACTACCCTCCAATAAGGTAGTTAAACCAACCAAACCTTCCATCACCAGCTCTTCTACCATGCCCGTACCCAAGCAGATGCAACCAAGACCTAAGACCACTCCACATACCAAACTAGTGGACCAACCATTCCCCCTCCTGTAAAGCCTCTTCCTCCACAATCAGCCACACCTGTACCCAAACCCACACTCACCTCCCATTGTGATCCACTAGCAGGGTCCTACGCCAAAATCTTAACCAATCTCCTCAAAACCTCTGTCATCACATTACCACCTCTTAGACCTTATGACCCGCTCAAACCCAAACCAAAAGGGTTTGATGAAACTAAAATTTTCACCTACCATCATGTGCCAGGACAAGATGTAGAGAACTGTAAGGCTTTAAAAACTGCCCTTGTCTAATTATGTCCTCCCGAAGAAAATTTTGATGACGACGATCTTCTTGATGAGGACCCCATTTCACCTTCACCAATTTCCCCAGATCTTCTTCCATTACCTACTCAGCGACCAATATCTCCACCCCCACAACTCTTTGATCCACCCCTAAGATTCGAGATCAACATGATCAACATTGCCACCCACGCCCAGAAAGACAAAGGCAAGGAAAAGGTAACTGGCCCATCAACCAACCCTGTACCCAACATACCATCCACACCCATACCCAAAGTCACCATTCGAGGTCCTGCATATCCTATTTCCAATGGGGTCACACATCGCACAATGCTAAAACAACTACACCAATCCCCCCTCAAAATGTCTTTATATGACCTCATCCAAACCTCTGAGTCACATCGTCAAGCCCTCATGGAGGTCCTTCAATCTATTGAGGTTTTACCAAATGACCCCATGCCATAGCCTCCATCATTACCCCTCACCACGTAGCCTCTCTCACTAGGTCATCACCTTCCTCTACGCCTCCACCTACTCGCCAAGTAGCCGCCCTCAACTTTTCAGATGAAGAGATCACTCCCTTCCAGTCTGACGACCCCGACCCCACTCTTTTCATCTCCGTCTTTATCGATAATATACACATACGATGCATTATGATCGATGGTGGTGCTAGTATTAACATCATCTCCTCCCATGCATACGACCAAATGTGAATACCTACCAATTGCATGCATGGTAACCCAGTTATGTTGCACTCCTTCAATGATGCCATGACCTCTACCCTGGGTACCATCATTCTCCATGTCCGCGTGGGTCCCCGCACTGTCCCAAAACTTTTCTATGTCCTAGAAGGGGAGTTCCAGTATAATCTGTTGCTTGGCCAGCCTTGGATCCATGTCATGGGTTGTGTCCCTTCAACTTTACACCACTGCCTCAAATTTGAACATGAGGGACATAATTACACCATCCCTGCCGACCCATCACCTTTCAAGACCTGTAACATGCTATACCGGCCCAATGATGTGCTTGTACCAGTCAAGGCATCTGCCACTATCCCTACTTCACCTTCACCTACAAAATCATCCACCAAGACTGCCACCACCTCTCCCGCATCTAACCTTGCTATCCCTACTGCTGTTGCAACCTCTACCGCTGACTCACCTGTTTCCCCATCATCTAGCAAGTCATCTATCCCCGCTACCCACATATCGACTACTGATCCCTTAGAAGGTGTTTTTCAATGCCTCACTCTGGGGGAATACCACCTATACAATATCGACACTTTCCTCACCCCACAAGAGTATGGGAACCTGCGTCAACACCCCAGTTATGACATCCACATAGGTGAAGTTTTTCCTTATGGCCCTCCCCACCTTCACACTAATCTAACATATGGGGGACTTGATATTGCCACCTATAAACCCGATCCCAACCATTTTCATCTGACCTACACTCCCTCACTAACCACCGCTTCACTCACACTTTCCTCCACTGGTGCACGTGGAAAGGATTTGGCTTCAGATTTTACAAACAGGGCCACCATACTGTCATTTCCTGTACCTCTCATAAACACAATGACCATAGTGGCATTGGTTTTGACACACCACCTTCCAAGAAGGCTCACGTCGACCTCATTCAGGATGGAAAACCTTCCCCACCTCATTCACCCACATTACCATCTTCACCCACGGAGTCCATAGATCCCGAATCTATTCCTCCTAACTTTTTTTTGTAAACACCATTTCCCTAGGACCTCTGACCTATCAACACGATGGCGAAGGCTCCCTCTTCTCTCCCATTCTTGTATCTTGACATGATCAATGATGATACACCTTCTATTAATTTCATTCAATGTCAGGATGATGAATCCATCCTCACTTACCTTGGTGCAGAAGATTCTTATATTCATTAGGTCATTACCTTCTGAGACACAAACCATGTTGAATGAATCGACCATCGAAATCAACATTAACACTCAGGATGACCCACACATTCTAAAGATCAGCCAATCCTTAGATGCTACTGAATAGGAAGCCTTCACCTCTTTCCTTCGGGACCATAGCAATGCGTTTTCCTGGTCCTATGCCGATATGCCCAGTATTGACCCAAAAATCATGGTCCACAATATCGTAACCATTCCTGATGCCAAACC
Organism: Taxus chinensis; assembly: GCA_019776745.2. Lineage (NCBI taxonomy): Eukaryota > Viridiplantae > Streptophyta > Pinopsida > Cupressales > Taxaceae > Taxus > Taxus chinensis. The sequence goes on along the minus strand of CM034149.1, from coordinate 41,845,046 downwards.
CATCAAACAAAAGCTGCGGAAAATGCATCCTCGCATTGCTCTTCTGGTCAAAGAAGAGCTTCAACACCTTCTCTCAGTTTCCTTCATCCTACCCATTGACTATCCCCAATGGATTTCTAACATCGTTCCTGTCACAAAGGTGACAGGGGGACTCCACATTTGCATGGACTTCCGTGACCTCAACCTAGCTTGTCCCAAAGATGATTTCCCCCTACCAGGCATCGACCAACTAGTTGATCTCACCACTGGCCATGAAATGCTATCGCTCATGGATGGTTTCTCGGGCTACAATCAAATATTACTAGCTCCAGAAGATCAACACAAGACTGCCTTCATCACCCCTTGGGGGACTTTCTTGCTATCGAGTCATGCCTTTTGGCCTTAAAAATGCTGGTGCTACATATCAGCGAGCCATGACTTACATCTTCCATGACATCATGCATCACATATTGGAAGATTACGTAGATGATCTTTGCCAAATCTAAACATCAAACCAAACACCTGCCTGTCCTTAAAGTCATCTTTGACCATCTCATCAAGTATTGTGTGCATCTTCAACCAAAGAAGTGCATCTTTGTGGTACTTTCTGGAAAACTCCTGGGTTTCATCATTTCTTTGTGTGGCATAGAAGTCGATCCTACTAAAGTCAAGGCTATTCTGGAAATGCCTCCACCCACTAATCTCCATCAACTTCGAAGCCTACAAGGTAAGTTGCAATCCATTCATCATTTTATCTCACAGCTTTCTGACCGTTGTCAACCATTTCATCATCTTCTCAAGAAAGATGTTTCATTCAAATGGGATGATGAATGTCATAAAGCCTTCAAAGCCTTAAAACAATACCTCCTTCAACCACCAGTGCTCATTCCTCCTAAGGATGACCAGCCCTTTTACCTATATATTTCTGCCACTGACCATTCTTTAGGTGCCATGCTTGCTCATCATGACAACCAACACCAAGAGAAAGTGGTTTATTACATAAGTTGTACCCTTCTGGACTACGAAACTAGATATACCCATGCTTAAAAACTCTGCTTAGCCTTAGTTTTTGTCACCACCAAACTCCACCATTACCTACTCAACCACAAAACCTTCATCATTACTAATACTGACCCATTACACTATATGTATGCCAAACCCTATCAACATCAACGTGCCACACGTTGGCTTATGCTTCTTGCTGACCTCGACCTCAAATTCATTCATCAAAATTCCATCAAGGGCCAGGCTATCACTGACCAACTGGCTGATGCACCTATTTCCAGGAATCAACCATCTAACTTTGATTTCCCAGATGAGTCTATAGCTACCCTTTCCCTAGACAAACCCACTTACCAAATGACACTCTTCTTCGATGGCTCCAAGTGTCAGTGTGGGGGTGGGGCTGGTGTTATCCTCATTCCTCTTGATGGTGAACCTATGCCTTTGTCTTTCAAACTCAATTTTGATTGTACAAACAATATTGCTGAATACGAAGCACTCGTATTGGGTCTCCAGGCTGCTTATGCCTTAGATGTTAAGTCAATCAATATCTTTGGTGATTCTCAGCTGGTCATAAACCAAGTCAATGGTATATACCAGTGTCGTAATGAGATACTTCAAAAGTATAAGCATCACGTAGACATACTTTTGACCACCTTTGACCATTACACTTCAAACCACCCCACGATCTACTAATAAATTTGTGGATACCATGGCCTGCTTGGCTTCTCAGATACCTGCTTCACCCGTTGACTCTAAAATATTTGTCACAATACAAAGGCTACAATCACCCTCTTATTTACCTCATGAGGTCTACTCCGTCGGAACCATTTCCCCTGACCCACGTGACCTTTGGTATAAGTAATATGCAGACTATCTTTCCCTTTCCATTCTACCCACCGATCTCACTCGTAATGGACAACGTGCCTTTCTTAAAAGTGTCTCCCATTATGTCATCATGGGTGGTCTTCTTTACAAGCGCAGCTTCGACGACATTCTCTTACGATGCCTTACAAGTTCTGAAATTCCCTACACCATTAAGGAAGTCCACGATGGAATTTGTGGAGGTCACTTTAGTGGTTTAGCTGTCACAAAATGCATTCTTCGCCTAGGCTATTATTGGCCAACCCTAAACCACGACTGTTGTGATTATGTCAAACATTGTGTGAAATTCCAGCAACATGCTAATCTCCATCACACACCTAGTCATGCCTTACAGGTCACACGAGACCTTTGGCCTTTCTCTCAATGGGGTTTGGATCTTGTCGGTGAGATCAACCCCCATTCTTCACAACTGCCACCAATGGATCATAACCGCTACTGAATATTACACTAAATGGGTAGAGGCCATTCCCCTCATTTCTACAAAAGCCAGAAAATATGTGAATTCATCAACCATCACATCATTTGTCACTTTGGTGTTACTCACTGCCTCATCACTGATAATGGAAAGCAATTCAAAAACAAAACCCTACGCAAACTATGTGACGCTTTTGGCATCCAACTCAGTTTCTCATCACCTTATTACCTGCAAACCAATGGTCAAGCTGAATCAACCAATAAAACCTTGAAAAAAATTCTTATGAAGGTAGTCAACGATACTGGGAAGGATTGGCATACGCACATTCCTTTCACCTTGTGGGCTTATCGCACTAGTATTCACACTTCGACTGCTGCCACACCTTTTTCTCTGGTCTACGGTACCGAGGTTGTCTTACCTCTCAAAGTCCAGATTCCATCTCTCTGCATCTCACTACAAGACATGCTCAATGACAATGACTTTCACCAAGACTGTTTGGCACAACTTGAGTTATTAGATGAACGTCGTCTCAATGCTCTTGAACCATCTCCAAATCTACCAAAAATGTATCAAACGTGCCTATGAAAAATGTTCACGAATGAACCTTTCATGTCAGTGACCTCATCCTGAAGGAAAATCAACATGTAACCAAAGAGGAGAAAATTAAACGGGGAAAATTTTCTCCTAATTGGCTTGACCCTATATCGTTACCCATGCCTATGGATCAGGTGCTTATCATTTGTCTTCACTTGAAGGTAAACCCAAACCTGAGCCCCTTAATGCCTTGCATCTTTGACCATTTTATTGTTGACATCAAGTTCTATACCACTTTTTGTTAGTTGATCGCTCATCCCTTGAGTGTTTTCCACCTTCCATATTACCCATTTTGAGGATCCACGACTAAACAAGAATCATGTGATTACCCATCACCTTTCAGCCTTATCTTCAATATGAGTACCATGGCTCTACTCATAGCATGATTCTCATGGATACTTTTCATCTTCTCCAGGATGGAATCCCATGGTCATTCATCACTTGAAACCACCCCTTTCATAGTTAACTCCTGTGTAATATGGTTTTGTCTTCTGAAAAAGAACCTACCCTTCCTCTATAGTCTTGTCCATGACTTAAACATCCAAAACAAAAAGGGATGCAACTCCTTGAGTCAAACTTCCAGCAAAAGATGACTCCCTCAAAAGGGACATCTCTTCACTCTAATTCCACCACTATAAATAGACTGCTCCCTTGAAGGACAACTATATCAAGTCATTTCAAAAATATAATAAAAATATCCAGAAGCTTCCCGCATCAATCAGCTTCACGAAGACCTCAAGGAGATAATATACTCATCCCATATAGACTTCCCACATCGATCAGTCTATTAAAAAAACAAACAAATGAAGAAAAAGATGAAATTTTTGTCATGGAATTGCCTATTTTTGATCATGGGTTTCTTGTTCCAAAAACATGTTGTCATACACTAAGTTACGCTAAACCACCCATTCTCACCTCCTTGCCTTTTTAGCCTAATTTCCTCTTTACTCAAGGGACTTTCCACAACCATGACATTTTGTGATTATGTGACTTTCTTCACCCTTAGAATGGTCCATTATGCAATGCCTTTAGGGTCTTATGTTCATAAGCCCCTCTTAGGTATGGTAGACTCATTAGGGTTCTTATCAATTAAGCGGCTCTTTTACCACCTCTTACCATTCGCCTTCCTCATTACTTATTGATTATCCTATACAGGACCAGATCATCAACACCTATATTTAAAAAAACCACTCAACCATGCCTACAACCTAAACTCAATCATGCCTATGACCTACATTCAACCATGCCTAACACCTACCAACCCATTCCTCTACTTCATCATAATCTTCCCTAGCTTATGGGAGAACTACATCAGCCTGAGGTCCCTTTTCGTTAGGACTATGTAGGAAACACTTCGAGGGCATGGGGCCCTTGGAGGTTAGCTCGGCCACTCTTTACCCTAACCAATTCCCCCTTTCACTTTCCTATTCACATTCTACCCTAGTTAGTTTCCATTTTATATCAATAACTGGAAATTAAACCAAACAAGCATCAATTAATACACATTTTTATTACATCATCAAATCATTCATTTATCATTTTCACATTTCCACTATAGCACATATTTGGAAATTAAAACCATAACCTGTATATACATCACCATTTTCCCCCATGTTACCTACAACTTGGACATTACCTCATACCTAAACCAACTTGACTCCATCATGCCTATGACTTGACTCAACCATGCCTATGACCTGACTCAACCATGCCTAAACACAACCTGACTCCACCATGCCTATAATGCCTATGACTTGACTCAACCATGCCTATGACCTAACTCAACCATGCCTAAACATAACCTGACTCCATCATGCCTATAACCTAACTCAACCATGCCTATGACTTACTCCACCATGCCTAAACATATTTTCCATCTATACATAACAATCAAATTCTTGCCATCACAAGTACATCATCCAATCATCCATCTCATCATACAAATATGTTGTATCCATACAATATACACTGATGCCAAATAATAATCACAATCTCTCAAAACCTCTCATATATAGCCTCACCATATTTGTCACACATGCCGGTATATGATAAAAAATACAAAACTCTCATATACAACCTCACCATCTTTGGCATGTGGGCCGGTATATGATCAAAAATCTCAAAAACTCTCGTCTACATCCTCACTCTCTTCCACATGTAGGCCGTTATATATCAAAAATACATAACTACACAAAAATGGAAGTGCGTAGGGCTATCAGGTATCCCCCCACTGGATATCCTCCATATATGTCTATCACCTGTATCCCCATCCTCCTCTGCCCTCATGATGACTCATGGCTAGCTAACCATCTCACTGCCCACCATGGGTCCTGGCCTAATATCTACTGGTACCTCACCTAGGGCTGAGCCCTCCATGAATGATGGCCTCACTATGACCTTGTCCGAGGCTCGATGGCTACCTGTCTCTCCAGAACTGATGTAAATTCACTAATTGGTCCTGTATATGATGGCCTTTATGTGCTCTATACTCATCCATAGGATAGGAAATCTATCCCTGCAGCGATCTACATCCCTGACCCTCCCATCATGTCCTCCTGGTGTCATCCTTTATCACTTGGTACCACCTGGCACTATCAGTTGGAAATATTTCTAGCCCCTCACCATGTGCTCATACCTACCCACACCTCCTTTTACCCACCCCTGACCTCCTATTCCATACCTATATTCCTAGACCCGAAACATTATTAACCTTTGAACCATTGTACTGGAGCCTATCCTATAATCTTATGATGTGATTACCCATGTATTTATGCCTGCTGACCAGGTAACTCTTGCCTATTGGATGTTGCAAAACTATCCTAACCTGCATACCTTTGGGTACTCTCCTTGGTACAAATTCTGTAAAAGATACTGGCCTCAATGGAACCTGAAATTTTCCTAGACTATTCCCTGACTTAGTATTGTTTAGCCCTATTATGATGAAAAAATATGGGTTTAAAATTCGATACCCTCTTCAAGATGGATATCTCGATGGCCATCTGAATGGTGGTCCCCCCTTCCCTCTCCTACCTTTGGCATGAAATCGACCTCCTGAATTCCACTTGTACCAATCAGAATCATATTTGATCTGAGTGGACCCACCTATCACCTGGATAGATCAATGATGACAATAGGCTCATACAACTCAGCTCTTCCACTTCGATTGCTTTTCCACCAATACCACTCTCCTCTATTGTTTTCCCAGACCATACAAAACTACAAATAATCAATTATGATGAATACAACCTTTTAACCTCTCCCCACCATCACCAATGTCAGTTTTACCTAGACCACATCGGTCATGTGCCCTAGCATACCATGGTCAGTTTCCCTAGACTGACATTAGTTAATAACATAACAGTGTCATGTTACCCATGTTGACCCCATGACAACCCATTGCACCTTATCTACTTGTCCCGCAACCTTTTTCACCTAACCTAATGTTGACCTTGACCCTCCACCTCATCCTCTTGACCTCATCCTTTATCACCCCACCTCACCATTAGTTGGGGCCTATCTCTACCCCTCTTGTGGCCTTACCTATGCCACACCTTCTTTTTACCCACACCTGAACCTACTGTGACTGTGAGCATCACCCTTGCACACTTGCTCTACCTTCCGATGTTGTTACCACATTGTTAGGCTACCAACCATACCTTGCCTTTGTCCGTGACCCTTATCCCAAAAACCCTTGACCTTATGACCTCTTGGATGTACCAGAACATACCTATAATGTTCCTGTATCTTACCCTGTTGTGTGTCTAGACCATATCCTTTACCCTGGATACCAAACCTTCAACCCTTATTTGGATAGACCTATTGACCTTGGATGATGTAGAGTTTAAAAGATCTTCACCTTGGTACCGTTGATACATGTGTGCATGTTTGACGATCTCCTTTTGACATGTTTCCTACATTTGATTGAACACTACCCCATTACCCATTTTTACCTCCACCTACCCTACCCACACCTACCTACCTAACCATTGATTATGTGGATATTCCCATGTCCTCACTCATTACATCTTGTGATGATGGTACCTATTTTTCTCAGCCTAATAACCTTACCTTGCCTATGGCCATGACCCTTGTCCAAACAAACCTTGACCTTTTGACCTTTTGGATGTACCAGAACCACACCTACGCATTCCTGCATCTTACCTCGTTGAGTGCCCAGACTGTATCCTTTACCCTGGATACCAGACCTCAACAACCCTTGTTTGGATGAACTTTACGATCCTAGCTAACGTACATTTATTATGTTGAGAAACCCTTGTATCTCATGGCATTTCACAATGTGTGCATACATCTGAATTCTCTACCTAATCACCCACCCTACCTTTTACAATCACCATACCCTCGACCCTCACCTTCTTCACACCTAACCCTATTTTCTCAAACCACCCACCTCCTCTCTATTCTTCATCATCGGTGCCTGATTTGAGGGGGGATACTCATGCCCCTATCTGGGGCACCCAAATTCACCTTCTCACCCTAAATTCACATGGGGCAAAAACCATCCTTCATTTTTGTCATCGTTTACCAATACAAGCTATGCCCAACAAAAAGGGGTAAAATATAGACACCAAAATTGGGTCACGCTCCCCTTGGTCCCCTATCAAATAACCAACTTACACATATTCACCTAACCATGAACCCTTCCACCCCACATTAATATTAATTTAATTATTTATAATTAAATTAATACCCATCCTCACCCCATTATTAATTTAATTACTTTAATTAAATAATTTCCACCTCACCCCTCCACCTCACCTAGACACCTCACCTAGTCACCTCACCATAGACCTATTCTTGGCATGTTTCATAACATGTTTCCATTAAATGAATAAGACTTAGTCCAAACCTAAAAATCAATGCCTATTATTCCTCTAACCACCTTCCCACTCATAAAAAGGTAATGTCCATTCAAATCTGTGGATAAAGGAATGAACTTGATCCAAAAGATGCAAGATCTACCATTTTTAGTAAACCTAGGGAATCCCACCTTAACCGACGCCGATCATCCCTAAACCGATGCCGGTCAACCTGGAACCACCGTCGGTTACCATTTATTCACCTTAGTAACCTTGTTTTTGGGTTGGCACATTCTGAGATCAAGGAGATGAGAAGAGAACTGCATGCAGTAGAACCAGAGCCTTTTCACACACCTACAGACATCCATAGCCAACACCAGGATAGATCCAGAAGTATTGCACTCATGGAAGCATTCTGGAAGCACTACTATGGCACCAAACACCATTCTTCTGATCAACCACTATCACCATTCAGCCATCAAACCTGCATCACAATAAGTATACCTTCTACCAACATAGTCTATTTTAGTATAATAGTCGTTGTTACTTGTGTTATCAATTTATACTTTGCCTATTATTTTCCCATCTTCTACCTTCTTGTAGGCTAAGTCATTCCTCTACCCACACCACCAAATCACCCATTCATCACCTACTACACCTCTTGAGTATACCTCAGACCTTTATAGACCTCGCCATCCACCCTTCCTTTAGCTTTATCTTCACCTCAAAGACTCTACAATCAGATCTCATTGAGTTCCTTTCACCTCGACCATACCGATGTCGGTCACCCATGACCATCATCAGTCCCCCCTAAACCATCATCGATTACACCAGACCGACATCGGTGTCTATGTTTCATACCCTTTTCCAATAACATAAACCAACTTAACCTTTTACCAAGTGACCTAAACAACCCAGAACCTGACCCTGACCAGTTCCAACACCCTGACACCTACCTACCCTTTAGATCTGACTATAGCCTAGCCTGTTATGTTAGATTTTCTTATTGTGCTTGAATGAAATACCTAAATCATATCAACTACATTAGGAATTTTCTTATCTCGCACATTAAGTTGTTTTAAATAGTGGATTGACAACCATCTAGGGAGTATCACACTTCCTAGATCTAGCACACGCTAGGTAGTCCACTGTCATATATTATTTAACTCTTCTTTTGTGGTCTTGTTTTCTATTTCAGGTAGTTCCTCCCAACCAAAAGGAAGCTCTCACAGTCAGCATTGGATTGAGAAGTCAGAACGTGTGCAACAACCATCAACCGACCAACATAAATAGGTATTCCTCCTTGGCCCATAACCCTTATCTATTTTGTCTCAATAACGTAAAGAAAATGGTGAAACAACTTGTATGAATTTTTACAAGTCTTAATAATTTAAAATTCCATTTTTACAAGCATGTTTGATTTTTTGGATTGTCAACTAGGGAGAAGATTAAATTTTTTCTTGCCAACAAAATTGGCTAATTTTTTAAAGAAATCTATTCCTAGTTATAAAGACCATGTCCACCAAATTTTAGCCTCCAAAACCACATGAAGGTGAAGAAATCAAAATTAGAAAAGTGCCAGGTCATTTGGGCTGTGAAGAGCCCGAATTTGGAGTTTTATTTTATTTAATTTAATCAAATTCGATGTTTTTAAAGCCCATATCAATAATGATTGATGTGTAGGACGTTTTTATAATTGTTATTGGTCAATTCAAGGAAAACAAGATTAATTTTTGTCTGGTTGTTATCTCGTAAAATTGACAAGGGCAATTTTACCGATAACCATACGAAAATTTTTGTTTCGATCCCTCGTTAAGGATCCCTCGCATTCGAAACATTGTAAAATCCCTTCCCAGGAAATCTAGTTTTCGAACTTAGTCTTTCTGAGCCTTTTTTGGCTGGGCGCATGAAATATCCTTGTAACACTAGCCTTTGATGCGCCCCCTTAAAAGCCTTTGGCGCATGGTTTTCCATGTTAACGCATCTTTCGATGCGCCAAAGGATGTTGAGTCTCTTTTGCGTGCGCCAAGGCGCATGCGCTTGTGTTGGTACAACTTGTGTTGCGCCACTCTTTGGTGCGCCAAAGGGCGCGCATAATCTTATTGTAACACCATATATTGGTGCGCCAAAGGGTGCACATAACTTCATGTCGACAATGCTTTTGGCGCGGAAAGGCACACTTCGTCTCCTGTTGTCAAATACTTTCGTGCGCCAAAGGGCGCACGCTTTCTCCTGTCGACAACAAATCTCATGCGCCTTTGAAAAAAGTGGTTGGCACATTTATGACCAGTTTTTCTATATATATGTGAGTGCGCTCCCAAATGTCATTTTCACTTTTGTTGAGCACGTGATCGTTCTGAACTTGTCAGCCTCTGCTCCGTCGTTTTCATCGTCCTGTGGACCCGTTGCAACTTTTGCTATATATCCAGGTAAGAGGTGTTATTTCTCTCTTGTGCGTTTTGTGCTTTCAGTTCCTGGTGTGTTCCTGGTTTGGTTCTTGCTTGTTGGGTGGTTGTTTATATATAAATGTGATCGGCCTAGCCTCCTCTGTTTGCTGTCTGCCCCCATGCTATCCTTCCTCTTTCCAGATCTGCTGGAGAAGGTCATTTTCTTGAAACCATGGTTGTAATCCTCTTGGTTTTAACCGTTTCGTTTGCCCACTGAGCATGTTAAAAAGAAAAGAGGAAAAGAAATCTAAGAATCATGTATAATCCCCTTTAAGAGTTTGGTTTTTTGTTTTTCTCCTTGGTGCATCTGTCACCCCTGCAACACTAAGAACAGTTACGCCCCCATGGCGCATCTACCTGCCCTGTTACAAGAGTAAAATCCGTGCCAATGGCGCACCCTTTCGGCCTGCTGCATCATGAGCTCATGCGCCCTCAAGGCGCGCCTTTTGCGCGTGCTACAAGTGCTGAAACTGCGCCCCAATGGCGCACCATCCGTCCATGTTGCATCCCTTTTCCATGCACCCATGGCGCACCCAGCTTCCATGCAACAAAAGTATGAAGCTATAAAGGTGCAGGCGCATCCCCGATTGCAATAACACCATGTTGTGTGAGTTTTTCATGCGCCGCGCCATATTCCCTTGGGCGCATCCTGTCCCAATGTAACACGCGCTTCTCATGCGCCCTATATCAAATGCAATATGCAGTATCCATGCGCCATGTGCCTTTGGCACCAGTTTAACCTCTGCAGCACTCCTTTTCTGTGCGCCTTATCTATTTAGCCCTGTTAGCTGCAGTTTCCATGCGCCATGCGCCCTGAGCCTTAAAATCTCTAACTCTTTCTTCTGCTGACATTCTAATGGAAGATCAAATGGCTAATTCAACCTTTTTGGATTGGGTCTCACTTCTTCTTCATGCAGATTAGCAACTGAATTCGAAAGAACATATGTCTACATCCAGCAAGAGACCCACCAAACCAAGAGGAAAGGCTAAGCTTACGGAGGAAGAGATGAAGTACAAATATCAACGGGTCAGGATGCCTGAATCACAGGCTGAATGCAGTATGGATGTCAGGGACTCAGAGTTGGGTCACATTGACATGGAAGAATTCTAGGTTAGGACTCAGAAGGTTACAAGAAGTCCGTGGATGGACAAATTAATAGGCAGTGCCCTGCATTTCGCCGGAGGAATCCTCGTCAGTGCCGTCAACAATGAATTCATGATGGTGATTGCACAGTCTTACAACAAGGACACAAGATGTGTCGAAAACAGCAAGGGCGAGGTAATCATAAACCTCACTGCCCGTCATTTTGAGATAATGCTCGGCATCCCTCACCACCGGCACTTTGTGGCCGTCAGCCAAGAAGAGTGCATCAAGGCCTGGGAAGACAATGAAGACCAATGCATGCAACTAATGAATGAAGTCTACTTGAAAAACAAGAAGGTGGTAACCCGGTGGCCCCAAATCATCCACCGCAGTGACTTCTCAGTAGAGCTCAGCGATACTATTACTTTCCTGAGCAGGGTCTTCGGGCTTTCTGACGCCCACTACTTCCATAAATGGATGCTGAGGTACTTGGAAACAATGAATAAGAATGTTCCTGAGCAGCGCTTTTGCTGGGGAGAAATAATAAGCAGCACCATCTCCGAGCAACTACAACAATTCGCCACAATGGGAGTGTTCCATATGAACTCCTACGTAGTCTACGCTGCAGTGTCGGAGAGGGATTATCCAGGGCTAAACCGAAGTGGAATTTGGCCTCAGGTCAAAATATATGAATATTATCCAGAAATGAGGCTGGAGAATAGCATCCCACAATTCACCAAAATTAATGATGCTTTCTTCTATCACATCATTTTCCTGTTGAGGCCAAATCTAACTCATGGTCGCACGACCAAAAACATTGTGTCAACTGTGGAGAAGTGGGGCACCCTGTTCACCCAGTTTCCCACATTTACCTATCTGAGGGCGGTCAACTTCTTGGGCGAGCCAACCAGGCTACCAAGGTATGCTGGACCTAAGCTGATTCTACTAGAGTTATTAAGGCAGCTGGTCACATACCATGAGAAATGCCTCAAAAGAAAGAAGGGCGGAACTCCTTTCCCCCTCACAGTGGGCCGGTACACATGCTCCTCCCATCACAAGGCGAAGGAAATGTTCGCAGAGCTGGAGTTGCTCAATTTGAAACATGACTTCCCAGCCAGGCCTACCTTTGACCCAAGGAGCTGCCTGCCAAGGGCTAAGCTTGATCCGATCCATGTCCCTCAAATTGAGGATATTTACATTGACGTCATCCACGAGGTGGAACTCAGAAGAAAGGATCATTCTCGCTTAGCATTGGCGGAAATTATCCAATACGGAGTGGCCATTGTCCCCAAAGGCTTCCAAACTACGGAAGATGAAGTAGACAAGGTGTATAATGACACGGAAGGGGATGATTGGCCCTTCTTGGCCATTGACAGAAGCAAGGCTCCTCAAACAATTGAGGAGAGGGTCAAGGAGACTATGCGCAGAACAGAGCACTGGTGCCGCATGAACAGGATGATCTACCTCGGGGTAGATTTCACAACTTCCCCATTAGGCAATGCACCTCCAAGGTCCAAGAAGCAGCTAAAAGGCAAAGGTGTAGAAGGTGAACCTAGCACCATTCAGGAAGAAGCCCCTAGAAGTCCTCCTTCCACAGCGCCAGAATAGGTAATAACTCTGGATTCGCCAGAGAAAGAAGCAGCAGAGGATAGTCCCATATGCCCATCCACTCAGGATGTCGGCATTGCTATAACCACAGAAGTCCCTTCTATCCCTTCTTCTTCTCTTCCTTCCCCTCCTCAAGTAACTCAGGCGACCATCCCTTTGGTCATGTCCTCCGCCTCTTCTTCTACTCTTTCCCTTGCCTCTTCGTCTATCTTCTCTTCCCTCACTGATTTATCTTCTTCCATTTCCTCCCTCATTTTCGGGCTCCCTTCCCTTCCTTTGTCTTCTGCAGCTGCGGTTTCCCTTCCTCCCGTGGACACTTCTTCGGCTATGCTTTCAATGCCACCGCCGCGTGTCTCCACGTTTTTCCCCTCTTCTACTGTTGCTCCCTCCTCCTCTGTCTCTGGTCCTTCTTCTATGGGACCAGTCTGGATCTCTCAGCAGCTGAGCCAACAAAAGAGGAAAGTTCCCATCGCTCCGATGGACTTTTCAGTGATTCCAGCCAAAGGGGCAAAGAAGCAAAAACCTGTAACACGCTTCTCTCAAAGTGCTGCGGGTGAGAGAGTTATGGAAATAGCATACCCTAATCCCCTCAAGGAGAAAAAAGATCTGTCTCCGACAGATTTTACTGTGATTCAAGTCACAATGGGGACGTCTTCTGAAAGTCTCCAAGGGGAAGCTCTTTCCGCAGTCAATGCCCTCTGTAAAAAGCTTCAAGGAATAAAAGAAGAGAAAAGGCTACTGAAGGAGCAGAACAAATATCTGCTTCAAGCCTTACAGAAGATGGGGAGTGCACCTCCCACGACTGCCGCCGAGACTTCTGAGCTTCTCAGCCAGGAGAAAATCAATGAATATTCAAAGATCGGCGAGCAGGGTATGGCCGTTTCTGCTTGGAGGAGCCAGATCCTCAAGGACAGTGAAAGAGTGATCGCCGAATATGTCAATTCATATCTAAACATCAAAAAGGCGAACAAGGAACTCCAAGTATTAGCGGGTCCCATATCAGAAGAGTTAGATCATGCTAGACTCCAACATGAGACCTTTCAACAAATGTTCGACTGTTCAGTCGAAGATCTGGTCAAGTTCGGAGTTTTCGGCCATCCAAGGGCCCTCAACAAAACCATGTCCACTTTGGACTATCGGATAGATCAGCTGGAATTTGTTCTGGAAAAGATAGACAAGGTGAAGGAAGAGGCCCTGGATGCGATGCATCAAATGGAGCGAATTGTTCTTAACATGTCTCCAGGGCTTCTCACTCCTTCCTTTACCATGAGATCAGCTGATGAAACTATCCAGATCTTCAAGGAGATCGCTTCTCAAGGAACGGGGCCAGAGGTCACATTTGACACTGAATCTATCAACAACCTGCTAGCCTGTAGGGACTTCATCGGGTTCCTCATCGAGGTGGAGAAAGATTATTCTAAACTCCCAGAAAAGCTCATAAGCGAGCGGGAGACTTGCGAAGCAATCAACGAACGGCATAAGGATCCATCATAGGATCAATTTGGGCCCATGATTAACAAGTTTTTGGAATACCGCGCTCAGTTCCACATATCATCTCCTGAGCAGCATCAGAAGCAGGTAACCCCCTTTCGGCCGTAGGATGACGATGACGAGTAGCTGCTTCTTCTTCTTCTTCCTCTTCTTCTTCTTCTCTCTATTCTCCGGCTTTCTTGTTGAAATGTCTAAAGTGTGTTGGCACAAATGATGACATCATCCATGTTGCATCATGGGATGATGTCATCCATCAAGTTGTCAAAAGTCAACATGACTTTTAGATATTTTGTAAATATCTTTGTAAATATTTGTTGGCTCCTTTTTTCTTTTCTTCTCCTCTCTTCTATAAATACTGGAATACTTGTTGTATTCAAAGGGGTTGAACATTTTTTAGATGAAAATAGAAGTGAGGAGAGAAAGACTTTGAGCTTTCTTGTAACAGAAGAAAACAGTAATACAAATATTAAGACTTTGTGCTCAATAGCTGTGTTATGTATTAGATCTTCCTTATGTTAGATCTGTGTGTGTTTAATCTGTTGGATTCATATCTACTTTTCTGTCATTTGCTCATCAGTATTGCTTTGTTTATTTATGCAAGTAGGTTTGGCTCTGTTTACTACCAACCCAAAAACATAAATCTTCTGACCTTTCTGCTTTGGAATTCATTTCTTTTCTTCCTTCGGATCTGTTCTTTCTCTTTTCCCTCTTTCATTCCTTTCTTTTCACAGCCTGAAACACTCTACTGGGATGAGATCCCAAACCCCCAAAGGCAGAATCTGTGAGACTTGCATAGATTCCTGCTGGTAGAATAGCAATAAACCAGTTTCGCTTTGCTGACTCAAAGAGGGGCTAAGCCCTGCACATTGTTGGCTCGTCTATCCATAGATCTGTCCAGGCGACAGATTTTCGGACCAACACTGGTGTTATCATAGCTATTTAATCAGCTGCAAACAAGACTACAGACAAATTGTTTGACGAAAATCCAATGAAACCCCTCTGAAGAACATGTCATATCTTGATATTTACAAGCTGGGTTGTTATGAGATTTAATGGGTTTTTAGCCTCATATGTTATTAACAAGTTGTCCAAGTTTCATGAAAACCTAAATGATATTTCAAGGGAAATAAAATTTTCAATATCATGGTTTAATGGGTAGCAAATGAGTCTTCATGAAAGAGTAAAATGATGCCAGTGCATCATTTTTCCATGAAACCCTAGGTCAAAAACCACTAAATCATTCATACCTCACCCATTTCTAACCCGATTTCTCTAAAATTTTTCTTGTGCACTCCAATGGTGAACGCCTTTGAGATGATCAAAACACTATCACCATTGATCCTTTGATTTTTTCACACTCCCTACCTAAATTTTTTAGAAAGGAAAAGTTTTTGTTTTAGATTAAGAGAAAACCAAAGGATAAAAACACTTGAAAATTGGAGCAAGAAATTACAATAAAATTCCTAATCCAGCGAGACAATTTTCATCCCAATCAGACAACCAGAAGGCTTACTTCTATTTTTAGTAAGTTGGCCTTTGATCCTTACTAAAAATGATAAGTCTGATAATGAAGAAGCAACCATCCAAAACCATCTCTGCAATTCTCAAGTTTGAGACTCTAAAACTGGAAATTGTGAAATTAGGAGAAATTGGCTAAATTTAGAAGGTAAAGGGGAGGTGTGCCTTACTAAAAATAGTAAGTTCCTAGATCACATCAAAATTTTGCATACACCCTCATCTCATCATTCCATCACCATGCAACCATGCAGATAAAATACATTGGGTATGAGCCAATATCAACCATGTTTACTGAATATCCACTTGTGGGAGACAATGATGTAACCCACCTAGATCTAGAAGAAATGAGGAATCAGATGACAAATGAAGTCAATACCATTGCAAGAAAAGATAGTTTCCAGTGGTATTTTTAGAGTAGGAGGTCACCCACTTTCAATTCAGAGCATTGAGTTGATCTTGGCTTGTGCCAAACACTATAAACTTGCCTCCCGAACAATCATTGCAGATGATAACTCATTGCTGGTAGTCCTGAATTGGAAAAGAATTTCAAGTTTTCTATAAATTCCAACTCAAAACAACATGGTGATCATCATAAAGGAACTTGAAACTCAACAATGGCTTAGGTAAAACTCCTATTTATAGGGGATTGCAGTTGGTGCATGGTTGATACCTGGGAGGAAACCATCAAGGTTATCAAAATCACTATCAAAGATTGAGTTTTATGAATCCTACTCAAATGCCATTGTCTTACTGAGTAGAGTAATGGGCAAAGAACACACTAAGAACTTTCAGGATTGGATGGCCCAGTTCATGCTGACAATCATGGAGGGAACTTAAATGATAGATTAGGGTTAGATCATCAGTGACAATATCCACCAGGAGCTGATGTAACTGTTCACCACCAAGATATTCACAATGACCTCCTATCTGGTGTATGCTCTCACATACACTAGACAATATCAAGGATTTTTCATTGCTCAAAATGTTCCTAAGAGAGCTCCTTCCTTCGAGAAGTACAAACAAATCACCTTCAAGGAAAAGAATATTCATTTCACATGGGTGAATGATGCATTCACCATGTTCATCATTCAGATCCTCAAAGGAAATCCTAAAAGAATAATCTCTTCTCAAGCAACAGAGTTGATTGAGAAGTATGGGTGTCATTTCACACAGTTTCATAATTTCACCTACATGAGGGTGAGTGGATTTTATCTTGCTGTGCTCAAATTACCCAAATATCCTAGTGATAAGATCATCTTAGTAGAGCTATAACTACAAATTTCTCAGGTGCATCTCAAATGTAAGGGTTTGAAGAAGAAGGGAATCTTATTCCCCATCTCAATCATTATCTTCTCTAGTAAGAGTGCAACAAATGCCACAAACATTGAGAACTCCCTCACTACATTTCATTTGTTTTCCTATGTCCCTTAGCCCAACTTTGACATAAGGAAAGATCTCTAGTCTTTCCATGTTCCTAGATTACATCATATTCCCAAATTGGAAGACTATTGGGAAAATTGTGCAAATGATGTTGAGGTCAGGAAAAAGGAATATATGAGGATGATAATCAAACAAATGGAAACATTCAGATTTGATTGGTTCACTGGAGGAGTTCAAGAAGATGGTGCTAAGTTGTTTGATCCAGAGTACCAGGTAGTGAAACTATATCCTCTTCCTCCTCCCTATGGAGTGTTCGTGAAGATGGAGATATTAAGAAGCAGACCAAAGTGGTGATTCAAAGATCGAGGGAATGGTTTAGAAGAAATAAAGCCTCTAGTAGGGAAGAAGGCTCCACTTAAACCTTACATATATAACTATCACACTTAACATCTCTCAAGGAGCCTGAGAGAGCTGCCAATTCATCACATTCTGAGAAGACCTATAAGAGGAAGGAAATGAAAACCAAAATCACTAAATTTTCACCACTCATAGAGTCTCGTAAGAAATCTAAGGTCAAGGAGGAACAAGTTGAAGAGTTGGAACAAGGAGAGATTGAACCCTCCCAATCTCTCTTACATCAAGTGGAACCAAGTGTCTCATCTAAGGTAGTTGAGTCATCTCACAATGAGCAAGCATTTATCCCGCAATAGTTAATAGAGCTCCCTGACATATTTTCCACACCATAAAATCCATTCCCATAGGTCCGTGACTTGATCGACGGAGAATCAAGAATGGTGTAATAATTTGTAGCACCAAACTCTTAGGCCATTTTGAAGTATATGAAAGCCAAGAAGTTAAGGAAAACATAGACAACTTTAAGAATTTACACTGAGGCTTCCTGAGCTCAATTCGTGGAAGTTTCAAGACCCAAGGTGGAATTTTTTTTGGAGGAAATGACCCCAAATAACTATGAGATGACCAAAGTATCACTTGGATAGGTTACACATGAGGGTGACACTAATATTTTCAAGGATTCTTCGACTTGGATACTAGAGTGGAATTGAGAATATGAATGGACCATCAATCAATTGGAGGAACATGTGAGGACCTTGTATTCATATGTGCAGTCATTCTTGGAAACAAGCTCATCACCCTTGCCTCTAGTTGAGGTGGTATCACCCATCAACAAATTTGAACCGAAAACCCTCAAACAAGCCCAAGGATTTATAATGTAAGGGATGGCAAATGACAAGTGGCAGGGAAAATCATTGAAAAAGGGAATGTTCTTTTTCCTGAGGTCATCTCCCTATTCTGCTTTGTTTCAAGTACCATCTCAAGAATCAAAGGCACCAGGGTGGAAATGGAGAAAGAGAAGATGATATTAGATAATGTTCTCCCATTGACCTCTGAAATGGGGATTCTTGACTAATCATTCTTGATAATAAAAAATGTGTTCATGAACTCAACCAAAAAGTTGTCTCCTATTTGGTTCCGCACCATGGCTGCAAGGTATGATGTATTGAAATATGATTTGTTAGAACTCGAGGAGTGTGAGAAAAATGATCAAAGAAATCATGAGGATGTAAGAAAAAGTGTAGAATATCTTGGGCCCCCTCATATCAGTGATAACACATCTTTGGAAGATCTCATGAATCCTTTTCAAGAAATGGTTCGAAAAGAGGTAGGAGATCCCCTCTCATTCAATGAAGTCACTAGCAACAATATGTGGTTCTATTTCCAGCATTTCTCGAGATCAAAAAAGTTGGTTTATTGAGTGCAAGAGGCTAAGTCACATTCCAGAGACTTGGATAAACACATTGGAGCATGTGAGCATTCCTCAATCAGAGAAGATCACACCGATAGCTGTCTGTTTTGTCAGAGAATTGAAATTTCTTGAGTTCAAACTAATTGAATTTCCACAGGATGCATCGGAGATGGAATCTTTATCAAACAATTGAGATACTTCATCATTCTCCACTCTCTTTCTCCTTCTTCTATTCTCACTCTCCTTATACTCCCTTTCTTCTAATTCTTCGTTGTGTGTAATAATGACTTTTTGTCTTATTCATTAAAGTGACTGTAATATTCGTGCAATGTAAAATTTCCTTTTACAGTTATAAAAAGGGGACTTATTTTGTCCTCCCTAAGGATATTTGAAAATTCACTTGTAATGGGAATATGAGAATTCATGTGGGGGTAGATGAAGAGATGGATTATAAATATATAAAAGAAGATGACCTCCTCATTGTAAAGGGATGTTTAATTCTTATTTACTAGCTCCCATTGTCTTTCTAGCAACAAGTGCCTTCATTTCCTCTGTTCTCTTTTCTAGTGGTATTCTATCTCCATCTCAACTTGTACTCCATGAGCATTGTAAATTGTGCAACATTATGCAATAAAAATTTGTGTTTCTTGTTGATTGTTCCTCTTTCTATGTGAATGGTTTCTTTTGATTGATGCAAGTGAAATACTCTAATTTTAATGCAATGAACTCAGCTATGCTATTTATTTGTTAAAATACCATTTTTATTTCACTCTCCTATTTCCCTCTTCAAGTAATTTTCCTCCCTTGTATTCCATACAAGCAATCTCCACAAGTTTAGGGAAGTATTCCCGGGTGAGCCCCAGGCTACAGACCACCCCTGAAAATTAGTTTAGTTTGTATTTATTTCCTTTATTTCAATAAATGGATCTTCCTCATTCAACCAAAGGGATATATTCCAAGAGATTTAGTGAATTCCCATAATTTTCCCACCCGATAAATTATTTCACCAACAGAAACAATCAACAGTAATCTCATAATCTACTTTGTGTTCAAAAGAATGGCCAGAATCAATAAATTTTTGATGTTTTTTTTTTCAGAAGGCTCCATATATACTCATAACCATATTCTCCTTGTGTTGATAGAGGGAAAAATTTGCAATAGGTTCATGTATTCTTATCTTATCAACAAATGTCTTCGGAGGGACATTGAGCTCTTTAATTTTATCTTCTTTAATATTGAACACTTGTGCATCATATGAAGGATAAAAATTAACAAGAAAATTATCAATAATTACCTTGATCTCGCTCTCTTGAAGGGCCTATGACATAGAAGAGGAATTCATTTTTTGTATACCTTCACGGTGAGCAACAACCGTAATGAGAATTGAATCATTTATTTTGAGACAAGGATATTTACTTTCTGTATATGTCATTTCTTCAAAAAACCATGTTTCAGATTTAAGAAAATCCAATAATTATGATTCAATTTTCTTACTCTCTTCATTATCTACAATGATGTCAATTTTAAATTCATCAGGAGGTTTAAGGATAATACATTTAATAGTGGAATTAAGGTATCTTTTTGGAATAAATATTTCATAATGTAGAGGGTCATCAGGAACTAATTATGGAAAGTTTTTTTTCCTCTTTTTTTTGTTATGGAGAGTCTCAAGTTTCTCATAATTCTTTTGCATAGCCAAAACATAGCTTAAGAATTCAAGATCAAGCCAAGGGTATGGAATCCCTTATGTAATTCTCAAAATTCTTTGTAATTATTTATTTTTCAAGACCATTATCTCCTCATCTCCATAAGAAATTTGATGTCATGTGATTGGTGAAATGTCATCCTCCTACACTAACAATATGATGGCGTGTAATTGGAGAAATGTTAGGCACCCATACCTGACCTAAAAACTCAATGGAAATTGATCCTTGGTGGTGTGGGGTGGTTGAATTCATTCATTATTAGATGTGATCTAGTTCTTCTTCCTCTCTCTAAAAAAAATCTATAGTTGTAAGTGTAAAAGCATGCGTAAACGGTTCATTTTTTATGTAAAGTTTGAGATATCTACTCTTTTAAGCTCAAATATTTTTCTCATATACCTCTTGTTGGTAGAAATTTATTTCTTTGTATATATTGTTATTCACCCAATGGAAGTGGTATAAAATTTGCAACAGTTAGGGAAGGTCATCTATTGACAAGGTGACGTTCCTTTGCATTTGAGGGAAGGTCATCTATTGACAAGGTGACAAGGTGACGTTCCATCATAAGTTAACTCTTATGATGGGGGTATTTGTATTTTTGGTGCTTTTAATTGGAAAGCGCAAAGGGAAACAAAATTGAGAAGAAGAAATAAAGGGAAAGATAAAAGAAGAAGTGAGAAATCTACAACAAAATAAACTTAGAGAATTGTTGAGATATCTCAAAAATAAACATAATATAAAAACCATCTCTCTAAGATGGAAGATAGAATACAATTATGAATGTAAAATATGAAGCACAAAGTATTCAAAATATCTTGATCTATATAGATATATCAAAAAGTCCATGTACACCAATATTCAACACAAAGTCTAGTTTATCAAAGCATCAAATACAACAAGGGAGAAAACAAAATTAATGTCATCATTCAATCATTTAATCATAAATATAAAGAAAAAGTTTATAATTAAATAACATTAATACTATAGAAAACACACGGCTATTGTATTCATGAATTTATAAAATGGGTGAAAAAAATGTACATAGAGTATCAATTCTCCAACATTTAGAAATGAGAAGAAAGGGAGAGTCTTGTCCCCCCTTACAAGTACATTTCCATGTTTTATAGGCATCAAGATCCAAGAGTAGTTAAATAAATACTTTAAAATTGTTCTTGTCCTAAAAATGACTCAACTTGGATTTTACATAATGGTTTGTGTAATTATAATATTTAATTAATTTGATAAATGAATTAATTAATTGAATACTTTTAAAGCTATTGTAGGGGTCTGTTGTACTAACATGATTTCCATTAAGGTCCTTTATAAGAGTCACAACACCTGTTATAACTTTTGTATAGCTTGAAAAAGGTAGATAAACTTCTAATTGAAATTGCTTAGAAAGTGAATAATCACCTAGCATTATTATTTCATTGCGATCTCCATTGCTTAAAGTATTCATTCATTCTCCTATATTATCACTCATTGTGATAAATTGTATTCCCTTCTCTCGTTAAAATATTGAAGTACTCCTTTCTTGAATCCGAAAAACATTTCCATTTTACCACGTGTTGCCACTACAAAATATGTCATTACTTCAAGAGCAAAAAAATATGACAAAGCTACTATAATGAGAGGAGTTTACAAAGCTAGTTTCCTACAACATTACCTATGGATGATCACATATCCTTTTATTAAATAACCTTTCTATAATATTCAAACTTATTCTTAGTCTTCAAGATCCTCACTTATCTCCTTTTGAGTGTCATTTCTCAAAGGATAAAGTGATCTTAATTTTCATATATTAATGTGGATATTTAACGTCATCTTTTTCTTTAGCAAAATCCTCGTGAATAGTCATATGTTCTATTATTTTGTTTTATTTTTATGAGTAATGCACTCATTGGGACACTAGATTACATAGATTGTCAACATATAGCAGATTTACAATTACGAGTAAGCATACAACTAAACTAGTGATCACTTTCAGCCTCTACATGAAAACCTAAAATTTGTTCCCTTTGTTCATAGTTTATTTTTATTGTATTTGTTCCAAATGAATCAAATCAAATAGATGTATATTAGCTTTATCAACATACGATGGTAAAAAATAAGATGAGAGAAAGTGGTTTAAGGAATATTCCTCATTTTTTCCTCTTATTAGAAATATATATACAATCATCAACTACTCTTCTGGTAATAAAACCATTCCATGACCATTGAATTGATAATGTCGTATAATGACAATCAGAGAGAATGAAAAATGTGTTCTAGGACCAAGTTTATTGTTTTCCTTATTTGAGGCATTTTGTCAAACATTTCACATGAAATCTCAAACTTAATATTCTCCTCCAGTTGATTATAATTGAATTCCCCATAACTCCATTAGTTACATGTGCACCATTGTAACGTAGAAGTTGTGTCACTCTCTCTCACTCTATTTCTTGATCTGTACCGATGACATACCATAGAGGGACATACCTTTCTACATCTCTAATATTTGGGATTCACTCCACAATTAAATAACAATTGCACATAGTCTATGAACCCACAAACTCTTACAATATATAGTGGAGTGTGGCCATTATAGTTGGCATCATTAGGGTTGAATCCTCTTATCAAAGTTTGTTCCATGAATTGAGAATTTCCCCACAAATCAAGAAAACTGAGGCTTGAGGAAAATTCTACATGCCCTTGCATGTAAGAACATTGTATTTCTGATGATAGATGCTCAAAATTTGTTCTTTTAACCTACTTCAAATGCTCAAGAAGTTTGTTGGTGATAATTCTCCCATCTCAAATATTTACATGTACAAGATTGGTCAAAAATAGTATTCAACGATATGCCCAACAAACTTCACATTCATAGAGAATGGATTTATTTTTATGCACAACGTTAGTTTTATTCAAGTATTTTGTCAAATAATTCATGTGCATCATTGGCCGACTACAATATTCTAACAATAAGTAGATACCAATTGATGCCCAAAATAATTATAGCATTGCATAGTATGCCTTGTATCCTTGTGACTCTATTTCCATCTGAGGAAGAAAACACATGGAAAAATCAAATCCACAAGCATGGTGAGCAGACAGTTTGATTTTTTCGATGATAACACCTCTATATCATACCTATGAAGTTTCACGCCCCTAGACTCTGTGATGTTGTAAATGGATAAGTTTTTGATATTGTATGCAAGTGTGATCTTGTTTTGTTGAATGCATTAGTGTTTAATGTGAATATTTCATTCCTCTTTCTTGTTTTCAGTTTTACTTTGTTTATTTTTTCTAAAGTTTTGTGTGCATTATCTTGGATCTTCATAGACATCACTATATATGTATCTCTAGATCGAGAATCGAACCCTATTCTAGTCTGGTGCATCGCCTTTATTTATTTTCAACATTTTTCTTTTTCAACCGTGCTCTTTTAGAATTCTTAGGATAGGATTAGATAGTTGTAGCATAGTGATGGTTAGTTAGTCATAGTGAGCTAGGATAGAAGGAACCAACCTTCTCTAGAGATTGACCTCAAAAGGCGCCATTATCCCACACTTTGTAGGTCTTTCCATGTTTCACTGAGGTGCTAAGCTAGGCCTCAATAAAGGGTACAATCTCATTTGATAACGGTTTTTGACATGCCTCATAGGACTGTTTGAGTTAGTTACAACTAATTTTTGATCCTTTTCCCTAAGATTGGTGTGTGTCTTAGTGGACCTTAGCCTTTGGAGGTATCTTTATACACATTTGGTGAATCCTAAGTTAAAATTTACTATTTTAAAGAAGTATAGTACCCATTTTCATGAGAAGGATACAAACTGTAGTCATTATTTTACCCTCAATACTTCTTTCTAACCCCAAACGCATTAGCCTATCATCCAAAATACACTGGGTGCTCACCCAAGACACATGCGGGCACCAAGCCCCTCATTTATGTGAGCTTTGTAAGAGAGTTCTGCCATTAATGGAGGATTATTTGAAGAAACTGAAGTACACTCATCTACTTTGAAAGTTAGAAGGTATAAGTAACAGATCTACACATTAATGCATCACAAAATCTAGATAACATTATAAGAAGTAGAAGAAACCAGATCTGAGTCATGATAAGCCATATAACATGAAGGTTTACACTTGTAAGGAGTTTGTACTTAATAGATCCATGTATATTGATTTAACAGAGTTCTAATAGCCATATTACATTCAAAATGGGTAATCTCAAACCATATAAACTAAATGATAGAGACTCAACTCCTATAAGCCTATCTGATCAGAGATCCTAACTATACTTTTCCCTATTATTTCCCTTGTTACAGATCCCAGTACCCATACATATGTTTTATGGTATCCCTTATAACCCTCTAGCACTAAGGACTCTAAACCCTAGCACCAAGAACTCTAAACCCTTAGCATTTCTGCATTACTTTGTTACTCTCATTCTCCTTCTCTACATTCTCTCTATATTCCCTCTGTCTGTTTCTGCATTATCTTCATGCCTCTCTATGTCTATCTTCTCATGACCTAAGAACCTCTTTAAATAGGATCATCAACCACCACCATGACTTCTCTTCTAAGTAGATTGCTTGCCAAGTGTCGATGTGGTCCTCCATTGGTGAATGCTTATCCTCTTCGGAAACCTTCCACTAACTGTAATGATGTCTCAGGGAATATTCCTTGCATGGAATATCCTTTTCTTGACCTCCAAGGTTCCAGGCTAGCACCTTATCCACTTATCATGCCTAGTTAGGTCCTCACGTTTTTCCTTAAGTGACTCCATGATGTCGGATACAACTAAGTCCTTTAAACCCTTGTTCTACTTCTCACGCACATCCTGGTTTCACTTAAACTCTTCTTAAACCCCCTTTCCCTATGTGCTTTTTCCTGAGTGCCATTCTATCTACTGATCCTATGTGCGTGTGCCTCTTGCTACTTAGCCAATATTTTAGGGTCCAACATCATCCCACACTTTACGTGTTCTCCATCCTTAGAAACATTCTACTTCTAGAAAGAATAAAGAATAGATGTATCAAAAAAATCAAAGAATGGAAGGTGAAAGAAATGGAAAAATAGAAGAATGTGTTATTGCTGCACGAGGAGTGGAAAATCCTTCACATATGCCTTAATATTCTCCCATATGTCTACTTCTCCCTGTGCCTACTGAAGTAGGTCACCCAATAATGTGCTCACTTTATCAAAACTAAGTTCCTCGCTCTTAGCTTTCAACGTATCAATAATGTTTTCTAGCTGCTTGCTAAGATCACCTAGTGCATCCATCTTGCGAGTGACTTGGGGGTACAGTTCCTTTAGCTTATTCTTAATTGAACCCCACAAGATCTTGATTGCTTCCAATTTCTTCTAAACTTTAGCCAAGATCTTGTCGCGTTCCACCCTATTACCTTTGTGATTTTCCTGAAATTATTTTAGATTTTCCTCATGTGTAGCAACCAATATGTTTTCTATCCTATCCATGTTGACACAGTTTTCATACATGGATTTAACCATCTGTGTGATAGTCTTTACTATGGAAAGGAGCTAGGAGTACCAAATCACTATCTCCCCAATCTTTAGCTTTTCATCCTCCTTTTGGTGTGCCATCGCCTCCTTTGCTGACTCTAATGGGAGTGGTCATTTTTCCATGGTGAGGATGCAGGTCAAGTATTCCAATCATTACATGGTTGACTCGTATTTCTTCTTAGGTAGGGCTAGGTCCGTGTGCTTCAAGATTATGATGTCTAAAATGGCCTCTATCTTCTTATGGATTTTGCTCACCTTTGAATTTTCATCTCTCAACTCACACCTTAACTGCGTACTGATCAATTCCTTCTGTTTTATCTCTTTTTCCCTCTCAATGATCTCCTCATTCTTTTTCTCAAGCTCTTCCTCCAAGACCCTTATTCTGTCATTTCTACCGAAGAGTCTTGGCTTTACCTCCACTAATACTTTGTTGAGCGCATTGCAAACTTGCTCATCAAACAGTTGTTGGTCATTTACCAGAGGGTTTACTCCCTTAGCATCTGGTATCTTCATCAATGCATCTCGGTTGACCTCAAATTTAGGTTCATCAATATGGGATTCAAAATCCCAAGATAACATTTTCCTTGTGCGCAGGTATGCACCCTCTTCATCAAAAGAAGACCAAGCAAGGAGTTCGTTTGTGGGTATGGTACTTTGGAAGCACACACAATACCTTGTTTGGATCATTAATGTTGGTCATTTATTGTTCCTGTACCACTACTATGCCCTTTCCTCCTATGTGTGCTTCCTTTGGGAAGCTTATTGCTAAGGTGGGGTCTTTGCCCATGCTTCGATAATCCTTTCCCACACTCACGGTTTCCTCCGTTTCCTTTAGTACTTCCTCGACACTTTTCTCAACTTTTTACTCTACCAACTGTTGGATAATTCCTATTACTACCCTCTCTATGGTATTA
Source organism: Taxus chinensis (assembly GCA_019776745.2). Lineage (NCBI taxonomy): Eukaryota > Viridiplantae > Streptophyta > Pinopsida > Cupressales > Taxaceae > Taxus > Taxus chinensis. The sequence goes on along the minus strand of CM034149.1, from coordinate 41,817,939 downwards.
TCCATCTGCTCCTTGGTATGGGTCAGAGTCTTCTGATCCTTCATGTTTACTTCATTTTTCTCCCCTTTATCATGAGTGCCTCCTTCGTTCTCATCCTTTTCTTCATTTCCTTCTTCCTCTGACTCGTGTACATTGTACACAGGATGATTCTGAGCCTCGTTGCACTCTTCATCGCCCTTATCGGCCTCCATGCTTTCTATTTCACTTGAGTTTGACCCTTTTGTCACCCTTTACTTCTTCCTTACTAGTGATTCCAGTTCATAGGACTTCTCTTTTTCTTCTTTCTTGGGTGAATGTTCCCTTACTGGTGACTCTTTCTTTTGTGGCGACTCCTCCTTTTACGGTGATTATTTTCTCACGGAAGACTTCTTCCCATGGAAATAAGTGATGGGTGTCGTTATTCCCTTCATTTAATCAACTTCCTGTTGATGTCATATTCAAACCAGGGGTGTGTCTAAAGCTATATGCAACAAGAATAATCCTTTTGATCTAGTAGTTGACTGTAGTTTTTTTGTATTTTCTGGGGGATCTTTTTAATGTCTCAAGGATTTCTTGATAAAAACCTTATTTAAATCATACTAAGAAATTTTTTTCTGAAAGGAAACACACTGAAAACTTTGTTGGAAGGAAACACACTTTGCAGAATGGAAATAAACACAATTTCTTTTGGAAATAAACACACAAATTGGAGTGCTTAAAAATGGTTGCAAGAAGAATAAGAATCTATCTAAACACCTGCAAGAATAAGTATACAATAGAGTTTAACTAGAAGAATTAAAAGCGATACAAAATTAATAGATCTAAACTATTTGCTTAGGAAATATAAATACCAAATAGACAAATATCCTAGTCCTTAGGGGAGTGGGCCCTTGATCCTCCTTGAATCAGGATTTAATAACTTAGAATTCTCTCAAACAAGAATAACTATTCATTGATAAGAAAATTTGGTATTACAAAACATACTGGATCTTGGTACTTAAATCTGTATTACTTATTCTATATCTATATTTATCTTCTTTGTTATATCTATCTACTGCAAGTATGCTTATAGATACATTTACAATCATAGCTATCTATATGATTATGATGAAATTGAATTGTGCCTTGAATAGATGCTGACTCAGATTGTGGCCGATCAGACAACTGTAAGATAATTAACCCTGGATCTATGATCAGAAATCTTCTCATCCTTTCCTGATTGAAAGGGTTGTTGATGCTAAATCACTAGATGTGGTTAGAATAGAAAAACTTCCATCGGTTCCAAAACTTCAGAGAAGTTCCAGAACCATAGGAAATCGTTAAAGATCAAAACCATGAGAGTTCTGGAGCTATACCCAGGAGTTCCAGAACTAAGTCTGAAAATTTCGGAACTAAATACTCGAGTTCTGGAACTAGGTCTGAAATTTCTGGAACTAGGTGATGAATCCTATGAATGTGTAATGGAGTTCCGAAGCTAGCTTGAAAGTTTTGGAACCAAGCCGTATTAGAACAGATGCTACCGAAAACATGCTGAACGCTACATACTTCATTTATTCACTCGATTAGACCTGCTTTATTACAAAACTGAATTTCCAACACACTTCGTCAGGAATTCTAGAGCTTTTAAATGTTAGAATCAAAATCAATCAAAAGATGGACAATTACATCCAAACTCATATTAGATCAAATAAAAGTCACAAAATGCAATCAAACTTAATAAAAAGGAGAGTAAGATGAGATCATTTATTGTACATTTAATGGGCATATTCTGGCCTCATCATTTTGGTCGTACTTAGTTGTTTGTAAGTCCCTTTACAAACTCTATTATTCAAAATTAGGGTTATGTGTTTTACATTCCATTTGATTGCTCAGATCAAATGGTTGAAATTGGATTTTCCAATGCTTAAACTTAGAGGTACTATACCCTGATCCTGCTTCTATTTTCCTCTGCCACTCTTCAAATTGAGCAGGATATTAAGGTTCTGTATTTTACCAAGGAGACATGGGGGTGAGAAGTAGAGGGGGCCTTGTTCACATTCCCATCCATATGTGCATGTAGGTCTCATTAATTTGAGGAATTATTGTGCATAAAGATTTTTCTCTTTCTAAACTCCATATCAGATTTGTAGGGGATATTACTTCCCTTCTTCTTAAGGAAACCATAAGAAGTTCCCACCTTTTCGAGCATCCCTCATAAATATCTTCAAACTTCTCATCCTCATAGGAGGTAAAAGTATCGATACTTTTTTGTAAGCTGGCAAAATAATGTTTCTTGAATCGTTCATCAAAGGCATGAGTTCTAAAATGTATGAAGAAGGCAGAAGGTTTACCATAGTGAGCCCTCATGCAGAGACCAGTTGAGCTAGCTTTTAATAAAAACTCAGAATCCCTTTCCTTCCATGCAATCTAATTTTGCAGAACAGAGACAAATGCATTGAGATGACTTTCCCCCACATACAAATTGATCATAAATCATGTGTTTTTTTCTAGCATCAGATTACAAAGATAGAATTCACACAGAAGATTTTTCTACTCAGGACTGGCTAAAGAATAAGCTGTCATGAATTTAGATTCATCTTTTAGTTCATGTGGAAGTCCACATGCAATCCTTGATAGCTGCCAATGAATGAATTGTTCTTCCAAAAACACACTATATGCAGGAGAGGGCCTCTTGTAGGCAAGCAATTTTTCACTCATAATGTAGACCAACTGTATTTTTGCAAGACATTTATATTTGTCTCCTTCTTCCTTATAAATTTTTTCTTCCCACTCTTTTCTTGCCTTTATTTCTTCTTCCATCTTGGTCTTCAAATATTCACTGGATGTTTTATATTTTTTGAGTTCCCTATAAGTGTCATTCCATAGTTGTTTGAGTGGCAAATAAGTTAACTTAGTCTGTGCAGAGACTGTGGACACATCATCCTATTTTATGGAAGTTTGACATTTTTCCTCTTTTTCTATGAGCTATTTTTTAATTACCGATAACTCCTCAGTCCTAACTGCAAGCTGAGTTGTTAGCTCTCCAATGAGCATTTCCCTCTGTTTTAATTTGATTTTGAGGAAATCCAATTCCTCATCATTTTCCCTGATAATGAGCTCTACTCTAGACAAAAACAAAGCCTGTTTAACCTGATATTTTTCTTCTTCCTCTGAAATTTCTTGGGGAGTTGAGCATTCTTCTTCTATCAAAGGAAATTTACCTTTTCGTCTCCAGGATGCAAACTCTACTTCTTCATGTGATAATGCTGATGGTTCAGCCAATTCTTGAAAATCCTACTCCTTAAGTATCTCTTCTCTTTTGTCCATCTCAACTTGGCTTGGTTCAGGAGGAGTCATGGCCATGCTACCAAAAATATCAGCAACTTATTTTTCCATCTTTTCCTGTTCACTCCTTCCCTTTAGGATTTCCCTTGACCTTTTATGAATTTTCCTTCTTTGGGGAATTTTGACATGCCCAGAGGTGGATTTCTTTCTAGAGCTTCTTCTTACTTTTGTTTCTTGGTCTTGCACGGGTGAACTATCACTGTCAGAGACAAATATTAACTCCCCTGTAGCTACTACAGAAGAAGGAATTTCCTTTAAAGGCACATTAGGTTCTGCTGTTTTGATCTTTCTCACAGATATTCTTCTTTTTAGTATATTCTCTCTTCCCACTTCCTTCTATTCTTCTGCAGGGGCATCAATTTCCAAATTATTTGAAGGAGAAAATGGAGCTGGTATTGTCCTCCTGATAATATTAGGGTTTTTCTTAAACTTGCCAAGAAACTTTTCCCAAATTTCTTCTCCATTTTTCTTTGACAGAAAATGGTGCTGGCATACCAAATGAACTAACCCATGATTCCTGATTGTCCAAACACCCCAAGAATACCTTTGGGCCATGGTCTGGATAGAATAAATAAGAAACCCTGGAAGGTTTACTATGTATTCTGCTTTTGTGGCTCCATATCTTAGATATATGAGCATCTTTAGGACTTCTTTTCCTACGGACCCAAATTGACCATCATAGGTTAAATACTTCAGTATCCAAAATGCTACCCTATCAAAGGGTTTGGGAAAACTGGACCTTCTGACCCCTTTTATGATTTTCTTTGTGTTGTAAATGTATTGGGGTTCAGTTTCCCCTTCTTGTAGTAGGGTTTCAACCAGTTATTTCAAGGTCCCTTTGGTAGGATGTGGGACATGCACAATTGGCACCCCAGACACATTACTTATTGTATTCATAGAAAAAGGAATAAAAATATTTATAACCTTTGTCCTGGATTGCTCTAGGTTTATGATGAATTCTCTTACTAATTCATCGTTATACGTTGAAATTTTTTTCAGGAACTCTACCCATCCTGCCTGCTCAAAGATAGATGCCACTTCTTCATCCGTGAGCAGCTGGGAATCATCCTCTAGTTCCGATTTCTTTTTAATCCCCATATTGAATCAAATTTGATTTCCTTTGATTCTATGCAAAGTGGTTACAGGGCTTCTTGTTTAGCTGTGGAACTGATGATTTTAGCTATGAACCTCTGTTCTTGGCTGCGGAACACAAACCTAATTCGTTGCTTCTCCCTCAAAATTTCTTTGCAACTATTTCATGATTTTGCACTAATGATTACTCATGATAACTATGCCGCCACTTATTCCATCCAAATCATCTTCATGATTACTCACTTTTAATCATAATACATAAATAGATGACTCATCATACCTACTTTTAAATCAAGTTAATCACACATGAAATTTTTTAATCTAACCCTAAATGAGTTAAAAGATATAATACCATCCCTGATGGTGTAATCCTTTCATTATGGTGACTCATCATTACTACAAGTGGAAAAAAATGGTTAGAAAAGACAGTTGGAATTCCAAAGAATTCCCTTTTATTTGAATTATCCATTTGAGGAGATCAAACTCCATTACTGGTTTTCAATTGACCTATGAGAGAATTTATTTATTTATTTTTTATTTTTTATATTTTTATTTTTTTGGGGAATAAAACACCATTTACTAGTTTTCATTTTCTTCCCTTTTATTCTGGATCTATCATCTGGTTATTTGATCATTTTGGAAGAACTGGGTTCTTCCATATGATCAAATTCTTTGTCTGTTTCAATCTTCCTCAAGAATTCATCCTTAGTAGGAGGATTCCTATAGAGTTTTAGCCTTTGTCCATTGACAAAGAGTGTTCTTCTGCTGCCATCAATGGGAAGTAACTGAATAGAACCATTTTTGAATATCTGCTCAATTTGATAGGGTCCCAACCATCTGGTTCTCAATTTTTCCTTGAATTGTTGGTACTTAGAATCAAACAACAATGCCCAGTCTCCTACTTTGAATTGCCTTTTCTTGATATGTGTGTCATGTCATTGCTTCCTTTGATCTTAGATTATCTCTATCTTCTGAAGTGCTTCCATCCTTAATTCATTCAATTCATTGAGTTGAAGGATTCTTTCCTTTTGAGTTGCATCCAACTCAATACCCACCTTAATTGCTGTCCTCAATGTCTTAGTTCAAACTCAATGGGCAACAAGGGATTTTTCCCATAGACTAACTCATATGTTGAAAACCCTGTTGTAGTTTTCCAAGTTGTATTATAATCCTAGACAGCTTCAGGTAGTCTCTTTACCCAATCTTTTCTCCCAGCTTCAACTTTTTTAGTAAGGATGTTTTCCAATTCTCTGTTTGTTACTTTAGCTTGTCCATTTGATTGTGGGTGATAAGGAAATGACTTCCTATGATTGATTTGGTAATACATTGTGAAATCTTGGATCATATTAGACATAAATTATGGTCCTTGATACGAAACTATGCTCCTTGGTGCTCCAAACTTTACCATAATTCTGTGCCAAAAAAATTAGCAACTACTTCTTCAGTGGCATTTGTCAATGCCTGCACTTCTGCCCATTTTGTCCAATAGTCAGTACACACAAGAATATATTCCTTTCCTTGTGAAGGAGGATTAAAGGGACCAAAACAATCCAATCCCCATCTCTCAAGTGGTTCAATCACTACTTGAGGTTGAAGAGGTATTTCATTGGTGAAAGTTGGCTGTCCCATCCTTTGACAAGGATCACAATGCTTGATATATATCTTCACATCCTTGTACAAAGATGGCCAATAATAACCAGTGCCAAGTATTTTATGAGCTGTTCTTTTCACTGAATAGTGTCCTCCACTTGGTTCATCATGACATGCTCTGAGGATGTCAAAGATTTCATCTTCTCTTACACACATGCATAAAACTAAATCAGGACCACATTTAAATAGAATTCCATTTAACCATTTGAATTGTGCACTGGTTTTGATTAACTTATTTATTTGTTTCTTAGTGAAAGAAGGAGGAAACTTCCGTGTTGCAAGAGAATTTTCCATATCAGAAAACCATGGTGTAACTACTGAAATAGCAAACAATTGTTCATTTGGAAAGTTATCCTTGACTTGATCTTGCTCCCCTGCAGTGGTTAGTCTTGACGAAAAATCAGCTACCACATTAGATTTACTTGGATTTTCCACAATAGTAATATCAAATTCTTGTAAAAGTAATAACCATCTAATTATTCTTCCTCTAACCACTGGTTTGTATATTAAATATTTAATTGCTGAATGATCTGTGTACAAATATCTTGTACCCTGTAATGTAATGTCTGAATTTATTGATTACATAAATCACAACAAGAAATTATTTTTCAGTGGTGGTGTAATTCTTTTCAGTGGGACTAAGATTTTCACTAAGATAATAAATAGCATACATTTTTCCTTCTTCATCTTTCTATCCCAAAACTGCACCAATGGAATTATTTGAGGCATCTTTTTTGATATGAAATGGATTTTCCCAATTAGGTCCTCTCAATATTGGGGCAGTGATTAATTTTTATTTAATTTCTTCAAAAGCATGTTGACACCTTTCATCCCAAAGAAATTCATAGTCCTTGGTTAGAAAATTAAACATGGGGGCAACAATTTTACTGAAATCTTTGATAAAACACCTATAGTACCCAGCATGTCCTAAAAATGATTTGATATCTGTGGGGGTCTGAGGAATAGGTAAGTATGAAATGATCCTAATTTTGTTTTGATCAACTTGAATTCCACTTTTTGAAATATGGTTTCCTAATACAATCCCCTCATTAACCATCATTAAACACTTTTCATGACTAAGAGACAAATTGTGTTGTTCACATCTTATTAATACTCTATCTATATTTCTCAAAGCATCATCAAATGTATCTACGTGTAAAGTGAATTCATCCATATATACCTCAACACAATCATTTTTTAGATCATTAAAGATTGCAAGTACAACTCTCTAGAAAGTTATAGGAGCATTGTATAAGACAAATGGTAACACCCTATAGGCAAAGGTATCCAATGGACATGTAAATATAGTTTTGTCCTAATCTTCAGCAACAACTCTGATTTGATTGTATCCACTAAAGCCATCCAAGAAGGAAAAGTACTATTTACCTAAAAGGTTGTCTAGGACTTAATCTATGAATGGTAAGGCAAAATAATCTCTCAGTGTGGCTTTGTTCAGTTCCCTATAGTCAACACATATTCTCTAGTTTCCATTCTTTTTAGGAACAATTACAAGAGGAGATACCCACTGACTATATCAGATAGGGTAGATAAAACCTACTTGTAATAGTTTCTCAATTTCTTGTTTGACTATATCGCTTAAGGATGGGTTAATCCTTCTCTGAGGCTACCTAACTGGTTTAACATTTTCAGTATAGATGTGATGGGTGTAGATACTTGGGTGAATTCCCTTCATGTCATTGTAATCCCAAGTAAAAGCTTTAGTATGTTTTTTTAGAACATCAAACAATTTAGCTTCTTCATCATCCTTTAACCAGCTGTTAATGTTCAAAATTCTACTCGGTTGAATCTCAACATGCTTGGTTCCGATGTGTAATGAACTGATTTGTTGAAAGGGGTCCATTAAAGTATTTAGTGGACATGAATGTAGTAACAACATATGATGTGTAACAACATCTCCAAAATTTCCTTGAGATAGAATACTGGAAAAAGGATAGTAAGGAAAATTATGATACTTATCTCTTTGCAGGTCAAACTCTTCATCACTACTACTTTCTAAAAATTCTTCACCATTCCTTGATGTATTTGAAACTGAATCTACTGATTCTTCCTCTCCCCATGAGAAATCTCATTCCTCCAAAGTAAAATTATTTTCAATCATAGAGAACCACTGTTGTCATGATTTCGGAACTAAATGTGGTGGTTCCGGAACAAAGTTTATAGGTTCTGGAACTATGGTTGTAGGTTCCAGAACTATTTTTGATTGCTTCAAGGATAGCTGGTGCTCATTCAATGGTGGATTAATCATCTCTTCTTCTTCTATTATGTGATCTGCAATGTGATCATAGCCAAAGAAGACAAATTCTTCTTATTAGTATAAGGAGAATCAACCCATAATTGTTCTTGATTGTCAATAAAAGGTCGTGCAGAAGGATATAAGGAAATTTGTTTAGAGTTCTTACCATTCGAGATAGTCATATCACCTGACCTGCAATCAATTAAGGCATAAATTGTAGCTAACCATGGTCTACCCAAAATAATGGGATAACCCAATGTTTTACCTTTTGGCTGCAGTATAAGGAAGTCAACTGGATATTCTCATGACTCCACCATAACTGCCATGTCTTCACTAATTCCTTCTGGTTTTGCTACATAATGTTCTACCATCGCCAATATGGTATTAGTAGGTTGTATACCCGTTAATGGTAATGTTTTCAAAGTGTCCACTGTCATTATATTTATAGCCGCACCTAAATCTACCAAAAAGTAATGTATATCTGTATTCCCTATAGAGACAGAAATAACAGGACTTCCAGGATCTCCGTATTTGGGAAGTAAAAGTTTTCCTGCTAATAAATTGGCAAGTTTTCCATCTACTTTGATAGTCTTAGGGTACTGTTTCTTTCTTCCAGGATTTTTCAAACATAACATTTTGATTAATTTGTTCAATTCTGGAATGTCCTTAATTGCTTGTAACATTGATATTTCAATATTCAATTTCCTTAGTTCCTGTACTAATTCAGAATCCTTGGTTTCTATAGCTTCTTTAAATCTCTTTGGAAATGGAGTCTCAGTAGTATCGTTATCTGGCTCCTTTTATTTTCTTTTTATATCCTCTTTTGGAACAACAGTACTAGGGGTTTCATTTTCTTCTGCCATTTCAGTGATTATAACAGGTGGATTGCTAATTATTTTTCTGGATCTAGTTTGAATATCCTTACAATCCATGGCATTTAGATCAACTGATTTTTCTGGTTCTATTCCATAAACATGAGTTGTTTGTTTGTTTCTTAGGTTTTCTACTAGATGTACTGGTATTTGCGTTTGGACTATATTCCCAATTTGTGAATTCTGTGCAGGGGATCCCATGATGGCCTATTGATTCTGATTTGGATATGTTTTTCCTTGAGCATAATTACCAGGGTTCCATCTAGGTTATGACCAAGCATAAGGAATTACTTGACCAGCCCATGGTTGTTGATGTCCCTGAGCATACCAAGCTTGACTTGCCCAATCCTAAGGGTTCCATGTTGGGTAACGTACTCAAGGTGGTTACCAGCCCATGGTTGTTGATGTCCCTGAGCGTCCCCAATTTTGTGGTACTACCTGAGCAACCCATGACATCATCCATGGATTAGGAACTGATCTTGGCATAAACTGCCCTTGGTGAGGTTGTCTCTGAAAAAAATTCAATTCCTATGTTGTGGATGATGTACTGGTTTGTTTAAGCTGATTCTTTATGACTGGGAGTAGAGAACAAGCATTAGTATCATGGTCTTTAGATTCACAGATAAGACATAATTCCATTTTATCCAAAGGAAAGTCTCTTATTGCATGCTTCTTCCTGCATCTAGGACAATACATAGCCAATGGTTCAGTTTTGGCATTTTCTTTAGCTTGTAATCCATCCATAGTAGAGGTTAATTGAAATAAAATGTCTATTTTAAAGTTTTCTAACTCATCTATTAGTTTGTTCATATCTGGATTCAAACTTTTCAATGATTTTCCTTTTCTAGGTCCACCCCTTGTTCTGGAATAGCTTCTACAGATATCCTTAATTTCATTCATCCTTAGTTGATCAATGTCTCCAGATCATATCAAGTTAAGGGCTTCCCTAGATTCGTCATCCAAACCATTAAGAAAAATGGTTTTACTTAACTCCTCTTGAAGTACAAATCCACACCTTTTTCTTACAAAGAGGAATCTATCTAAATAGTCTTATATATTTTTATCCTCCTCCTGCTTGATTTTGAAGAATTCATCCTTCCTATTTCTCCCTCTATAATAATCCTGGTATTTGTCTCAGAAGGCAGTTTCCATTTATGCCCAAGTGGTAATAGAGTTGGATGCTAATCCCATGAACCACCTCATTGCTGCATCCTTCAGAGTGGATGGAAACAAATTGAGTTTTTGATTATCCATTTTGTAGTCATAGGTCTGACATAGTACCTTGAACTCAAACAGAAATTGGTCAGGGTATTCAAATGAAATCCATCTAAATGTGGGTAAATGTGTAGGTGATATATTTTTCATTGGTGTATCATCATCATCCAATTGGATTGGATAAGTAAAGGTCCTATCAGGTTCTCTTTCAGGTTCCCGTGTCATTTTTAAAATATTTTCCAATTTTTTCTCCTAATCAATGTGGTATGTGGTATGCCTTGGGGAAGGTGAAAATTAGGAGTAGGAGGTCAAATACTCAATTAAGAATCAAAACTCACCCTAAATGGATCTTGAGAAATAATCCTTCTTCTAAAATTTTTACTTCCTTTAGGTGACTGATCTAAGAATTCCAAAGCTGACAATTCTATTTCTTGTATAACAAGGGATGATGGTTTCTCCAATTCTTGATCAACTTCCTTATTTGGACTAGAGGATGTTATGAATTCTTGTGAAGATGTTTTTGGGAGGAATATACCATTTGAGTCTCTTGGTCTACTCATAAATTTTATGATATAGTAGGGAAGATCCTTTAACTACTAAATGTATGATTGTTGCTCTTATTAACACCTAATTAGAAAATTCCAACTAGTGTGTCCCCGACAACGGCACCAAAAATGATGGGTTTCATTATTCCCTTCATTTAATCAACTTCCTGTTGATGTCATATTAAAACTAGGGGTGTTTTTAAAGCTATATGAAATAAGAATAATCATTTCGATCTAGTAGTTGACTGTAGTTATTTTTGTATTTTCTGGGGGATCTTTTCATTGTCTTAAGGATTTCTTAGTAAAAACCTTATTTAAATCATACTCTGAAAAACTTTGCTGAAAGGAAACACACTGAAAGCTTTGCTGGAAGGAAACACACTTTATAGAATGGAAATAAACACACTTGCTTTTGGGAAATAAACACACTTGCTTTTGGAAATAAACACACAACTTGGAGTGCTTAAAAATGGTTACAAGAAGAATAAGAATCTATCTAGACACTTGTAGGAATGAGTATACAACAAATTTTAACTAAAAGAATTAAAAGTGATATAGAATTAACATATCTAAACTTTTTGCTTAGGAAATATAAATACCAAATTGATGAATATCCTGGTCCTTGGGGGAGTGAGCCCTTGCTCCTCCTTGAATCAAGATTTAACAACTTAGAATTATCTCAAACAGGAATGACTATTTATTGATAAAACATTCAGTATTACAAAACATATTAGATCTAGGTACTTCGATCTATATTACTTATTATATATCTATATCTATCTTCTCTGTTATATTTATCTACTATAGGTCTACTTATATATACATTTACAATCATAGCTGTCTCTATGATTATGATGAAATCGAATTGTGCACATAACAGATGTTGACTTGGATTATGGCTAATCAGACAACTGTAAGATAATTAACCCTGGATCTGTGATAAAAAATCTTCTCATCCTTTCTTGATTGAAAGGGTTGTTGATGCTAAATCACCGGATGTGGTTAGAATAGATAAACTTCCATCGGTTCCGGAAATTCAGAGAAGTTATAGAAACATAGGAAATCATTAAAGATCAAAACTATGAGAGTTCTAGAGCTATACCCAAGAGTTCCAAAACTAAGTTTGAAAATTTTAGAACTAAATACTGGAGTTCTAGAACCAAGTCTGAAAGTTTCGAAACTAGGTGATGAATCCTATGAATGTGTAATGGAGTTCCGAAACTAGCCTGGAAGTTTTGGAACTAAGCTATATTGGAACAGATGCTACTAAAAACATGTTGAATGCTACATACTTTATTTCTTCGACCGATTAGACCTGCTTTATTACAAAACTGAATTTCTAACACACTTTGTCAGGAATTTTAGAGCTTTTAAACATTAGAATCAGAATCAATCAAAAGATAGAAAATTACATCCTAACTCATATCAGATCAAATAAAAGTCACAAAATGCGATCAAACTTAATAAAAAGGAGAGTAAGATGAGATCATTTATTGTACATTTAACAGACATATTCTGGCCTCATCAATAAGTACTGGTGCCTGTGCCTGACTCTTGTGCCCTTACTGTCTACGCATTCAATGCATTTTTCTTAGGAGTTTCTCCTCTATCTCTTTTCCTTAGCACAATATTCTTCCTTATAGTGGGGTCTTCAACAATGGAGACATCATCTTTGACATAAGCACCCTTTTCATACTTAGGCCTTACGTGCAAATACACCCTCACTGCTGTCCTCCCTGCAATAGGTAATGTTACTAGTTTTGACATGTGCACGTCATGGGAGACATAATTCTCCACATATGTGCACTTCTTGGGGTATATTAGTCTCTTGCTTAGCTTGTGATAATATTGATCCACTATACTCAGGTCATGTATGAGTATCTTCACCTCTTTGAAATGATTAACCCCGACCTGGAAGTACTATGCTATGAAGGAGAAAGGAAATTTACACCAAGGAATCTTAGTGCCATCTGTTTCACCTGATTCTTAGACGTTTCTTTGAAGCATTGATGAAATAGATAGGGTAACGGGCGTAGGAGGAATACCTGTTCAAATGTTGGTTGATGGGTTGTTGCACGCGTATGACTTCTGAATCCACAGCTGATTGTGAGAGCTTTCTTTTGGCTAGGAAGAACTACCTATAATGAAAAGTAATACCACCAGAAAGAGTTAAACAATATATGCAGTGAACTACCTAGCGTGTGCTAGATCTGGGAAGTGTGATACTTCCTAGACAACTGTCAGTCCACTATTTTAAACAATTTAATGTGGGAAATGAAATAAATCCTATTGTACTTCAAAATGATTTAGGTATCTCACTTAAACACAATAAGAAATATCTTATCTAACAGGCTAGGTTAGAATAGGATCCAAAGGTCAAATAACTAGTTCTGGATCTCTGCAGGTCTGACAGAGGTCTCAGGAAGATCACGGGTGAATGAGGGTGATGTTGAATTAGGTGGATAGGTCACTGTTCTGGGTTGTATGGGAAAATACAGAAACCGATGCCGGTTAAGGGTGACCGATGGCGGTTGGGTGTAACTGGCGCTGGTTATTGTGGAAAATTGGGAATGCCACAAAATGAGTTTTGGGTCTCCTTTTTGATTGCACAAAGGACTTTGGTTGGTTAGAATGAGGTGTTTTGTAGCTTGAGTGAGATTTAACGAGGTTTTAATGGGTATATGGAGGGGGAGTGTTGAAGGAGGTCAATGGGTGGCTAGGTAAACAATAGGTGATAATATAATTGTAGACACCCCAATTTCACATCTATCCTAAATCAATTAATTCCCCTTCCTCATTTCCCACAAAAATACACTTCAAATTAATCAAATATAATTTGATTAATTATCCATTTCAAAATCTAAAAAATAACCCAATCCTCACCACATGTCATTATTCTCCATGTTTTTCTACTATTGAATTAAAAATTCAAATTCAAATTCTCAACCACCCTTCGTGGTCTCCACTCACCTAAAATCCTCCACTTATGAATTAAAAATATAATTCAAATCCTCACCCATTCTTCGTGGCCCCCACTCACCTAATCTTTCCCACATTTTCAAACCATGATTACTTAAATTACTCTAAGTTAATCACTCCCCCAGGTTATAAATACAACCTTACCCCTCCCCTCTAAACACACGGAGAATAAGCTTGAATGCCATATCTAAGTTCTTGCATCATTTGAGCAAAGAACATCCTTTTGCCTCATCCTAATGCCCAAATAGCGTTAAAATCCTTTTTCCCAATCGGTGCAAAGTAAGAGGATCGTTGTCGTAGGAAGGTTTTACTCCATATTGAAGAAAAGCACCTACATATCACACAATTAGGGATCAATCCAAGTTTCCTAGCCCATTTCGAGGTTTGCTACGGAACCCGAAGGAGGAGGTATAATGATTATTGATATTTTACTTCCTTGTTACTAGTGTATTTTTCTTAGCTTACATTTTGGCTTACATTCAAATTCAAATCCTCACCCACCCTTCGTGGTCCCCACTTACCTAAAATCCTCCACTTATGAATTAAAAATATAATTCAAATCCTCACCCATTCTTCGTGGCCCCCACTCACCTAATCTTGCCTACATTTTCAAGCCACTCACCTAATCTTGCCCACATTTTCAAACCACCCACTTAATCTTGCCCACATTTTCAAACCATGATTACTTAAATTACTCTAAGTTAATCACTCCCCCATGCTATAAATACAACCTTACCCCTCCCCTCTAAACACATGGAGAATAAGCTTGAATTCCATATCTAAGTTCTTGCATCCTTTGAGCAAAGAACATCCTTTTTCCTCATCCTAATGCCCAAATAGCCTCAAAATCTTTTTTCCCAACTGATGCAAAGTAAGAGGATCGTTGTTGCAGGAAGGTTTTGCTCTGTCTTGAAGAAAAGCACCTACATATCACACAATCAGGGCTCAATCCAAGTTTCCTAGCCCATTCCTAGGTTTGCTATGGAACGCGAAGGAGGAGGTATGATGATTATTGATATTTTACTTCCTTGTTAGTAGTGTATTTTTCCTAGCTTACATTCTGGCACGCCCGGTTACTTTCGATCTGTTACCATTAATTTCCCAATTAGTGGTTTTATTTATTCTTTGTTTATTATTGTTCATTATTATTTCCTTTTCTGTTCCTTATGGTCTTATTTGGTTAACCTTCACGCTTTGGGTAGTGTTTTTGTTGTGTGGTGTCTTGTAGTGTATCTACAAGTTACACAACAATGAAACTATGAAGCTCATCCTATCTTTGATCTCCTTGGTGCTTGGTGTTTAGTTCATAGTTTTGATTTTGATATTTACTGGTCATCTATAGAAACACATGAACTAGTCATTAGTTTATCATCTTACTGTCATGGGACAACCAAGTCGGAAAATGTATTTATTTATTTACTTTTGCTAAAATAACTGTTTTATAGGAAGTCAATCATTTTTTTACTTTTAATTTAGTCAATAATTTTGTGATCTAACTCTTTCTTTCTATTTATTGTTCTTTTTAATTTTGCTGTCAAAATTTTAGCTTCTCAGGTGAAGTATAGAAGTCAAAAAATAAAAAAAACTAGCTCTCGGGACGTTTTTCTCACATTCAAAATTTTCATTCAGAGTGCTACCATAGCCCATCTTCTGGAATCCATAAATTTTGCTCCTGAACTCGGAATGACTTTATTTTTTTTAACAGAAAGGTATCAAAAAGATCTATGCAATGAAAAAATATTTTTTAGATTTAGATGTACTGAAAATTTTTGGTTTCATTTCTTCTAACACCTGTCTTTTTAACAAAAAACAACAAAATTATATATTTTTTATTTCATGTAACAACCTCACACGTATGCTCTTTCCTCACACTTAAAAAGTGATCTTGGAAATTAGAAACGTGAGGCCACCTTGGCTCTGCAAAACAATTTTTTTATTTTTTTAAATTTTTTTATTTTTTTATTTTTTTGCCTTAAATTTCAATTTTCCACGACAACACTTCTAGGTAACGTTTTCACACTCTTCTTTCATCGTTTTTCCTTTTTGTGAAAATAATCATTATTACTATTTTGCAATCATGATTAATTGCAATAATTATTATCATTTGAAAAAAATAAAAAAATCTATTCCAATTGTATCTGCGTATGCTCTTTTCTTGCGCCTTCGAGTGATCTGGAAAATCAGAAACGATCACAATTTTTTTTTTAGTTTCTTGTTCTAACATTACAGGATCCTTAGCTTTATTTTCCAACTATCATTTCAATCATTATTTTCCTTTGTCATATTATTAATATTTGTTTGGTCATTGGTTGTGTATACTCTTTTCCTGCGCCTTCGAGTGATCTGAAAAATCAAAAACAACCATGATCACTTTTCTAACATTTCATTTGCAGGATAAATACTAATTTATTTTCTATAGGACCGCGTCACTGGCATATTGTCAAAAAAAAACACAAAAACAACAAAAATCCCGCAAAAATACCACCATTCAAAGAAAATTGTTGAAACCAAAAAAAAATTACACGCTCAAGTACACTATCATTTCCTGCTAGTGATTTATTTCAAATTGGAAAGAACCTTGTGTTTAAACATCACATCATTCTTGTTTTTACTCGTAGTAGAGGTGGATTTCATCACCACCAAAGCTATACTGGTGACATGGACTTGACTACCAAGCACCAACAACATTCGCATCTGCATTGCACTTTGAGACCTAGTCTCATCACAGCGTTTGGTATTTACCTCGCCCCTGCTATTCACTTACAGGTAATACTGTCATACAGCACATGCGAGTCACGCCTAAATAGCTGTAACAACGAAGCTTGGGCATTGTCCCTGTAAATCTTTGGGGAGTTATAAGGACACCATACACATTTATCCCTCCATCACCTTCCACCTTTTCACAAAACCTGTTCTGGACGTGGTGATTCACTCCGAAACAGGCAAGTAAGAATTAGTGAGTCTCTTCCAGTGCTCTAAGGGTTCCTCGTACCAATTCTGTCCCCATACATAATTAGGTATATCAATACTAGGGTATATCAGAGGATGCATCTTCTTGGAGTAATAAGAGCCTGCATCCATCATTCCATGACATACTTATATGATTGCATTAAACAATGATCATTGCCGAAGGATCTACCTCTTTAGCCAAAACAATTTGATACACATGACTACTTGCTGTTTGTAAACAAAATAGTTTAGCATTGTTTTTATCATAAAACTTGGCTAATATCAATGTGTTTATTGTAAAATTCAAATCCTAATCGTGTTCCACAACAACATTTCTAGACCGATTCAATACCAAGCAAAACATTCAAGCAATCTCACAATGAAAATCAAAATGTCACACTAATTTCATTAGCCTACTTCAGCCAACAACAACTCCACCATAGCTTGTTTTCAACTATATCCAATAGATATTGAGTGACTTGCGTTCACTCCTTATCTCATCAATTGTTAGAACATCCTTTATAGCTTGTTTCAAGCTATATCAAAATGACATTGGGTGACTTGTTTGAGTTCACTCATTATTTCATCAGCTGTCAAGTTTAATAACATCCCATCTGACACAAATCCCTTCAAAGCTCATTCTGAGTTCGTAACTATGTTGAGTCACTTGTTTGAGTTACTCTTCCTATCAAAAATCCAGAGCTTGTTTAAGCCAAACCAATCAACATATTCATCATAGCTTGTTTGAGCTATATCCCACTTGTATTGAGTACCTTGTTTGAGTGTACTCCTTACATTTTCATCTGCTAAGCTTGTTTAATCTAAACTAATCAACATATTTGTCATAGCTTGTTTGAGTTATATCCCACTTGTATCCTGAGTAGCTTGTTTGAGCTTACTCCTTATAGCCTTGTTAAAACTTGGTTGAGCGAAAAAAAAGATCACAATCAATAGGTTGAGTTCTTCATCGCACATTTCTTCATTCTCCCCCTCTTTCAAATATGATGAATTCATGAAAAATGTCACGCAATGAGCTATTAGAACAAATTAATAAGATAAAACACAACTCTCTCATATGGCTACCCAAATCAGTGAACGATCACCCAAGACGCCAATTATACAACCTAACGAAGACATCACTTCACGTAAAGTCGAACGTCAGTTTACGCCCCTTGGAGAAACTCTCTCTAGTGTTTTTCATCAACTAAAAGAGGCTAAACTGATAAGATGTCCAATTACAAAACCCTTTTTCGAAGGGGAATCTAAGCCATGTTGGTACAAACCTAACACATATTGTGATTTTAATCACATTGATGGTCATCATACAGATAAATGTATGCGATTTAAGAACTACGTCCAAGACTTAATTAACGACAATGTCATCTCTGTAGAGCTTGATGACAATGCTCTTGCAACCAATGACACATCCAATACCACAAATTTCAATGAATATTTGACTATTGTCGAAACTCCTATACATACTAAAATTCCACAAGATCACAATGACAAAGGTCAAGAATCTCTAATTCCAAACCAATCCATATCTTCTTCAAATTTTCTTCCATTAGTTCAAACATACATTGAACCTGTTTTGGATAACAAAATTCTTCCAACATCTAATGAGAACTTGACCTTGATTCAAGACTCTCTTTCAACCCAAGTAGATATTGAACCTATTTTGGAAAATAACATTCTTCCAACATGTAATGAGATCTTGACCTCACTTCAAGACTCCCTTTCAACCCTTGATATAAATATAGACACTACAACAGAGAGTCCATTGTCAAACACATTTGAGCTTGATTCTATTATTCCTATGCCTAACATCTCTAGCCTTGTTGTCGAAACACAACCACATCAAGTTTGGACACTTGTGAAAATGCAACCTATCATGTCCATTATGCTTTCAATGATCGATCTTGCAGGCAACTCTTCACCAATGATTCCCACTTGTCAATACCTTTACGTGCATACATTCTACAAGGTACATATACCCAGGAATATCTTTACACAACCTTTTCCATCTTTAATCGTGAATCTATCCTCAAAACAATCAATTAATGGACAAATAGAAGCAACAAACCAAATAACACAAACCATCATTGTCAACACACATGGAAGTTATTGGCTTAACCAAATCTATCCCACTCTTTGGGCTTACCACACATCTTATCACACACCTACTGAAGCCACTCCCTTCTCCTTTGTTTATGGTTGGGAAGCTATTTTACATGTCAAGGTTGAATTTCCATATTTCAGAATATCTCTCAAAGATGTAATCAATCAAGATTATTATCGACACTCACACCTTAATGAACTCGAGCTTCTTGATGAAAAATGACTTAATGCTCTAGATAATATTCAAGTATATCAAAATTGGCTATGGCATAACTACCATAAAAAATTCAAACCTAGAAAATTTAAGGTCAATGATTTCATTCTAAAAGAAAATCGAAAGAACACACCTAAAGACCGAGACAAACAAGACAAATTTAAGCCCAACAAAATCATAGATAGTTTTCGGTTTGGAGCCTATAAATTGGTCACTGAAGATGGTCAAGATCTTGATGAACCAATGAATGCAGTTTATTTAAAGAAATTTTATCCTTGAGATGTTCACTATTCCAGGATACAACGTGTACATTGTTCCTTTTGTCTTGCTTATCTCTGAATAATTTAAATTTATTCATTTCCATTGACAGATATTTTCTTTATCAAAATCACATCTTCATATTTATCATCATGAGACAAATGCTAATATAAATCATATTAAGTTTGTGAGTGTCATACTTCTTCCATTTTCAAGTCGTTCTCCTTTATGGTCATACCTAGAAGCTTACTGATGGTAATATATTCCCTTCAAATACATTCTCTCTTTCATAACAAAGCTCTAAACTTCATTACTCTTCGGTGTTGAACCCTCGCGTCCTACTATTCGTGTGGGGATGAGATTGGGGGCAAACGTTTCTTCCCAAATACAAAGAACTATTGTAAAAAAATCATCAATTCAATAACTTAATGAATAATTTATTGTCACATCTTTCGTCCTTCATAGTCTTTGGTGTTGAGCCCACACTTCTTACTGGTAGTGTGAGACTAGGAATGGAGGAAGGTGCCCTTACTCATCTACGTCTTGTCTTCAGTGATAAACCCTTGCCTCTTACAAGTGGCATGGGGCAAAGCGTAGGGGTCATTCTCATACACGCATAAAAATATTGCAAAATATTCACAAAAAAAACAAAAAACACAACAAAACAAAAAAAAGACAAAAAGGGAATTCACTCCGCCTATATTTTTCCTTCAGTGATGAGCCCTTGCTTCTCACTAGTAGCATGGGGCAAGGCATAGGGAGTCATTTCAAAAAATACAAAATCTTAATGTGCTTACAAATTATAGAATCCCCAAACAAGTAATTTAGATGCCTAAGTGAAGTGAGAACTATCCCTTCACCTCATATCTTACTAATCAGTATGCCACATAATTGTCTAAGTCTAACATGTGACTCATAAAGTGAAATCCATTTTTGAAACTGGTTTAGTACCGTTATGAAGAATGGAGTCACAATTTCCCAAAGGGATTGTTGTTAGCATTTGTCTCTATATTCATTATCTACCTCCTTCGTCCTTCTTGATTCTCGGTGATGAGCCCACACATCTTACTAGTTGTGTGGAGTCAAGAATGGAGCTGGAATTCTTTTTATCATATCATCACCACCATATCCTACTAATGGAAAGAGAATTTGTGTTATTCAGAGCATAAGTTACAAGACGGAACACAGTACATACGGATAATAGCCATGTTTATTGCCTCTCAAAAATAAGTCTACACTCTGGTCCATAAATTGCCACTCACAGTGTAAAAATCTACAAACATTTGAAAATCGTCAAAAATCCAAAAACATTTGAAAATCGTCAAAAATCTAAAAACAGTGTAAAAATCTAAAAATCCAAAAACATTTGAAAATTGTCAAAAACCTAAAAACATTAGAAAAAATCATCCAAAATCCAACGAAAACAATTAAAACTTGTAAAAAATCCAAAAACATTAGAAATACTCGTCAAAAATATAAAAATATTACACAGAATCATCAAAAATCCAAAACCATTAACAAGAATTGTCAAAAATCTAAAAACATTTGAAAATCGTCAAAAAAGTCAAAAACATTTGAAAATCGTCAAAAATCCAAAAAATATTAGAATATATATATATATATATGTATGTATATATATGTATATATGTATAAAATCCATAAAATCACAAAAAAAAAACTCTAAAATAACCAACACAATTTAACCTTTGAACTATTATCCCCAACGAATGATCCAATCACCTTATGACTACCAAATTCAAACCAATTCTCTTCACGTGAATCCTCGCTTGGGGCAAATCCGGCTCTCATTGCTTCCTTGTTTGAAGAAAATGACCCAATATTTTACTATGTCCTCGTGTCCCTACTTGGGGGCACATCCGATGAATCCTCACTGTGGAACACGTTAGGGATATGTTTATTGGTTCTTGTGTTGCATTATTAATTATAAATCATTAATTGCTTTCTTGTATCTTAATATATTATAGGGGGCATCTTGATTTTATGTATCCTGGTGTTCTCTCTAATATTCTTATGTTATCTGATTACATGTCATACTGAGGCATCATAATTTCTTGATGGCCTCTGTCTATGCTCTCTTCCATTTGCATATCATACTGGGGAATCAAACCTTTTTGATGGCCCCTGTCTATGCTATCACACATATTACAGTCTAGTCATCCTGATCTTTTATATCACGATGCATCTTGTTGTGTGCTATATTAAAATTAAGATGCTTTTCATCATGTGAGTATCTTTATACATGATCAACATCTTACTTTACACCCCATCCATTCACCCATACTAATACATTCCCCAGTTTGGGAATCCTACTTAATCACCGTTGCAGTTTGCGAATCCTACTTGACGATATTTCTCAAGTAGCATTCACTATCCAGTAGCTCCTTCTCCCCCACCATGCTCACCATGTATTTGATCCATTCATCCTCGCTCCTCATTTTTACTCCTCCGCCACTTATCCCCATATTACCCTTCTCACCATTCCTGTCCCCTCTCACCCATTTGTATTCTTTCCCTTCACCTTTTTGCTTCCCGCTTGACAATCTTACTTAATAACCCCTTTTATATGGAATCCTCAGTGGAGGTTTACCCTCTCCCTAAGATCTTCCCATTGTAGAAGCTTCTTCACCACCTCCCCTCTCATCAAACAACAATCACCACCACATACATATTCCCATTCCACCTCTTCTGCTTCCCAATTAAGGATTCCCCTCACACTCTTCACCCTCCACTGCATATATTCCTTCATCCATTCATGTTACACTCTTTTGTTTTCTTTTTTTCTTATTATCACCTCATCTCATGTCATATACCACTCAGCCATACCTCACTCACTCTTTTCTCATCCTTCCCCAAATCCGTCTTATGCCTGGTCATCCTACTTACATGATTTCGTAGTATGGAAAATTCACTTGAGGCTTCCCCTTCAGTCTATTTTGTCATACCCTATTTCCACCAACTCTAACATCATCCATATTCTTCCTCAGTTTAGCGATCTTACTTAACCATTTCGGTGACATAGCAATCTTACTTAAGACTTCCACTTAAGGTTGATTTGCCCTATGGCCTTCCCTCATCCCATCATATTTCCCCCATCTTATTTCTCCTGCCTCTCGTCACGATCATCTTCTTCAACCTACCATTCCACACTTGTCCCTAATATCATTTTGTCTTTCTCCTTGCATATCATCCCTGTCAGCTGGGTGATCCTATGAAACCTCTCCAGCAGCATGATGATCTTACTTAAGAGATTATCTTAAGCATGACATGTCATCTTACACTCACCCATCACTCTACAATCTCACCATCCATCTTTCCTCTTCATTCCCCATCATCACATATTTTTACCACCACTATCACCCTCCTCTACTTGGCAATCTTACTTAACCACTCACTCGGCATGGCGATCTCACTTAAGAGTCCCTCTTAAGGATGATTTATCTCCTTTCCTTTCCCCATCACTACACATCCTTCACCCTTCATTTTTTCTCGACATTCCCCATTATCACATCCTTTCACCTCCTTTTCGATTATCGCAAACACCACTTCTCGCTTGACCACTTGTCATCTCCAGTTTCACTCACATGGCAATCTTACTTAACCACTTCCATCACATGACAATCTTATGTCAGGGTCCTCCCTACACTTAACTTGTCATCGTGAACTTCTCCCCCGCCTCATTCTTTGTTTACTTTGTTGATCGCTTCTTCCACCTGGTATCTTCTACTACCCCTTTTTCCTACTGCTATTATCTTTTCTTCACATATCCTCTTATAACATACATCTAATATCTTCTACCTACAATCACATTCTTTCCCCCCATTTTCCCCTTCTTTATCCATCATCCTTCATACCATTTCTTCCCATTCTTTTCATGTCTTGGTTCTTCATCCTCACTTCGTTCATCCTCATCACCCGCATCCTCTCCTCACTTTCACCTAGTCCCAACTCATCCACTTCATATTCTCACATTCCCCCCACATTTCTACCCACACATGCATTCACCATTATTGTTAACACTCCTATATCATTCTTTCATCATCATCTTCTCTTCCCGCGCTAATAATTGTAAATAGGTTTTCCTTAAAAATCATCAATCCTCATTCTGCATGACCTCATTCACTCCCTTGGACCTTCTCGAGTTTCCCTTCATTCCTTCCCTCCTCTAAGCCCACCACTCATTGTAAAAGGGTTTTCCTTAACGTCCATTTATTGGTGTTACCCTTTCCAATCCTCATTAGCTTTCTCCTTTTCTTCATTTTTTCTCTCACCCTTCCCCACCACTTATTGTAATGGGGATTTCCCTAACATCCCCTCATTGGCATTGACTCTTCTATCCCCCATTCTCTTTTCTCTCCTATTCTTTTCCTTCAATCCCACCCTTTCTTTTCACTTCTTACCCATCTCTCCAACTTCTCTTCACCCTCTTCAATATCTTTACTGTCTTCATCATACATCCTTTTTCTATTTTCTCATCATCCTAGTATCCTCATTTCATACATCTCTGCATATTTTCCAATCGATGTCATTCCTCCCCTCTTTCTTCTCTGAACATTCCTTATACCGTTCCCTTTCCACTTATTACCCCCTTTCTGTATTCCCTTCCTTCTCCATCATTTTCTTTGTTATCCTCTTCTCTGTCCCACCCCTCATCTTATTTCCCTTCCCCTATATTGTCTCCTTCCCCTTTTTCCATCATGTTTCCTCCTTACTTCCCCATCGATAACCTGGCTGTTCAGCGTTGTCCTGTCTTTTTTATCATACCACCCTCCACATGCATCTCCATACGGTTTGTTCCATATTATTTTCCTTGGTCTAACTCGCAATGACACAATTCCTTCAATCTTCTCCTTGTATTCATTCTATCTTCCTTTCTTCTCCCCTAATTTCCATGTTTCTTCTAACCACTTCTCCTTTTCTCTACCACCACTACCTTTTCGTTCATTCTGTATCTATTTCTCTTCTTTTCTCTCCTCTTTTTCACACTTTCCTTGCCCCTCATAGTTTCTTTTTTTCTTCCATTCTACTTCTTCCTTTGTCCTCTTTCCATTTTCCTCCATTTCACACCCTACTCCCACCTCATTTTCTCCTTCTTATTTATCCTTTCCCGTTTCCTGCTTTTCTCAGCTCTATCATTTATTTCACTTCCACACATCCCTCTTTACTATCTCTATTACTTCCTTCATTTTGCACATCTCCCTATTTTATCCCTTCACCCTCTACTCTATCATTTTTTTGTTTTTTCCTTGTTTGTCCTTCATCATTCCCTTCTTCCCCTATCATCCCTCTCTCTTATTTCTACCTCTTCCATTTTTTTTCCCCCTCCCCTGTATCCCTTACTCTTCTCGTAATCAACCCCTAATCCTATCCATTCCCTTTTCTCTTCCCCACACACCTTCACACCTAGCATTCAAGGCCGATTGAATCCTTTCTCCATTTGCGTCATGTTGTCATTCCAGTCTCTTCCACTCCATTATCATCCTCTTCTCCACATAGTTCATTTCTCTTCTTTTTGAGAGTTTTGTTGTATATTCCATTCTCGTCAGTCCTCTCGAGGGGGCATCACCACATCTATCCATAATCACATCTTCTCGTGACATTTTTGTCTTGGAGGATACTATGACATCTGTCACTCACCACTTTCTATTCTCCCCAATAAACATTCGCTCTACCTTTTGCTTAAGAAAATTAGATTAAATTCTTCCCCCATCCCGTCTACTTTATTTGAAAGAACACTACTTTCATAGCACCCTTCCAAAGAGGGGAAAATGTAGACACCATAATTTCATATCTATCCTAAATCAATTAATTCCCCTTCCTCATTTCCCACAAAAATACACTTTGAATTAATCAAATATAATTTGATTAATTATCCATTTCAAAATCCAAAAAATAACCCAATCCTCACCACATGTCATTATTCTCCATGTTTTTCTACTATTGAATTAAAAATTCAAATTCAAATCCTCACCCACCATTCATGGTCCCCACTCACCTAAAATCCTCCACTTATGAATTAAAAATATAATTCAAATCCTCACCCATTCTTCGTGGCCCCCACTCACCTAATCTTGCCCAAATTTTCAAACCACTCACCTAATCTTGCCCACATTTTCAAACCATGATTACGTAAATTACTCTAAGCTAATCACTCCCCCAGGCTATAAATACAACCTTACCCCTCCCCTCTAAACACATGGAGAATAAGCTTGAATGCCATATCTAAGTTCTTGCATCCTTTAAGCAAAGAACATCCTTTTGCCTCTTCCTAATTCCCAAATAGCCTCAAAATCCTTTTTCCCAACTGATGAAAAGTAAGAGGATCATTGTTGTAGGAAGGTTTTGCTTCGTCTTGAAGAAAAGCACCTAAATATCACACAATCGGGGCTCAATCTGGTCTTGGACACCTGTGAGTGAGGGATGGAGGTGCTGGTAAGAGGTTGAAGGCTAAAGATGATCTCCAATCATAGGAAAGCTTCTTTATGGGCTGTATGAGCATTCCTTTTGCTTGGTTAGATAAGATCATCACTGGGGTGAGTGTTGGATGGCTGTGTAGAAGAAAATTCTTGATCTCCTTCCTTGCATATGTGTTCTCACTGAAATTCACTCTCAGAAGATGTGATATCTCTCTGGAATGTGCTAATGTTTGCCAACTTTTTCCAATCTTTGTCAACCTTGAAAATAAGGTTGTTTTGGGGGTTAAAAGGGTAACCGATAGGGGTTCAGGCCTAACCGGTGATGGTTAGGGGTAATCGGCGTTGGTCAAGGTGAGATTTCCTAGGTTTACTAAACTAAGGAGATCCTCTTGATTTTCCCAGATCTCGTGTCATTAACACATAGATTAAACTGAAATCTTCTTGTAAGCATGCAAGAATGTGGTTAGAGAGAATGTAGGCATTGATCTTTAGGGTTTGGGTAAGTCTTAGTTAGTTATGGCAACTTACTAAGAATAGGTCTTAGGGTGAGTTGGCTTGATGAGATGTCTAGGTGAGGTGTATGTGTGGATATTATTTAAATTAAGATATTTAGATAATAAATATGGTGAGGAGAATGAATTAATTTAATTAGATTAATTAAATTAATATTAGTGAGGTGAAGAGGGCCATGGCTAGGTGAATGTGATGAAGGGTGCTTATTTGTCGACGGACCAAAGGGGAGTGTGACCTAATTTTAGTGTTTACATTTTTCCCCTTTTTGTTACATAACTTGTACTAGTAAGTGATGCTAACAAAAATAAGATGTGGTTGCCCCATGTGTGGGTGAAGGTGACCCCCCTCAAACCAGGAACTAACGAGTCTAACAATAGAATCGGTGAGTGGTTTGATAAAATGGTAAATGTAAGAAAGGGGAAGGTGTGGTGGTCCCATAGGTCTATGCAGGAAATCTAGGTAATGGGTCAGGGTCAAATGTAGCAACAGTCAAACAGACACACACGTATAAACTGCAACATGCTACCAGGTTGAAGAGCAGGAAAACTCTACATTGTGTAAGGTCAATAGGTTTATCCAAATGAGGTTGAAGCGATTCTGGTATCCAAGGTATAGGATATAGTTAGGAAGCATAATGTAGGTCAGGTGCAGGAACGTTTAGGTATGTTCTGGTACACCAAAGGCAGGGTCAGGATAAACTGTCATGATAATAGGTAAGGTCATTAGGTCAACAACACAGGTAACAATGCCGCAAGGTATAGCGAACACATGAGGTCAAAGGTCACTAGCGATGGTCTAGGTCTAAATATCTAGGTCACAACATGGGTAAGCCCAAGGGAGGGGTAAAATAACAAGTCCCCAAAGGAGGAAAAAGGGAGGTAGTAAATGATGAGGTCAGGAAGGTGAGGTAAATGGATTGGGTAAAGGTGGGGTGGGGTAAATGATCAGGGTGAAGGTTGGGTGGGGAAAAAATGGGGTAGGGGTAGGGTAAAAGGGTAAAATGTAGGGCAATTTGTAGGTGAGGGTGATCGATGCCAGTCAAGGGTATCCGATGTAGGTGTAGGTCAACCGATGATGGTTACGTAGGGCACGCGACCGATGTTGGTCAAGGGTAACCGACGTCGGTTAGGTCGGGTTTGTTATAAAAATAAAAAATCCACATTTTTTTGTTATTTAGTTGTCTTTTAACTAATTGAGAAAATGAAAAAAGAGAGAGAAAGAGAGAAAAGTGGTCAGATGGAATGGAGCATTGAGTTAGCAGTTTGAACGACGGGTGATCGGTTGGTGAGAAGCAGGTCCACAGGATCAGTGCAAGGGATTTAATTGGGTAGAGGTTTCGGGGAGTGATTTGGTGATGGAGGAGGCTGGAGAGGGATTAGGCGGGCCACCGGTGTAGCGGCTAGACATGCCATCGCAATGATGACAATGTGATGAGCTAAGCACCCTACTTTATGTGTATTTGAGTAGATAGAGTAGGGGATTAGGAAATTGTTTATTGTAGTGGTTGTTTTTTTTGTTTTGTTTTTATTTTTGTGGGTGGGGATGGATTAAATTTGGGAATGGGAAAATAGTGGGTAAAAATATGAATGGCGAGGGTAAGAAACGGGATAGGGGGGATGGGTGGAGGTCCAAGGGTAGTTTAGGTCATTGTAGGTAGGTAAAATGGGTAAGGGGAAGGTTTTTTAGAAAAGGGGGTTTTTGGGAAGTCACGGGTTTTACTGCGACAGTGACTGGCATCGGTCAAGTTTGGCTGGTGTCAGTAAGGGTGAACTGGTATCGGTCACCAAACAGGTGACCGATGCCAGTTAAGGGGTAACCGGGGTTGGTAAAGATGAACTGGTACCGGTCAAGTTATTGGGAACAAGGGTCCAAAAGTGATGTGGTCTAGGTGGTTGAGATGGGTAGGGTGAAAATAGGGTGTAGGAAAATGATAATTGGTAAATATGGATATGATAAATGTAGATTAATGTTTTGTTTATATTGGATGCAGGGGAGAGCGCAACTACATATGCAGGATAGAGTTCCACCTCTACTGGTGACAGTACGTGGTGCAACGACCCCAGAGGATCTGTAGCATGTGGAGGTAGTTGGCTTGAGTAGGGTTTATCGCTATCAGCATGTAGTCCATATGTGGGATTCCCCTCATATAGGAATATGCACGAGGAGCTAGCTGAGCTTCAACTAGAGAGATGGATATAGGGTCGCCGTGCCAGGGAGTATGAGATGATCCTGGTGGATAGAGTCCAGTGGAAATTTGGGCTAGTACAGGACATACCTCTGCCCTTCCCACAGTACCAGAGAGATGACGTGGAGAGGCCCTTACCTCTACCATAGCTGATAGTGTCCACAGGGTAGGAGGAGTAGGAAATGGACCGGTTGATAGATGACACTGGGTGTATAGATAGGTACAGACAGTGGTGGGCGGCTCACTTACGAGCCATACTGCCCAGACCGGGGTAGCTGGATTTAGCCACCATCACATTGCAGAGAGACACCCTACAGGGGCAGGTGACTACTCTCATTACCTAGTTGGGTATACTGCAAACATAGCTGGAGAGCTTTGAGGTAGAGGTAGCAGAGCTACATGTACAGGTGGCTAGTCTGCAGGCCCAAATGGCTGATGGATGAGATGGAGATGGAGAGGAGGGTGATGGTTAGGTGACGGCCTTATAGGCTTAGGTGACAGGTTTATAGGGCCAGTTGGCCACAACCTAGGCACAGATTGGGGTCTTACAGGCCTAGATACAGGCACAGGGGTAGGGGGAACCACCACAGGCACTGGGACCGGGTCCTAGTTCACAGGCAGGAGTAGGGCAGGGTCCCGCAGGATAAGTATAGGGGCTGAGACCTATGGGACCACCACAGACCATGCTTGTATCCAGGTTACTGGATGCCCTAGGTGAGGTTAGATATTACTAGGACCAGTTGATGGTGGTTGGGATAGACTTCATATCCTATGCCAAGTACATGGCACAACAGGCATCCAGTGAGAGGATGAGATCCCACACTCATAGTGTGGAGAGCACAGGGGGTCAGCAAGCTCTGAGGCTAGATCAGGCAGAGGCTACTAGCGCACAGAGATTAGCTCCAATTGAGGCACTAGTAGGGACCCAGGAGGCCAAGGGTACAGGTGATACAAAGATGGAGGTCATCCGCCAAGATGTTTGATATGTGGTCACCTAGTTTTTGGTGTATGATAGTCTTTTTGTGATTTATACCAGCCTGCGTCCCGAGAGATAGTTGTATTTTTGATCACATACCAACCTACATGCCAAAGACATTGAGGATGTATGAGAGGTTTTGTATATTTTGAGCATATACCAGCCTGCGTGCCGAAGAGATTTTGTATTGATTCATTATTTTATTATATATATGAGACCGGCCTGCGTGCCGATGACATTTTGTATTATGTATCGGCCTGCGTGCCGATGATTTTGAGATGATGGACATGAGGAGATAGCCATGTATATTATATTGAGATACACAGTTATTTATATGATGAGATACATGCTATTTCTAGATTTTTTGATGTGTTGATGAGATTTTGATTTTTTTTTGATATGGATGGAAATTAGGTGAGTTAGGCATGATGGAGTCAGGTTGGTATAGGCATGGATTGAGTCAGGTTGGTTTAGGAATGGATTGAGTCACGTTTGTTAGGCATGGATCGAGTCAGGTTGGTACAG
The DNA here is from genome assembly GCA_019776745.2 of Taxus chinensis. Taxonomy (NCBI): domain Eukaryota; kingdom Viridiplantae; phylum Streptophyta; class Pinopsida; order Cupressales; family Taxaceae; genus Taxus; species Taxus chinensis. Next base: position 41,787,857 of record CM034149.1, on the reverse strand, counting down.
GCATGGATCGAGTCAAGTTGGTTTAGGCATGGATCGAGTCAGGTTTGCTAGGTATGATTGAGATCAAAGTTGGTGAAGTTATGATTCATTATTTTGTGAAATTAATGATACTATGGGTCGTATGTGAGATGTGGTCTAATATATGTATAGTGATGATAAAGAAATGGTAGGCGTAATAAATGTATGTTGTGATAAGGATTAAAATATGAAGCAACTTGTTACGTATTTGGTTACATTTCCAATTTGGGATAGAAAAGGGAAACTAAGTGAGGTGTGATGTAATGTGGAACATGGAAGATGAATTTTTTAGGGTAGAGAATGGCTGAGCTAACCTCTAATGGACCCACGCCCTTGGAGTGCTACCTACATAGTCCCGGTGAAAAGGGACCTCATGCCGATGCAGTTCTCCCATGAGCTAGGGAAGAATATGAGGAGGTATGAAAATGAGTTAGTAGGTTTTAAGCATGGTGTGGGTTTAGGTTTGTTAGGTGTGGGTGGATTATAGGTAAAGTGATGTAGGTGGGGTTAACTGTGGCGAAAGAAGAATATTACCCCCAAAGGTAAGCATCGAGGACCAAGTCCTATATAAGGTAATCAAAATGTAAACAAAGACAGTGAAAAGATAAGAGGGGGCAACAAAGCCACCTAATTGGTTAGGATTATATTGAGTAGATCATACCTTGGAAGAGGTGATGAACATAAGACCTTAAAGACATTACATGAGTGATTGTTCTATGGTGAAAAGTAGTCACATGATCACCAAATGTCTAAGTTCTAAGAAGTCCCTTGAGGCAGTAGGAAATGGGAGTGGGAATGGTAATAAGGGTGAAAGGTAAGTAATTTTTATATGGTATAGGTAGCATGTGCGTCGGGCAAGAGATCCTAGGTCACAATGGGCAAGTCCATGACTAAAAGGTTTGTTGTTTTGACTTATAGTTGAGATAGACTAATCGATGTGGGAAGTCTATATGGGATGAAGAAAATGTAACTCCTTGAGGTCTTCACGAAGTTGATCAATGCGGGAAGCTTTGGTTGCTCTCGTCATTTTTTTTAAAGAGCTTTACATAGCTGTCCTTCGAGGAAGTAGTATATTTATAGGAGCCATTGTCGAGAGGAAGATGTCCTTTTGAGGGAGTCATCTTTTGAGTGGAAGTTTGACTCAAGGAGTTATATCCCAGGTGAGGGATTCAAAGTCATGAAAAAGACCAAGGTGAGGATATGAATCTCGTGCAAAAGGCAAGGTGAAACAACCATGAGATCTCATCTAAAGGTAGATGAAAAGTATCCATAAGAATCATGCTATGTGTAGCGCCATGGTACACATATTCAAGAGAAGATAACAAGTGATGGGTACTCACATGATTCTTGTTTAATCGTTGGTTAGGTGTATGAAGTGGATAGCACTCAAGGGACGAGCATGGAAAGAGACAAAGGGTGAGGTAGGACTTAGAAGTCAACATTAGAATGGTCGAAGATACAAGGCGTTAAGTGGCTCAGGTTCGGGTTTACCATTGAGTGAAGACAAACGATAAGCACCTGATCCATAGGTATGAGTCACGATGTATGGTCCAAGCCAATTAGGAGAAAATTTGCTCCGTTTGCTTTTTTCTGCTTTAGTTACATGTTGATTTTCTTTCAAGACAAGGTCACCAACTTGGAAGGTTTGTGCATGGACACGTTTGTCGTAGGCACATTTGATATATTTTTGGTAAAATTGAAGGTGATCCAGAGCGTTAAGATGACGTTCGTCTAATAACTCCAGTTGTGCTAAACGGTCCTGAAAAAAGTCATCATCATTGAGCATGTCATGGAGAGAAATGCAGAGCGAGGGAATCTGGACTTTGAGAGGCAGGATTGCCTTGGTACCATAGACAAGAGAAAATGGTGTGGCAGTAGTGGAGGTGTGAATACTAGTGCGGTATGCCCACAGGGAAAAAAGAATGTGCATATGCCAATCCTTCCTCGTATCATTAACCACTTTCATAAGATTTTTTTTTAAGGTTTTGTTAGTGGATTCAGATTGGCTGTTGGTTTGTGGGTAATAAGGTGATGAAAATATAAGCTGAATGTTAAAGGCGTTGCAATTTTTTTGCAATGTTTTGTTTTTGAATTGTTTTCCATTATCCGTGATGAGGCGATAAGGAACACCAAAGTGAAAAATGATGTGATGTATGATAAACTCGCGTATTTTCTCATATTTCGTGGAGATGAGTGGTATGGATTCCACCCATTTTTTAAGTATTCAGTAGTGGTGATGATCCATTGATGGCATTGGAAAGAATGGGGATTGATCTCTTCGACAAGATCCAAACCCCATTGAGAGAAGGGTCAAAGGTCACATGCGACCTATAAGGCGTGACTAGGTGTATGATGAAGATTGAAATGTTGTTGGCATTTGACACAACGTTTGACATATTCATAACAATCATGGTTAAGGGTTGACCAGTAATAGCCCAGGAGAAGAATACGCTCAGTAATAGAAAGGCCAATGAAGTGACCTCCACATATGCTGTCATGAACTTCCTTAATGGTATAAGGAATTTCAGAACTTGTGAGGCATCGTAAGAGAATACCATCAAAGCCGTGCTTATAGAGGAGCCCCCCTAGGATGACGTAACAAGATACCTTTTTAAGGAAGGTGTGTTGTCCGTTACGGGTGAGATCAGGAGGTAAGATGGAGAGAGAAAGGTAGTCGGAGTATTGTTTGTACCAAAGGTCACTTGGGTCCGAGGTAGTGGTTTTGATAGAGTAAACCTCGCGTGGTAAATAAGAAGGTTATTGGAGTCATTGTATGGTGACAAAGATTTTAGAATTGGCAGGTGAAGTAGGTATTTGAGAAGCCAAATAGGCCATGGTATCCAAAAATTTGTTAGTTGAACGTGGGATGTTTTGAAGGGTGTAATGGTCAAAGGTGGTCAAAATTACATCTACACGATGTTTATACTTCTGAAGCATCTCGTTACAACATTAGTATATACCATTGACTTGTGTTACGACCAATTGAGAATCACTAAAGATGTTGATTGATTTGACATCTAGGGCATAGGTGGCTTGAAGACATAATACGAGTGCTTCGTATTCGGTGATATTGTTTGTGCATTAAAAATTGAGTTTAAAAGACAAAGGCATGGACTCACCATCAAGTGGAATGAGGATAATACCAGCCCCACCCCCACGATAACACTTTGAACCATCGAAGAAAAGTGTCATTTGGTAAGGGGGTTCATCCAGGGAAAGGGTAGCAATCAAATCATTTGGAAAGTCAAAATTTGAGGGTTGATCGCCGGAAATAGGTGCATCGTCCAATTGGTCGGTGATAGCTTGGCCCTTGATGGAATTTTGATGAATGAATTCGAGGTCAAGATCAGCTAAAAGCATAAGCCATCATGCGGCACGCTGATTTTGATAAGGTTTGGTGTACATGAAGTGTAAGGGGTCAGTGTTGGTCACAACATAGGTTTTTTGGTTGAGTAGGTAATGAAGGAGTTTGGTGGCAACAAAAACTAAGGCTAAGAAAAGTTTTTCGGGGTGGGTGTATCCGGTTTCATAGTCCAAAAGAGTATGGCTTATGTAATAAACTACCTGCTCCCTGTGTTGTTCATCACGATGAGCGAGCATGGCTCCCAAGGAATGATTAGTAGCTGAGATATATAGGTAAAAAGGTTGATCGTCTTTAGGTGGGATGAGTACGGGTGGTTGGAGAAGGTATTGTTTTAAGGCCTCAAAAGCTTTGTGGCAGTCATCATCCCATTTAAAGGAGACATCCTTCTTGAGCAGATGATGAAATGGTTGGCACCGATCTGATAATTGTGAAATGAAACAACGAATAGACTGCAACTTACCTTGTAGGCTACGGAGTTTTCTAAGGTTAGTGGGCAGAGGCATTTCGAGAATGGCCTTGACTTTAGCAGGGTCAACTTCTATACCACATAGGGAAACAATAAATCCCAAGAGTTTTCCTGAGAGGACCACGAAGACGCACTTCTTAGGCTGAAGGTGAACATAATATTTAATGAGGCGGTCAAAAATGGTTTTTGGGATGGCAAGGTGTTCGGAGTGGCGCTTAGATTTAGCCAAGAGATCATCCAAATAATCTTCCAATATGTGATGCATGATGTCATGGAAGATATAAGTCATAGCCCACTGATACGTGGCATCAACGTTTTTAAGGCCGAAAGGCATGACTCGATAGCAGAAGGTCCCCCCAAGGGGTGATGAATGAGGTCTTGTGCTGATCCTCTGGGGCAAGAAGGATTTGGTTATAACCCAAGAAGCCATCCATGAGTGATAGCATCTCATGGCCAGTGGTAAGGTTAACTAGCTGGTCAATACCAGGTAAGGGAAAGTCATCTTTCAGACATGCTAGGTTGAGGTCATGGAAGTCCATGCAAATACAGAGTCCCCTTGTCACCTTAGTGATAGGGAAAATGTTAGAAATCCAATGAGGATAATCAATGGGTAAGATGAAGGAAAAAGAAAGAAGGCATTGAAGTTCTTCTTTGACAAGAAGGGCAATGCGAGGGTGCATTTTCCTCAGCTTTTGTTTGATGGGTTTGGCATCTGGGAATGGTTACGATATTGTGGACCACTATGGTGGGGTCAATACCGGGCATGTCTGCGTAAGACCAAGTGAAAGCGTGGTTATGATCTCTGAGAAAAGAAGTGATGGCTTCCTGTTCAGTAGCATCTAAAGATTGACCGATCTTTAGGATGTGTTGGTTGTCTTGAGTATGAATGTTTATCTCGATAGTCGATTCATTCAACATGGTTTGCATCTCAGAAGGTAACGAACGATGAATATATGAGTCTTCTACACCAAGGTAGGTGAGTATAGATTCATCATCCTGACATTGAACAATGTTAATTGAAGGTGTATCGTCATCGATCATTTCAGGATACAGGAAGGGAAGAGTGGAAGGGGTCTTGCCCTCGCATTGACAAGTCAGAGGCCCCAAGAAAATGGTGTTTATGAAAAAAAAGTTAGGAGGGATAGATTCAGGATCCATCGACTCCTTCGGTGAAGGTGGTGATGAAGGCAGAGCGGGTGAAGAAGGTGGAGAAGGGCTGATGTCCTTAATGATGAGTTCAATGAGATGGGCCAATGTTTGGTAGGTGGTTCTGATGGAAAGAATCGATACCACTATGGTTGTTATGTTTGGGTAGGTGGTACATGGAATAATGGTATGGTGACCTTGCTCATATCAAAGTTGGCTTCAAAACCAAAACCCTTCCAAGGCCTTGCACATCGGTGTAGGAAGGTGTGGGCAAAACGGTGATTTTTGGTAAGTGATTGGAAGTCTGAGCGGCGGTAATGGGTGAGTTTGTGACGATGGTTCGGGTGTGTAAGTGGTAGTATCTAGTCCCCCATAGGTGAGACGTGGTATGAAGGTGAGGAGGACCATAGTCTTTGGAAGAGGAGGAGCATTCTCTTATGGTGATTGCTAACGTGGGTTTTGGTGAAGGCTTCCGTACTCTTGTGGACGTGTAAGGAATGTGTTGACACTATATAGGCGGTAGATTCCCCTTCTTAGAGTGAGGTGTTGGGTGTATGACCTTCCAAGGGATCAGTGGTTGGTATGTAGGTAGCTGGGATAACAGAGGTGATGTGTCGGAGGTGTGGGTCGTGCAGGAGGTGTAAGGGACAGAGATTGAACTATAGTGGGTAGTGAAGGAATTGCTGAAGGTATTGGAGGTATGGGTTGTAAAGATGCTGTGGGTGTGGGTGTAAGTCGTGTTGGGTGCTTGGGTGTATTAAAGGTTTGCAAGGAAGGAATGGGCTGTTGTGTTTTTGGTTTATTGATGGGTGGAGGTTAATTGGCCATGTTGTGAAGATGAGGTCCTAAAGAAGACGGGATAGGTGTAGGTGTGATTGGCACAGCCGGGGTATGAGTTCTACGGGTTTGGTGCTTATGTTTGGGTGTCAGAGTAGGTGTGGTGTTGACTTTGGAGGATGTAGCTAAATCTAGTTTGATAGGTGGATGAGTAAGGCTGGTGGTTGGGGTGACCCCTAAAGTGGTAATAGGTTTAGTCAATGAAGATGCCATAGGTGTGGGTTCAAGTTTAGATATAGGTTGGGTTATGGGTAAGGGTGTATGTTGAGTTATGATGGGTGTCATGGAAGGAATGGTGATAGAGGTGGTTGTATTTGGTTCAATTGGTCGGAATACTTTTGGGTAGATAGTGGAAGTATCAGTAAGTGACATCTGCATTTGTGTTGAGACTAAAAGCAGAAGACACCCCCATAGTAAAGCCCTATCCACATAATCTAAGTGATCAGCCAAATGTGAGAACGACATGTCTGTAGGTGGAGTTGATGAGGACCTAATGGTAATTCTTGTAAAATGCATTTTAGAGACGGGGAATTGGCTAGCTTTAGCTTCTGTGGGTAAGAGAGCCAAAAGTAGGTCTGCAGGATCTTGGGTAGCTAATGGAGAATGTTTACCAAGAGGAAAAGGTATTTCAACTGGGACTATGATGGGTGGAGGAGATGATGGGTGCTCCTCTGTAGGTGGAGGAATGGATAGGTGCTCCTTTGTGGGTGGAGGAGATGATGGGTGCTCCTCTATGGGTGGAGGAGGTAATGTGGGTATCAGTTCTATAAGTGGAGAAGCTAAAGGTGAAATGGTCTCGATGTTAGCCGAAGACTCCTCCGTAGGTGATGAAGGGGATGAAAGGTGTTCCTTTATGGTTGGAGGAATAGGTGTGGTGGGTTCCAATGCAAAATAAGGATTCTGGGTTAGGATTTCCTCTATGGAAGGAATGTGAGGTAATTGGGTAACAATGGATGCGTCACTAAAAATAGTGTGGACCTCGTGGGTATGGGTATCATGAGTTGAGGTCTCACCAGTTTGATCTGACAAGGGGGCATGGTTGGGAAATGGTTTCTTGAAGATGTGTAGGTTTTGGTTGGCAGGTGCGTTAGGATTATCCACAGTTAACTCGCCTTTCTCAAGCATTTCTTGGACAATATTTTGAAAGTGATGTAATTTCCGTCACTATGACCCTTTACTCGATGATAGTTATAGAAGTCATGTTCTTTATACCATGCAGGCATGGGGCGAGCAGGGTCAAAACTAGTGTGTGGTTTTATAGGTGGAAGGGTGATGGCTCCAGCTTTGATAAGATTTTCTAAGATAGAAGAGTAAGGTTCCCCAATTGGGGTGTATTTCTGTTGTTCTCGTCTGAATTGAAAAGTCTAGATGGGTGAGAGATTAGATGAGGGGGTAGCCTGATTTGACGGATGAGCTGGGCTAGCCTTGAGTACCACTGCATTAGTGGTGCCCTTAGCTTTTGAATAATTATTTTGTGGTTTGGAAGAAGAAGAGGTATCATTCAACTTGAATGTCGAATTCTTATTGCGTAATTGGATTTTCTTCTCTTTGATGGCCCGAATCTCTAACTTTCGTGCCATAGTGAATGCTTCATCGAATGTTCGGAAGGTTTGGACCTACAAGGTCGGTGAGATATGTCTAGCACAAGCCCGTGTGAAGAGTTTGATGAGTTCTGTTTGCGGCAGTTGGAAGGTGAGTTGATTGATCAAGCTACGCCAACGAGCGACAAAATCTATGATAGATTCATCTTCATACTGACGCGTGGAGTATAGGTCGGTCATAGTAACCTTCTTGATGATATTGATAGAGAAATGATCCAAGAAGGCTTGGGCTACCTGATTGAATGAGAATATAGAGTGTCTAGGTAACCCACTATACCAATCTAATGCAGGTCTAGTTAGAGACATGGGAAAGGTTCACAATAGCAAAGCATCATCGTGAGCGATTAGATAACACCCATGTTTGAACGATTGAAAATGCTACTGCGGGTCTTCTTTGCTATTGAAATGATTGAATTTAGGAATTTCCCAATGCACAGGGTATGGGCGGATAGGAATGGATGGGTGGATGGGATCGTTGCAAATCTCATCGTAGGTGAGAGTGTTGTGGGAGCCGGAAACCAATGCCTCCAATGTCTGCATCTTATCCAACATTAATTTGATTAGGTCATTGGTAGGTTGCGATGATTGGGTGCCTCCTGTAGTGTGAGAGGGTTGGTTTTGGGCATATAATGGGGGTGGCACTCCAATGTATGGTGCTGCCATGTAGGTTGATTGAGAAGAAGGTAGTGAAACAGGGGGTACGTACCCTAAGTGAATAATAGATGAAATGGGAGGCTGTTGATAGTATGTATATGGAGGTGGAAGGGTCGTGGTAACCCTAATGGCAATCAGGGATAATAATTGTGGAATAGAAAGGACCATGTTCTGAAAAGGGGTAGGGGTCATAGACACCAGAGGTGGTAGCGTAGCTACGGGTATGTGTGAGATATTAGGGGCAGATGAGGTTGTGTTTTGGGTAGTTGTCGAAGGTATGGTGGATATGGCGGGTGCCACGGAGGTGGCAGATGTGGCAGTCATAGCAGGTATAGGACCTAGCTGTGAAACAACCGGGGGTAAAGTAGATGCGGGCAACACAGAGCCAGATGGGGCCGATGCAAGAGTGGGAGTGAGAGTCAAGGGGATAGATACAGGCATGCCGTATATCAATTGACCCAAGGCATCTTGAGTGGACGAGTGGGAAAGGTAAAACTGCAAAGCGGTAGGGTTTTGGTCAAGGAGTTGTGCGAACTCCTCATCTCCTGTAGCGATAGTGATAGGTTGGATGGGATCCATGACTGGTGATAAAATGGAAGGTGGTGAGGGACTAGGTGGGAGTGGTTGATAACTAGCATGAAATATGAGTGCACTTGCTTGTCTTCGGGTCAGCACCATGTGAACCAGTACTGATCAGGTAGGGTTGCTTCTCTATAAATGACACAGAAAAATAGTAGGAATAGGTGAATCTGACGGTAAAAAGTGGATTAGGTACCAAATGTTGGTGGGAAAGTGAAACAGGCTAACCGATGCCCGTTAGGGAAAACCGACGCCAGTTAGGGGTAACCACTGTCGGTCACTGTAGAAAATGGACAGTGAGTGAAAAATAAGGTATAAGGTCAAATCTGACAGGTATGCCTGAATCTGATGAGGTTTATAACGTCAATGGGAATGATAACAATGACAAGGACTATGAAAAGTGGAAGAAGGTGAATAAATAGCAAGGATAAAGATGAATAAATGTCCCTTTGAGTAGGTTACCAAAAGGACCTGGAACCGACGCCGGTTGGGTATAATCGATGACGGTAAGAGGGTAACTGACGATGGTCACTGGACCGACACCGGTCACTATGAAATTGAAATAGTGATGAAAGAATAGTGGTTGTGAATTAAAATTTGATGTGGAATCAGACCCAGAATTCTGAGAATGATGGGAATATGGTCCAGGCACACTCAGGTGAAGTTGGAATACACTAGTTGTGATGAGGAGTGTGCAAGGATGAACAAGAAAAATGAAGAACATGATCTCTCACCTCAAAATGCAAGCCAAGCAGAAACACTAAGAAAAATCTGATCCTAGGAGTGCCTTTTCTATTATGTTTGTTTATCTTATGCTAATTAAGGATTGACACATGAACTGTGAAATAGATTTTTTTGGTGAGGATGGCTTCCTACGAAGAAGGAGATCTAAAAGGTGAGGTTTCAGGTATGTTATGGTGGGGGCTAGCCTAGCTCTGAAGTATGACTCGATAGAGCAGCGAGCTGGGTGCCCACTGTGCCATGATCATGTGATCACCTACAGCTTCTTCTAGGTAAGATGTTGTTTAAGAATGTGTGTATTTTCAATTTTTGTGAGGTTTGGTAAGACTCAGAGAGAGAGAAAGAGAAAGAAAGTGCTTTCTACGGTTCGTTTGTCAACCATCAGCTGGTCATGACTTCCAGCGTATAGGTTTCCCATAATTAATGTGAGCTAATGTGATAAATCAGAATGTAATGCACTTATTTTTGAAGCCCAAATTGAAGTGTGAAGTTGGATGACACAAAAAGATGAAGAGGAAGAGGGATGCTCTTTCACTACAATGCAGAAAACACGAAGAAATGGTTCTTTTTAATTACACCAAAAGAAAGGTTTCCTTTAGAGAAAATAGAAAGAAAAGGTGGGTTACCAAGGAAGAAAATTAATGTGTATGCTTTTCCGAAGGGAAACAAACACACAACTTTTCCTAGGAATGAATAAAATGCAAGGAACCCTGGATGGGTCCCATCGGGTGTGCCAAAATGTTTCACCTGATTCTTAGATGTTTCTTTGAAGTATTGATGAAACAGATAGGGTAACGGGCATAGGAGGAATACCTGTTCAAATGTTGGTTGATGGGTTGTTGCGCGCGTATGACTTCTGAATCCACAGCTGATTGTGAGAGCTTCCTTTTGGCTAGGAGGAACTACCTGTAATGAAAAGCAAGACCACCAGAAAGAGTTAAACAATATATGCAGTGAACTACCTAGCGTGTGCTAGATCTGGGAAGTGTGATACTTCCTAGGCGGTTGTTAGTTTATTGTTTTTAAAAAATTAATGTGGGAAATGAAATAAATCCTATTGTACTTCAAAATGATATAGGTATCTCACTTAAACACAATAAGAAAGATCTGATCTAACATGCTAGGTTAGAATAGGATCCGAAGGTCAAATAACTGGTTATGGATCTCTATAGGTCTGACAGAGGTCTCAGGTAGATCACGGGTGAATGAGGGTGATGTTGAATTAGGTGGATAGGTCACTGTTGTGGGTTGTATGGGAAAATATAGAAATCGATGCCGGTTAAGGGTGATCGACGGTGGTTGGGTGTAACCGGCATCGGTTACTATGGAAAACTGGGAATGCCACAGAATGAGTTTTGGGTCTCCTTTGTGATTGCACAAAGGACTTTGGTTGGTCGGAATGAGGTATTTGGTAGCTTGGGTGAGATTTAGCGAGGTTTTAATGGGTATATGGAGGGGGAGTGTTGAAGGAGATCAATGGGTGCCTAGGTAAACAATAGGTGGTAATATAATAACGAAATGAAATGAACCAGAGAAGTATAACATTTTACTTACTTGGATTCTGGTCATATGGACGCCTGTGAATGAGGGATGGAGGTGCTGGTAAGAGGTTGAAGGCTGCAGATGATCACCAATCGTAGGAAAGCTTCTGCATGGGCTGCATGAGCATTCCTATTTCTTGGTTAGATTAGATCATCACTAGGGTGAGTGCTAAATGGTTGTGCAAAAGAAAATGCTTGATCTCCTTCCTTACATGCGTGTTCTCACTAAAATTCACTCTCAGAAGATGCGATATCTCTCTGGAATGTGCTAATGTTTGCCAAATTTTTCCAATCTTTGCCAACCTTGAAAATAAGGTTGTTTTGGGGGTTAAAAGGGTAACCGACGGTGGTTCTGGCCTAACCGGTGATGGTTAGGGGTAACCAACGTCGGTCAAGGTGGGATTTCCTAGGTTTACTAAACTAAGGAGATCCTCTTGATTTTCTCGGATCTCATGTCATTAACCCATGGATTAAACTGGAAGCTTCTTGTAAGCATGTGGGAATGTGGTTAGAGAGAATGTAGGCATTGATCTTTAGGGTTTGGGTAAGTCTTAGTTAGTTATGGCAACTTACTAAGAATAGGTCTTAGGGTGAGTTGGCTTGATGAGATGTCTAGGTGAGGTGTATGTGTGAATATTATTTAAATTAAGATATTTAAATAATAAATATGGTGAGGATAATGAATTAATTTAATTAGATTAATTAAATTAATATTAGTGAGGTGAAGAGGGCCATGGCTAGGTGAATGTGATGAAGGGTGCTTATTTGTCGAGGGACCAAAGGGGAGTGTGACCTAATTTTAGTGTCTATACCATCTACCAAAGTAAATCTTCTGATGTAAAAATGCTGTTAAATGGAGAACTTAGCTTCTCCTTGCACTAGTGAAGGAAACTATTTGGGTATTCTCCATTCATCCCTGAATGCGTCATGCATCCGCTTATACAATTTTTCTAGGCACGCCTTATGAACATCCATCATGGTGTCACATGTATACTATTCAAAACTCTTTGCAGGGGAGGGCTTCTCATCTGGGTATTCCGAAACAAACTTATCCATCCCATCGAGCACTCATATCTCTGAAAATAAAATGGTGAGGAGGACATTACTAAACATGATCTTCTCTCCATCACGCACGGTGTATATGCTATCCTCTATAATGAAAGTTGAGAGGTTATAGATGGTTCCCTCTGAGATCTTGCGACACACATTCAACCATGCCTTATTGATCTGTGTTCATATGTCTTGCCCATTCAAATTTATCACCAAGCTCGTAGCCATCCTCATCACCAGGTTAGTAATTACAGAAATGTCAAAGTCGCGCGAACCCTTCTTGTAGTCAAAAGTCTCAATAGTCTTGTTAATGGCTTAATTTTATTCCAAATCATCATCTAATGAATCTCCTTCACAGATAAGGCCAGTGTACTTAGAAAGTAGCTGGGGGGTTATGCACATCCTCTAACTAGCAAAATATAAGTGGTCTTCATGCACATGCGATATCAACCATTGGTATAATCATTCGGGCTTGCTGAAATAGGGAAATTCATAGAGTTACAACAACCCAACCTTCTCCATTTTTACCTTTATCTCATCATCATAGATGGGCATTTCATCTGGTGTCCTATTCTCTGTAGGGTGAACCAATTCTAGTGTCATTTCATTCTCTGTGGTGCTCATTCAATGGTTGTAATCACTAATGGCCATCTTCCTGATGTGAGACACCCATTCTTTACCAAGTAATACACCATATAGTACTGCATTTCCATATACCATTCTTCATTGAAACTGGTAGAGACAACTTGTTTCCCCTTGCCCTTACACTTCTTCAGTGAAACATTTGCTACTTTCCTTGGTGCCCTTCCTTTGTCGGGTCCTTAAACTTCTTCCTTTCTCCTGATAATGGCCCTACTCAACTTTGTGGCTCTACTCCTTTGAATAAATTCCTTCAAACCCTGTGCCCTAGCTATGAAACCATAACCTGGAAAACCCTTTTTCCACGAGACCATGTAACACCTATGGGATTTTTCCACACAACCTTCTCCACTTACGCCCATGTACTTCTTTCCACTTTGGTTCACTGATCAAACTAGTTATGCATGCAAATACTCACAACTCTTCTCAAAATTTCTTTGCAAGGATTCCCTAGTTCACGAGAGCTCTTTGATAACTTAAAACACAAGGTAGAAAATAACACACCCTCGATCTTCTATTTATAACTTTTGATTTTCTCTGCAATAAATGCCATGCCACCTACCAATTTTCTTTCGTAATAAAGGTGGTTTTTAATAATTCAATGCCAACCTTCAGTGCTTTTCCTCCGTGCTCAATCCTATGCAAACACTTTCGCAACCTTTTGGTGTGCAACTACCTCGACCATAGAGTTCTTCACACTTTCTCCCGCACCAAAGTCAATTCTTCTTCAATGTCTTGGACTAAGTTACCTTCTCCACTTACACCCATGTACTTCTTTCCACTCTGGTTCACTGATCAAACTAGTGTGCAGGGCATAGCCCCTCTTTGAGTTAGCAAAGTGAAACTAGTTTGTCGCTATTCTACCAGTAGGAATCTTGTGCAAATCTCACAAATTCTGCCTTCGGGGGTTTGGGATCTCATCCCAGTAGGTTTATTTCCGACTGTGAAGAGAAAGGAATGAAAGAGGAGATGAAGAAAAAGTCAGATCCGAAGGAAGAAAAGAAATGAATTCCAAAGCAGAAAGGTCGGAAGGTTTATGTTTTGGGATTTGTAGTAAACAAAGCCAAACCTACTTGCATAAACGAGCAAAGCAATACTGATGATGAATAAATGACAGTAAAAAAAAAAGCAGATCCAACAGAATAAACACACAGATCTGACATAAGAAAGATCTAATGCAAATAATACATGTATTTAGCACAAAGTCTAAATATTGTATTAATATTTCAGTCTGTTACAAAAATCTCAAAGTCTTTTCTTATCACTCCTATTTTTCATCTGAAAGATATTCACTCATCCCAATACAACAAGTATTGGGGTATTTATAGAAGAAGGAGAGAAAAGAAGGCAAAAAGGAGCCAACCACTTATTTACAAAGATATTTACAAAATATCTATAAGTCATGTTGACTTTTGACAACTTGATGGATGACATCATCCCATGGTGCAACATGATGATGTCATCATTTGTGCCAACATACTCCAGATATTTCCAAAAAGAAAGTCGAAGAAGAGAGAGAGAGAAGAATAAAAGAAGAAGCTATTCGTCATCGTCATCCTACGGCCGAAAGGGAGTAGCCTGCTTTTTGCTGGTCAGGTGACGAGATGTGGAATTGAGAGCGGTATTCCATGAACTTGCTGATCATGGGCCCTAGTTGATCCTGGGAAGGATCCTTGTGTCACTCACTGATCTCCTCGCAAGTCTCCCGCTCATCTATGAGCTTCTCTGGGAGTTTGGAATAGTCTTTCTCCGCTTCTATGAGGAACCCAATGAAGTCCCGACAGGCCAGCAGGTTTATTGATAGACTCTGCATCAAAAGTGACCTCTGGCCCCATCCCTCGTAGAAATGATCTCCTTAAAGATCTGGATGGTTCCATCAACTTTTCTTATGGCGAAGGAAGGAGTAAGCAACACTGGAGACATGTTGAGAACAATTTGTTCCATTTAGTGCATCACATCCAGGGATTCTTCCTTCAGCTTATCTATCTTTTCAAGGACAAATTCTAGTTGATCCACTCGGTAATCTAGAGTGGACATGACTTTGTTGAGGGCCCTAGGATGGCTGAAGACGTCGAACTTGACCAGATCTTCGACTGAACAGTCAAACATTTGTTGAAAGGTCTCGTGCTGCAGTCTAGCATGTTCCAGCTCTTCCGATATGGGTCCTGCTAACACTTGGAGCTCTTTATTCACCTTGTTGATGCTCAAATACAAATCAGAGAACTTGGCGATCACTTTTTCACTGTCTTTGAGGATCTAGCTCCTCCAAGTGCACAAACGGCCATACCCTACTCGCCGATCTTTGCATATTCATTAATTTTCTCTTGGCTCAGAGGCTCAGGAGTCTCGGCGGCAGTTGTGGGAGGTGCACTGCCCATCTTCTGTAAGGCTTGGAGCAGATATTTATTTTGCTCTTTCAATTGCCTTTTCTCCTCTTTTGTTTCTTGAAGCTTCTTGCAGAGGGCGTCAACTGCAGAAAGGGCCTCTCCCTGAAGGCTTTCAGAAGACATCCCCATTGTGACTTGGGTCACTGTATAATCTGTCGGAGACAGATCCTTTTTATCCTTGAGAGGATTGGGGTATGTGATCTCCATTACCCTCTCTCTCGAAGAACTCTGAGAGAAGCGTGTGACTGGCTTCTGCTTCTTTGCCCCTTTGGACGGGATTATGGAAAAGTCCATCGGAGCGATGGGAACTTTCCTTTTCTACTAACTTAAGTGCTGGGAGATCCAGGCTGGACTTATGGGAGAAGGGCCGGAAAAAGAGAAGGGGGCAGCTGCAGTAGTAGAAGGGAAAAACATGGAGACACTTGGAGGCAGCATAGAGAGGGAGGCCGGAGAAGTTCCATGGGAGGAACAAATATTGCAGGCAGGGGAAGACATAGGAAGGGAAGGGAGCTCAAAGATGAGGGAAGAAATTGAAGGGGTCAGATCCGTGAGAGAAGAGAAGACAGATGAAGAAGCGAGAGGAACAGTAGAAGAAGGGGGAGAGGGACACGACCAAAGGAATGGTCACTTGAGTCACTCGAGGAGGGGAAGGAGGAGAAGAAGAGGGGACAGAAGGGACCTCGGTTATTGTAGCAGTGCTGACATCCTGAGTGGATGGGCCTATTGGAACATCTTCTTCTACTTCTTTCTCTGGAGAAGCCAGATCTTATGATCTGTTCGGGTGTTGCGGAAGGAGGACTTCAGGAGCTTCTTCTTGATTGGTGCTGGATTCACCCTCCTCTATGCTTTTTCCTTTGCCTTTAAGCTGCTATTTAGATCGAGAAGGTGCGTTACCCAATGTGGAGGTTGTGAAATCAACCCCAAGGTAGATTAATCCATTCATTCGGCACCAATGCTCTGTTCTGCGCAAAGTTTCCTTGACCCTCTCCTCAATCGTCTGAGGTGCCTTAGTTCTATCAATGGCCGCAAAAGGCCAATTGTCCCCATCTGTGTTATGATATACTTGATCTACTTCATCCTCAGTAGTTTGGAAACCTTTGGGGACAATGGCTACCCCGTATTGGATGATTTCTGCCAAGGCCAAAATGAGAATGGTCCTTTCTCTTGAGCTCAACCTCATGAATGATGTCAATGTATATGTCCTCGATCTGAGGGATGTGGATTTGATCGAGCTTAGCCCTTGGCAGACAATTCTTGGGTCGAAGGTAGGCCTAGCCGGGAAATCATGTTTCAAATTAAGCAATTCCAGCTCTGCGAACATGTCTTTTGCCTTGTGATGAGTAAGACATGTATATCTACCCACTGTGAGGGGGAAAGGAGTTCCACCCTTCTTTCTTTTGAGGCACTTCTCATGGTAGGTGATCAGCTGTCTTGACAGCTCTAGCAGAATCAACTTGGGTCCAGCATACCTTGGCAGTCTAGTTGGCTCTCCCAAGAAGTTAGCTGCCCTCAGATAAGTGAACGTGGGAAATTGGGTGAACAGGGCCCCCCATTTCTCAGTGGCTGCCACTATGCTCTTGGTCGTGCGACCGTAAGTCATATTTGGCCTCAACAGGCAGATGATGTGGTAGAAAAATACATCATTGATCTTTTTAAATTGAGAGATACTATTCTCCAGCTTCAATTTTGGGTAGTATTCATATATTTTGACTTGGGGCCAAACCCCACTCCGCATCAGGCCTGGGTAGTCCCTCTCTGAAGCTGCAGCGTAAACAACATAGGAATTCATTTAGAATCTCCCAGTTGTATTAAATTGTTGTAGCTGCTCAGAGATTGTGCTGCTTATAATTTCTACCCATTCAAAGCGTTGATCGAGCACATTCTTGTTCATGGTGTCTAAATACCGCAACATCCATTTATGGAAATAGTGGGCATCAGGAAGCCCAAAGACCCTGCTCAGGAACGTGATGGTGTCACTGAGCTCCTCCAAAAAATCACTGTGGTGAATGATTTGTGGCCAACGGGTCACTACCTTTTTGTTTTTCAAATAGACTTCATTCATCAACTGCATGCACTGATCTTCATTGTCGTCCCAGGCTTTAATACAATCCTCTCGGCTGACGGCCACAAAGTGCCGGTGATGAGGAATGCCGAGTATTATCTCAAAGTGGCGGGTAGTGAGGTTAATGACGACCTCGCCCTTGTCATTTACGACACACCTTGTGTCTTTGTTGTAGCACCGGGCAACCACCATCATGAATTCATTGTTAACGGCGCTGACTGGGATTCCTCCAGCGAAGTGCAGGGCACTTTACCTATCAGTTTGTCCATCCATGGACTTCTTGTTACCTTTCTGAGTCCTGCCCCAGAATTCCTCCATATCAATATGAACCAACTTTGAGTCTCTGATGTCCAGGTCGCATTCAGCCTGGGAGTCAGGCATTCTGACCCTCTGATACTTATATTTCATTTCTTCTTCTGTAAGCTTGGCCTTGCCTTTGGATTTGGTAGGCCTCTTGCTTGATGTTGACATATGTAACTCTGAGCTTAGTTGCTGATCTACATGAAGAAGAAGTGAGACCCAACGCAAAAAGGCTGTATTAGTCATTTGATCTTCCATTGAAGTGTTAACAGAAGAAAGAGTTAGCGATTTTGAGGCTTCAGGGTGCAGGGCGCACAGATATAGCAAATTACAGAGCTAAATAGGTAAGGCGCACAGGAAAAGGGTGTTGCACGGGTTAAATCAGCGCCAAAAGGTGCATGGCGCATAGACACTTCAGTGTGAATTTTGTAAAGGGCGCATGGAGACCTTATGTTACATAGGGACAGGACGCGCCAAAGGCGCATGTATTTTTCATGTTGCATGGAAATTTGGTGCGCCAAAGGCACATATATGGTTTATGTAACATGAAATTTTTGTGCGCCAAAGGTAACTTGGCGCGGCGCACGGAGGGTCTACACAACATGATGTTGCTGTAAGGATGGATGCGCCTATGCCTTGATAGTTTTGTACTTAGGCGCAGTTTAAGCTGATGTTGCACAGATGTAGGGTGCGCCAAAGAGGTGCATGCTTATGCAATGCAATGAATGAGGTTGGCGCACCATGGAGGGTGCAAGGTTAGCGCTTGCAGCATGCGAAGGAGGCGTTCCTTAAGGGAAAAAATGCTTTTGATGTAACAGGCATGATGGGTGTGCCATTGGCGCAGGTTTTGATCATGTTGCAGGGGTGACAGATGCGCCAAGGAAACAAACAACATTACAGCCTCTTCCAGCTATGATTTCTTCGCTGAGGGATATGCATATGGTTGAGTTCTTTTTTGCAGGGTTCATGGGTGATGAAGAGGTCTAAACCAAGATTTTTTGAGTTCAACACTTCAGGACAGAGTCCCCTTTCCCAGCAGATCTAGAAAGAGGGGGGAAAAAGCATGGTGAAAAATGGAAAGAACAGCAGCAGGTTGGGGAAAAACAAACATGATCCACCAACCAAACAAAACCATCCAACACTCAAGCAAAACCAAAGAACACAAAAATACAAGAGTGAGGACCTCTTACCAGGATATAACGATGAAAAAGCGTGAAAACGGGTCCACGGCGTGATCGAAAGCGACAGGGCAGGTACTGACAGGCTCAGAGAAAATATCACGTGATTTGCATTGTGATAATGACAGCGCAGACATGTGCCTATATATAGGCGAGGAAGTAATAAATGCAGCCACCAACTTTTCAAGTGGCGCACCAAAAGAGCTGTCGACATGAGAAAGCATGCGCCCTTTGGTGCACCAAAGCACCTGACAACAAAAAGTTATGTGCCTTTGGCGCACCGAAAGTGATGTCGACACAAGAATATGTGCGCCTTTGGCACACCGAAAAGTGGCACAACAAAAGTATTGTTGACACGAAGGCGCATGCGCCTTGACGGCGCACGCTAGGAAAGACTCAACATATCAAGGCACACCAAAAGGTCTATTGACATGAAAAACCATGCACCAAAGGATTTAAAGGGGGTGCACCAAAAGTTGATGTTACATAGTAATTCCATGCGCCTAGCCAAAAGACCAAAAATGACCAAGTTCAGAAAACCAGATTTCCCGGAAAAGGGATTTTGCAATGTTCCAAACACAAGGGATCCTTGACGAGGGATCGGAACAAAATTTTTGGTATGGTTATCAGTAAAATTGCCCTTGTCACTATGCAATCCCTTGTAGGTACCCACTTCTGATCACTCCACCACCCACCTTGTAAGGTAGTCTATGCATGTAATGATATAGCGTGAACCTATCCTTCACCACGGCTGGGGAAATAGGGATTAATGGACTTTGAATTTCCCAGGATGGCACAAAAACTTGGAATCATACAATAGAACCATTTGCCCAACCTCAAAATTTTTGTTCTTGATTTTTTTATCATGTCATGCCTTATGCCTAGATTTTTCTGTCTTCTGAATCCAGCGAACAATATCCCTCCTCTCATCTAGCTACATTAACTTATTAATCCTTTCCTCAAGCGCTTGTTCATCAGATAATCCTCCTACGTGCGCTATACATAGTGATGGTAACATGAATTCAATAGGTAACGCTACTTTGGTGCCAAAAACCAATTGAAAAGGTGTGGCATTGTTCATTCTTTCATAAGTATTTGGGTATGACCATAACACAGTAGAAACTTTATTATCCCAATCCTTTCTTCCCACATCACAAATCTTGGTTAACGTGTGATTCAGAATTTTGTAAACATGCCTCAATAGTTCCATTAGATTGGGGGTGATAAGGGGTATTATTATGGGGGGATACCATGAATTATGCCAACAAGATCCTAATTGTCTCATTCAAAAAATGAGTACCCCTATCACTTGTTAAACTTAGCCGGATATCCATATCTGCTGATAACATTTTCCCACAAGAACCTAGTTGTTGTTGCTACTATGGAATCCCTTGTAGGTGCCTCTTCTTCCCACCTCGTAAGATAATTTGTGCATGTAATGATATAGCGTGAACTAGTCCTTTGCATGGCAGGTGAAATTGGTCCTACAAAATCAATCGCCCATTTCTCAAATGGTTCTAGACTGATCTATCTGTCTCAATGGAATTTCATCTCTTCTTCCTAGGTTTGCCAAGGCACTGGAAAGTGGTCACAAGCCTTGAAATACTCAATACAATCCTTGTAAATTGTTTCCCACAGGAAACCCGCTAGAATGATTTTACGCACGGTTTCATTCCCTGCATAGTGTCCTCCTGCAATCCCACCATGTGCTTCCTCCATGATTGCAATGAATTCATGCTCTAACACACACCAGCACAAAACCTCATCGTGGCCTATCTTTTATAAGTCTTCCACTAATTAACATGTAGGGTGCAGCCCGTATGGCTAACTATTTCCTTTCCAAAGTCTTCATTCCCTCTGGTGCCACACCCGTTTTGAGAAACACAACAATATCTTCCAAGTTAGAGGGTGTGCACCGCAATCTAAACAGTTACACATCTGGCATTGTATCCTCAATGCTTTGTGCGTCCTCCCCTGAGTCAATCCTTGATAAATGGTCAGGTCCCAAATTACTCTTACCCAATTTCACGAACAACCATAAACTCAAATTCTTGAAACAACAAGACCCACCTACATATGTGCCCTTGAAAATGGGATTTTTCACCAAGTACTTTAATGCCATGTGGTCAGTGTAGAATATAAAGGGTGTTACCAACAGATATTACCTAAATTTGTGCAATGCGTAGATCATTGACAATGCCTTGTGCTCAATAGTAGTATAGTTCTGCTCTAACTGGTGTTAGCTTCCTACTAGAAAATCACAAGGGGTGGTCAATAATTCCCTCTCTAGGTTGTGCTAAGATTGGTCCAATTGCCATCCCTGAAGCATCAACATGTACATGGAATGGATTATCCTAAGAAGGAAAGCGTAATATGGGCATAATGATAAGCCTATTCTTTAATGTATCAAATGCCATTTACTGTTGCACCTCTCCCTAGTGAAATGTAATTTTGTGTTTTAGCAACTTTTCCAATCATAGTGATCTTGGCATACACCTTAATAAATTTTTGGTAATACCCCATATGCCCAAGGAATCCATGCACTATGCTCTGGCTGATAGGTTCCCCTAATCCCATAATAATGAGAAACTTTGGCAAGATCCACCAACAAGGCTTCCTTACATATGATATTCCCCAACAGGGTTCCAAATGGAGTATTAAAAACACATTTCATAATGTAGATGGATATCCTCAACTACCGATATTTTTCAAACATCAGCCTCAAATTATCACAATGATCCCTTACTAATCCATATACCATCCAATAATCAAGGTAAACTTGAAGAAACTTATGGATGAAGTCTTGAAATGCCTGCACCATAATGTGAAAAATACAACAGGCACATTCTTCAGTCCAAAAGGCATGACCATGTAGGCAAAATCTTCCCCATTCAGTGGTGAAAGTTATTCTTTTCTTGGTCCTCCTTTGAAATTCTAACTTGATGATATCCTGAGAATCCATCTATGAAAGAATAGATCTCAAACCCAGCTACTCCTTCTAGGATCTCCTCAGTGAAGGGGGTTAGAAAAGGGTCAATAACACATACCGCATTTAGATCCCTATAATCAACACAAATCCTTATCCTCCCATCCTTCTTAATGTTGATGAGCATTGGACTTATCCATTCTAATTCTTCAAAAACCTTAATGATTCCTGATGTGATCATCTTGTCAATCTCGTCCTTGACTTTGACACATAGATTTGGATTCATTCGATAAGGTATCTCTTGAGGGCACGCACCTTCCTTTTACTTGATCTTAATTTCTTCCAAGGAGTGGTGAACTCCTTTAAGCTCATAGTACCCACATGGAAATAAATCCTGAAACTCGCACAATAGATCAATGATCTTTGAAACCTCCTTCTCTGACCAGCAGTCCTTGATCGAAGCCTCCTTAGGTTCCACCTCTGAACCAATGTTAACCTTCTTAGTTTTAAAGGGTTCATAGTAGGTGTGTGCTTACTCATCAGCACTTATCCATAACCTCACGCATACCCACAGTATGGTTAACATCCAAATTTTCCACCTCTTCATCATCGATCACATAAACAAACTTTCCTTTCTTTTTTTCCATGCATGCGTGCTCAAGCTGTATCTCCTTTGATTCTTCCTCATCAAAGTGCACTTCTAATCAGGTTCACCCAATAATTCTAGTATTCTATCCTTCACCATGGCACTATCTCCCATAGTTAGGCACTTAACAACCTGCAATGCCTCATCCACTGATGGCTTAGTAATTTGATATTTGAAATCGAAGGAGATCATCCGTCAACTCCTATTAGTTTCCTGTCTAACGGCGCATCTCTGAGTGAATGTACCATGCATGTGCACAACCTTATAAGGTGGAGTACAACTTATGCACCCATAAAGAAGGTGGAAAGGCTTCTATGCCTTCCATCTAATCCTTCTCACATGCTTGGATGTGAAACGAGGTGGGTTCCTTCCCATGATAATCTTGTATGATAGTAGGTGCATTTCTCTAAACAAACATAACAGAGAATGTGATTCTCACTTTGCTCCACTCTAGAAGGTTACCGTGATGGGTCACCCACCAATGTGTTGTGGTTCCAAGCAAGGTATAGCTAAGCATCCTTCTCCTTTTGATCTCACATCTCCACTAGGTCTCCATTTCTTTTAGGAAAACATCAAGGTCAGCTCCCCCAGAATAACTTGGCAACTTCTTTCCTCCTAGGCACTTGACTGAGTGCACCTTTGTTACTCTCGTCACAGAGCCTCTTAATTGCCTTCCGACTAACTCATATGTCTTGTGCACCCAATTTTCACATGCCACAATAGTTGTATCACTTATAGATTGAACATCTTCCCACTGAATAATACCTTCTTTTGTTGGTTGCACAACCTCAGGGTCCCGAATAGTGCACACATAAATTATATCTAGGTCTTCTTCTCCTAAAGGCTCAATATATGGCATTGACTTCCCATCTATCAAAGGAATGATAACGTGTTCCTCTTTGTTCTCAAAATTTATATACCCCTTATTGAAACATAAGTCAACATTGTTCTTATAGCACCATGGGTGCCCAAGTAACGACTGGAAAGTTTTTCCACCTCAGCGAGTGCTAAGACTTTCGAAGTCTCCAGTGAATTTTGCACTCTTTGGATAGTGATAACAACATCTTGTAGAACACCAATGGGCATTGCATTTGTCTTATTAGTCATATACAACACATTTAAAGATGGCTGTAATGGGGGCCTTCCCATTTGATTCTAGGAATCCAGGGTGAGAACATTAACTTCTATGCCCATGTCAATCATAATATTACTTAGGAGCCATCCATCAACAACTACATTCAAGGTAATCTCCTTATCGTAGTCAAGGCTATGGGGAGGAAGGTTAGCATGCAAAACTTGCCTCTCGCACTCTCCTCCAGTGCTTGGTATCTTATCCATCAACCATTCTCCTAATAGAGGAATGATATTCTCTTGGTGCAACATCTTACACACCTCTCTAAATAATCTATATCTGACTGAGGAACTTCAATGCTTTTCTTCTGCCCCAATTTCATGTATTTATCCTTTAGACATTGAGTTTCCACTTGAAGACTCCTAATTTCCCCTTAAATATCGTTTCCATGGTCTCTTGATAGACTTACTTATGATGGGTAGGGTCTAGATACTTCCCATACACCACCTCTTCTCTTGTAATCAATGGTCTCTACTTTGGTATCTCCCTGGCATGTGCAGCCTCAGCTTGCATCGTTACCAGTACATGTTCTAATTCTGATTCACGTGCACACCCTTGGCATCCATTGCGAGTCAGACTTTCGTTATGTTTACCATTTTGGTGCCCTTGTCTTTCAATTTTTGTTGGTTCATATGTTCAAATAGATCTGGGAACTCCTCATACTTGTGCTTTTTTCCCACACCAAGAGCATTGTAGTAGGTCGGGACATTCGTGCTTATAGTGCTTTGTAGACCCACAATTGTAAAAATTTCCATGTGGGAACTCACTTCTTCCACCTCCACAATTTCCATGGCCTCTAAATCCTCCACGAAAGCCTCTTCCACAAGCTCCTTCATCTACACGTCCCTCATAGTGATGACCATTGTCCTTGGAATTGTTTGCAATGATGGTAAGAAATTTGATTATCTCCAATAGAAATGAATCATGTATTTTGTCACCCTAATATATATGTCCTATAATGTCTTGAGTCATCAGGTGATAATTATTAAAATAATGAGGATAATATTAAAGGATACCAAATGCAAATATGGTATTTACTAAGAAACTTGCATTTCCATCTTCATGAAGCATTCCACAGATCTGAGCCATTACCATAAGAGATGGTTTTTCAAGGACAACTGTCCTTGGAAGGCCCCTCTGAAAATCATTAATAGTGTGATAGGCTCTTACTTCAGTCTCAAAGGAGTTGGTTCACATTGATAATTACAACACAAATAATGATGTTCATGCACCAATATCAGGTTCTCTGTACTAAGGAAATTCCAAATTGTTGTCAAAAGGGTCCCACACCCTTATAATTTCAGGGAAGCAAGTTATACTAAGGATATCAAACAACTACTGTGAAAGTTTACCATCAAGAATGGTAAAAGGATGAAGGTAGAACTTATTAAATCTAAACTATCTTAAGAAACCACAATGTGATTGAGAAAGATGAATATCATAAGTGAGTAGGACAAGGAACAATCCAAAATTTAGTTAAACCAACTCATATCACTCTCTTCTAGTTTCATATTTGATTCTCCTTCAAATGGGATTGCTACATCAGTTCAAACTACATATGAATATGAGAATTCAGCTAAGAAGGCATTACGGATGCGTGGTATGAATCTACTACTTCTAGAAAAGGTCCATGGTATGGTACTAGACTACGGCAGCCCTTGCACATTATCCTCTACATATTGATTTTTGATTCAAATGAAAAGTAGTGAACCCCTTCACGTAAAGAGTCATAGTAATTCAGATAAGTATTGAGTTCATAAATCCTCAACAACTAAGGGTAAGAAAAATAGATGTTATTTTGATGTTCTAAATATTATGACTCTGCATAGCATGGTTGAGGCCCTGTAGCTATGGGTATCAAAAACTGGATAACCCGTGTGTTTTCCATAAAGGATTTTTTTTATTCCCATTTTCCAAATAATTTTTTTTCTATCACAAAAAAGAAAGCAATCATGAAATGGGATAATTTTCAGTTTATTGAAGGCATCATCAATCATTTTGGGTTTTTTCCAGCCCCTATATCATTAACGTTGTGATATTCCATGAGGAATTTTCAATTGGTCAAATTTTGTACACCCTTTGTTCATTTGTTTTCTACAACATTTCTAACTCCCTATCCACTTTTTTGACATTCGGATATAAGCATGCAACCATGTGTGTCTGAAGGGTTTCCATTCTAATATCCATCATTTGTTACCCGTGTTTGTCCAAACATTCATACCAGATAATATACCTCAACCAGGAAATGATCCTGTCTAATTTTGGGGGATACCAAACGCATGGTTATAATTTTAGGTGTTGAGACAACATGGTTTAGTTTTTGAACATCCAATCACTTAATTAGAGTTATGTGAGACTTATCTGCAAGCAATGGGAGAGAGCTAAGTTCATCATATCCATGAGGTATGAAGAATCACCAAGTGGATGAGGGAAACTCTTTTGATGAACTTCTCTTGTCTTCATGTGAAGAGCTAAAATCTATAGAAAATAAAGAGCAGCTGATTTTTCTTTCGCCCCCGAGCAAGATGATGGATCATATGAGGTTGTAGTTGAAGATGAAGATGGCATAATGAAGAACCTAACACGTTTTTTATTACAAAATATCTTCAATAAAGCCATGAAGGGAATTTGGGATGATGTGTTTCTACACATAAAATGTTATAAAAAGTGCCTCTCCCGAAGACACATTATGCATAAGCCCGCCTCTCCACTCATCTAAATTTGTTTTTTTCCATCCTTCTACCACATCAGCTTCCACATTATTTTAGTTGCAATTCATGTTTATGGTTAGAGGATTCTCAAACTCACCGTAGTTGACTAAGGTTGAAATAGGAAGTAAATATGCCACATTGGAATGTGGTTTTAGCTTATCAAGCTACTTGATTATTCCTCAAATGAGCCATTTTCTCTAATACTAAGATTACAAAAGAGTGGAAGTATTTTTGTACAACTGGGTGTGCAAAGAGAAAGTTTGGTATTGATATAGCCTTTTAGAAGATGCTACTCACATAAAGTGAAGAGGGAA
Source organism: Taxus chinensis (assembly GCA_019776745.2). Taxonomy (NCBI): domain Eukaryota; kingdom Viridiplantae; phylum Streptophyta; class Pinopsida; order Cupressales; family Taxaceae; genus Taxus; species Taxus chinensis. The sequence goes on along the minus strand of CM034149.1, from coordinate 41,761,565 downwards.
GAATTGAGGTAGAAGCTGATTTATTTTTCAAGGAAGTTATTAAACTTCGCTGGCTATGAAAGTGCATCAATAAGCGAAGAGGGAAAACAAATATATCGAGTTTTTTTTAACCACAGAATCTTTTTCACTTTAAAGGGAAGCTGGCACGTGCCATGATCTAGATTATTAGAGCATTACAACACGATGTTTTCACTTTGGCATAATGGGGACTTGGGCATGAGTAAACATAGGACATTTTATTGAAGGAAATGCAATTTTGATGAGGGAGGACTGTACTGTTTGCTTTTCCAAATTAGAAATACTTAATAATATTTTTAAGTCAAGTCCAGATAATTTTGCTATTTATAGGAAATGCAATAATATTATTATTAAAATAAAATATATTTTTAAGATACTAAAGGAAAAAATATTAAACCCAAGGAAGGAGTCTGTTCCATTTTTAAGTAGGAAAATTAAAATTTAAAAGAAAATCTAAGTGTCCCACATGGAGTATTTGATCACAAGGAAAAAATAAAAAGCTTATAAATGTAAATGTCGAGGTTCATTGTAAGAGATCATCAAATTTATTTGATACTTCTCTTTTGGAAATTGGAGAATTGAGCTCTCATAAATTCAACCTTTAAGGACAAAAACCCTCATTAGTTCATATTGAGGATGAAGAACCCTCAATAGTCACAACACTTGGGGATGAAAACCCTCAATTTTGTCGATTGGTGGCTTCATTAAAGAGTCAAAAGTGATCTTCATATTCAGAATTCTTAGAAAAAGGGTTTCCATCTATGCTAGGGAACAAATTCCAACTAAGGCATGCTTTTTGGGGCTTCCACATTTATTTATAGCTTGGGCAACCTCATTTAGAGATTTTGAAATGACTTTTCAGTGGGTTTCTATGGTTGGAAAAAAGCTATAAACTTAATTTTCAGTTTTCCACATGTAGTTGTCGTCCCAGATTTGGTCATTATTTTGAGCTATCATTTGTATTGTATCTCATCATACTATTTAGATGACCTAAATATGGATTTTTGAAGTTTACAATTTTTTTTGAACAATAATTAATTCTATCAATCTAGGTATTTTGTTTTTGAAGTGTTTATTTTGCATTATTTGATCAAGGATTTCAAGTTATTGATATATATATCAAGATTTATATGTGATAAATACTAAAATCTAAATTTTACATAGGTTGCTTAGGGTTTTGGGGACCTAAAACAAGTCCAAAAGCCTTAATTTTTGTATAAAATCATATTGTTGAAAAATTTCAGTGTTTATAGCCGATGTGGTTGTCATAAATTCCAACACTATTACATTGGATTTTGGGAAAAATCCAAATTCCTGCACATTTGATCTCGAAAGGGGACATTGTGTTCCACAGGAGTTTGTCATATCTACTTGGATGTTTTACATGACAGGTGCTAAAGTTAGTGCATTTTTTTTTATCAATCAATACCATTCGACCAACGGAATTGAGTTTGCAATTCTTGTTTATATCTCCATATCCAGAGTTAGAATGAAAGTATTTGATAAAAGTTTTCCCTAACTACATAGAGTTATGATCCTATTTCTCCTCCAGAACTCATAATTTTTAGACCTAATCTATGTTGAAGGCTTACATAGAAAGTAACGAATTCCAATATATCAAATTTGACTACACTTTTACTCTAATGATTTTGGTGAACATTTTATGAGGACAATGTAATAATCAAAATCATGCAACATACCTTAACTATTTTATCTTAGGTCCATTAACAAAAGGTAAATAAATTTTAATTTTTCCTTGAGTTTGCAGCTATGCAGAGTAGAAATTCATGAAAAACATTATTAAGAAATAATAATTATAGTAATGTCTCATATACCCTCAATACTATGTTCTCTTCCACCCAAAATTTGTTGGCCCATCACCCGGTGGGCACTAGGTGCTCAACCTTTGAGAAAAACTCATCCTGCGGGTGATTGAGCCTCTTCTTTATGTGAGCTTCTGTGATACTCAGGTTCCGCTCGTTAATGGAGGATGATTTATAGAAGTAGAAGTACATTCACTCATTTAACCAAGATGTAGAAGGATTTTACCAACAAATCAACACCTTAATTCATTACCCCAAACACCTGGCCTAACATTGTAATAAGCATAATAAACCATATCTGAGCCATGATAGTCATATAACACAAGGGTGCTACACCCTTCCTTTATGCATGAGATATAAAGAAAGTTCTACCCATTATATCCAGGATATATATATATAGAAGTAGAAGTAGAAGTACATCATCTACTTTGAAAGGTAGAAGGTATAACTAACATCCTACACATTAACGGCATTACAGAAACTAAATAACATTGTAATAAGCATAATAAACCATATTTGAGCCATGATAGTCATATAACACAAGGGTTTACACCCTTAAACATAATATAAAGAAAGAACCCATATATATATGTATTGCTTTAATATAGTTCTGGTAGCCACATTACAGTCAAAAAGGGTCATCTTAGACCATACATATTAAATGATAGAGACTGAACTCCTGTAAGCCTATCTCCGATCATGAGACCCCAGCTATACTCTTTCCCCATTTTAACCCTTGTTACAGAACTTAGTGCCATACAAATGTCTTATGGCATCCTTTACAACCCTTAGCACTAATTTCTCTAAATCCTAGCACCCACGAAATCTAAACCCTTAGCATTTTTGTAGCACTTTATTACCCTTCATCTCCTTCTCTACCTTCTCCATGCATTCTCTTGTATTCCCTGTCTTCTTATATCTCTAGATTCGTGCCCTTTTGTCTCTAGACCTAAGCATCTCTTTTTATAGGATCAGCACCCACCGTCATGCCTTCTCTCCTAAGATAGATCACATGCCAAGTGTCCATGTGGTCCATAGGTGAATGCTCATCCTCTTTACAAGACCTTCCACTGACTGTAATGATGGCTATGGGAATATTCCCTGTGTGGATTATCCTTTTCTTGGCCTCCACAGTTCTAGGATGGCACCTTATCCACTCAACACGCCTAGTCAGGTCCTCACATTTTTCCTCAAGTGACTCCATGATGATGGATACAGATAAGTCCTTTAAACCCTTGTTCTACCTTCTACGTGCATCTTGGTTTCACTTAAACCCTTCTTAAACCCCTTTTCCCTGTGTGCTTTTCCCTGAGTGCTATTTTATCTACTGATCATGTGCACGCACCTCTTGATACTTAGCAAATATTTTAGGGTCCAACAAAAACAAGATAAAGCATAATAGGAGGAGAATATTTTGAATATTTATAACTCTCACATAGAAGAAGAACAAGAGAAATATATGTTCAGAGGTCTCCATCACCTCCCAGTAGAAGTATTTACAATCCTCCTCCTAGTGGATCCTTTTCTTTCCCTCTTAGAAATATAAGGCCCATTCCCTTCATTCATCATCAAAGAAACTTTCCTTTTGTAACCTTCAATGGGGGTAGTCCTATAGCCCTTGTGGCTTATAATGATATTCCGGTTATTTCGCTAAAGGGTATTTTTTACCAGTGGAAATATTACTACCCCCATAGAACATATCCAAGATTTCGTTAGAGTATGCTTAATCCACTTTGTAATTTTTGATGATGTAGTAGTCATACTTTTAGCTTCTTCCCTTAAAGGAAAAGCACTCTAATGTTATATAAGTCTACGACTTACTTCAATCCATTCATGGGATGAACTTGGAGATGCACTTTTTCGAAAGTTTGAAGAAAAGGAAAATAATATTTATCTATTAGAATATCTAACAACTATCAAGATAGCTCCTAATGAGCTTATCCTAGATTTCAACTTCAAATTTTAGAAAACTTGGGATAAGATTCCTACTCTTCTGAGACCAATCCCACAAGGTGCATTTTTTATATTTCCTAAGACCTCTTAATTTTAATATTGCAATAATGATTCAATCCATGGGAGCTAAAAAATTACCTAATTGATATACAATTGTCATTAGGGCTGAAAATTGCTTGATTCAAGCTGTAAAATACCTACTAGATTTCCCACATCGTTATTTCCATAATTTCCTCAAAATATTCATCCTTCTCTTGCTTCTATTATAGAGCTAAATAATTCATCATCTACTTCCATGTATTATTCTTCTCACAAGAAAGATGATAGTGATGACCTTAGAACCTTGGTAAAAAAATCTATCTAATGAATTGTCTCTCAAGAGGCAAAAAAATCAAACACCTAGGAATTACCCAAGTTTCAATCAATGAAAATTTTATAAAGTTCAATATCCAAGTCAAATATATGGCCATAATAATAAAGTAAATAGATTCAAAGGCTAAAATCAAAATTTACCTCTTCAAACAGTTGCTCCTACATAACATCTTCCTACTTCTAACATAAATAAATCCCTTATTCTAGTGTAAAATAAAGTGATACAAGAAGTAGAGTGGTGTTTTTTTATGTAATCAACCACATAATTAGAACACTTGTGCAAATGGTGTACAAGTACAAACCCTCATGGTACAATTTTTTTTCAATTAACAAGAACTAGTAGTGGAGGTTAAAAATACCAATGTAGAGGCAATGCAATAATCCACTGAGGAATTTAATCTATGTTTGCAGTCCCAAAGAATTCTATTTGGATAATCAAACCATGAGAAATTGGAACAGAATGATGTTCCATATTGCGGATAATATAAGATTAAAGAAGAGGAAGTTAGGAATTTTTACTCCATTCCCTCCACCAAAAAGTCCACATATCAAAGATAAATAGTCTGCAAAATTCCATGGAAGCACATAAGTTCCTTCATTGAGTGTCTCCTCCTCTACAAAAAAAATCAATTCACTGCCTAAAGCACCACTTCTGATTATTTATAAAAACAATAAGAGAATCCTCTACACCTTTGAAGCATAAATTTATGGGTATTCTTCTAAACATTGTCAAGAAAACAAAAAGGAAAAATATAAATGTGACAATGTGGGATTTCTTATCTATCCCAAACCAGAAGGACCTCCTACAAGAATCTTTGAAACAGTTGCTACAATATGAATTGATCATGCAAAAGTCAAATTCCATGGTTAACATTAACCAACGAAAAGATGAAAAATTAAGTAAAGTCAAGAATCCTCCACCCTTATATATGTCTTTGATTATGGGAAAACATCTAGTACATAATTGTATGATAGATTCAGGTGCTAGTACTTCTATAATGCATAAGAAAATAGTAGACATTTTAGGCATTAAATACAATTTACCTTCTAAGGGAGTCATGTAGCTTGGTGGATTAGTTGCTAAAATATTAGGATTCATAAATAATCTTGAGTTAACCCTTCATGTTTGTCTTAGCTTAACCATCACTCAAGATATATCAATCATTGACTTACCTCATTTTTTTTCCATCTTCTTATCTAGAGATTTTACAGCCAAAGTGGGTGGGTATTTGTCTTTTGATTGGTATCACATGCTCTTAAGTACCAGATATGGCACAAGATTTACCATCAAAGCTGATCCAATTTACTCTTACTGTGAAGAGGGATGGAAGCCTCACAATTATATTAATGTTCAATCATCAATGTATAATAGTGATGGCTATAATATTTATAGATATTGCACAACTGAGTATAAATAAATAAAAAGTTATGTAGGTGTAACCAAAAACCATACGGGAAATAATACAACCAACTATTAAAAAAAAAAAGAACAAAAGCATGATAAATGAATAATATTCCCAAATACAAATGAAATATGGTTTATAACCAAACTATAACAACTTACCACAATAATAATTAAATTACCTATGCTAAATTAACATAGGTAAACTATGTTTTACCTAACATTCACCCCCTTAATTTTACATTGTCTCAAGTGAGGTGGAGAGGAAATATCTAAACATCTAAAATTTGTCACGTGCAAGTGGCTTTGTGAAGATATCTACTTTCTATTCAGCTATTAGGAAAAATTGAAGCTGTATATTGTGTTTAAACACATGCTTGTGTATGAAGTGAACCTGTACCTCAATGTGTTTTGTTCTCTCGTGAAACACTAGATTGTAAAAACATTTGAGAATGCCTTCATTTTTAACATACAAGGTGGTTGATTTCTCTTGTGATGCTCCAAGTCCCATAAGTATGAGACGTAGCCATATCGCTTCTAGAAAAATCCACCTACAACATGATCGTCAAATTCTGTAGAATAGCAAGAAACAAAGTTTTTTTTCTTACTTCCCCATGATATTGGTCTAGATCCCAAAAAGAATACAAATCTAGTAGTGGATTCCTTCTCATCAATGTTACCTGTATGATCTGAATTCAAATATCTAGTAAAGAAGAAGTTATCGTTCTTATTGTACTCTAGACCAAGATCCATAACACCCTTGAGATACCTCAAGATCTGCCTTGCTTCTTATCAATGAAAAAAATGGGTTCCTACATGAACCTGAAAATATATCTCATTGCAAAACTGATATCTGGTCTAGTATAAGTTAGGTAAATTAGACTCCCAATCAACTATCAATAGAGAGTTACATTTACCAGAGGAGATGGATCTGAACAAGATAACTATAGTTTCATATCCATAGGTGTAGTAATAGGTGTGTAATCCATAATCCTAAATTTCTTGAGTGTTGTCTTGGTATTATTTATTTGAGAAACAAAGATTTGATTCTCTTTCTTCCATACTTCCAATCTAAGAGAGTAGTGCATGAGCCCGAGATCTATCATGTAGAACGATCGATTAAGATATTTCTTCGTAGAATCAATCATCTTCACTGTGATACCAGTGATGACTAGATCATTGACATATATAACAACTATCACAATATATCCTCATTTTCTGAGGTATATATTGGGATCATATGGATTTCTAATGAATCCATGCTGAATGAGATGCTCATCAATTTTGATGTACTAAGCCTCGGATGCCTGTTTAAGTCCATACAGATATTTCCTGAGTCTACATACCTTTGTAACTTCACCAGGTATGATAAAACCCTCAGGTTGAGTCATGTAGACTTCTTCATGTAGATCTCCATTTAGAAAGGCATTATTCGCGTCCATTCAATGGAATTTCCAACCATACTGAGTAGCTAGATCAAAGATCATCCTAATCATTTTGATCTTAACTATGGGATAAAATGTCTCCTCATAGTCTATACATTCCTTTTGTGTATACCCCTTTTCTTCCGATATCGCTTTATACTTGTCTATGGTCCCATTTACTTTGTACTTGTTTCTAATATCCATATGGAACAAATGGGTTTCTTCCCTGGTGGAATATCGACAAGCTTCTAGGTGTTGTTTTTCATCACTAAATGATACTCAACATCCATGAAATCTTTCCAAGATTTTGACTGTAGGGCTTCCTAGACAGTAAAGGGCTCAATAAATGTGACAAATCTACTTATCAAAGCAAAGTTTAACTCTTCTCATGTTTTACTGCAAGTCTGTGGTCTAGTGGTGGATGTATCTGGTGAAGCATCCAATTTTGCATCTCGAATCATATTAGTATACCAGTTGGGAATACATTGTAATGTTCCCATGGGTCAGGGTCTTGTTTGATCATTACCATCATCCCCATCATCACTGTCATCAGTGGGAACATCAAATTCTATTTTCACAATAGATGAAATATCTACATCAGGTGAGTCTAGAGAAGGAGTCTCAACTTCCTTCTTCTCAAAGAACTCAACATCTCTACTAGTGTAGACTTTTCTAGTCTTTGGATCCATCAATCTGTACCTAAGAGCCTCTTTACTGTAGCCAATGAAGATGAGTTTTTGAGGTTTCATATCCAAATTATTTTTGTTCTGCTTGGGTATGTGCTTAAAGGATTTACACCCGAATACTCTGAGGTGTGCAACAGATGGATTTTGATTCAACCATGCTTCATGTGGAGTTAATCCATCAAAAGAAACTATGGAAACTCTGTTCAACATATATACTACTATCTTTTCTGCTTCTACTTAGAATGTCCTCGCAAGTCCAGAATCATTGATCATACAATGCACCATCTCTGTGATAGTATAATTACTTCTCTTAACAACACAATTCTGATGTAGTGTGTGTGAAGGAGGAATCTATCGATGAATCCTGTGAGCTTGAAGGTAGGATTTTAACTCATTATTGGTGAATTCCCCTTGATCTAAGTGGAGAGATACGATATGATGAACCATCTCATTCTCTACAACCAATTTGAAATTTTTGAAGTTCTCAAAAGTATCACTTTTATTACGAAGAAAAAATATCCACATTTTTCTTGAATAATCATCAACACATAACATGAAATACTGAAATTGAGAATGACTAGGTTGCATGAGACCATAAAGATCAATATGAACAAAATAAAGCTTACCTAGAGCTTGATAAGTATTTTTTTGGAATGAATCTTTGTGTTGTTTACCTGCTAAGCAGTTAGGACACTTATATGTATCCTTCTTGAGAGATGGAAAGCCTATCACCATGTTATACCTACAAAGTGTTTTTAGATATTTGAAACTAATGTGACCAAGTCTCTGATGCCACAATTGTGCTGAGGAAGTATTCTTAGCCACGAGTGCTTGATCATTCCTGTGGATGAAGTCAAGTCAGAACATACATCCTACATTGGAGGCTTTTGTAATAATTTTTGATCCTTTAGATTTATCTTGAATCAAACACATTTTCTTATAGGAATGGCTATAAAAACCAATCTTCAGATTATGATCTAGAAGCTGACTAAATGATAATAGATTCTTTGTTAAGCCATGGAGATATAATACATCTATTAATCTACAATTGCATGAACCAAAAGGTACAGAAATGTTCCCAATACCTTGTACTATGGAAGAAAAATCATTACGTAATGAAACATGATTTTTTAAAGGTGTGTCCCTCATGGTGATAAACTAGTTTCTGTGCCCAGTCATGTGTTGAGTGGCTCCCACATCAACACACCAAATAACACTAGATGACATGGATGGTTCACTGGAACAAATAATGTATAAGTAGTCTTAATTATCTGAATGATCTTCTTGCTCAACTACATTACCTTGTTGATTGGGTTTCCTTCATTATTTCCCCTTATTCTACCCTTACTTGAAGTATGATTGTCCCTGATGAGACAATGATTCCGAGGTCCAAAATTTCTTGATGAACCTTTCTTGTATGTAGTGAACTAAAAATATTTCAACTCATGCCCTCTCTTTATCATAGGACATTTATTCTTTTAATTATCCCCTTGTTGATGTTTTTTTTGGGAAATTTGAGAAGATTTTGCTTTGAATTTTCCTTTCTGATGAGAAGATAGTGCCTACTCGTCTTCATCATCTTTGTTGTACATTGCTTCTTCTTGTTACAGTAGATTCACTAACTTGTCAAAAGTAATTATCTGATCTAAAAAGTTTAGTGTTGTAAAAAAAATACACTAAGAAGGAGGAAGTTATCTCAAAACAATGGGTAGTAAAGATGTATCAGTAAACTCCTCTCCTGGGGCTAGAAGTGAAGCCCTCAATTCTGTAACTCTCCACAAAAAAGGTTCCACTTTCTTGTTTGGCTTGAATCTGAGTGTACACAACTGACTGTGTAAATTCAATATTGTATTCTTGTTTTTTGCCTTATACACATTGCTCAACTTAGCTTGCGCTTCTTTCACTATTTTGGCATCTCTAATACGGGGTTTCATGTAATCGGACACTACAAACAAAATTATTACTTTGGCATTATGATTGGCCTTGTCAAACTGTCTCTATTGGGATGCATCATCTTGTGATCTTGTTGCAGAACCATTCACAATAGGCCAAATCTCTTCAAACTCGAGTTGTGTTTTGATCTTAGTTTTCCATGCAACATAATTATCTCCTCTTAGGATTTGTGAGTTTGGACGAAATAAATTAGGGGCATTGGTGCCCATTTTCTAAATCAATTGACAAAGGGTACGGATCTTATCACTCTAGGTATAAGGTCTACCAATCTATATACGGTTAATCTGATATACCAAACCTTTCCATATACGCGCCCTTACGATATACCTGTCAGTACATGGATGAAGCTTGCCCTTTTGATATACCTGATGGTACATGAAAGAGACGTTAACGTACATGCAAGAATTCAATACATGGTACTAAGACAGTGCTGAAAGGGGTCTGTGTGATTATTGAAACCAGTTCAAAGAAATACACTCACATGCATGCGTAACTTTGCTATATACTTAGATAATTTTGGTGTCCATATTTATGTCATGTAATCATTCACAGACGGATGTGAGGGCTCAAAGTGTGTGCAATGTGTCCTTATTGTTGTAGCTATATTAGGTGTTAAGTGTAGTAGTAGTCACGATGGCTTTACCTGTAAGTGATTCCCAAAGGCACTATATATACTGAATGCTACGAAAGAGATCTAAAGATCTAGTGAGTGTTACATAACCAAATTTCACTGTTTTTGTTTTCAAATCTTTGCTAGTTTTTTTTTTCAGATACAATGTTTGTAGTTGAATACGATAACCTACAAATTAGTACAATCCACTGAAATATATGATTACAACCAATTATGTAAAAAAATGGAATGACAGGCAATTATTTTTGTTTTTCAAGGCCCTAGTGGCCTTCAGATCTCAAAATGGCTCATAAACTGAAAAAAAATAGCCAAAGTTAAAAAATTCACTTTTAGATACTCCTCCTTTGGAAAAATATGCTCAAAATCAAAATCTAGGCTATGTGGGAGAATTTTTTTTTCCCTTTAATTAGATTTTATCCACTAAATTTGGCGGGGGTTTTGGCTACAACTAGTGGATTTAGTGGCATTTCCTGTTGCTAAATTTTGCGGTTGCTCCTAATTTCTAAGCCAAATTTCAATATAAATAAAAACAATTGACCTGATGTAGGGGTTGAACCCTTTACCTCACACTTCTAAAGCCATCGACTTAACCAACACAACACCCAATGCACTTGATAGGTTCAATGAAGTAATTTCTATTTGAATAAAATTAAAAAAGACTAACTATGTAAATTGTGACATGTCAAGTGGACATGGTATCCACATCACGTGCTTTGGACAAAGGGTGAATATGTTTAGGTTTCCTCCAACAAAAATGGATATGAATCCTTCACAATGTATTTCTTTCAGTTTTGCTATTGCTGCCGTGTTTTTGTTGTCTTTGTATTGTCACTTTATTATTTCATAGGTCTCCTCTGACTTAGTTTTAAGGATCAACGAGTAGTTGATTGGAATTGGCTCAGTCCAAAGGGGAAAAAATATGAGCTTGGCTTCGATGGGCTCGAACACTAATTTTCTTTACCCTGCATAGCTATTTGTTTTACCTCAGTCGTTGGTTTAGAATGCTTGAAAATCCTGCCGATGGGCATAATGAGCAATGTTAACTCAGATGGTGTACAAGGGGGCTTGACAATGGGCTCAAACCATATGGTTGCACTAAGGGATTGATGATTGTTAATGAGGATTAGGCTCGGTGGCTTGATGAATGATGCACAACCCATACCAAATTTCCATGAATAATCAACCTGACCGATCTTTACGACTCGACCTTAGCTCATTTCAATGCCGATGTAGGGCTCGATCAATGCAAACCACAGTTGTTTGTGTGAAGGGCTCGGCCCACTAATGTAAAGGAAGACTTGGTCAGGATCTCTAACCCAACTCAGTTCATCCAATGCAAGATGTTAAGTCACCAAGAAACAACTCGATGGGAGAGACTCCTCTAGGTTTTGCAGTCTACTAACTGTAGCAAATACTAAACATGCCTCTAAATTAGAGGGAAAACCCTTAATGGGGGAAAAGTGATATATTTTTTAGTTTCTGATCTGATTTTTTGATTTTAGAACCAAAATTTTTCAGCAAGTAAATATTTCCTGGTGTAAGAGGCACCAATGCAAAAACAATTTTCTCTACAAACACATGGAACTGAACAGGAGGTTGTGGGGATGTAGGGATGGGGATGGGAAGTTGTAGGAGGCTGCATAAGCTCTCCAAATGTTGCAAATGCTTCTCCAAGCTCCTCTATTTCTTTTTCACTCTCTCTACACACCTTTTATGCTCACACAGGCTCCTCTAACTTGCTCTGGTACCAAATGTGAAGAGGGACGAAAGCCTCAAAATTATATTAATGTTCATTCATCAACTTACAATAGTGATGGCTATAATATTTATAGATATTGTACAAGAGTACAAATAAATAAGAAGTTTCACAAGTGTAACTAGAAACCATATGAGAAATAATACATCCCACTAATAAACAAACAAGAACAAAAGCATGATACACAAATAATATTCCCAAATACAAATGAAACATAGTTTATAGCCAAACTATAACAACTTACCACAATAATAATTAAATTAGCTATGCTAAATTAACCTAGGTAAACTATGTTTTACCTAACACTTACAACATTGAATCTATGACCCTACCCCCATTAACTTTAACTATATAATCCAAGAAGAGGGGAAAAAAAATAGTGTTAGTACAAAAATATACTCCTTATTTAATACCTAACCTTTTATTATGAATGGTACAAAGAGAATTACAAATTTAATCCTTATGGCTTAGCATAAGAGACCGGTTTGGGAATTTAATGTATCTATGAAGAATAATTCATATCCCCCATATCACACAAAGAAGAAGATGGTGCTTCAGGTTTGTAGAAGATGTTCTTTGATGGCTCTAGATGTATAAATGGGGTTGGAGAAGGTGTAGTTCTAATTTCTCCATCATGTAAGAAATTATTCTTTTCCCATAGGTTATAATTTTCATGCTCCAACAATGTGATGAGGTATGAGGCCTTGATTCATGGATTGTTCTTAGCAAAGAAAATACATATTAAATCCCTACACGTGTTTAGAGATATTGATCTAGATATTCACCAAGGCATAGGAAAATGTGCTTCCAAGAGTAAGTTTTTAAAAGATTATAGACATAGAATATTGGATCTTATAGAAAATTTTGTTGCTATCAACTTGTAAGTGGTACCAACATAGTTTAATATAAAAGAATATCATATGGCGGTTGTTGGATCATAATTATCTGCATCTGAATGACTCATCTAAGGTAACAAGCAACATGTTAAGTTGGTAGTTATGCCATTCATTCCAAATAATGAGGCCATATAGCATGTTTTTCTAGTGATAAGAAAATTATCTAGTTCATCCAAATTGAAGATAAATTTTCATCATACCTGGAGCTTGAATTGCAAGAAAACTATGGTCATCAGATCATTCAGTTAAGGAATTTTTTTTCCTAAAGGACTAGTCATACTCTATACAAGTGTGTGTGCTTGAACTCACAGTGTGATTGGATAACATGGGTACTATCTCCAAGTTGTGGGACTTGCTTCTTGAGATAGACCTCCAGAGAAAGCTGGTTCTTGCTCCTAAACTACCTGCCACAATCTACTCTAATGCAGGTAAAACTATCTATCCTAATCTAACTTTCCAAGGGACCAGGGAGAGAGAGTGCATGAAAACAAATCCTACACTAAAGCGGTGATACACCAGAAAAGGAGAGTGTGAGAGTAGTCTTCCAATGTGTGAAAAGTAGAAGAAAAGTGCATACTAGAAGGGGTGATAACAGTTCTCCACAATCTAGCAACTGCATTCACAACAATATTTCATGCACACACAATGATAATGAATCCTTACAAGAGCATAAGATAGACACAATATATATTGCAATGAGATTGAAAGGGGCAAGAGGAATGCAAAAAAACACAACAAGGGAAGATACATCCACAAACTTGCATCTATTGCTTCATAAGATATGCACAATTCAATCTATTACAAGATAAGGGCCTAGATCACCATGCAAGGAGTCCACTACAAGGGCCTACAACACATTGGCTTCACAAAACAATTTTGACAGAGTTTTGCTACTCAAAACTATCTCCCTTTACAATGAGCCCAACACTCCAATTTATAGAATTTTGAGAAGAGAGAGAGAGAGGGAAAATGAAAATCCCGAAATCTGTCTTCTCACCACTTGCAAGATGTAGTAAATGAAGTGAAATGATGTTATGTTTCTTGCAAAAGGCTCCCCATACTGTCCCATAACTTGCAGCAGTGAAAAATGTCAGCACATGCTTCATTAATGCATCCCAACTACCAAATAAAACATTGTTTTGAAATGAGCACGTTTTCTACAAAATCACCATCAATCCTTCATAAAATTCTAATTTCTTGATTTTTGTGCATCATGGCTTAGAGCCATGATTCCAATGGTACCAATTTTGTGTGTTTTCATTGAGAAATGCAAAAGTTATGGCCTTCTGAGTGCGGGCAGCTATTTTGGGTCTACCAGGCATTTCTATCATTTAACGGGACTGAGCATTTGATTGACTGGAGCTGAAGATGTTTCCTTTATTTTCATAAATATACCCTCATTAAAAATAAAAAATCTAGTTTTTTTTGGTGTAGAGGACTTTGTGCTCATTCCAGCAAGTCTAATTTTGTGAAAATCAGAGCTCGGGGTCAAAAGTTATGGCCGTTTGAAGTTCGGGGGTCAGGATTTGAATTTTCCTTTGTATGCAGGGTATATCAGGCTATTTTGGTCCTTGTGTCCTCATGTCCCGAAAAAAACCTTCGGGCTCCACCCACAAGCCTCCTTTCCTATGGAAAAATTGGCAAAATCAGGTCCTCGACAAACTCGTGTCCTACAGTTGACTAGGCCGTCGGGGCTATTGACCACTGCTTCGCCCGCATCCCTTCAACCCACCTTGCAAAATTAGACAAGTCAGGTTTTTAGGTCCCAACTGTCCTACACGTACTTGTGCTTCCTGGACCGCTTTGACCTAAATTTTCCACACAACAAAGGAATGCGGCCATTTTGGCTCTGTGGGTCCTACGTGTCCCAATATCCCATGGACCACACAAACCAAATATATCTAACTTTATCAATTTGAACTACCTACGGTGATTTCAAGATTTCAGGTCCTGGATGTCCCACACGTACCTGTGCATTTTGAGCCTGGGCTCTAAAAACCACTTTTACCACCACTTTCTTTACAAATCGGCCATTTCGACCATGTGGGTCCCAACTGTCCTACGTGTACTTGTGCTGACTTGGGCTCCAAACCTGATTTTGCTGCAATACACTAGCACAGGCCATTTTTTTTGCATTTTTTGCAATTTTTCAACTTTTGATTTTTCTTGGAGGGGAGTTAGAGAAAAAGCAAAGGGACCCAAAAATCCTAATTTTTTTGGCCATTTCACCTACTTGAGCTCTGAAGAAATTGCATAAGTTACCAGAATTTACCTTGAGGGGTGGATTTTGGATAACAATTTTGGTGACTCAGCGGGGTTCTCTACCTGCCAGATGAATTATGGCCAGCTGCCTGTAGCAATCCATTGGGCATGGAGTCTACTCAATGATCTAAAATCTGATATGGAGACTTGAAAATACATCCTTGAGTCACTGAAACACTTCTGAACTCAGGATTGCCTTGGGACTATTTGCACTCTCAATTTGATAAGAGAATCTTGAAAATAAGATTTGTGAGAGTAGAAAATTACTTGAAAACAAGATCTCACCCATTCCTGCAACTATGATCCATGGGGCTGAATGATGAGTATTTATGAATGTTTCCTCAACATCTGATTTTAGTTGCTCTACATTTGTTTAAATATGAAATTTGCCAACTATTGCAGGAAACCATGAGCTTCCCATTGCAACAGTCCCATTTGGAAGCTTGATGAACTGTACACAAAGCATATACTAGAAGTAATAGAGCATGTGCACTAGAACTTAGGGAAATGAAACCTATTCTAACAACAACAACAATGTGCACAAGCACTTGGAGGAATTGGAAATCCTAGACTAATATGTACAAGGGTGAGAAATTCTCCTTCTAGTAGCAATGTTTGAGATAGATTCCATTGACTGGAATCTGTAATTCTTCACCATCCAACTTAGCCAGCCAGAAGGCATTGCTACCTTTGCATTCAGTGATCATGTATGGACCACTCCATATGGCATCGAACTTGGAATGCTTTCCTGGCTTTGCATGATCAACATCCCACTTTAGTACCAAGTCTCCAACTTGGAATGTCCTGGCCTTAGCTTTCTTGTCAAAGCTCTTCTTGATCAATGCTTGATCTTTCTCCATGGTCTGCACTGCATGTTCTCTTGCTTCTTCTAATTCCATTAGCTCTGCATACCTGATTTCCATAGGCTCAAACTCAGCTAGTTCCAGTTGTTTCATGAGTTCCAATGCTGGAAACTCAAGTGATATAGGTAGAACTGCTTCTTTCCCGTATACAAGCTTGAATGGAGAGCTATGCCTGTAGACCTCTTGGGTGTGATCCTATCAGCCCATAGAGCTGATTTGAGCTTCGTGTGCCAAGTTCTCTGATTCTCATCAAGAGTCCTTCTGATGATTCTTAGTAAGTTCTTGTTTGTAGACTTCTGCTTGGCCATTACCCTGAGGGTAATAGTTTGAAGAAGTGCTGAGGTATACACCATTCTTGACAGCCCATTCAGTGATTTTGTGCCAATAAATGCCAATGCATTATCTGATATGATAGTAGTAGGGACACCAAACCTTGTGACTATCCCTTCATAGAAATCCAAGATGTTGGATTCATTTACCTCCTTAAGTGCCACTGCTTCAGTCCACTTGGTGAAATAGTCTGTTGCCATAAGTATCCACTTGTGGCCTTGACTTGAATTTGGATTGATCACTCTAATGAAGTCCAATCCCCATTGCATGAATGGCTGATCTATTGAAATTGGACGAAGGGGCAACGTTGCTAACCTTTCCTTCCCTGTGAAGAATGCACATTTCTTGCATTTCTTGATCCATGAGTAGCAATCACTAAACACCGTAGGCCAATAGTAACCAGCCTTCATGATCTTGAGAGCTGTTACTCATGGAGAAAAGTGGCCTCCTACTTCTCCATCATGGAACTCATGTAATATCTTCTCAACTTGACATGTTCCAATGCATCTCAATAGAACACCATTGATGTCCTTCTTGAACAAGACACCATCAATAAGCACATATGGAATGGATTGTAATCTAAAGTATCTCCTCTTTGCTTTTCTCATTTCTGGAGGGCACAAACCTGTTTGGAGATAATGCACCAAGTCTTGAGTCCAACATGGAATGGGTGCATCATTAGCTGGCTGTTCTTGATCATTCTGCAGTAGTAGGACAACCTCTTCTTCATCTGTTGACTCAGCTTGTTGTTTGGAAGTGAGCTGCTCACACAAACCTTTGCCATGAACCAGCTTGGTCACTTTGATTTCAATATCATACTCCATTACACGAGTGATCCAACCTGCTCTCTTCTCATTCAAATCCTTGTTTAGGAGAAAATCCTTGACACCAACATGAGACACTAGCAGTTGAATCTTATTGTTCGAGACCAAGTGTCTGAACTTCTTCAAACTCCTAATGACAGCAAGGACATGATTTTCAATGAAAGAATACCTTACTTCATAATCTTCCAGGATTTGACTGAAGAATGCTATGGGCTGTTCTGAACCTTCTCTATTCAGCTGTACCAAGATAGCTGAGATTGTGTCTGATCCTCCAAAAGCATACAACATGAAGTCCTTTGAAAAGTCTGGGTTGATAAGAGTTGGGGCTTGTGATATTGCATGCTTGATAGCCTCAAAACTCTCTTTTCCTTCTGCTGTCCATTTGAATGCAAGACTCTTCTTCAACATCATTGTTAAAGGCTTCACAAGAGTGGAAAAATAATGCACAAATCTGCAACAAAGTTTATCCTTCCCAAGAAGCTTTGGAGAGATTTCTTGTGGTGTGGCAATGGAAGTGTTTGGATGGCTTCAACTCTTTCAGGATCAATTGTTAACCCTCTCTTGAGACAATGTGGCCCAACAATTTTCCCTCGTGTGCCAAAAATACACACTTTTTTGGATTCAATGACACTCTGAACCTTCTACACCTTTGAAATACTTGCCTGAGGTGAAAGAGGTGGTCTGCTGCATTCTTTGAGAAGACAGTGATATCATCTAGATATACCAGCACTATCTTGTTGATTAAGCCTTTGAATGCCATATCCATAGCTCGCTGAAATGTTGCTCTGGCATTTGACAGTCCAAATGGCATCTTCTTGTAAGCATATGTGCCCCATTTCGTAGTGAAGGCTGTCTTGAACTGATCTTCTTCTTTCACCATTATCTGATTATAGCCTGAGTAGCCATCTAAAATGAAAACCTTTCAGAACCAGCTACAACCTGCAAGATTTGTTCCATTGATGGAAGTGGATAATGATCTTTGAGTGATGCTCTATTTAGATCATGGAAGTCTACACACAATCTGATTTCTCCATTTCTCTTTCTCACTGGCACCAAGTTTGTAACCCAACTTGAATGTTTGATAGGGAAGATGATGCTAGCTTCAATTAGCTTGTTCAACTCTTTCCTCATGAGAGGTTCAATGTGAGGATTCACTGGCCTTTGCTTCTGTCTGATAGGCTTGGATTCTGGATCTAGCTCAATAGTATGTTGTGCCAAATTTGGGTTGAAACCTCTTAAATCCTTATAAGTCCAAGCAAAGACATCTGGGAATTCTTGAAAAGTTGAACAAATTCATATTTCTCTTGTGGGGTACTTACTTTGCCAATTTGCAATGTCTTGCCTTCATCTACTAAAATGGGCTCTGAATCTTCACCCTTTACCTGAATGTTTGCCTTCTCCTTCCAAAACTGATCATTTGGGTTGAATATTGACTCCAAAGTTACAAGACCTTTTGGTAATTTGTTAGTTCTCAGCTGCACCACTTGGTCACCATACTGTTGTTCCAACTTGTCTTGGTTTCTGGCAAGAGAACTCAACTTCTTCTTGTAGAAAATTGACAATTTGCTGATCATTCTCGAAGACTTGCCAACTTGTGTTGTTATCTGGAACAGCTGGTCTTACAACCACTTTGATATGAGGCTGAGATTTCTCACTTTTGATACTTTCTACAACATCAAATGCTACCCTGATTGCTGCCAGTCTATCTGCTGCTTCATTCTTCTTTCTTGGGATGGAATTGATGCTAAAAGCTTCAAAATATTCAATGAGATCCCATACCTGATTCTTGTAGTTCTTCAATAGATCATTCTTGGCAGAATTTTGTCCTCTGACTTGGTTCATGATCAGCTCACTATCACCAAATACTTGCAAATTTTTAATACCTCTCTTTCTTTCCCAATGCAATCCATGAATTAAGGCTTCATACTCAGCTGTGTTGTTTGAGCAAGAAAACTGGAAATGGAAAGCTGAGTAATATTTTGTACCTTGAGGTGAAACAAGCATAGCTCCTCCTCCTGCACCTTGTCTACTTCTTGAGCCATCAAAGAATAACTGCCATACCTCATTATCATCCTTGTGGTCTGGCTTGGTGATGCTAGGGAGAGGATGATTCTCTTCATGCAAATAATAAAATCCTAACTCAGATTCCTCCATTTCTTTGTAAGGGTCAAAAGCATGCCTTTTGTTTTCCCATTCATCAAGAGTCAAGTCTGGAATGCATCTGACCTTGGTATCTGCTTCATGAGTGCTTGGGTAATCCTCTTGATCAAAGGCTGAACAATTTACATTGATTGGATTTGGCGTATGAGGCTCTATGTGAAAGTTTGCAATGGGCTCAGATCTGATTGTAGCCTTAGCTCCATACCTTGTTCTGAATAACATATGTGACCAATCAACAGACAAATAGCCTCCAATTTTAGTAGTGAAGTCTCTTGACAAGCACAATGCAAAGAGTGGTGGAAAGTCTATGACTGATACATCTTGCAAGACAGTCACATTGGGACATGCATGTAATGTGAGGCTCAAATATTTGATTACTCCAACCATTGTTACTGCTGTCCCATCCAATTGCACCACACCTTTGGAGATGAATTCATATTGAAGGCCCAATTGATCAGCTATTTGTTTTGGCATGATTGAGCTACTTGCCCCCAAATCAATCATGCAATTATGCACCAACTTATCTCTGATGATCAATGAAATATAGAATGGTGGGGGCTTCAAATTTTTACCTTGGTGGCCCCCATGATTTTCTTCTTGCTGAGTTGCATTGGTAAGCACCTTTTCTTGTTGATTGGGTGGCTGATTTGATGCTGACCAATTAGCCATAACAGCTTGCAATAGGTCTCTTTGTCCTGGGATAGCCAATGAATCCCACATTGAGATGTTTACATTCATTTTCTTCATCTTCTCAATGATGTTGAATGGAGATGAGCTATCTCTCTTGCTTCCCCTTGCCTTGCACATTCTTCTCTTGCACATGGGCTGTTACAACTGACACTTTAGTTGGTCTAGAAGGTGGCTTGGGTTGACTTTGCACATTAAGAGTTGCACTTTGATTGCTAGCACCTTGTGGAGTAATAGAGGGTTGTGGATCACTTGAATTTGATGATTTTCATTCTCCAATATTCCTTTTCTTGGACCATGTATTGGCTGCTACACTTTGAGAAGGGGTTTGATTTATACCACATAAATCTTCAGCCTGCCAATTGACAAGTGTGGTCTCATTTGGAGGTGCCTCTTGCTGAGTTGCTTCCTGCTACTGATTTCCTTCTTGGCTTATCTCTTGTTCCACACCAGTTTTTGTCACCATAAGAGCTTGATTCAAAGCACCATTGAAACACATTGACTGGTTATGAGGTTGATTGCATGGGAAACACCAGTCATATTCCTGAGCCATGTTATTTTACACTAGTACCAAGGCTCTAGATGTGGATGCAACATTAGGATTGTAAGGCTGGAATGGCCTATTAGCAGGAGGTTTGACTTGGTTCTGATTTGCAGTTTGAATGGGTGGCCTATTAGGCTGATATGGAGGTCTATTGGGTTGAGTTTGAGGCTGATATGACCTAAAATTTTGAGCTTGCTGCCTCTTAAGTGTCACCAACTCATTACCCAAGTTTTGCAGTTGCTTCATGACTTCTTGGAGCTCATTTGAGGTACTAGAAGATGAGGTAGAAGCTTCAGTTGAATTCTGATTTCTTGGAGTAGGAATAGGAGCTAATGTGGGTGTTTGACTAGTGCTTGGAGCTCCTAGTTCTAGATATAGAGGCATAAGTGGCCTAGGTGTAAGTTTACCAGCTTGAATTAAGTAATTTTCAGCTCTAATAGCAATGTTATAGGCTGCAGGTAAAGTTATACCTCCCATAGATTGAATCATCATGGAAATATCAGAATTTAAAGCTTTAAGGAAGTATAGAAAAGAACCTTCAGCTATTGGTCTCATGGCCAATGGAATCCTATCCCACGTACACTGAAATCTGAAGTTGAAATCAGTCAACTATTCATTAGGAGCCCTCTTGATTGTTGTCAATTGTTCCAATAAAGACAAATTATCTCCCTTTTCTCCAAATTGATTGTGAAGAGCTGTGCACAAATGGTCCCAATTCTGGATAGACCCTACTATTAGACTTCTGAACCATTGCAAAGCTTTACCCTTAAAGGAGGATGCCAACAACTTGACAACAATGTCCATTTCAGTAATTTCATGAATTGTACAGACATTTGCAATGTCCTGGATGTGGTCAATCAGAGTTGTTTGGTTCTCTCCAGTGAAATATGGAATGTTCTTTAATGCTGCAACTAGAACTAGATTTTGTGCATTGAGAGCAAGTGGGCTGCTGCCAGTGAAGTTGACATAGGGGTTGGGTTGTGCCATTCTGATTGGTCGGAGAACTCTAGTTGATTGAATGAAAGGCCTTCTAGGTGGAGGTGTTGATAAGGTTCTATTCGGTGGAGATGGAGACCTTTGAGCTCTTCTTCCTCTTCTTGCTCTATCTGGGGACAAGTGTAGATAGATAAATAGAGTCCCTCTTCTCTAGTTCTTGACCTTGTTTGGATTCTTCTCATGAATCTACCAAGCTTGGACTGCTGAAACCAGTGGATTCTGCCTCTTAGGAGTCGCCAGATGTGCAATTTCAAAGCTTCTTACAAGCTAGAGACTTACAACAAGTGCACATCAATCTTACTGCAATTAAAATGAAGACCTCTCATCCCACTAGGCATGCCAGAAACTGTTATCACCAAATCACAGCACCCTATGGTTTGCACAAGTGTGTGTGCTTGAGCTCACAGTGTGATTGGATAACATGGGTACTATCTCCAAGTTGTGGGACTTGCTTCTTGAGATAGACCTCCAGAGAAAGCTGGTTCTTACTCCTAAACTACCTGCCACAATCTACTCTAATGCAAGGAAAAATATCTATCCTAATCTAACTTTCCAAGGGACCAGGGAGAGAGAGTGCATGAAAACAAAGCCTACACTAAAGCGGTGATACACTAGAAAAGGAGAGTGTGAGAGTAGTCTTCCAATGTGTGAAAAGTAGAAGCAAAGTGCATACTAGAAGGGGTGATAACAGTTCTCCACAATCTAGCAAATGCATTCACAATAATATTTCATGCACACACAATGATAATGAATCCCTACAACAGCATAAGATAGACACAATATATATGCAATGAGATTGAAAGGGAAAGAGGAATGCAAACAAACACAACAAGGGAAGATACATCCACAAAATTGCATCTATTGCTTCATAAGTATGCACAATTCAATCTATTACAAGATAAGGGCCTGGATCACCATGCAAGGAGTCCACTACAAGGGCTTGCAACACATTGGCTTCATAAAACAATTTTGATAGAGTTTTTCTACTCAAAAACTATCTCCCCTTTACAATGAGCCCAACACTCCAATTTATAGAATTTTGAGAAGAGAGAGAGAGGGAAAATGAAAATCCTGAAATATGTCCTTCAACCACTTGTAAGATGTAGTAAATGAAGTGAAATGATGTTCTATTTCTTGCAAAAGGCCCCCCATACTATCCCATAACTTGCAGCAGTGAGAAATGTCAGCCCATGCTCCATTGAATGCATCCCAACTACCAAATAAAACATTTGTCTAAACCTGGGCACATTTTCTACAAAATAACAATTAATTCCTCATCAAATTCTATATTTATTGATTTGTGTGTATTGAGCTTAGAACCAAACAATTCCAACGGTACCAATTTTGTGTGTTTTCATTGAGAAATGCAAAAATTTATGGCCTTCTGAGTGCGTAGGTAGCTATTTTGGGTCTGCCAGGCATTTTTGTCATTTAACGGGACTGAGTACTTGATTGAATGGAACTGAAGATGTTTCCTTTATTTTCATAAATCTAATCTCATCAAAATTAAGAAATCCAGTTTTGTGGTGTAGAGGACGTTGTGCTCATTCCAGAAAGTCAAATTTTGTGAAAATCAGAGCTTGGGGTCAAAAGTTATGGCCATTTGAAGTTCGGGAGGGTCAGACATTGAGTTTTCCTTTGTATGTGGGCATTTCAGCTATCTTGGTTCCTTGTGTCCCTTGTTCTAGGAAAAAAACCTCTACTCCACCCGTAAGTCTCCTTTCTATGAAAAAATTGGCAAAATTGGGTCCTCGGTGAACTTGTGTCCCGTGTGTCCTGCCGTTGACCGGGCCCTTGGGGCCATTGACCGACTTCGCCTGCTTTTGCTTTGACCCACCTTACAAAATCAGACAAGTCAGGTTTTTGGGTCCCAACTGTCCCATACTGTCCCCATTGTGGCCTAGGACAATTTGACCTGACTTTTCTGATTTACTCTTGGAATGTGGCCATTTCAGGCTTTGTGGGTCTCGTGTCCCAATGTCCCATGGACCATGCAGACCAAATATATCTGACTTTGTTGATTTGAACTACCTGCGGTGATTTCAGGTTTTTGGGTCCTAAATGTCCTGCACGTACCTATGTGGCCTGGGCTCCAAAAACCTGATTTTTCTGATTTCCTTGCAAATCAGACATTTTTGGTATAATGAACCTGGTACGATTCTAACTTCTTACGATCCGCAGCTCTCAGACCTGATTTACAGGAAATAGGCAATCCAATTTTTTCAGATTTTTGCAATTTTTTCTAACTTCCTTGGATTTTTCTTGGACATGGGAGTTAGAGAAAAGAGGAGAGGAACCTTAAAACCTGATTTTTTCCTCTAGAACCATTTCAACCTGCTTGACCCTAAAGAAATGATGCATAAGTTACCAAAATTTACCTTGAGGGGTGGATTTTAATTAATTAAGCTTCAATTAATTAATTAATCAATTAGTCCACATACTTTGCTTCCCTTGCCCTAATGGAATTTCTATTTCCTATCCCTATGCTTTTTCTAACCTATCTCTATTGCCAACTCACCTACACCTCATCCTAAAACACCCTCTTCCCACCTAATGCTTTAAAGCATTCAATCCTATCCTTAAAAACATGAAATCATGCCAAAAGCAGAAAAATCCTCCCATTGGGGAAACTTACCCCGCAATCGGTGGTGACCCAACCCAGTCACTGTCGACCCTATAAAGTGAATGCTTTCTTTCCATTCATCATCAGATGCATGCACATACCCCAACTTTCTTGCAACCTGTGAGCTACTCCTCATGCCTGAACATCTCTGCAACAATCACAGACCTCTTGGATCTCCTTCTAGTTTGTTTGCATTGCTCGTAGACATTCCTTTGTGAGGTTATCATCATTTGGTATCATTTTATGTAGTTATTATCATATTATTGCTGCCTTGTTTGCATCTAACCTTTTGCAGGTCCAGGAACGGTCAAGACTCCATTATTAGCCTATTCTATCATTTTTCCTGCTTGTAGTTCTTTGATCCAGCTTGTTTCCCTCGGCCTTGTTCCAACACTGCCCAGATCTTCCTAGGTCATCGACCCAGTATTTTATCCTCATCCTTTCTGTCTCAGATTCCTTTCAGTACCTGTTCCAGCCCTTGCATTATTTTCAGGCCTTGAATTTTCCATCATGCTTCTCTGAACCTGTCTATTTTTCAGCCCAAATCCACCATGATCCTTACTACCTTATATTCCTTTCATTTCCTTACCTCAGACCTCCTCTGCAGGTTGTTTCCAGTGTCTACAAACCTCTCTTCTGTCTGACTTTCATTCAGAGCATCTAGATCTACACTTACAGCTGTTGTTCCATCCTTCTGCCTCAGGTTGCCGTCAACCTACTTTTGCATAGTTTGGGTCACTGCCGACCCAGATCAGGTACATTTAATTTGTATTTCATTTCAATCAAATACACATTAAATCAATCATAATTACTCTCAGACTCTGTAAATCCTTCAGTTTCTACATATTTTTAGTTTATCTTTACTTGATATCAATTTTGTTTAACAATGGGGTTTGACATCCACCGAGGAAGTTAAACGCTTCTCGGGTCCGCTTTGTCGGGAAACCCCCACCCAAACCATCTAATCAATATCATTTTCATTCTTATCTGTAGGTTTCATCTGATTTGCAGTAGTGGAATCCATCATCATCTTGCACCTGTATCACATCACATCTGAGGTAACATAAACCCTCCAACATTTATGAGTTTGCTAGTTTCTTTAGTAGCTAGTGCATTAACTTCATTAAGAATGAGAAACTTGGTAAACATTCACAGAACATATGGTGGGACCACCCTTTTGGTGATCTCCTTCTTTTCTATCTATATTTTACTTTTTTTGTCTTCCACTAACACTGCAACGTGAGGCTCCCCTTTATTGCTTGCTCGTGTTGGGTTCATGGCCTGGATCACTCATTTCTCAAGAGTGTAGACAAATAGGAAAAGCGTTATCCAGGTATTCCTCACTTTTTCCCTATTTTCTCCTTTTTGCATCGTAATTTTTTGTTCTTGTCTGTGTCCTCATCGAATATCACACTTCATTTTGGGCTTAAAAAGAACATTCTTTTTGCATCCTGCTTGCTTATATAGTTTAAGTAGGGGCTTAACTTACTGCATATCACATCTTATCACACACAACCTAAACCACACAAATCAAATTAACACATTAAAACATCCCCTTACCTAGTTTTTTGATTGGGATTTCATCACCCAACAACAAGCCACCTCAAACATTCCCTAGCCATAACAAACCTGAAACCAAACATAGTTTACCTTCTCCTAGGTCCTTTGTTATCCATCCCTTTTCTTTTCACACTTTCTTAAATAAATTAAGAACATAAAAAGAATTGTTTTCTTGAATTTCTTAGGTAAAACTTGTTTCATGCCCGTAATTACTCATTTAGTAGCCAAAAGAATGGAACAAAACATAGCTTCAAATAGTTCCTCATCTCAACAAATGTTCACTGCAAGTAGTTACCTCATCCATGCCCTTGATTACTTATTTCATGAGCACTCAACCCCTCATCAATGTCTCTCACCCAGAACCCCTTGTTCACACTACAACTTTAGGTGAGACTAATCCATTCTTATACCATCAATCTATCCTGTCTAGGCCAGCTACCCCACCATCCATTCGATCAAAGTCTTTTGGACCTCCTAAGGTCCCTCTCAGTGATACCATGTTCCAGGAACTCCTAGATGCCAATCTAGTGGCACTCCAAGATTATCTCCTTAGGAGATCAACTCAAATTCCCTTAGATGGTCCACCACTCTAACAACTTTATCCTTATCAAACCAATCCCCAAACTACCCAGTTTGCAGTAAATGAGCTTTCTACAACCCATCTTGCTTCCTCTTCTACCAATCCCCCATCTCATCAAACCACCTAGATATTCACACCTATTCCCCACAATCTCCCACTAATCAAATGACAATCAACACTACTCTTCCCCTCACCTCTTCAGTCACTATTGCCACTAATATCCCTAATTAATGTCCCCAAACATCATATCCCTTGTCTGGACAATATGACCTTCTCACATCTAGCATGCTTGCCAATACTTCCCAACCCCCTT
Organism: Taxus chinensis; assembly: GCA_019776745.2. Classification (NCBI taxonomy): domain Eukaryota; kingdom Viridiplantae; phylum Streptophyta; class Pinopsida; order Cupressales; family Taxaceae; genus Taxus; species Taxus chinensis. The sequence continues at coordinate 41,734,909 of CM034149.1, read as the reverse complement.
TTATGGTTGCTTTATATTATTCAGTATCCAACCCTTTTCAATAATAGTTCCAACCTATTCATACCCACATTCCCACTCAATGGTTACCACCGTAGCCTACCCAATCCCAATAATCATATCATGTTCCTATCTCCCAACAAAAATCCTTTCAATAACCACCCTTTCAATCACATCACGATTTACACTCACCCCTAAAAATTCCTTAAACACCCACACATCTGCAAGTTCATCAAAAAACTCATCCGAACACTTCTTACATGCAACCTCCACCTCTCATCCCCCAAAAAACTCTTTCAAATGACCCTATGCAGACTCTTGTAAATAGGTTAGCCAATCTTGAAGCCGCTACTCTAGGATCCAAAGTTTCATTATCCTATGAGCATATCTGCAACGAGCCTATTCACCCATCCGTACCGGTTAAACCATATCCTCTACACTAGGAATTTCCAAAATTCACCAAGTTTAATAGCAAAGAGGATCCACAACATCACCTTCATGCATTTAAACATGCATGTTATCTTATCACACACGATCAAGACTTAATGCTTCACACTTTCCCCATGTCCTTGGCTGGTCCCGCACTAGACTAGTACAATAATATCCCTCAATATTCTATATTCTCCTTCTCCCAACTAGCACAACTATTTTTAGAACACTTTTCGATTAACATTGCACACAAAGTAACTATCAATGATCTATACACTATCCATAAGTTTGAGGATGAGTCCATTGCAGACTTTGTTACGCAATGTCATGGCATTATAAACTAGTTATCCTTCCCTCTCCCACAAACTGACCTCATCAAGCTCTTCTCATGTTCATGTGCAAAGCATATATCTTTTGTTTTACAAATCCAATCATTCTGAACCTTCGACGAGGCCTTTACCATGGCTCACAAACTTGAAACATGCGCCCTTGAGCAAGATCATTTAAAATTAAAATCCAACAAACCTAAACATGAGTTTACCAAACCTTCCACACAAAACGACAAATCAAAAATGAACCAATGTTGTTGTTAAATCATCTCCTGCACCTACATCCAGTACGTGGACTCAACAACGAGCCCTTCGACCAACTCCTAACTACACTCCCCTTGGGGAGTCATATAGTAAAATATTTGACAAGTTGATGGTAGTAAATCTTATCACACTCCCTCCTTTCCGACCAGTTGATGAGTCTAGACCAAAGCCTATGTGGTATCATGAAGACCATTACTATAAATACCACTAAGTTTGAGGACATTACTTAGAGAGATGTAAAACTTTCAAGGACTTGGTCCAAAGACTCATCGATCAGGGTGATCTTCAAGTGGACAATCCAAATGCTTCACCCAATCAACCACTTGACATCTTTAAACAACCTTTCCCAAATCATATGCCAGCAAGCCAAGCCACTACTTCTACTATGACCCAAACACCCAATGCTCATACTATAAATACCTGACCACTACTGATCAGGAATCTATCCCGTCCACGACCTCCTCTCCTTCATCATCGATCACATCCATCCCTTTTGATATCCTTCCTACATCTATTGTACCTACATTTATTTAAACACCCATTCCCACTTCTACGACTACTATAATCCCATTCACAAATATATCATTTATGCCCCTAGAGACATTCTTGAAGCAACCATTCCAACCTATTTCCACATCCGGTGGTGGTCCTTTAGCAAATCCCTTACCAATTACATCCACTCCATCAATAGAATAAATCACTTCACCTATAGCTATTCCACCCTTTTCTATCATACCATCCTTAGAACCTATACCAGTCCCTCCTCCCATTCTCTTACCCACATCAACTGTTGTAGTCATGGCCGCACCACCTTCTTCCTCCATGCTAATTCCATCATTTGAGGAATTTTTAAGAACACTTCAGCTAAAAATGACTTTAAGTGTTCCTTCCATATCATCAACACTATCTGACCAATCTCCACTTTCCGTAGATTACCTCAGACAAGTGTTGCTTCCTTCACCCAAACCAACCATAACATCACCATCTGACCCCCTAGTTAAAGTTGTTGTCACTCCTCCCAAGGATGCATCTTCACATACAAAATCTATAATCCCTCCTAGGGTTAAACCATCCAATCCAAAATAATCTGTTTTAGGATCACAAACATTTCAACCCGTTAACCAAAAACCATTCAACACTAAAACACCAATCAACAAAAAAATTGAATTCAAGCCACCAAAACACCAACATACTCAGATTTTACCCCAAACATCCAAGATATCTCATAAGGCATCTTCTAGCACTTTAGTTGGATCATATACCAAAATATTCCAACACTTATTATAAACCTCTGCAATCATGCTTTCACCTATCAAGGCCTTTGACCCAAAAGGAAAGAAGCCTTTATGGTTCAATTCCAACCTTATGTGTGCCTTTCATCGTACCCCTGCGCATGATATTGAACATTGTAGAGTGCTCTAGGCCATTATCCATAATCTCATTGAAGAGGAAAGACTTCTTCTTGGACCAAGTCAGTCCCTTCCTTCCATATCTAGTTTGACACCAATCATTTCACCTTCAGGAGGTGACTCTTCTAGGTGTGGTCCCCATTTGTTGATTAATGCAGTTCGGGTGAACACTCGATCCAAATCACATGATCCAAAACTGACCTCTGAACCAAAATCCAAGACCTTTGTTGTTATTCCTCCTCCTAAGGAGTTGACCACATCATCCAAAGTAAAAGTTTTCATTTTAACATCCCCCAAGCCTATTGATCAAAGTATCATTAGGTAGATTCATCAAGCCCCAGTCAATAAGTCACTCTACGAGCTCATCCAAAGCTCATTAGACCATATATAGGATCTTACTGAAGCCTTAAAGCACATTCTGACATCCACTAATGAGGCTCAATCATTTACATCACTCGTAGGGGCACTTACGGCTTCTACTACTACCATCTCATTCGATGATGTTGAAATTCCAGACATCCCACTAAAAGAGCCCGATCTTCCCCTCTTTATTACGGTTAGGATCAATTATACATTCATTCGCGATCCATGATCGATAGTGGGGTGAGCATTAATATCATTATATCACATACTTTTGATCAACTTAAGATCCCAAAGGAATATGTCACCCAGATGCCTGCAGTCCTCTGCACTTTTAATGATGTTGTTGCTCTTGCCTTGGGAATGGTCATTCTTCCCATCTTCATTGGTGAGAAACTCATCCATGAGGTATTTTACATCATTGAGGGATAGTTTTAATATAATGTTCTCCTTAGACAACCATGGATCCACACCATGCGTTGTGTCCCCTCTACACTCCATCGTTCCCTTAAATATGAGCATGAGGGAAAGATTCTCACACTCCCTGGGGATGATCCTCCCTTCCAAGGGTGCAACATGACCTATAGAAAAAATGATGTACTCATTCCTAAGAATGATCCATCTGCACCATCTACTAGCTCCACCATTCCCTCATCCAAACTCCCTAACGGTAACTCCCTAGATAACGTAATGGAAAAACTTACGATGGGGGAGTATCATCTCCTCACACTCAACACTTTTCCCACTCCTCACCATATTGGTAGACCTGATAAGGTGCCTATGTACCAAATGTCAAGGATGTTGTTTCTTTCAATCCACCTCATCTTCACACTAATCTTAATTATGGTGGTTTTGATACCCCCTCTTCCCACATTAATGATATTCCACATGCCAAAAATTATACCGGTGGTTTTGGCTTTCTCAAAAAACCATATTTTTCCTATACCTATTTCCATCGTTGCACATGGAATGGATTTGGCCTAGGCCGTTATGAGCATGGAAAACATGGCCTTATTCTCGATCAATGTCGTAAACCTCATGAAAAGTTTGGGTTAGGCTACAAGGATCAATCCTCTGATCCTGTTCCACCATCTGAGATACTCATGGACATGCCTCCTCCACCTCTTTTGTCTTTTTTGACTTCAAAGACATGGACATATCTTCTCTACCTTGATATCTTCCAACCCTCGAAGACATGACATAAACCTTCCCCATCTCTTCTGACTCCTGAAGACATTAACATACCTTCTCTACCAGCTCTTGAAGAAATGGAACTAGATGACACCATTTCCATTGATTCTGACTTTTTTTTAGTCTCCACCATAACTTTGGGACCGATCACTTATCAATGTGAAAATCAGACAAGGTCCCTTCCCCTTTTCCATCTAGACATGATAGAAGAATGCTCTCCTACCATTAACATCCTTCAGTGTGCTAATGATGATGCCATTCTTTCCCACATGGGGGTAGAAGATTCTTATCTTCAAAATACCTTGCCATCTGACACACCTAATCTTCTCAATGAAGCCACCATCGATGTCAATATCAGGACTTCTCAGGAGCCTCACATTTCTCAAAGTGGGCCAATATCTTGATCCATATGATCTAGAATCTTTCACCACATTCCTCTCCTATCATAGCCAAGCATTTACATGGTCATATTCAAACATGCCAGGTCTTGACCCTTCAATCGTCATCCACAATATCGTCACCTATCGCAACGCTAAATCAGTGAAGAAAAAGCTTCACCACATGCATCCTCACATTTCCCTCCTTGTTAAAGAAGAGTTACAATGCCTTCTTTCTACCAACTTCATTATTCCCATTGACTACCCTCAATGGGTTTCTAACATTGTCCCCATCTCCAAAGCATCGGGAATGCTTCGTATATGTACCAATTTTTGAGATCTCAATCTCACTTGCCCCAAGGATGACTTCCCTCTTCCAAATATCAATCAGCTTGTGGATGTTACCACAGGTCATGAGATGCTTTCTCTCATGGATGGTTTCTTTGGTTATAGTCAAATTCTCATCGCACCAGAAGATCAACACAAAACCTCCTTCATTACTCCTTGGGGGACCTTTTGCTATCGTGTCATGCCCTTTGGTTTAAAGAATTCCAAACTACTTATCAGTGGGCCATGACTTATATATCTTTCATGATCTCATCCACAAAACTATATAAGACTATGTTGATGATCTTCTAGGAAAATCTAAACATCGACGTGACCATCTTTTCATTCTTGAAATCCTTTTCGAGCACCTTATTCATTTTTGTCTTCATCTCAATCCAACCAAGTGTGTATTTGGAGTCTTAACGGGAAAAATCCTTGGCTTTATCATTTCTATTAGGGGCATTGAAGTTGACCCTACAAAAATTAAGGCAATTATCAAAATGCCTCCTCCTTCCAATCTCAAGCAACTTCGCAGCCTTCAAGGCTACCTTCAATCTATCTACCATTTCATCTCACAACTCTCTGATCATTTTCAACCTTTTCATCACCTCCTTCAGAAGGACATAGAATTCAATTGGGATCACAATTTCCAGAAGGATTTTGATGATCTTAAACAATATCTCCTATCTCCACTGGTGCTTACACCTCCACATGAGGGGGAGCCATTTTACTTGTACATTTCTGCCACTAATCATGCTCTAGGAGCCATGCTAGCACATCGTGACAACCAAGGTCATGAGTAAGATATTTATTACATCAGTCACACTCTTCATGACTATGAAACCCACTACACTGAAGCTGAAAGGTTGTGTTGTACTCTCTTCTTTGCTACATCTAAGCTTCGACATTATCTTCTCAATCACAAGACTTATGTCATTACTAGCTTTCATCTTCTCAAGACATTGCATTCTAAACCTTATCACAACGATCACGTTACTCGATGGCTCATGCTCATGACAGAGTTTGACCTCAATTTATTTCTTAAAAATCCATTAAGGGACAAGCTATTGTTGATCAATTAGCAAAAACCCCTCTTTCTAGTATGCAGCTTCCTCAAGCATTTTCTGGATGAATCCATTAACCGTTTCCATCACAAATATAACCCTCTCAAATTCATTCTATTCTTTGATGGATCTAAGTGTCAACAAGGGGGAGGCACTGGCATTGTTCTTATTCCTCCTTGGGAAAATCCTATTCCCCTCACATATAAACTCAATTTTGAGTGTACAAACAATATGATAGAGTAAAAAGCCCTTATCTTGGGTCTTGAAACCACCATCTTTCTAGGTGTTCAAATTATTGACATCTACAAGGATTTTGAGCTTATAATAAAACAATTCATATGAGAGTATCAATGTAAAAATGATACCCTTCAAAAATATCATGACATTTTCCATCTTCTCCTTGAATCTTTTGATTCCTACACCATCCAAGTTGTTCCCTGATTAACCAATCATTTTGCTGATACAATGGCATCCCTCATGGATCTCATCCCATGGATAATAGGGGAGTCTAAGCTTCTTATCATTGTTCATTGTCATGATCGAACTTTCCATGAATTACCCCAAGTTAATATTATTGAATCTAGTTCATCAGACCTTTGGTATTCTCAAATATTTGATTATTTATCCCAATCCATTATTCCTCCTGATCTATCCAAAAATGCTAAGAGGTCTTTTCTTCAGTGCGTTAACCGTTATGTTATCCTTGGTAGCATTCTTTATAAATGTGGATTTGAGAGTGTTCTTCTTCGATGTCTTAAACCCCATGAAGCCTCCCGAGCCATCTAAGAAGTCCACGATGGTATTTATGGTGGAAACTTTAGTGGCTTAGTCCATTGCTAAGTGAATTCTCCGTCTCGGCTATTACTGGCCTTCCCTCAATCATGATTGTTGTGAGTATGTTAAGAAATGTGAAAACTGTTAGCACCATTCCAATCTTATTTGTATTCTTAGTCAAAATTTGCAGCCGACTCAGGACCTTTGGCCCTTTGCACAATGGGGTCTTGATCTCATCAGCCTTATCAATCCTCATTCTTCACAACAACATCATTATATCATCACTACAACTAAATATTTCACTAAATGGGTGGAAGAAATCCCACTCACCTCAACTAAATCTTGCCCAATCATTAATTTTATTTATCAACATATTATTTTCCACTTCGGTGTTCCCCACAAACTTGTCATGGACAACGAAAAGTCCTTTAAAAACAAAGATTCTCAAGAAAATATGTAACTCATTCAACATACAACTCAACTTCTCTTCTCCATATTATCCTCAAGCTAACATCCAAGATGAAGCTACCAATAAAACCCTTCGAAACATTCTTGCCAAAACTATTGATCAAGTAGGTCGTAATTGGCATCTCCAGCTTCCTTTTTCCCTTTGGGCCTATTGCACTAGCATTCGTACCTCCATGGGGGCTATGCATTTTTCTCTTGTTTATGGTTCCAAAGCCATCCTTCCTCTTGAAGTTCAAATTCCCTCTTTGTGTGTGTCCCTTCGTGACTTCATCTCTAATGAAGACTATCATCAAGCTCGTCTAGCACAACTCGAGTTGTTAGATGAGTGTCACCTTCTCGCTCTTGAACACCATCATGTTTACCAAGAGTGCATTAAACATGCTTACAATAAGCACCTTAAGGAACATGAATTTAATGTCGGTGACCTCATCCTCAAAGAAAATAAGAATGTCACTACTCTAGAAAGGAGCCAACATGGAAAGTTTTCCCCTAACTAGATTGGACCATACATTATTACACACAAGTATGGATCGGGAGCCTATCATTTGGCCTCCCTTGATGGTAAACCAGAAGTGGAGCCTCTTAATGCACTACACTTATGACCATTCTATTGTTATCACATTTACCAATGTTACCTTAGTCATATCCTTAGATCATTCCTCCATCTTAGCCTCTTCCATCTCTCATTGTGATGATTTGGAATTATGTGGTTTTCCATCACTTCCTAGATGTGACCTTAAATATGGGCACCACGGCTCTACCCATAGCATATTCCTTATGGATAGGTTCTCCCCTTTGGTGAGAACTCTGTAATCATCACATCCATCACCCTCTTATTCACCTATTGGAACCATGCAAAGGATCCAAGGGTGTCTCTTGTACATTATTTATCCCCTCCTAAGTGGTCTACTTAGCTAGTCCCATCTCTCCTCCATGTGAAATTAAAAAAAATCATCATGGATGCTCTTATCAAAAGATCAAAGTTATCAAAAAAAGACTGGTCCCTTGAAGGAAAAATGTTCATGCAAAAACAAGAATCAAAATCAAAGTCAAAAACAAAATAAATAGACCAATCCCTCGAAGGATGGCTATCATATTATTCTTTCCATCTGTATATTGTATAAAGTAGACCATACCCTCGAAGGATGGCTACTCCTTATGGAATTTGAAGGCTTCCCACATTGATCAACCTTCCATTTTATTAGCATCCTAAGAAATCTTCCCGCATTGATCAACTTTCTTCTAGTAGACTTCTCTGCATTGATCAATTTTCTCTTTCCCCTTCCTAGAGTTGGGGCATAATTTTAGGGAACACCACTTTTGGAGAGACCTCTTGCCATGTACAAGCACATATCAAAAACTTCTTTGGTAATGTCAACATTAGGTTTATGAGTTCATTTCATCCATTATTTCCTTATGATATTTTAATTCATTAACTATCGTCGGTTACTTGCTAACATTGTTTTTGGTTGTATGTGCTTTGCATTGCCTCAATCCCCCTCTTGTTTACCTCCAATGTGATTAGAGGCATATTTTCATCACACATTCCTTGATATGACGTGGAGACGTTTATATCTATAGGTCGTTATCATTAAGGTTGCATCTTATCTTCCTCCTCATCTGATCTTATCTTCTTTTTCTCATCCTAAGTCCCATTGGGCCATACATGTTCCCCCTTTGGGATACATCTCTTAACCATTCATTTATTTAAGTGCATATTCATGACCATACTCATCTTTCCCTCTAGGAATTTTATTACGATATTCAAATTATCCCTTTTTTTGGGAATACATTCTTTTTCCAAAGTCCACATTCATGGCCATATTCTATATTCTCCCTTTAGGGAATTATGTTTTCATATTCTGAATCCTCTCCTTCTCATTTTGAATTCCACTTATATGGCCATTTTCACTCTTCCTTCAGGCATTTTATTTCACTATTCAACTTGCGCAAAAATCCCGCTTGGTGGCCATAATTTACCCCTCTTGGGGCATACCTTATTTTACCTCCTTTTGTATAGTCTCATTTACCTCTAATCCATATTTTAACCCCAAGCACACTGGCCTATCACCTAAGTGTTGGGTGCTCAACCAAGGCACGTGCAGGTGTTGAGACCCTCTTTTATGTGAGCCTTGTGAGAATGTTCTGCCATTAATGAAGGAGAGGTTTGTAGAGCAATACCACATGTATTTAGTCTAATACAAATGTAGTAGATCTAGTTCTAAGCATAGATGCTCCATGAGATAAACATAAAAATAAAAAAAACATAAGGGAAACAGATCTGAACCATGAACAACATGAAAGCACACTAGGGTTTAGTCCATAAACACAGATACACAAAACAAAGCTCCATATATTTATTAAATCCATTTACAATAGCCATATTACATCAACCAGGGTCATCTCAGACTATAATCATCATGAAATAATATTCCAACCCTATAAAACTACCATGAACAGAGATCCTAGCTATGCTTTCCCATTACCACCCTTGTTCAGACCTGAGCACATACATATATGCCTAGTAAAAAAATTCTTGCAACACTTCATTACCTCTCTTGTTCATACTCTCCTTACTCTCCTTACTCTCCTCCTCATTTCAGATCGAAGCACTCCTTTAAATAGAATCTAGATCCACTGCCATAGTTTCACCCATGAGAAGATCGCATGCCAAGTGGAAGTGTGGTCCTCCATGATCGATCAAGTGCTTATGCTAGCTTACAAAGGCATCCACTAATTATAATGATTCTCTTGGGAATATTCCCTATGTGGAATATTCTTTTCTTGACCTCCAAGGATCCATGCTAGCACCTTATCCATTCATCATGCCTACTCGGGCCCTCATGAGTTTCTCCTGTGATATCACCTTAGAAATGCGGATAAGTCCCCAAACCCCCTTATGCTTCGACACACCAATCTCTTCTCCCGTGTGCCTTTCCTTGAGTGCCTTCTTGCTTGCTTTCCTTACACGTGCATGATCATACCTTGAGACTTAGTCAATTTAGGGCCCAAAATTACCCCACACTACACGCGTTATCTATACTTGAAAACACTTTTATCTTTCACCAAAGAATAAAGAATGGGAGAATTACAATAATCTATAATTGAATAAAGAATGGAAGAATAGAGGGATCCTGCTACTGATGCATGAGGAGTGGAAGTATTTCTTCATGGATGTTTAAATTTTATCCCAAGCATCTACCTCACCCTATGCATGTTGAAGTAAATCACCCACCAACACGCTAACTTTGTAAAAACTTAGCTCATCTACCTTAGCCTTTAGCATATCTGTGATGTTTTCCATCTGCTTGCTAAGATCACCCAATGTGGCCATCGTGCGAGTGACTTGGGGGTACAATTCCCTTAGTTTATTTTTAATCGAAACCCTCAAGGTTTTGATTGCCTCTAACTTCTTTTTGAAATCTTCCAATATTTTATCTTGCTCCACCATATTGCCCTTGTTTTTCTCTTTAAACTCCTTCAGGTCCGCCTTATGGGTAAAAGCCAATATGCTTGCTACTTTATCTTTGTTGGCATATTTTCCATACACAAATACAACCATTTGTACTACAGTCATCACTGAGGCAAGAATCTCGGAGTACCAATTTATTGTTTCTCCAATGTTCAACTTTTATTCTTCCTTCTAGCATGCCATCAACTCCTGTAACATTCCCATTTTAAGAATTTAGAAACAAGGTATTTTTTTAAAATAATGTTTTCTATTATAAATAAACATAATTTAGAACACACATTCTTTTCCAATCAATCTCATAACAAATAACCATATGCAGCTGTAATGACCCAGTAAAACACCGATCTCTCATTTCATGACTCAGTGAAACATTGATCTCTCATGTCAACTCATTGAATTGTATACTAGGTATACTCGGTTCTCACACCATTTTTGAGGTATTAAGTGTTTTGTTTAAGAGGCCTATCTGAATATTTATTACTAATATTCATATGAAATCTCACTTCTTAAAACTAGGTGACATAGGACAATGCAACCAACAACTTGCGATACTTTGGCCAAAGATGTACAACATACTGTTCATGTTAATATTCCTAGATGGAATACTTGTCAAATGGAATACGTCCTTAACCCCACTTCATCTGTTATCTGGAATGGTCTTCACTAACTCATGTCAGTCCACTTGTTCAAGGTTTAACCCTAACAAAGGTTAGCAATATAATATAGTGTAGAAGGCTACTCACGGTGATTAAGGGCACATAGACATACTCAATAAACCTATGTTGATTGCATGTGTCTAGTTATCCTAAGTTGTAGTGAGTTTCCCCTGATAAAAAATCATACTTCCAACCTAACCTAGGGTATAAATAATATCAAGTTTGAGTTTATGTAGATCTAGATGATTCAACTCTGAAGGGTGTTGCAACATGTCAACTGCAACATAATATCCTTATGAATACCCAAGTCTTCATGGAGGTACGGTGCTGCAGTTGGCATGTGAGAACATCTAACAGAGTCATCCCATCTGGATGTACATACCCAAGAAGAAGTTAATTAATTAATTATTTTCCTCAATTAATGTCTAATTATAACAGCTATGCTGAATCCCTAGTTTCATTAACCATTAAGGTTGAAAGCAATAAATGAATTGTAATTTCTATACCAATAGATCAAAGATATGCTTTTCATTCATTAACTTCCTAATTTAAGATTTAGTTTTACAAACAAATTCAGCATACTAACAATGTGGTTCACTTAGTTAACTTATCCATCTCTTAGCCGGTTAAAGTTCTGAATTAGATTCTTTTATAATAGAATTCATTGAAATGAAATCTACTATTATATAATTATATATTCCTTTCATTTTTTTTATTCAGATAAAGTTATTAATCAAGAGGAAGTACATCTTCCTCTTTCCAAGATGACATTAGGTTTTAGTTTCAAAGGATTCTAAAAAAAACTGATTACCATTGTGTAATAGTTGTCTTCCTTTTTCTTATTAAGACTTAGAGTTCATTTGTATCCTCTTAACAATATACAAAATATCATAATAGATTTTTTTATCCACTAACATCATTTTAATAACCATAGTGATTTAATTAAATGATCAGCCATGAATGCCCACTTGATAACTTCCCTTAAATAAAGGGGTAGTATATCTAGTACACTTACCACCTAGTTCATTTTATTTCAACCCGAAAGGGTTCATTTTAGATATAAATATATAAAATAACAGAGATAATCTTATCACTACTACTTACAAAATATGCAAAAAGAAGACACATGAAGTACAGATAAACCCACAAACTTTTCCATTTATCAAAGAGGAATTCATACATGGCAAGTACAGATACTTTAGACATCTTTAGTGTCAAACAACAACAATAAGATCTATAAAATTACAACTTTCCTTTCCAACAATACATTTTAATAATGAATCAAATATCCTCATAAAAGATCCAGTCTTTTGGTAAAAAAAAGTAACATCATAAAAGATCTTGTCTTCCTTTTACCACTTATGAAGTCCATCTGCAAAAATTTCTAGCATGTGTCAGTTCAGTGAACTGAGCATGATGAGCACTAAGCATTAAAATGACGTGCTTTTAACTAACTATTACATAAAAAGAGCTCTGTTTTTATGAAACAGTTGAAGCATTATAGAAAGGCACATCATAAAGAAATAACAGTCATAAGAGGGAGAAACAAAGTCATAATCTGTACCCTAAGTAAGAAAATGGTAATATATAATCAGTTTCAACTTCTAGTTAATCATTTCATGGAAGATTTAAATCATTAATTCAGATAAATAATATTTCACCAAAATCACAATCTACTTTCATTTTCAGATATTTATGATTTACTTCGAAATTAACTCCATCTAACCTAAGAAGATACTAACTCTGATATCTCATAGGAATATTTCTACTTTAGATGGAACAATAATTCAAATAACTCATCATTAACCTAATTCATCCAAAAATATTAAATGCCAAGATCAATTAACTTTATGATGAAATTAAGGATGAATCAACAACACCTTAAAGTAATAGTTTCTTATTTAAGAAACTATATTCAAGTTCAGAGTCAAGCTCTAGCCTAAGTTTTAGGATCAGCCTCAATAGATTTGACAAGGATGAATTTAAATTAATATGTACATAGAACTATTAACATATACCAAAAGTTAACCTCATTACCAATGTAACCATCAAAGAGAAGGAGGAAGATTTATCAATCAACTACCCACCTTACAGTCCTTCAATATATTACAAACCAAACATGTCATCTCCCTCCATAGGAGTGTTATAGGTGAGAAATGAACGAAATGAGAGGAATATATTGTACACTATGAATCCAAGCAAGAATGTAATAAAGACAAGTCCGGTATTTATTCAATTCACAGTAGAGTTTGGTTCAGAATCGGGTTTGATAGCTATCTTGATAAAAGAGAGAACAAAGAACAACATACATCTTCTTCTCAGAACCCAAGGAAAAATGGTTTTATAATTACTTAACCCTCCAACATCAGTAACCATTTCCTAACAGATACATAAGAGAACAGAAAGAATAGCCAAGGGGTAATTTTACCCATATTTTACATCTCAGAGGAGTAAGAAGTAACAATATCAAATAAAGGTAAGGATACTGATTCACTATCCATTCCCAGAACATAAGTATGCTTGCCTGAAGCTAAAACAAAATCGACATAGATTTAATTCTCAAGACTAAGAACACAATTAATTCCTAACAACCATTGAAGCCCAAAGAGAAACTCAATATTATAGTCAATAATAATAGCTATAACATGAAAGTTATAAACCAAAAATGTTGTTTTCCCAACTTACAAATGATAACTGCAACTGTAGCGTAAAAGCTACAACTAGAGATGGTTTTTCATAAGCTTGCAGTCAATAATAGTATCCAAAGCAAAAAAAAACAAAAACTAAACATTATATTCTTTCCAAACATTAATAGCACCAGTTCTAGAAGTTACTCTAGTTTCCCAAACAAAGAAGAGATAGCGCGGCGTCTAAGTAAATTACCTATTTTTCAGCCACGATATAATTTTGAAAGAGACAACATGCAAAGATTACCCATCCATTGATGGTGAAATGAAGAAGGCGAGAGAAATACTTAATAGTAAAAGTTTCCACTCAAGCCAACTCAGAACAACATACATCACAAGAATCAATGGAACAAACTACTAGATCGGGAAGAATGAACTTGACCCAGATTCAACCACAAGGAGAAACAAAGAAAAAACGACATGACTCCAAGTATGGTCCTCGAAGTTGAGCTCAAAATAAGTAATACACCAAAAAGCATTACAGTCTATTTCCTCCAAATGTTCATTCATTTATACAGAGTCAAGTTAATCAAAAGTTTAACCAGAATTATCACGAGTTCCTACAGAAACAAATTTTCCTCAAAGTTAAATAAAAATAACCTGTCATAAAAGGCAAGTAAGTCCAAGAAAATAATCCCTGACCTTTCTTTTTCCCTATACCAAAAAATACGTAATCAAATTTAATAAATCATTCAATAAATCACGCAAGCAAGATTAACTATCAACTATGCTAAATAGATAGATTACATTCAAGGAAATTCGTTTAACCCATTATCAGACAAGTTACTATCAGCTTTAGCACAGTTCAATAGATGTAACAAAGATTCAACATGATCTCAAACTCAACAAAAGTTAAACATGTTTCCTTCCTTTTTCCAGCAAAGAAACAAAACCCAAAACATATTTCTAGCATAGCAGTAAATCCATACAGATGAAATATAGAGAAAAGTAAGTTTTGAAAGAAAGATCAAACAACACATAAAAACCCATTTGTTTCCCAAGAGAAGAGTTCCTTTAATGAATACATTTAGGAAAAAGTAGAATAACATAATGGGTAGAGCCTATCATGCCCGATAGAGCTTCTTCTCGACTTGCAGACTATTTCCCAGTCGAGCCTCAACAATCTCTTCTTTATCGAGAAATGTCAGCTATCCCAATCTTTCCACTTCTTCTTATACTCCCATAGAGTCCAAAAATAGTTCAAGAATGACAAGAATACATATAAATAAAAAATAGAACTGCTGATTCGAATAACCGAAAACTCCATGCAGAGAAAAAATCGAAACAAACTATAGATCAAACAACCTTTCCAAAATCCTCCATGCATTTTTCCTATTCGGTTTCTTTGCCAAAAATGAGATCAATAAATGTGAAGGACCACTAGTTACCTCCTATTTCTCCATGCCACTGCCATCCAAGTTTGATGAGATTTTATTTCAAATTTTGCATGCAATTTCCATTTAGTGGTGATGCAAACTAGGCATCCCCTAACTCCCAATGCCTTCGCCAAAATTGGTAGTATAAAGTCATTAAAAACCAAAATCAATTCCCATTAATGCCTTAAAAACTGACGCCACCAACCTTACCATTTTCCAAGTAGTCCCTAGGTACCTCCTTAGGTTAGCAATAGTTTAGGTTATATTTTTAGTAGGTTAGAAATCAACCTTAGTTCCTAGGTAGGTCTTAATTTTCCTTAGGTTATAACCCAAACTTAGTATCGAACATTACAACTTAGGTTAGGGTATCCACCTTAGTAATTTACTATTAGGTCTACGATTCCTATATGCTATACAACATTTAAACAATTAACAAGAAGGAAAATTCCTATCACACCAAAGCCAGTTGTCAGTGAAGGATCCCTAAGAAGAATTCTTCACCATTGAAGACAAAACAAGTCACAGTCAAGCTCACCTTCCATTTCTGAATGTCAAGACAACAAGGAGAGTAGGTAAGAATATTGAGGCATACTTTGGATCAATGAAATTGATCCAAGGTTTTGCTATTTACACAAAATAAATTATGTATACACATTACAAGTTCATCACCTTCTTAAAAGTAAGTTGAATTCACAACCAGAAATGATTATTTTAAATAAATAAAGAATTATCCATTGCAAACATGATTTCCAAAAATCCTAAGAGTACTCCTTCCTAAAACAAATCACCTATCAACATTTACAATATCAAGTGTGGAATTCATCATAGTAACGGTCATGTAAAAGATGTTACAACTCTTCTGCTGACTCTAAGACAAGTGGTTGCCTCTCCATGGTGAGTATGCATGTCAAGTCCTCCAAGAAGTGCATGATCGACTCATAATTTTTCTTAGGAGGGGTTAGGTCTGGGTGATATAAGATAATGGCATTTGAAATAACATCTAATTTCTTGAATACTTTGTGCACCTTCTCCTTTTCATCCCTTAGCTCATGCCTTAACTGTGCATTGATCAATTCGTTCTATTTTATCTCCCTATCCCTCTCGATGATCTCCTCATTCTTTTTCCAAAACTCATCATCCAAGACTCTTATTCTATCATTCCTACTGAAAAGTATTACTTCCACCTCCACCGACACTTTTTTGAGCACATTGCAAACTTTCTCATTCGACAACTATTGGGCATTCACAAGAGGGTTTATTCCCTTGGCATTCTGTCTCTTCATCAATGCATCAATATTAACCTCAAACTTAGGCTCATCAACATGGGACTCAAAATCCTAGGATAGCATTTTCCTTGTGTGTGGGTATGCACCCTCTTCATCAAAATAATACCAAGTGAGGAGTTGGTCTATGGGCACTGTTATCCAAAATTTACCCCCTAGGGTAAATTTTGGTAACATGCATCAGAGTATTCAAGTCCCAGGTAAATTAATTGATTCAGAG
Organism: Taxus chinensis; assembly: GCA_019776745.2. Taxonomy (NCBI): domain Eukaryota; kingdom Viridiplantae; phylum Streptophyta; class Pinopsida; order Cupressales; family Taxaceae; genus Taxus; species Taxus chinensis. Next base: position 41,718,226 of record CM034149.1, on the reverse strand, counting down.
CAAACATCATGTTTCTGAGGTTCCCTCAGATATTTTTCTAACTCCCCGGGCCAAAGAAGGAAGGAGCAAGCTCTGAGAAAATGTGAAAAATGGTTGCAGAAGGCAAGTAGGTTGATCCAGAAAAAATTGTGAAAATCGGCTAAGTCCTAGTCCTAGGAGCAATTGGGACATTTGGGACAAAAATGTGCGGATCGGCCGAAAAGCCTCCAGGCGGCCCAAATAGCATTTGGGACAATCGGGCCAGAAGTACGCGGCGGGCGTGAAAAGCTGATCCGGCAAAAAGAGAAATTTTTTTTTGGCTAACTGCTAAGAGGGTCACCTTTGGGACATTTGGGACAAATGGATGCGAACCGGCCGGTTCACCCGAAATCAACACAAATAGTCTGAAACAAAGTGGGACAAGTGGGACAAATGGACGTGATCTGGCTGGTTCACCCGAAATCAGCACAACGAGCACTGTGCCAGCCGGGACAAAAGTACGTGAGGGACGCGTGGGACGCGAAAGCGTGAAATAGGAGAAGGTTCAGCCGGGACAAAAGTACGCGAGGGACGCGTGGGCGTGGATCGCCCGAAGGAAGAGTTTTTCATCCGGGACAGCCGGGACAAAAGTACGCGAGGGACGCGAAAGTGCGGATCGCCCGAAGGAAGAGTTTTTCGTCTGGGACAGCCGGGACAAAAGTACGCGAGGGACGCGTGGGACGCGAAAGCGCGAAATGGGCGAAGACAGAAGAGCACGGCGTCCTCTATGCCACAGAAACTGGATTTCTTATTTTTAATGAGGGTAGATATATTTAATTAAGAGAAACATATTCGGCTCCAGTCAGTTAATGTTCATTCCCGTCAAATGACAGAAAACGCCTGCCAGACCCAAAATAGCTGCCCGCACTCAGAAGGCCATAACTTTTGCATTTCTCAACAAAATTGCACAAAATTGGTACCGTTGGAATCATGGTTCTAAGACCGATGCAAAAAAATCAAGAAATTCCATATTTGATCAGAAATTGATTGATATTTTTAAGGAAACGTGGCCGGGTTCAGAACAGTGTTTTATTTGGTAGCTGGGAGTGCAATTAAGAGGCATGGTCATCATTCTTTCTCTGCTGCAGCACATGGGACAGTATGGGGAGCCTTTTACAAGTAATATACAATCATTTCACTCAATTTAATGCTTCTTACAGGTGGTTGAAGGATAGATTTCGGGATTTCCATTTTCCCTTCTCTTCTCCTTCTCATTTTTTCTATAAATTGGAGTGTTGGGCTCATTATAAAGGAGAGAGTTTTTGGGTAGCAAAGCTCTGTCAAAATTGCTTTGTGAAGCCAGTGTGTTGCAGGCCCTTGTAGTGGACTCCTTGCATGGTGATCCAGGCCCTTATCTTGTAATAGACTGAACTGTGCATACCAGGAAGCAATAAAATACAAAGTTTGTGGATGTATCTTCCCCTGCTGTGTTTTCTTGCATTCTTCTTGCCCTTTTTATCTCTCTACAAGAATATTGTGTCTATTATTATGTTCTTGCAGGAATTCACTAACATTGTGTATGCTTGGAATATTGTTGTGAATGCATTTTGCTAGATTATGGTGAACTGTCATCACCTCTTCTAGTGTGCACTTTCCCTCTGTATTTCACACATTTGGAGATTACTCTCACACCCTCCTTTTCTGGTGTATCACCGCTTTAGTGTAGGATTTCATTTTATGTATTCTCTCTCCCTGGTCCCTTGGAAGTTCAGATTAGAACAATTAGCTTATCCTGCATTAGAGTAGATTGTGGCAGGTAGTTTAGGAGCAAGAACCAGCTTTCTCTGGAGGTCTGTCCCAAGTAGCAAGTCCCACAACTTGGAGATAGTACCCATGTTATCCAATCACACTGTGAGTTCAAATACATGCACAGGGGTGCTGTGATTCAGAGATAACAGGCACTGTGATTTGGAAATGAGCGTGCAACACCTTGTTTGGATCATTGATGTAAGTCATAGCATGCTCCTGAGCCGTTATTATGCCCTTCCCACATGTGTGCACTTCCTTGAGGAAACTTACTACTAAGCTAGGGTTTCTGTCCATGTTCTCATACTCCTTCCCTACACTCACGCTTTCCTCTGCCTCCTTTATCTCTTTATCAGAGCTACGCTTTACCTCATGCTCCACCAACTGTTGTATAATACTCGCTACCTCCTTCTGTAATGTGTCATCTATCTGTTCTCCAGTCGGGGTTAGGGTCTTCTGAGCATGAATGTATACTTCCTCACTTCCTCCTTTATTATGGGCACCTTCTTCATATTCATCCTGCTCTTCATAAGACTCATGTACATCCTAGATAGGGGGCTTTTAACTTCTTCGCGCTCTTCATCCTCTTTCTTCGATTCATCACCCTTCATGCTCTTTGTCTCCTAAGAGTTCAAACCTTGTGCCACTTTTAACTTCTTCTTCTCTGGTGACTCCTATAACATAGGGGACTCTTATTTTTTAGGTAACTCTTCCCTCTCGGGTGACTCCTCCTTGTGGACTTCTTCCTATGAGTGTAAGAGCTCATGCCTACGCCAGACTCTTGTGCCTCCATGTTTTGAATCATATGTGCGCTTGACACCTTTTCTGCTAGAGTCTCATCTCATTACCTCTTTCTTATTACTAGTTTCTTTCTCTGGTGGGGTCTTCTGGAATAGATACATCAACCTAAACATAAGTTCCCTTTTCAAATTTGGGCCTTAGACGTACATACACCCTTAATTTTGTTCTCCTTGCAATAGGAAATGTTACCAGTTTTAACATATGTATGTCATAAGAGACATACTTATTGACCTAAGTGTACTTCTTGGGATACACAAACATTTGGCACAACTTTGGTAATCCTGATCTACTTTAGTTAGATTAAATCTAAGTTTCTTCACCTCCTTAAACTGGTTAACTGCACTCTGAAATTATTGTGTTGTTAAAGAGAAGGGAAACTTACACCAAAGGCTCTTGGTGCCATCAGTCAAAGTGAACCCACTGATACAAAATTACTGATACACATCAAAATTAAACTCTTTATCCACCAATGCCGATAATTATTTAGGAATTCTCCACTTTTCCCTGAATGCATCACACATTCGTTTGTACCACTTCTCCAAGCGTTCCTTATGAGCAACCGTCATCATGTCACAAGTGTAGGCTTCAAGTCTTTTAGCATGGGAGGGGTCCTCATCCGGGTACTCCCACACATATTTATCTGGCCCATAAGGTAATCTAATTTCTGAAAACATAATGGTGAGAAGGAATTTTTCATACATAATGTTTTCTCCATCTTGTACAATGTCTATAATATCCTCTGTAATAAAGTCTGAAAGATTTTAGAATGTTCCTTCCGAGATCTTATGGAAAATGTTCAACCAACTCTTGTTTAATTGTGTCCACCTCTCTTTCCCATTTAAATTTATGACCAAGTGCACGACCATCCTCATGACAGGGTCAGTGATCACGGAGATATCAAAATAGTGCGAACCCTTCTTGTACTCATATGCCGCAAATTTCTTCTTGATGGCCTTCTTGTCACACAAGTCATCATCTAGTGGATCTCCTTCGCAGATAATGTCAGTGTACTTGGAAATCAGCTAAAGAGTTACATGCATTCTCCATCCTATAAAACAAAAGTGATCCTTATGCATGTGTGACATCAACCATTATTATAACCTTTCAGACTTTCTGAAATAGGGCAGCTCATAGAGCTGCAAGAGTCCAACCTTTTACAACTTGGTTTACACCTCATTGTCATACACATGTTTTCCATCTTGTGTCCTCCTTCTTATGGGGAGAACCAAATCCAGTGTCATTTCTTTTTTAGTGGTACTTTTCTGATGGTTTTAGTCACTCACAACCATCTTGTGTAAGTGAGATACCCATTCCTTCTCTAATAGCATGCCATTTGGGTACTGCATCTCCGCATACCATTCTTCATTAAAACTAGTTGAAATGGTTGGTTTTTCTTTTCCCTTGCATTTTACCTTCTTTGGTGAAAAATTAGATCCCTTCCTTGGTGTCATTTCTTCTCGTCTGGTCCCTGTAAGATCTTCCTTCCTTCTTTCCCTAACTCTGCTTAGTCCTGTGGCTTTACTCCTCTGCGAAAAAATCCAAATCTTGTGCCCTAGTTCTGCAAACCCTAACCTAGAAAGTGTCCCTTCCACAAGATGATGTAACACCCATGGGAATCCTCAAAACACACTTCTCTTCCCACACCTGTGTACTCCATTTCCACTTTGGTTCAGAAATCCGTTTAAATCCTCTACTACACACACAAATCTCCACAAATTTTTCTTCGCAAGGATTTCCTCGTTCACAAGATATTTTCAACTCAAACGTAAGGTAAGAGAATAACTCACCCCGACCTTCTATTTATAGATTTTTATTTTTCCTACACAAAATTTGATGCTACCTACCAATGTACGAATGTAATAAAGTTGAAATTTTCCAACGACATCCCTCAACATATTTTTTCCAGTTTTTTCCTTTGCACGCAAACTCACCCAAAAATTTCTACAACCTTCTTGCATGTAAGACTTCTTTGACAACATACTTACTTACGCACACCCCCCATGCCAAAGTATGTCAACCTCTGCATCCTTTACCAAGCTCTTGCCTTTTCCTACCTCATGTTTCTTCTATGCTTTTTACCCTTGTACGTGGTTTTCTCAAAGATTTTTGACATAAATCCTCTCATGATCACCTTTGCTACGCACAATTTTTTGAACCCACACGCTTTTGATTTCCTCACATGGGACACCTATGCACATCACTCCCAACACTTCTCTTTACCAATTTTTTTCACAACAACTCTTCTTTGATACCTTCTACCCCACACTAAATAGATAGTCTATGCATGCAATGATATAGCATGAAATTTTCCTTTCACACAGCCAGGGTAATAGGGCCTACAAAGTCAATTTACCACTTTTCAAATGCTCTGATTAGTGATAGGTCTAAATGGAATTTCATCTCTTTTCCCTGGTTTACCAAGATGCTAATAATGGTCATAGGCCTTGTATTACGTGATACAATCCTTGTAAACCATTTCCCACCAAAGGCTAGCTAAAAAGGATCTTGTATATGGTTGCATTCCCCAGATAGTGTTCTCCTGTAATTCCACCATGAGCCTCTTCCATGATTACAACGTGTTGATGCTCTAGCCACGTACCAGCACAAAACCTCATCACAACCTAGATTGTATATTTCTCCACCAATTAACATATAGGGCATGATGTGTATGGCTATCTACTTCCTATATAATGCCTTCATCCCTTCTGGTGCCCCACTTATATGTAGGAACAACACAATATTTTTCAGAGGACGTGCATTGCTTCCTGAATAAATGTGCATATGGTATCATATCCTCAATGCTCTGCATGCCCTCACTTGAAGTAATTCTTGAAAAATGATCAGGTCCTAAATTACTTTTCCCTGGTTTCACCATAATCGTAAACTCTAACTAGTAGAACAACAGCATCCAATGGCATATGCACCCTTGCAAAATGGCTTGTTCACGAAGTATTTCAATGCCATGTGGTTTGTGGAGAAAATAAAAGGAGTCACTAGTAAATACTACCTAAACATGTGTAACACGTAGATCATTGAAAATGTCTCGTGCTTGGTGGTAGTATAATTTTGTTTAGCTATAGTTAGCTTCCTACTAGAAAAAAACAAGGGGATGATCAACAATCCCTTCTCTAGGTTGTGTTAAGACTGATTGATTCACCATCCCAGATGCATACATATGTATGTGTAAAGGTTTATCCTAAGAGGGAAAGTGCAAAATGGGTGTGGTGGTAAGATTTTACTTCAACATGTCAAATGTCACATGTTGCGCCTCTCCCCAATAAAGCTTACTTTTATGTTTCAATAATTCTTCTAGGGGCGTGAAAATCTGGGCATATCCCTTGATGAATTTCCTATAGTACCCTGTATGCCCTAGGAACCCACGCACTGTGCTTTGACTAGTAGGCTCCTATAATCCCACTATAACAACAAATTTTTCAAATAAGCCTTATTTACAAATAATGTGTCCTAACAATGTGCCAAAAGGAGTGGAAAAAACACACTTCTTAATATTTAGGGAGATGTTCAACTACTTGCACCTCTCAAACATCAACTGTAGATTGTCACAATGGTATTTTACTAATCTGTAAACCATCCAGTCATCCAGGTAGACTTGAAGAAACTTGTGAATGAAGTCCTAAAACACTTGAAATATAATGCGCAAAAACATAGTAGGCGTATTCTTCAGTCCAAAAGGCATTACCGTATAGGAAAAACTTCCCCATTCAGTGGTGAAAGTTATCTTCTCTTGGTCTTCCTTTGCAATTTGAACTTGGTGATATCCCAAAAACCCATCTATAAATGAATAGATCTCACGCCCGGTCACTCCTTCCAGGATCTCCTCAGTTAATAGGGTTGGGAATGGATCAATTACACATACTACATTCAAATCCCTATAGTCAATGCAAATCCTTATCCTCACATCCTTTTTGATACTAATAACCATCAGACTTACCCACCGAGATTCCAAAAATGACTTCTATGATCCCAGATGTTATCATCTTATCAATCTCCTCCTTAACTTTGATGTGTAGATTCAGATTCATCCTATAAGGTCTCTTCCAAATCAGGTGTGCACCATCCTTTAAATTGATTCTAATTTATCCTAGCAAGGGGTGAACTTCTTTAAGTTCATGGTACCCCGGTGGAAAAAAATCTTTAAAATCATGAAGAAGCTCAATGATCTTTGAGACCAATTATTCTATCCATTAGTCCCCAATAGTAGCTTCCTTTGGTTATGCCTCCATACCAATGTTAACCTTCTTTATCTTCAATGGCTTGTGGTAAGCACACATTTTCTCTTCAACGCTATCTAACACTTCACACGTACCTTCTGTATGGATAAATTCCAAATTCTCCACCTCTTCATCATCTATCAAGTATACCAACTTTCCTTTCTCCTTCTCCAGGTAGGCACGCTCAACCTATACTTCCTCTGAGTCTTCCTCCACAAATCGTGCTCCTAACTCTGGTTCACCTAATAGCTGTAGAATCCTATCCTTTGCTATGACATTGTTTCCTGAGGTAAAGCACTTGACTACCTACAATACCTCATTCACCGATGGCTTAGTACTCTGATATATAAACATTTGAACAAGATCTACCTTTAACCCCTGCCAGTTTCCTATTTGACATTGCAACTCTGAATGAATATACCATGCGTGCATGCAACCATGTAAGGTGGAATAGAACTTATGTACCAATTGGGAAGGAGGTAAATATTCCGTGCATCCCATCCAAGTATTTTCAACCTCTTGAACATGGCATGAGGTAGATCCCTTCCCATCATAGTAATAAATTTGGGATGGTGTATTTCTTTGGAGAAACCTAAAAGAGAGAGTGATTCTCACTCTGTGCCACTTTAGAAGATTATCTTGATGAGTAGTAGAGGTGAAAATCTTGCAATAACAAGACACATTCTTACGGATTGCAAATTACAACAATGGGCATCTTCTTACATCATGATCCCCATGAAAGATTTCATAATCTACTATCATGGCATGCATCATCTTTCATGGGAAACTGTCCTTTGTATGACCCTCTACTTCACAATCCATACACCATAACCCACTGTGAGTCTCATGAGCTGAGCTCATAAAAAGTTTCTCTAGTTTCTTAGCCATAGTAGAAATTTGGGATTTTGGGAATGGAATAACTCATATATTAACGCTTCCTACTGCCTCAACATGCAAGGAAGCCTCCAAGGCCTCACGTGGATCTATGAAAGCACCCTCTTGAATGGTGTAATCAGTCCTCCAATGAACTACTGAGCATGCTGCAAAGGGTGAATGTCATAAGACAACTTAGATAGGAGAGTCTTGAAACATGTTTCATACTCTTGTACACTCTCCACCATTCCTTTCTGAATCTCCTTAAATGCACTGATACTCTTCTGTTCAAACTCAGGTATGTGGAACTCCACCAAAAAGGCATTCCACAGCATGGTATAATCCACCACCGTCTGGTGTAGATAAGATTTCCATTACCATCTATGTGCGTGCCTCTGTAATGTAGTTGTAAACTAACTTTCCTTCCTCTCCAAAGAAGTGATGCTTTTTGCACACCATAACAACTCACATTTGTGCACATGCTCCACAACATCCTGAACGTCCTTATAATAAGGTAAATGGAGCAACATATCATAAAACACTTGTTGATGGTGTTGTGGACCTTGACCACTAGACCCAAAACCTTGATTCCCTCATATGTTGCTTCCACCGTCATATCCACTAGATTTGCTAGCTCCTATTCCTTCAGATCCACTTGATCCTCCTCCAATAGTAGGAAAGGGGCCAGATGTAGTTGCACCCTACGAACCCACCATCGTGTAAAAATGCACGTGATATTCTATGATACTGAACCACTACAAGAAGGGTTTCCTATGCCACTTTTAGACATGATACCCAAACCTTGTGAACCCACACCTTGCCTAAATGTCGTACTAGACAAGATACCTCAAAACACTAGAAATGTATGTGCTGCCATAGATGTACTGAATGAAAAATTATATCTACTAGGTGTCACTCAACTACTAAAACCAATACCAACTGGATTATCAAAACTTATCTCAGGAACTGGAAAACTAAGCTAAGGGTCTAGTCATTATGTGGGTTAAGATGGGTGCCTACGACTCTCATCCTTTCTTCATATGATGAGCTCTCTCCAAAAGCTGAGGGGGTTTTTCTTCCATGATTTCCAAGATGGGGTAGCTCAGACTACTTAGGTTCCACGTCCTCCGCACGAACCTTAAATCCTTCCCACAACGTCTACCTCCACAAATCCATCAATTTTATAGCTTCATGCTGTCTCTCCAAATCCATTTCCCGAGCTTCATTATACTTGAGTTTTCTCTCTTCTCTATCCCTTTCATCTGCAAGATCCACCATCTTTCTCCATGCTAGCTTCTGTTCCTTGTTCCTAGCAAAACTTTATCTAGCCATAGGTAATGCTTCCAAAATTAGGGTAATAATCATGACCTTGATGGCTAATGACAAAGCACGCAAGAAATATCCTTTGGGTTCTCACAAGAAATCAAACTCAATAATCTCTGAACAAGAATACGTTGAGATTGCATACTCCAACATGTAACTAGTCAACACACCTTTCCACTAATGATCAACAACATGAGTCTAGGTTAGATCAGCATCCTGCAACCACTGATATTCCTCTTGGGTCCAAATACAAGGTCTATAGTTTCAACTTGTCCTTGATGCATATGTTGATATCCATTCATACAAATATACTCAGAAACATCAGAAGAATGTCTCATAAAGCTCATGATACAGGTTATCCTCCACCCATTGACATGCATCAAACTTAGATCCAATATTGAACCTCTGAGAAAAATCATCCTCCATGATTTTAAGCCAGGTCTCAACATTGTCTAAGGTCAGACGCTCTACCATCTTACATAATTCTCACAACATCTTCAATGGAGGTCTTGGCAACAAAACCAAAATGTAGTCTCGTTTACCTCTAATCATTCTTTTGACCCCAAGCACGCCGGCCTATCACCCAAGTGTTGGGTGCTCACCTAAGGCATGCATGGGCACCAAGCCCCTCCTTTATGTGAGCCTTGTGAGAATGTTCCACCATTAATAAAGGAGAGGTTTGCAGAGCAAGAACACATGCATTTAGTCTAATATAGTTCTAATCATAAATGCTCCATGAGATAAACATAAACATTACAACAACATAATTGAAACATATATGAACCTTGAATAACATGAAAGCACACTAGGGTTTAGTCCATAAACACAAATACACAAAATAGAGCTCCATATATTGATTAAATCCATTTACAATAGCCATATTATATCAAACAGGGTCATCTCAGACCATAAGCATCATGAAATAATATTCACACCCTACAAAACTACCCTGAATAGAGATCCTAGCTATGATTTCCCATTACCAACCTTGTTCAGACCTGAGTGCATACATATATGCCTAGTAACAACATTCTTGCAGCACTTCATTGTATATCTTGTTCTTACTCTCCTTACTCTCCTCCTCATTTCGGACCCAAGCACTCCTTTAAATAAATTCTAGATCCACAACCATAGTTTCACCCATGAGCAGATCACACGCCAAGTGGAAGTGTGGTCCTCCATGATCAATCAAGTGCTTATGCCATCTGGTAAAGGCCTCCACTAACTGTAATGATCCTCCTTAGAATATTCCCTGTGTGGAATATTATTTTCTTAACCTCCAAGGCTCCAAGCTGACTCCTTATCGATTCATCACGCCTACTCAGGCCCTCATGTGTTTATCCTATGATACTGCCTTGGAAATGTGGCTAATTCTGAAAACCCCCTTCTACTTCCACACGCCAATATCTTCTCTCGTGTGCCTTTACTTGAGTGTATTCTTACTTGCTTTCCTTACACTCGTGCACTCCTTCTACCTTGGGACTTAGTCAATTTAGGGCCCAACATTTTTCCTTCATGGCCATACTCTTCCCCTCTTGGGGCATATTTTTCTCTTTCCATCTTCTCAATCATACCTTCCCCTTTTGGACATTCCTTTTCACCACTCACCTTCTGGGCCATATTTGTGCTCCCCTTTGAGGGCACCATTGTTTTTCATCCTCGTGGAAAAATATCTTTTCACTCTGCTCCTTGTGTATGAAGGATTTCACATACCTTTTCACATATAGTTGCACATATTTTGATGAATTTCCTATGACCCATTGGTCATTCCAACTTGTATCCATAGTGCAGTGATCTTCACCCACTCACTAGATCGTAGAACATTGTAGCCCATCTCCATTGAGACTGCATTTTTCCTCTAGCGATGTGATATTGGAGTCACCGCCATAGTTTTTCTTGATATTGCAATCATTTTTGCTTAAGGCATCTTGCCTTGGTTACCCTTTCAAACATTTTTAGTCACTCACCCACCCTTTCTCATCTACCTTTTTTTCAAACACACCATTAATTTCCCTTGACATCATCAATCCCCCATTTGAGGGGGAGATTATCATCCACCTTTTGTCAATCCTCATCCAACTCTTATCATTTTTTTCTCATGGCTTGCTATCTCAAACCACTCAATAAAAAGGAAAAAAATTAGACACCTAAATTCAGTATCTATACCCCTGATCACATGTGTGCACATACTTATTTAACCCATCCCCCTTATTTAATTAAATTCCTAATTTAATATGTATCACCTTTAATTTACATTAATTAATTAATCAATTAGTCCACATCCTTTTCTTCCCTTTCCCTAATGGACTTTCTATTTCCTATCCCTATGCTTTTTCTAACCTATCTCTATTTCCAACTCACCTACACCTCATCCTAAAACACCCTCTTCCCGCCTAATGCTGTAATGAATTCAATCCTATCCTTAAAAACATAAAAATCATGCCAAAGCAGAAAAATCTTCTAATTGGGGAAAATTACCCCAAAACTAATGGCGACTCATCCCAGTCATCATCGCCCCTATAAAGTTGAATGTTTTCTTCCCATTCATTATCAGATGCATGCACATACCCTATTTTTCTTACAACCTACGAGCTATTCCTTGTGCCTGATTATCTTTGCGATGATCACATACCTCTTGGATATCCTTCTAGCTTGTTTGCATTGCTCATAGACATTCCTTTATGAGGTTATAATCGTTGGTATCATTTTATGTAGTTATTATCATATTATCACTACCTTGTTTGCATAACCTTTTCTAGGTCCAGGAATAGTCGGGACTTCATTATCGACCTATTCTACTAGTTGTTCTGATCCATCTTGTTTCCCTCAACATTGTCTAGCACTACCCAGATCGCCGTCAACCTGGTATTTTGTTCCCATCCTTTCTATCTCAGATTCATTTCAGTACCTATTCCAGCCCTTGCAATATTTCCAATCCCTGAATCTGCCATCATACTTCTGTAAACCTGTCTAGTTTTAAGCCTAAATACATCATGATCCTTGTTACCTTATATTATTTTCATTTCCTTACCTCATAAATCCTATGTAGGTTATTTCCAGTGTCTACAGGCCTCTGTTTTATCTGACTTACATTTAGAGCATCCAAATCTATACTTACAACTACTGTTCCATCCTTTTGCCTCAGGTCACTGTCGACCTACCTTTGCACAGTTTGGGTCACCACCAACCTAGACCAAGTACATTTAATTTATATTTCATTTCAATCAAATCAAAATTAAATCAATCATAATTACCCTTTGACTTTGTAAATCCTTCAGTTTCTACATATTTTAAGTTTATCTTTACTTGGTATCAATTTTTCTTAACAATGGGGGTTGACATCCACCGAGGAAGTTAAATGCTTCTTGGATCCACTTTGTTGGGAAACCCTCACCAAAACCATCTAATCAATCCTATTCCAGGTGATCTTATATGTAGGTTTCATCTAATTTGTAGTAGTGCAATCCATCATCATTCTACGCCCGTATCACATCGTATCCAAGGTAACATAAACCCTCCAATATTTCTTAGTTTGTTGGTTTCTTTCTTAGCTAGTGCATTAACCTTCATTAAGAATGAGAAACTTTGTAAAAATGTTTCACCCTTATTATATTCAAGAGGAATGTGCTAACATGGTTTTCAAGTGTGTTTTATGTGCAAATTTTTTTCCTTAGCTTGAATCTTAAAGCTACTGAGATATATGAAAGAACAATGCTCCCGAAGGCTTTAAAAGGACCATTTTTGGTCTTTTTGTCACTAGTGAACACCCACCAGAAGCTTACAAGGAAAATTAAAATCATTTGGAATTTTTATGGGAGATAAATGAATTTATTTGAAGTATTTTTGGAAAATTCTATCTAAATAATTTTTGTCATGAAAAAATTAAGCAAAACTGGGTCTTTTGGGGCAAGGAACTTCGGAATGCACATTCCAAAGGAGCTAGTCACCTTATTCGAAGGGTTCATGGAACATCATAAAGTTTTGGGATATCATATCCCAAGAATTGAAAATTTGATAGAGCCTACTTCATGGTAAAATAATCAAGGAAGAATCTTGGGAGTATGAAATGTGGAAAATTGTTTACCATTGTAGCACAAAAGTCTTTCTACAAGGTGGACCTTGCTCGAAAGGTTTTGGGAACCTCAAGAAGAGTTAGGAGCCTAACCAAAGGTCAAATTGGATTACATTGGATCCTCTTCATGGTCCATAGGTTATATTTTATTTTTTGAAAGCTCCCATTGTCTTACTACAAGTAAGAAACTACAATTGTTTTATCTCTTTGTCTTGCATTTTCCTCTCCATCTCGACTTTACTCCACGAGCATGGTTATTTGTGCAATATTATGCTAATGAAATTTGATTTACTTGTGTTTTCTTCATTTTGACATGGTTTCTTCTCATTGATAACTTTGAAATATTTTGGTTTTATGTCAATAAATAAAACTTGTTTATTGAGTAAAACCCCCTTCTCACTTTCTCCACTCTCTCCATACACACACCTTTCCTCCACCTCCTTTTTGCACACGAGTTTATTGGAGTATTCATGTGTGATCCCTACTCAAAATTCCACCCGTGATGACTAGATTAGTGTAAATATTTCCTATTTTCAACAAATGGAACCGCCCCATTCCTAAGAAAAGGGACCTATTCTCAAAGCATTAGTGAAAGCCCCTAATTTTCCCTTGTGAAAAATTATTTCACTAACAAGTTTTGGCTTCTACTATGCAGAAGATTTTTCTATCCTACACCATATAATGATCCACAAAATCCCAAAAATCATAATATACCAAAAATCCATAAAAATTCAAATCATAAAAATCTTAAAAAACATGAAAATTGATGTTTTAAATCCATTGTTGTTTTCAATTGTGTCCTTTCAGCTTCTTATTGTAGGTTTTCTCACAAGCTATTTGATAAGAGATATACAAGATTAGACAGATTGAGAGGTAATATTGATCCAAAATTTTAAGATCTTTAAAGACAACAATATGACATCTGAAATAATTCATATTACTTCTCTTAAGCATCATCTCCATCTGGTACATCAAGTGATACAATAGGAAATCAAATTGAGACATCTCTTGAATATTGAGTTGCACTAGCACTAGCTATTATTATCCTAGAAGAAGAAGAAATGGAAGAACCTCAACCAATTGTTCCATGGGGAAGGAATACTGGTCCACTAGCTCTTACATCGCCTCTCCATGAATTATCGAAGGGATCTAATTCATGTACATTCACCTTTTGGGATTAATTAAATTAGTTCCTAACATACCTTAGCTAAGTTAATTAACATTTATTAAATAAATGGTTAATTAATTGTCTTGCACTTTGTAGCTAATTAAATTAGTTACTTAATTGGAAAATACACCTATTTTCCTAGTCAAACTGCCACTTGGACTCCAATTGGATTCCACTTCCCTATTCCAGTCAACTCCACTTCTAGAATCCTAGAAAGGTGGGGAAAATTAAATTACACTTACAACCACCTTCCCGAATGTAACTTATGCCAACCAAATAATCATTGCCCGTTCAAATATGTAACTGCATAGACTAAGTCTACTTACTATTTCAGGAAATGCATTCATGATCCTAGAATTCAGTGAAACTCTGATCCACTTTTCATGGCCTCACCCTTAGCTATAAAAAATAGGCCATTCTTTTGTAATCCCTAGAGGATCCTTAGAAGCTTTGAGCAAATTGTAGCTAACTTTTGCCAATTTGACATCTGCATCCTTGTGTTATCCAAACTCGTAGCATTTGCATTCATCATTTGGAGAATTAATCAAGAGCATCCACATTTCAAACATCTTAAGATCATACAAGTCTAAGAGCTTCCACAATCTTCTTGAGGTTTGCAAAGAGATTTACAAGAGAGGTATTTTGCTGTTTTAGATTTATTTTGTTTCACAATTTTTCATTCACATTTTGGTATGCCCGGTGGGATTTGTAGTCTTCACTCATTTACTTACATTCATGGCATACCTTTTTACTTACCTGCATTTCACTTTTTTTTTTTTCATTTTTGTTATTTTTTTGTTTTGTAATGCATATGTTTAGGGAGATCTTACTATATTTTGTGAATGTGGTTTTATAAAAAGAACATATACCTAACATTTGTTTTCTGTGTTTTATTGTTTGAAACTGTGTTGCTATGTTTGCAGGATGCATTTTGGGAGAATTTGATAGCATAAATTCATTTATAAAATGACAAAAATAAAATAAGTTACTGTTCTTGTTATCGTTTTTACAATTTTGTGGTGTTTGCAGGTGTTTTCTATGTAGTAAAATGGCAGATTTGAAAATATTATTGCTTTCCCTTCAAGTAGCAGCTATTTCATTGCTCTCCAAATGAATGGTGGAGTCATGATTTTGTGCTAAGGGTTAAATCCTTTTTTTATGCTAATCTTTCCGAAGCTGGAATTAGTTCCTAGCTTGGTTACCCAAGCTCCTCCATTGTACAAAAAAAATCTAAAAATAAGATCCTAACTTCTCCCTTTCCTAGCCCCCATTGAGGTCCAACCCTGATGGTCAAGGATCCGAGCTACCCCTGCTTTCCACCTACCCCTTCCCATGATATTGATACCTAATCTCCTACCTTACCCCTCATGAGGACTCTCCCTAGCCCAACTCTTACCTGAGCCCTCAACTCGGCCCTAACTCCCCAAACTTGAGCTCCCAACTCACCTCACATCCAGTACCCCTACTCATTTCCTGAGCTGCTTGCCAAACTCACTCGCTCCCTACCTACTCTGAGCTTAACCATAGATGATCCACTCACCCCAGCTAATAATCGCTTGGCCTAGGTAGAGGGGACTATCCCACTCCTGCCATCTTGACTCGACCCTCACGTTGGCATAGGCCTACTCACCCCAACTTAGTGCCGGTCATATTGTCGTGCTAAACCGATGACCCACCTACCCCACCTAAGCTTTCCCCTAGGTATGAATTCCATCAAGCTACCTCCACTACCATCCAAGCCACCACTGGCTTCCCTATGCTGGCCTCACTCCTTACCCCTTCCTGCTCAAATCTAGCCATCCAACCGTTTTCCATGCCCCATAATTTTTGATCATCAAACCTGACACAGCATCTACCCGTAAATGCCTACACTGCTCATCTGCATCATGTAGCTACCTCTACCTGCCACCATTCCTTCAAACCTATGCATGGCAATCGACCGAGCCATTCAAACACAAACACAAGTCGATACAACCTTCAAAACAAACTTAGGGTTTATTCTTAGGGTTTAGTGTATAGTTTAATAAATACTTCACATTGATTAGGTTAAAGTTTTACTTAGGATAAAACTTAACTAATTGACTCATTAAAGTCTCATTAATTTACTTTAGTTTAGAATTAACTAAAATTAACTGAGTTTAAATTTTTGGATTAAATTAAATTAACTTAGGTTAAATTAAATTAATTATAATCTAGATTAAACTTAAATTAAACTAACTAGTTAGGATTCAGTTATTTAATTACTTTAAATTAAATTAATTAGTTTATTTAATTAACTTAAATTACAAATTAGGCCCTAAATTAATTTTTTTTGTCAATTTCTATTAAATAGACTAATTGTGAAACTTTTAATGCATGGTTATTGGATGTTTTTGTCCAATTAATTTCACTTTTTAGGAAGTGAATTTGTAAACGTTTATCCATTTTAACAATGTAATTAACACTTTTTGGACGATTTTTATTACGTTTTGGAATGTTGTAAATCATATTTTTGTGAGACTAATCACAATAAACCACATGTATGCTCTTTTCTCACGCTTGTGTAAGTGATCTTGAAAATCAAAAACATGTGTTTATTTGCTTGTTTTTTGTGTTTTTCTCTTGTGTTTTTCACTGTAAAGAAAACCTTCTAATTATTTGTTTGCAGGACCATCTCTAAAGAAGGTTTATTAAAACATTCAAACTACTAACTATAGGTTGCTGTTGTTCGACGATCAAACAAATCCCTTTATAACCTTTCTTAAATTTTTATAAAATTAACCTTAATTTAAACTTTTTGGAGTTGGGATTATTCCCTTCTTCTGATTGTAACTATGGGAAGTGCATGGCCAAGGGGGCCAAAAACTCACATGTGAGGAGTACCATAGGAACCCCAAAGTAGTTGGACAATGTCCTTGAGTGAACTGGATGACAAAACAAGTACCCCCACCCAACTGACTATTACACCTTCTGTGAGATATTAGAGTCACGGATATCCGTAGTGGAGACCCCAGATTGATCCTTTGAGTGGATTAAAATATGGCTTATCGTATCAGGGGGTAAAGTAAATCCGACAACTAGCAATAGTACCATGCTTTCTCAGATATACTGCTAACACCTAGAGAGAGAACTTATTCTAGGAAGCCACACCTTGACCAAACCAATTTAAGGTAGAGGCCAACTTTCACTAAACATCATTATCATCTTTCTTTTGTTTTAACAAGTTTTTGTTCCACTCTTGTCATACACACTTCTCATCTCTCCACCTTTTCATATTGCAATCAATTCTCTTGAGTTATGGATCTTTCACCTCTCTTGCACTTTGTGTTTCAGCCAATCATTAAGCACTTTCTATCTCATCGTCATTTTTTTTGAAATCGAAGTTAAGTCTTGAGTTGTGTACATTTGTATCTAAAACTTAAGGATAATCAATTCCCCATATAATTCTTGACATTATGATACTTACTTTATCATGGTCAAGAACCATCATGATCTCCTTGATCTATATTTTCCTTAAAGTCTTAAGTTTAACATTTACATTGTTGAACTTTAAGCATTCCACCATCTTATGTCATCAAATTTAACATTCACTTTGTTGAATTTTTGACATCCTCATTTTTCTTCACTCCTCTCTTTTAAAGCATTCCCTTTGCTATAATTTGAGATCCTTAATCAATCACTTTCCCTTCATCTCTTATCTCCACTTTTGTGAGAATCAAACTCTTTCATCATCATTTCTTCACTTCTTGTTTTGACATTCACATTGTCATTATTTGAGTGCTCCCCTTCCATTGTTTAGTATCCTCTTTTAACACTCATTTTGTTAAGAGTTGAGCCATCTTATATCATTTTTTCAAGTCTCCTCTTCTTCATAACACTCATTTTGTTAAGAGTCAAGCATTTTCATCATTTTTCCAAGTCTCCTCTTTTAACACTCATTTTGTTATAAGTTGAGCACCTTCATCGTATTTCTAAGCCTCTTCCTTCTTAACACTCGTTTTGTTAAGAGTTAGAACATTTCCAATCATGTTTTTCATCTCCTCTTTTAACACTCATTTTCATTAAGAGTTGAGTGCACCTTCATCGTATTTCTAAGTCTCTTCTATTTTAACATTCATTTTGTTATGAGTTGAGCAAGCCAACCTCTTTCACCTCTTCCCTCTTTACATTCACTTTGTAAAGGGTCGAGAAACCTTTCCAACATTTTCATCTCTCTTAATAACTCATTTTGTTAAGAGTCCTCTAATCTAACCTTTCAATTCCCTCTTCTACCTTAACACTACTCATTTTGTTCAAGGGTTGAGAAGTCACACCCTTTTGTTTCTCTTAACACTCATCTTGTTAAGAGTGGACCTTTTGAAACTTTTAGTCTCTCTTAACACTCATTTTATTAAGAGTTGATCACCTCACCTTGTTAAGTCTCTTCTCTTTTAACATTCATTTTTGTTAAAGAGTCGAGCACATCTAACCCCTTTTAGTCCCTTTTATCTTAACACTCATTTTGTTAAGATTCAGGAAATCAACTAATCTTTTTGCCTCCTCCCTCTTAGCACTCATTTTTCTAGGGTCGAGCATTCTAACATTTTCCCCTCTTCCATCTTAGCATTCACTTTGCTAAGGGTTGAGTTTTTCTATCACCTCTTTTCATTCCCCCTCTCTTCCAACATGGTGGGAACAAGATATCATGATTATAGTCCCTTCATAAAATAAGGATGGAACATCATTTCCATTTATTATCTTCTTTCGACGAAGGGGATGAAAACCAACTAGAAAATATTTCCTTCAAAGAATAAGCAAAATTTACTCAAGACATTTTTTGGAAAGAATAAAGACCAATTTTTGCTTTCATCTCTTCGAAATGGGAGCTTACACTCCAATTTCAATGATATCACTTTGAAAAAATTACGAAGATCAACCAAACATCCAATTATAAAACCTAGCGAATACATTACTCCGTACAATGTCAAACGTCAATTTACACCCCACAGAGAAAGTCTCTCTAATTTATTTCATCAACTAGTAAAGGATAACATGATAAAATATCCAATCATAAGACCCTTCTATGAAGGATAACCTATACCATATTGGTATAAAATAAATACATATTGTGATTTTCATTGTATTGATGGACATTGTATAGATAAATGTGTGTGACTTTTCCATTATGTCCAAGACTTAATTGATGACAAAGTCATTTCTATAGAGATCAACGATGAAGCTATCAAAACCGAAGACATGTCAACTACCAAAACTTCTAATGAAGAGTTGAACATTGTCCCAAATCATGTACATAATAAAAATCAATGAGATCACGACGACGATAAGGGTCAAGTATCTATAAATCAAAACCAATCAATCTTTTCTCTGGTTTCTCTTTTATTAGTTCAAATAGATATTGAACCTATTTTGGAAAAAAAGTTTCAAAAATAAAATGAGAACTTGAACTTATTTCAAGACTCCCTTACAACCCTTGACATAAATGAATACTCTAAGAAAGAGGGTCCATCATCAAGCACCGTTGAGCTTGATTCTATTCTTTCAATGTTAGCTCATATGCCTAACATTTCTAGCCTTGTTGTAGAAACACAACCACAAAAAGTTTGGACACTTGCAACCATGCAACCTTCCATGTCTATAAAATCATCTAAATGATCAATCTTGTAGGCATCTCATTAACGATGACTCCTACGTATGTCAAGACATCTATATGCATGTAATCCATGAGTTGCAGTATACCAAGGAGTATCCTCACACAACCTTTTCAATATTTAATTATAAATTTATCGTCAAATGAACTAATTCACTATTTTCGAAGGAGAAACATTGAATATTTGTTCTCTATGGTCTCTAAGGAACCTTAGATATACATATATGGATCAATCCTTCTTCCCTCGCATCATTCCACTGATGGATAAATATAAATTTCAACATATTATTCTCATCAAAAAATTACCTCTAAAATCACATTGGTTTTTCAATCTCATCAAAAAATTATCCAATCACACATCCTTTGAATTATACCTCGTTTACCAAAGTCTTGTAGTTCCTGACTTATGGAATATTTTTATTCTCTCGTTTGACTTAGATTTCTTCGTCCAAAGTGTCATACTTTAGGACTTATCAAATATTTTGATTCTCTCCTTTGACTTGAACCTCATCCATCCAAGTCTCGTACATCAGAAATTTTTGAATCTTTTAGTTCCCTCCTTTGACTTGGACCTTGTCCAAAAAGTCTTGTAAATCATGACTACTTCAATCATGGATACATTGAAAATCCTTCTAGCTACTTGTTTGACTTAGACCTCTTCTACCCAAGTCTTGTAAATTAGGACCATTCCACTTTCACAAACATGGACCTATCTCCTGATGATTCCATTGCAAATTCTCATTCACGAAAACTTATAAAAATTAAAAATCATAACATAAAAATAAAAAAATCCATATCAACCCCATCATTAAAGAATTATTTGGAAATAAAAAATGTAGAAGTAATTTCTTTTTTCCACTGGTACTCTCCACATTAGGGGAGGCCGCTTGCATGGTTAACTCATGCAACAAAAAAATTTAATTATTTCATCTAAGGGTATATATCTTAATCATAACATTATCATATCTTCACATTCTTCACCTTCTATGACCTAGGTTAATGTTGTTCCTCTTGGGCATTTTTTGTCTCATCCCTGTTATGGTTTCTACCATTCCAGATATTTTTTACCCATAGTTTTCTCAAAGCTTACTGATGGAAAATCTTCCTTTCAAATAAGTTATCTCTTTCATAGAAAGTACTAACTTAATTACTCAGTGATTTTTAACTTCCCATCTAAGTTTATAGTGTTGAATCCTTATGTCCTACTAGTCACATGAGGCTAATACTTGGGGGCTGAATGTTCCTTCATAATAAGCACAACATCGACATACAAGGAAGAGACTGTCAATATTGTATCCCTATATAAACACAACATACATACTACCTTATGGGCATACTATTGCAAGGGATCAACATAGAAGAAAAAACATAGGTGAGTAAGGATACATGCTTCCACTTCCAGTCTCATACTACTAATAAGAAGTAGGGGCTCATCACCAAAGATTGTGAATAGTATGCCCATAAGATAGTATGTACGTTGTGTTTATATAGGGATCTCTTGCTCAAATTTTGACACAAATGACCCGAAATTCCGACTAGTACCTTGGGATATGAGAGGGAAAATAAAAAATACTGACCTCGAATGTCAAAAATAAAACCAAGTGTGATGGGGACTAGGGTGTCCCAGGAACCCTAATCCATCTTTAGGTTCCCTAGTCATAGAATAGTGATGACAATTGAGTGAGTGCTGACTAACAAGAATTCCTGAGACATGACTAGAACTATGCGAGTGAGTGACAAATGTACAAGACCAACAACAGTAAAGACCAACAAGACAGATGACTAGACTACGGAATGGGTCATCAGTGAATACTTTTCTTATGCAAGGTCCATATATAAAATAACATACTTGGTGGTATAGTAATAGTAGTAAGTGCATGATTTTATGACTACATTTTCCCCCACTTTATGTTGGTGAGCGAAAGCTTTGTAACATAAAGTAGTTAGAGATACATAACTGAGATAATTCTGGAGAAGCCCATGCTATAGAAGAACACACAAATGTGGTAGAAGAATGTGTCAAATGAAAACATCTAGCATGGCAAACCATGGATCAACGTGTTGATCCATTCAACATAATGAGAGATGTAATACCATGATGAATTACACTAAATGATACTGATTTTTATGATGTGGAATGATTGATGATTTCAAATTTTGTATGATGACGATGTGATGGGGTAGGGAGTGATAAAATCCCAACCTGATTGTGTGTGTATGAAAAATAAGATGATTTGGGCATCCTACCACCAGAAGAAGAGTGTAGGGAGAAAGGTGAATTATTCTCCAACCTTTAACTACATCCTCAAAATATCTAACCATTACAAATGGACACAAATCAAATTTTCCATGAGTTTGGATCCAAAGACTTCGATCAAATGTGTTGACCTATATAGGAGTAGTATAGGAAAGGCTATGACATCTCATTTCCCCCACTTCAAGGGTGTCGCCGCAATGTGTGTGATGGGTTCTAAGTTAGGTCATCTATAAGCAAACATGAAATGTAGAATAACTTCCCATGTTATTTCATCTGGGAAAGTGATGAATGTAACTCCCAAGTTAGGTCATCTGGGAGGCCACATATAACTACCAAGGTAGGTCATTTTGGAGTGTGAATGTGTTATATGGTATGATTTCGATTGTTATAGATTTAAATGTATTTGATTGGTTGATTGATTTCTTGTTTTTATTGTTTTAATCATAGAGATATTTTACGCTTGTTGCCCCTAGGTTAGGTAATTAGGGGGAATCGATAGAAAATTATAAAATATTGCATGGTGTATTAGTAAATGTTTGAAAATGATGAATTAGAGGTGTTGAATGATTGCATAGTGGTGTATGGATAATTATAGGATGACCCTAATTATATTCCCCCCTTTTGGAAAAAGGGGAAGAGATAATGAGAACAAATGGTGAGCCGAAAGTAACCACGTTAATAGATTATATATGATCGATATTGCAAAAATATGGGTAGATCGAGTGAAAGAAAATGTCAAGGGGAAATAACGATTATTTGATGTGTATGATATGATGATAGGTAGAATTCTAAAGAGAATGATACAAACAATATAGAAATTGGAGTAAAAACTCCCAAGATATTAGCAAAATCATGCGACATGTATTAGTTGAGTAGTGAATGTGAAGTATGTGCATAATAGAGTGAATAATGAAAAAGTGATTATTCAACTCATTTATCTTTTGTGTGAGTGTGAGAGTGAGCTTTGAGTGTGTAAGGATGTTATAATTTAGAGCACCGTAACCTATCTAATTCGAGATGGTAATGACCGTCCTGGCATCGTGTATGACGACGAAGTTGGTAAGTGTGATTTTTTTTGGAAAATGAACGTGTAGTAGTTGTTTTTGGTGAATTTTTGTAAAATTGTTATTTTTTTCTTAGTGTTTGGGACCTAGAAAAGAGCGGTGAAGGTGCTAATGTCCTTCAAGATAAGAGTGCCTAGGCATCAACGTTAGTGTCTTACTCCTGGGCACTCCAGTCTTACTTCTGGGTGCCCATGTCCACAAAGTCTAATTTTTCTCATGAGTGATGTAAACATGAAATATGCTGTGTAGTGATGTCATAAGTGGTTATGTTTGCATACGTATAGTGTTTTAACGTGTTTTTTTGTTCTGTTGTCATGTGTAGAGGGATATCCATTTGAGGGAGTTCCATGGTGGTCACCACTTGAGTATATTACCCAGGTTGGGTTTGTTAGATGATGATTGGGAGATTATGGACTGTGCCGGCCTATGACACATAGCAAGGATGGGGGATGTGCACCATAATATGTTGATGTTGACAACTTTGTGTGAGATATGGTTTATAAACACTTATAGGTTTTGGCTACTAATAGATGAGATGAAAATTACACTAGAGGATGTATATTACATACTACTATTACCTATTATTGGCGAGAGGGTATAGGTCATGGCTGTGGTGAATATGGAGAGACATATGAGGGATGTTAGATGGTATTTTATAGGAACTCAAGTGCCTTCTGAGGCCTATATTAGCTTGGATGTGATTTTGAGATTAGGGGTTATGCACTTGTGGAAGTTTATAGCCGTGGTTATTATGTTAATGCTTGCGATGGAGGGAGGTGATGTGGGCATCTTATATAATATGCATGATATTTACCACCAGATATAGTAGAAGAGTACTAGGTATGCATGGGCACGGTGTGTGTTGGCCCACCTATATAGAGATCTTTACAGGTTTACACAAGAGGAGCATGGAGGTGGGATTGGAGCTACTACATTATTTCATGTATGGGCCTACAAGCATATAAAAATATTGAGGCCAATTAGTGGCTCGCGAGTATATTGGGCTAGGCCAAACATATTTGCTAGGAGATGGATTTGAGTATGTGGGTGGAATTTGGATATTGACACCTATAGAGACTTGATAGATTGGATGGGGATAGAGGTAGTGATATGGAGGTCATACTGAGAATATGGAGGATGGCCAAAGGATGCAGTAGAGTTACGATGCATACAAAGACTTATGTGGTTGGAGGATCAATTTCCAGGGGTGACCAAGTTATTACAGGTGGAACAAGTATCTCGATAGTTTGACATGGCCCAAGATGTGCCCCCAGAGCCATATGTTTGGATTTGAGTTGTGATAGCATTGAGGAGGGCCAGAGCTAGACCAGGGCACATAGGAGAGTAGCTAGTACATCCTGGGCTAGACGAGGCCCATGAGTTGATAGATCCAATGGATGAAGATGATGCTAGGTGTATGGAGGCATAATGTGCATGATGGGTGGCACATCAATGGGTGTTTTTGTTTTAATTTTTTACGGATACAGCGGGGTTACCATAGGAAGGAGGAGTGGAGGGGAAAACACATGTCCCTAACAATGTAGCGGCCATGATAATGGAAATTGAGTACTTGTATAGTTATGTTATATGATTGGTTACTTTTTTATGTGATGGTTATGGTTGTCTAATGTGTGGTTCTATTGGTTGTAGGTGACATGTATAGTCCTTTATTTTAGACACATCCATCCACAAATTGACGAAAAATGTACCTACCAACATAATTATAGGAGGGGGGATGTTAAATAACGTCGATGACATTGTAGGTAAACATGACCATTTGTTTGAGACAATGGCCATAACAGAAGTGATGTGTATCATGCTACTGAGTGAGAGGGATGAGGCATGCGAGGAAACATGATGAGCTAGAGAGGAGGTGGGTGGCGGTCCATTGGAAAAATATGTCTTTTCTCACTCCATAACAATATAGAGTCACTTTACATAACAATCGATAGAGGTGACACTGCTACGCAAACAAGTGGAGAGGTATCGAGGTCGTGATCAATGACACAGAGTTAGCGGTGAGGCATTGAGTTCTAGAGAACTTATAATACCATATAGTGATAGTGATTATGAGATACGACTTGTATTGATGTATTTGATTGTAGGGGAGCTTCCCCCAAGTGATAAGATGTTTTATAACTACGATTTTAATCGATATATATATATATATATATATATATATATATATATATAAACGAATTTATTAGCATATGATGATTGTATTTCTTATGTATTGATGATATGATGTGGTGATGATATATGTGATTGTTGTTTCTATTTATGATGGTTGATGTGTTGAGTGTTGTGCATATATGTTGAATTGATTTGTGATACATAGTTGTTGAGTAATGAGTAATGTGATGATGATATAGTGTATAGGATAATATACTATGAATGTAATATGGTTGTGAAAATAACATTGTGATGAATGACTAATGATGTGGTCACATGTTAGGAGAATGAAGGTTAGGTGGGTGGAATAGCGATGCCCCCCACTGTATAGATGATGAGGTTCATTTAGATAAAACCACTCAACAGTTAATAATGAATCGTAAAGCAAGAGAGCACCATCGGGAAATGATTCAATGAGGTGCACTATATGAATCGATAGAGCACGTGAAGGGAGGTTAATATTATAAGAAATCCCTTAATAGTCATGTAATAACCATAATAACATGAGTGCATCATCAATGGGTAGAGTGATAGCAAGAAGGTACCAAAGAATGAGGTGATGCAAAGTGGTGGAAGCATGTGGAATGAAAGCAACATGATCGTATGAACCAAACTGAATGTCATGTGGAGCAGCAGTGGGAGGTACAAATGTTGAGGGCTATGGAAACCAATGTGAAGTAGTAGCATGATGCGATAGATGAGATAGTGCAACAATGGATGGATGTGATGGAGAGCACGCATGAGTGACAACCTATGGTGATGGATGAATAATGACCTTAGCACTAGATGAAGGAGATAACTTAACCAAAGTAGTAGCTCATGGATGAGGGAGAGGAGATATGGACTGCTCACATGAGCAAGATAAAAATGAAATGACGCTCTTATCCTCTAATTTTTGCAATCGATCATGAAGGGAAAAGTAATCATTAGCCCTATGGCCATTGATATGGTGATAATTACAATAGGGTCAATCATGCCGATGTTGTAAATGATGTTGTGGATGATGCTTGTTAGAAGGTAAGAGAATTAAACTATCATTGAGAAAAGCACGCAGCACATCATGTGGTTGAGTGTGATGAGATAAATGTAATGGCTCTTGTTGAACAAGTGTAGAAGATTGAGGTGTATCCTGCCACGGGGTAGGAGAAGAAGGATGCTTTTGTGATGTAGTAGATTAAGATTGCTTGTGAGGAGGAGATGGAGATTGTGTAGGATGCTCAACTGATGGAAAAAAATAAGAACTAGATGATTCAATAGTAGTAATAATAGGTGGAGGATCTATAACATGCATAGCAATAAGGTCTTATTCTAGATCAATGACTTTATAACATAGAAGTGTGAATGATTCTCATGTGCCATATTGGAATATTTGTTTTAATGCTGGAATCAAACCATGCAAGAAAATAAATTGATTCTCTAAATCGATATATTGAAAGACTAATTGGTGTGTACAAGCATTGAATCGTAGGATGTAGTCCATGATAGGTTTAGTTTTACCCTAATGTAAAGTAGGTAGATGATCATAAGTAAATCTAGGGCCATTTTTGATGATAAAGTGATGGAGAAAAGATTATTCCATCTCATAATAAGTGCTAATAGATCCAAATGGTAGATGAGTATACCATTGTAAAGCGTCATCAATAAGACTATGTAAAAAAGATTTAAACAATAATTGATCATTAGAATATGAATCCATACCCATACAATAATGTTTGAGATGTAAGTAGGGGTTTCCAGTACCATCGAAACATGAAAAATGTAGGCATGATAAAATCCTTAGGAAATACTGAGTTATGAATCTTCTTAGGAATAGGGTTGAATGTAATGAATTGTTATCAATGGAAGCATAGTAGGCCTTTCTTTTCAATGTGAGTGATTAAAATTGAGACTGTAAATGACCCACAACATGTTTGAGAGACAATATATCATGTGAAGGAATAATAAAAGATGGAAATAATGTGTTAAGTGGTTGTAACTTGCCACTGTGTGTAATCATAGGGATGTCAAGAGGAGATGTAGGAGAGGTTGATGCTAAAGGCTCACTAAGTGTATGTTCCAAAGAAGCAATAAGGTATTAAGGACATGGAACATCCATAGAAGTAGTATGACTAGCATCAGAAACATCCCTAGGAGATGAAGCGTCAGATGGAGATGTAATGATAGGAGGAGATGAGCTAATAGATGGAGATGGAGTGATAGGAGGAGATGAAATAATAGATGGAGATGATTCATGCATATTATTAGATACAACCTTAGAAGAATATGAAAATGGAGTGGGAGATTGAAACTCAATAATATGTAAAGTAGTAGACCCATGACTATTAATTGTTTTGTATAAATTAGAGAGAGACTAAGATATGAAAGTGTCATTAAGTGTATCATCAATTGGATCATCAACATAGTGTGAATGAGTATGTGAAATATTATACGATGGATCATGAGAAGCATTATCAGAAATAGGATAAGCATGAAATGTAGTTATAGTAGTGGTCTGACTAGGAGGAGAATCCATATGCATGGGTGTACTATCGTTGAGACCAAACATAAAATCCATAAGAGATTCATCAAGAATTTCTTTGGAAATGTTAGAAGTAGGAACATGGCTAACTGTATAACAAGGTTGACAACCAGAAAAGCTAGCTAGATCTAAAATGACGCTAAAGATAGAATTTTCAAAGCTAGTAGGTATATTGCATTTGTTAGCTAAGAATTATTGTTGAATATGATCCCACATAGTAACTTTGTGATATAGAGCCATAAGATCAGCTATAGTTGCCTCATCATAGATGGGATTGATACGAACATGAGGCATGATGAGACGAGAAGGAGAATAGCTATCCTTAGCCATTAGGGTTTTAGTAGATCCTAGGGAAACATTTTCTAAGCTACGGGTTCACCAAAATGATTTAATAAAATCAAAGGTATTTTATTAAAATCATTAATGTACAATTATGATAAATGATATACAATGGAATATAGATGCTAAGTAATTTATTTGATATTATAAATGAAATGAAATGATAGGGGAAAGGTAATTACATGAATTGGTCTTACCTCATAATGATATGAGACTAAATAGAGTGATGGAATGGTGTAAGTCACAACAAACCTCATAAATGTGCAATGGAGGAAGATATGGCTTGAATGCGATACCTGGAGATAGATAGGGCACCTTTGGGTGTCATGGTGTGAACTTTTTCTGCTCTAGTATACAAAACAACTTGGAATCTTATCCTGATATGGTCATTAGGTCTTTACAGTAATTATCCTTTGTTCATGTAAATGTCACACTTGGTTTGTTGGTTTCACTGTAAACTTAAAATGAAGAATCACCCGCAATATCCCACACAAAGAATCAAACCCTAAAAAATAAAGATGCAAATTAAGGGGTTAGACTGTCCTCATTTTCCAAATGGATAGACTTATGACTGAGCATTGTACTACATCTCAGACCCAATGTAGTTCCATGTGTTTTTGTGTGTAATAATGTGCCTAGGTCTCCCTAGCGCCAATGACACAGAGATATCAAGTATTAGCTGGATAAAATCTAAAATGGTGGATGGAATAGAATGAAACTGCCCTTCCTATGTAGTGAGTGATGCAGAATAATGACCAATTACAATCCTTTTCTCAATGTAGATAGCTAGGCCTCTATAGAAAATAGTCTGCCCATAAATTAGTATGTATGTTGTGTTTATATAGGGATCTCTTTCTCAAATTTCAACACTAATGACCTGACATGCCGACTAGTACCTCAGGAGATGAGAGGGAAAACTGAAAAGACCAACCTCAAATGTCAAAAATAAAACCAAGTGTGACGGTGACCAGGATACCTAAAATTAGGACCAAGGCACCCTGGGCACCCTAATCCCTCTTTAGATGCCCTAGTCATAGACTAATGATGACAATCGAGTGAGTTCTGACTAACAGGAATTCCTGAGACCTGATCAAAACTGTATGAGTGAGTGACAAATGTATAAGAACAACAATGGTAAAGACCAAAAAGATAGAAAATTGGACTATGGAATGGGTCATCAATGAATACTTTTCTTACTCAATATCCATATATAAAACAACATACTTGGCAGTATAATAATAGTAGTGAGTGCATGATTTTGTGACAACAACATATCAAAATTCAACGGGATCTGAAAAGAGTAATATTTTTGGAGTATTTAAGCATCACTCTTCTCTTTAGCCCAATCCAATCCTCTTGCATTTTAATCTATCACTTGGGGGCATTCATATCTATCTAATTATTCAATATGGAACACATTAGGAGTGTCATTAGACATTGTTATTACAAATTGTGTTGTACTGTTGCATTTTTTCAACATTATGACAATACTTGTGCTTTTGTTAGTTTTTATTTTGTTGTACTTTCTCATTGTAGACCAATTGCAGGTGAATTATTAACATCTTAGTTCACATATAACTTTGTTTTAGTTCTTTCCTGTTCATATTGGGTTTGTTTGACATGCTTGTTTCATGTAATTGTGTCACTTGCACTTGTGTTTTCACCCTAGTTTATTAAATAAGTTGCATAATGTGTTTTCCTTTTTGCTATGTATTCAATTTTGTTTGCATTTATTTGTAGTTGTGTTGAATACAAGGTATACTACTCCATTTTATTTACATTTAATTTTTTCTATAAAACTTTGGTAAACTAATAAAAAATCATATATTTGCAAAACAAAATTAAAAAATTCATATATTCAAAAATTCAAAAAATTGAGAAAAATTATAAAAAATCCAACAAACATTTAAAATAATCACAAAAATCCTACAGTTGGAAAACACGCAAAAATATTTCAACATTTTAACACAATATTGATAAATTCATACCTTTATCTATTACCCTAATGATTATTCCAATCTCATGACTATCACTTTTCTTTCCCGTGGTGTATATATATGCTCGAGGAAATCAATTATATTTCCTTCATGATATAAGTTCACTAGGAAAATTTAGGCTCTCATTCTACCTCTCATGTAATTCATAATTTTACTACACATATGCAATGATCCTTTTTCAACTTTCATATAAATCTTCAATGCAGATCCAACAAGAGTTTTATTATGAGCATCTAATCATCACTTCTATAACACCTACTTTTCAATGCTTTAAACTAAGGGATTTTTTTTAATCTTTCCTAAACTAACTTTTTCCTTCAATGATTTAAATGTACATCATTTAAATCCAACAACAATGTCAATACAATTTATAAGATAAAAATAAATAAGCCATGTGCATAAATATGGGTCAATTAGATCTACCCGACCCCCCATAGTTTCTCTTTCGAGTCTATATACAAAGTATACAAGTTATACCTTCCCTAGGCATTGATTTACAAGTGACATCTTCTAAGTGTCTACCTGGAATTCAGTCAATCGAATTTCATCTAGTATCTTACACCATTGAATAGAACTTGGTGAACTTGACAGTGTAATCAACATCTTACACTACTTTGGAAAAAATTTAAGAGTCATGCTTGCATGCTCAGTTTCATGACGACACATGAGTCAATAAAATATTGTCCCTTCACCATATCACTTTGTTTATTTATCATGATTGATTTAGTTAGTTAAGTTAATTTAATTACATGTTACATGTAAGTTGTAGAATTTGTTCAACCTATGCAAGGAGGCACATCTGTGCTAACTTAGGTTTCCTATGGGAGAGAAAATGCTTACGTAATGACTTGTGTCATTAAGCAACCATTTCCTTCCCCGTAGCCAACTTAAGTTGGTACCAAGGTGACTCATCTATACCAGTTAAAAAATCTTGCAACTTAACATAATACAATTCCCCTCTAGTTACGACGGTCGTAATAGATGGACCTTGAAAGGAAAACTTAGGATATCTACTATATAGTAGTATTCACTTAATGACTTGCATCATTAAATGAATGCTACTTTATAGCAGCCATCCGAAGTTGGCCTTCTGAGTTTCCAATTATTATGAACGTTGTAACCCCTGGTTTAATTAATTATAATTAAATTAGTTTACGATAGGTTTCCCAAGTCTCACATCAATATATTTATCACATCTAATTACGTCCCTAAGGTTCATAAACCTAGTTTTTGTAATAGGTTATATTCATTTTCATGAGTTATTTAATTAGATCAATTATGCATTTTAAATGTAATTTAATATAGTTTGTTATTTTATTGTCGCAATCCATTAGTTGTTTATCATGACATTATCGTTTTATTCCATTATGTATACATTTTACTATACTTATAATCGTAATAGTTAATCAATAATCATAGTTGTTTTAGTTCCAGATACATAACTAGATCATAAATAATCATCAAATATTTAATGAGATAAACCTTAGCACATAAAATCTATATATCATTAATCACACATTTATGAAATATTGTTGAAGCCAATATTCAGAACAATATAACTTACAACAAATAAATATTCAATTTATAAACATTAACTCGATAATAATTACAATACAACATTCCTTTTATGAAATAGTACAATGATCACATTAGGCTAGATTTCCTTTCCTTTTAAATAGGAAAATGAAGCATATGTTCACTTTTACAATTATGTCATGCATTTAATTACAATTTAGACATCATAATCAAACATCTTTACATCAGACATAGTCTCTAAATACATCCACCAAAGTATGAATTATTTTCCGCCATCTGTAAAAAATATTAAAAATCAGTCACTTCAAAAAGAATTGGCATGAAAGGTTATCCTTCTCATCTTTACATGTTATATCACTAAAATATCTTAATGAATAAACTCCAACAATACATGACCAATCACTATTACATTAGAAAAATGAATCCGGATAATATACTTTATTTCATACATTAAATTACTTCCACATTCGTAATTAACTAATGTGCAAAACATATAGAAGACCAAGGAAAAACACCAATTTTAGAGACATAAATCATAACATTAAATTTCCAACTCATAATTTCTAACTTTCCTATTTGTACTAGTCTATCACAATGTTTCCCAATAATTATATATGTTAGACAAAAGTATTGAGTAATTCCTTATTTTAGAAAATAGATAACATATTAACCTTCAATATAAACAATGCAGGCTGTTATATTTTAAAAAAAATTCTTTGAACAAAATTGTGTTAATCCTATCAATGTTCCATGAAATATCATTTTGTTATATTGATCCTACATAAATCATATGTCCACATAAAACATGAGTAGTAAACATTTTATACCATTGGCTTACAAATAAAGGTAATCGAATGCCCTAGGAAACAAATAAAGCCTTACTACATTGAATTACCTTAGTATTTATAGGTCGTATAACCTTACTTTAGATTCATCAAATGACAATTTAGAACGTTAACGTCCACTAATCACCCATTGAATCGTCCACTAAATTCACAATGATTACAAGGAACAATTTAATCAACTAAATAAATATGAATCGAACATTTCCAACCCAAGTCCTTTTTCCCTTCCTAATTACTTGCACATAATACTATAAAGAAATAATAATCAACAAATAGTCCACAGTCAATATTGAATGCCCATACATTTAAAAAAAAAACATAGTTCTCTTATAAATTTTCACTAAGTTAGCAATATCCCCTCGAAACAGTCTCTGGGTTCTATGAACTATTTTAACATGCTAAGACCAAATGGGTACATTCCATGGTAAAGGATTACTAAGAGTCCATTGACTCATACGTCTAACCGCATTCGAACCACATTCACATAATAAAATGGACCAGATCAACTCTTTTAACCAATGTCTACAAAGGGACGGCTGACTGTAGATTTTCATCTACATTGAGACTAGGTGAAAGATACAATTAGTCACCATACCCATATGGGTTAAGGAAAATATAACAACATTAAAATTTATTTTAGTTTTAAACTGAATCGACTATAATTGATTAGTTAGGATAAATACTGATCAAACAAGGAAGACATAAAAATATTACCCTTGGTATGAAACGAATAAACAAACCCCAAAGACTCACCTTAGCATATTGAACTGAACCTGAAATGGGTCTTCCAACAAGCAACAAGGTGAAACAAACTTGCATACACAAGAATAGTATACCACTTATATTTTTTTAATCATTCACAATAACCTTAACTAAGAACGAATCTCGTAATGGGTTTATCAATAATCCAATGAAGTAAATGAATTCGTATAAGTGCAACAAGAAAATATATCACCAAAATGACATTCATTCACAGTAGCTTATACATGAAATCACACTATATTCCAAACTCATACAGATTCATAGAATGCAAAGAGAAAGAGATATTGTAGGTATTTTAAAACATGGATATATCTTAATGCTATAAGTTATAAAGATGGAAAGGAGAATGAATCATGCCTGTAAAAATATTACACAAAATCCTTCTCTATCTTCTTCAAGCTGGCTGAATTCACAATGATATTTTCCAGCCGTCTCCAACAATTTCCTTTGAAACCCAAACAAATAGCAATCCCTAGCTCAACCAAAAACTCCATTTTAATCTTAACAAGCTTCATAAATAGCCATTTAAAAATATACTAACAATTTGAGTCATGCATGCAGATGAACAAAAAAATAGTTTGCCATTACTACTAGTTAAAAATATCAATTTTTCATGTAGAGCTCCATGCGAGACAAAAAGGTAGTAGTGTGAAAATGAGGCCAAAAATACTATTAACTTTCATGGTAGCTTCCTCAAGAATCTTCTTACTTCTCCTAAAATACATGGAGGTTGATTTAATGTAGTTAATACATTCCAGTACCCTAGTCTTAGTTTCCCTCTAATAATTTTGGCTAACCAGCCGCCAGTTAAATTTTAGATGCCATCAAAATTAGCAATAAATCCACACCATTCTATCCCGCATGCAGGTTAATCAAATGGTTGAAGACCATTTCCATCTCATAAACTCTGCTCTTATTAGGTCGGTCACTGACCATTTAAATTTTAATGAATTTTTCAATATTTATAGCTTAGGTGGCCACGTATTATGGCTATGATAAAAAATCATTCGCATATGAGCTCTGGTTGGTGCTCGACTAAGCTATCAACCCTTGTAATTAAACACTGATCTATACCAAAACAATTTTTTTTAACATGGTCAATGACCATTATAATAAATTAAACGTAGGATATGGTCTTTGGACCATATATATATATATATACAAAACTTTTGCATTACCTTATTGGTATCCCCTCACCATAATTTGGTTGAGTGATATTTTTAATAGATTGTGGCTTTAACCTTGCCAAAATTTTAGGGATTTATCCCATAATCAATACCAGTGGTAATGCTACATCACAATCACAAGAATTAGATCTATTAACTTTATAGAGAGGTCGTCAACATATTCCCATAATAAATTAGAATAACATCAACAAAATAGTGAAATACCAACACGTATGTTCCATCAATCATATAAATAATAACAAGTCCATTGCTATCTACATTCACCATCAATGAAATCAGTTTAGAATATATCAAAAAAGCATAACAAAGGTTATAATCCAAGAAATATGCAGAAGTATTACAAAAAATCATAAGCTTATCTACATCAAGGGTAAGTTATCCATAACATTGAGGTATGTTATACGGGTTACAATATTTGGTAGCTTATGAGTCATGATGGAAAGTTTTGATATGTTTCCGTACTCATGGGTATCATACTGAAACTGGTCCCTATGTCCATGAGTTTCCTGATATCAGAGCTTGTTTACTACTTAGAAAAATTAAAAAACAACGCGGGTGTGACAAATTTTCTCTTCAATTTGGTCCTATCCCAATTCATTTCATAAGTTTAGTGCTTAGGGGAATTTTCATCGAATTAATCATCATTGTGGAATGCATTAGGTGCATAGATAATTGTCTTCTTTTTCAAAGTAATGTTACATTATTGATATTTGCTTTTTGGACCAATTACACGTATTATGTTATTATCTTGGCTTCTTTATAGCTATGGTGCATACTTTTATGGTGTATATTGGGTTTTTTTCCTTTTTTATCTTTTTTTGTTGTGTGTGTTTGTTTATGTGCATCTAGGTTACCCATCAAGATTCTTTCATAATCATGGTAACAACTCTATTATGCAACAACAAAACAAGGTTGCTCTAAATTTCACTCTCTAAATTATGCTCATGTTACGAGCATAGTCCTTCCCATCCTTGTTCAAATTCCTTGTTTTCTTCCTATCAAATGGTTGTCGATTACTTTTTTGCATCACCCACCTACCTGAGGGGGCATTCCTTTACTATCCTACTCATTGGGACATCTAAATTGTTCACTAGGGAAAATCAAAATAGTTACCATTTTTCTTGTCTTCCGTTCACCGGTATGCATATGTCTACTATCTTAAAAAATTTATTACTTCATAATAACACTTTAAAGAGCCTGGGCAAACGTAGACACCCCAAATTCACATACTTGTTTCTAGTTTATCCCAATTAACATCATGTTATTCATTCATGTATGATTGATTAATTAAATTAATTAATTCATGTAATTTCACCTTTTAGGATTAATTAAATTAGTCCCCAACACATTTTAGCCAAAGTTCATTATCATTTATTAAATATATGGTTAATTAATTATCTTGCACTTTGTACCTAATTAAATTAGTTACCTAATTAGGAAAATACACCTATTTTCCTAGTCAACTGCCACTTAGACTCTATTTGGATTCCACTTCTCTATTCTATTCAACTCTATGTCTAGAATCGTATAAAGGTGGGGGCAATGAAATTTCACATACAACCACCTTCTCGGATGTAAATTTTGCTAACCAAACAATCATTGCCCCTTCAAATATGCAAATGTATAGACTAAGTATACTTGTTATTTCATGTAATTATAATTATTATCTTGAATCCCATTCAAACTAAGATCCACTTCTTATGGATTTACCCCCATCTATAAAAATTAGACCATTTCTTTGTAATCTATCCCTAGAAGCTTATGAAAATTGTAGTAAACTTCTGCCAAATTTTCCACCCGCATCTTTGTGTACTTATTCTCATAGCATTACAATCCTACATTTGGAGAATTAATCAAGAGCACCCAAAATAATTCAAATCTTAAGATTCTAAAAGTTTAAGTACTTCAAAATATTCTTGAGGTTTGTAAGAAGGCTTTAATTAAGGTTTTTTCTGTGTTTATTTGTTTACTTCTGTTTTGTCTTTAGTTTTCATTTCTTAAAATATCAAAACTAGGTTTGAAGCAAGATTTAAATCAGCTGAAGAATCTCAAGATCTTCTTGTTCATTTGGTCCAAATGAAGAAATAATCAAATTAACTAATGAGATATTTTTTGGCCTAATTCAATAGATTGTTGAAAATAATACAAGTGGAAGCTTCACCATTTGATGATAAAAAATAAATTCTTCATAAATGCATAATTTCCCAAGGTCAGATTTATCCTGCAAAGAGATCAACCTTAAACTCTTGAAAATGCGCAAGAATATGTCATCAAAGTAGAAGATGGTATGATTTTTCTGGGAAAATGAAGAATCCAAATGGTAAGCAAAAGGGCCAAACCTCCAAAGAAGGTGTTGCTGATTCTCTATTTCAAAATTTAGCTAATGATGTGATTTCAATGAAGAAACATCTTGCACAAGCCACCTTTCTGAGGGGATTTTATAAAAATAAAGATTAGAATTAGAACAGAAATATAATAGATGGAGGAGAAAAAAATTTATCTCTTGAAGCACCTCTTATTAATGCCACACATGAAGCAGGGCCTGAAGAAGAGTATGATGAAGCTCAATTTGAAGATGAAAATGATGAGGGAATCTTAGCCATTGATGAGATTGAATCTACTAGAAACATTGGCTTTTGTGAATATACCCCTTATTTGGATGATGAAGATAATGAAACCAGTGCTGGTATAAATAGTCATTCTTATGTAGTGTTCACCCAATTGAAGGCTCAAGAGGGATAATTCTTCTAAATTCAAATATCCTTAAGTGATGACTCTACAAAAAATAA
Organism: Taxus chinensis; assembly: GCA_019776745.2. Classification (NCBI taxonomy): domain Eukaryota; kingdom Viridiplantae; phylum Streptophyta; class Pinopsida; order Cupressales; family Taxaceae; genus Taxus; species Taxus chinensis. Next base: position 41,680,901 of record CM034149.1, on the reverse strand, counting down.
TAACGAATGGAAGATAATATCTATACTCTCCCATGCAATCAAAAAAGAATAAGCCCAAAGTATCCACAATCGCCTCTACATCTTCCAAAGTGGGTAAGTCCACCTCTCCTTTTATAAGTTCTACCCCAATTTCTACATTCAAATGTAATGATATGAATAAAAATAGTATTAATGTAATTCCAAGAAGTAATCACTCTTTCATCCTCCTCATCGAAGTCTCATTTTGACATAGTTGAACATGTAAGGAAGTCCAAGGTCTAAATTTCCAAATTTTAGTAATTTAGGACTCATCCTAAACAATTTGATAAAATTGTCTAGTTTATCAAAGGAAGTAATTCAAAGTCATGTTCCACAGGCCTTGCTGTAAAAGAATCAATTACCACGCTTAATAATGTTGCATCTCATAACCTTATTACCTCCACATCTTCATCTTCTGGAAAAATATAACCCTTCTACCTCTCCTTATTGGTCAATGGATACAAATTGAATAACTATAAATATGAATTTGGTGCCTTGGATAACATCATGCCTATAAACTTTGCACATGCTCTTGGTCTCACTGTCGTCCCTATTGTTTGTCATGTTAGGATCGAAATACAAATGAGCAATAAAAGCAGAATTAAAATAGAAATAAAAGAAGCATGTAATCACAATATTTAACGTGGTTCACCCAATTTCGGCTACATCCACTATAAACAAGACAACCTTCTCCTTTATTCATTCCTAAGGAATACAATACAACTCTCTCTTTCTCATGCATCAAAGAGTAAATCTATGCACATATATATAACTTATGCACCTCTTTGTAAAATATTTATTCAACCACAAGCAACCTAAATATCAGATTCTTATTAATAAAATAAACATAAAAATAAAAAACTCGATTGTATTAATAAGATAATGCTATTTTTATCCATGGTCGTGATTTCCTCCCAAAAATAGAAAAAAGAAAATCAAACTGCCACTTTAACTTGCAATCCGGCTCCACAACTTCAACATGTCATTATTATACCATGGAGATAAAATAAGTTCATATCATTTGTCAAGTTAGCAATGATAACGTAGCACTTGTGGACTTTCCTGATAAGAAGGTTAATTTTAAAATACAAGTGATAGACATTCTAACTTCATACGGGATTTTATTGAGCCGAAGCTTCTATAGAGAAATTGGTGGAAATATATATATGTATAGGTCATATGCCACCATACATGTCAAAGATACCATGAAGAAGTTACTTAGATAAGAAATATGAAATATATTGTTCAGAGGGTAAATGACCCAAGGTTAGACATTGTGTATCAAGATTCAAGAGGTTGTAACTATTTCATGACTTCAAAAGAAAATGTTCAACTTCCTATCTTGATGGAAGGGTTTTAGAAGGTATATGAACTAGTCAAGGAACACGAGGATGATTTTATGGATCCTGAATTGGAAGGTGTGCCTCTCCCATTTAGCATGGATATTTTTTCTCTATTTAAAAATAATGAAGATCAAATATGTCTTGGATTACAAGAAGGAAATAACAAATGATAATAAATGTGGATAATGATAAAGAGGATGTTTCAAATGAGTCCTAGCCATATGATTTCCAAGTTTTCAATTAGCTCCCCAAGACCCAATGTGAAGGTTTTTCAAATGAATATGAAAGTGAGTATGTGGCAGATTTGAAGAAGGAATTCATGCAAGATATTTCAAAGGTTACATAAGGAACTTAGGACCCTCAACTAAATATATAAATACTAACCTATGCTATGAATATGCAAGATAAGTATGAGTTTGATTTTGATTCTTCATTTTATGCACAAATGTTCAACAAAAAAATAGATAAAACAAAGGAGCTCAATGGCCCTCTTGAAAAATTGGTTGAATGTGAAGATGATTCTGTAAAAAAAAATCACACACTTGGGTACATTTATAAGTCCTAATCACATAATCCTATTCATATGATTCCTAAGTGAGAAAAATAGAAATTGATAGATATCTTTGGCCTCTTTTCATTCTTTATTTTCTTCTTTTTTGTCTTTCACGCCCTACAACCTAGTCGGTATTTCACATACTTATCTTTTATGAATCTAGAAACCAAAGCCTAGACAAGACATCAATGCCCAGACATCCCCATCCTTCTAGATGCCCATGAACCTCTTCTATCTTACTCACTTCTTTTGGGTCTCTTTTATCATTTAGGCATCTTAATTTCTTATGGGTCGGCCTTCTAGTAGTCAATTGCTAAATTTAACCAAGGGAATCATATAAATAGAAAAATATGTGACCATAATAAAGGACCAAGCACTAATCATCTATTATCATCACCTAAGGTTGCATCCAAAGGCATATAAGAGCATCAAGGAATCCATCTAGCTTTCACTCAAGGGATAAACAACAACATTTTCTACATACACACATAGGAAGGGAAGTTCATTTTGCCATCCACATATTTATCTACATTGGTACATCTAGTTGTTGCCTGTTATCATGTGCGCTTGCACAAAGGAATCCTAGGGAAAATTATCTCTCTCACACACACAAGAACTACATGGAGTCTGAGATGTAGTGCAGTGCTCGATCGTAAGTTCACTCATTTGGGTGAGTGTCGGGGTCAATCTGACTCCTCATTTTACATCTGTTCTTTTTGAGATTTAATGTAGTTTGAGGGTTTTTCATGTCAACATTTATTTTTTAGGTTACATGAACACTCGGTTATCTTATTGTGACATAAAGGTGATCGACAGTGAATATTTTTGACACCCTTGCAACCCAAAAAAATTCAGAACCTGAACACCTTCCCAGACACCAGATCCTAGATCTGGTCACTAGTGCCTGGGCAATTCTGTCCTTCTACGGGAACTTGTTTCTGGCCTCATTCCTACATTATATAATTTATCGTGCACAATTGCAAAAATTTTCCCTTCTTGTTTATTAGTTTCTCTAGTCTATATAATCTTGACATTAACACAAAATCAACTAAGTCACTCTTTCCCTCTCTTGCAATTAGGGTTTTATATTTATCTAGCTTATTGTTTGTGTCATTTATATTATTCCAACAGTTGTTTATCATAGTTTACATACGTTACTCTGTAATATTAGGGTTTAACAACATAAATTACATTTTTTTAAAAATCATTTGGTGAACCCATCGCTCGAATTCCACCTTATTTCTAGGGTTTTCTTCTTATGTTTGTCACCCGTAGTGGTTGTTTTGGGTCTTTTGAGAAAATTGAGCTCCCTCTATCTTCTCGTAGGGTTTTTGATTTAATGGTTGAATCTGATAACCCCTTCGCCAACTCTAAATATGTTTCTCTTAAAATAATTAAAACATCTGATAGTGAGCAATCCTATGATAAGGACACCAACATTGATCAAGCACAACTCGAAAATACTACCAACTTTTGTCAAGGTTTGCATGAAGATCCTACACAGATTTTGCATATTCTTCATGCTTTGATGGTTGCTAAAAATCTCAAGATGCTTATTTTGTACCCCTTGTAGGTTATTTCTTGAATGCCATGGCTTTCATTCAACCCCTTCATATTCCTACTTCCATTCCCACTTCTAGCACTCCAATCATGCAACCTAATGCCTCTATGGCATAACCCGACTCTTCACAAAACACTCTTGATTTAAATTCTCTATATGATGATCTGAAAACTCAAATTCATCATCTTAAAATAGCTACTTCTCGTGCATATCCATCTCTTGATTCTACCTTACTCATTCATACCCCTTTCACACCCACTATTTCCACATATGCACTTCCTCTCAACTTTGTCACTCCTAAGATACCTGCCTTCAATGGCCATGGAGACCCTCAAAATCATCTCTGATATTTTCATATGGCATGTCTAGATTATGCAGATAATCATACTTTATTAGAAAATATCTTTCTTGGAAGCCTCCAAGATTATGTTATGCGTTGGTTTTATGATCTACCTATCCATTCAGTAATATTATTTACTTATTTAGTTGATTCTTTTTTTTCACATTTTTCAATCAATATTAGTTCTAAGATATCCTATGCTTATCTTGCACAAATTAAATAAGGACCTCATGAGCATCTAGTAGACTATGTATTATGATATAAGAACAACCTTGCTAAGATGTATAATGTACTAGTGGACTCTGAATTGCAAGATCTTTTGTCCAAATTCTTTTGTTACCAATATAATAAAGTGTCATCTTTGAGAAATATCCTTCATGTGATCATCTATGACATATGTTTAAGTTATGCCAAAGAAAACTCTTATATATGGGAAATCTTGAATATCATAATCAAACTTTATCATCTTCTAATCGATTTCAAAGTAAATCTTCTTTCAAGCCATCTACTAATCCCACTAAAGCAAAATCCATTGTTAATGTTGTTTCCAAAATTGACAAGCTTTAATGACAACCTCCAAAGTGTACATTTACAAAATTACATTGTGCTTTGTGTTTTCCATTGCCACAACTCATCAAGAGAAATATTATTATGCTTTCACCACCATTGAAACTTGATCCATCTCGCCCTCAGGGCTGCAATTATAACTAAAATGATTGATGTGACTATAATCAATGTATCAGGCATTCAAATGATCAATGTTTCAAGCTTATACATATTATACAAGATCTCATCGACAATAACACAATCAAGATCCCTAAGCCTTCGGTATCCAAGCTGGTTAGTGACAACAAAAAGCTCAAAATATTTAATGATCCATTACCCAAGTATGAAAAGAAAGATGTTAATTCTTCCGCTAATCATACATATCATGCCATGCCTCCTTCATCGGGGTCTCTTGAATTCCTAGTTACTCATGTTGATGCATTTCCACCACTCATCACATTCTTTGATCATAATTTTCATAGTAAATTTTCTTCTAATAAACTACATATCAATCTTTTTATCAGATATCATATTATCAACAATACTATGATTAATTCATCATCCCCTTTTTGTGTGTATTATCTGGCTCTCCTTGTTGCTATCAACTATCCTCTTTATCAAATTTCATATCCAATTCCGAAATTATATTGTTATGTCAATCTTCCAATCATAATTCGACCTCTCACCACGCTAGTGCCATTCACTATGGCACCTTTAATCGAAGGTTATGACATGATCCTAGGTCTTCCTTGGCTCTGTGCCACTAAGGCTATCTTTTCCATGAATCACTTGTGTCTTAAATTCATTCATGATAAAAAAATTCACTCTGAAGGGTGTCCTATCATCCACACCATTGTATATGCCTCCTCTTAAGGTTATCCTCTCACTAGCTACAACATCTAGGCCCCTTGGGCCTCTCAAATCTAAGGCATCTTCTATGCCTAGCTCACCCATTCACACTACACTTACTCATCCTCATTGGTCTGCTAGTCTATCTTCTCAGCCTAAGTCCCCTACTCAGGTAGCCCCTTCACGAAGGAGTTCAACACCTTCTTCACCTCTGCGGCCTCCTTTGCATATGTTCTCATCACCTAACTAGTCTCCTTTACATAGGTGTTCATCACCTCCTTAGTGTCCTTCACATAGGAATTCATCACCTCCTCGGTCCACTTCACATAGGAGCTCATTATATCCTTAGTTTGTAGTCACAAAATCATGCACTTACTATTACATTAATACCACCGGGTATGTCATTTTATATATGGATCTTGTGTAAATAAAAGTATTCACTAGTGACCGATTCTTTGGTCTTGTTGTCCGTTAGTTAGGCGTCATTGTTTTTGTTTGGTTCAGTCATCACTTTTCATTTACAGTTTTGTTTGTGTCTTTTAGGATGTCTTAGTTGTCATAATTTTCTCAATTGTTGTCTCTAAGTCTATACTGGGGGTACTAGGGTTGCACTGGGGCACCGCCCCCAGTCTGTGATTTTAGGTGCCCACATGTCATCCTAATTTGTGGTCTTAATTTCTTTGTTCGAGGTCGGCCCTAATGGTTACCCCCGTGCATTCGCCTAGGTCATAGTTAATATTTTTGGGTCACTAGTGTTGAAATTTGTGCAAGAGATCCCTATATAAACATTACATACTCACTACATTATGGACATACATATTACTATCAAGGGAAACTATCTATTAAGGAAAGGGACTGGATTTTGGCATCTTCTACATCTGCATCACATAAGCGTACGAGGGAAGGGTTGTATTCTTTCCATTCCATCCACCATTTGCATTCTACATCTAGTTAGTGCCCCCTATTACTGCACCATTTTCACTAGGGAACCCTAGGCACAAAATTTCACACACACACATATAACTACATTGGATCTGAAATGTAGTGTAGCAATCAGTCGTAAGACCACTAGTTTGGCAGTTAAGGTCAGCCTGACCTATTCATATGCATTTTTATTTTTTAGGAATTGATGCTTTGGATAGGGTTTTGCAAGTAGATCTTCATACGAAATTTACATCAACATAGAGAACATTATTGTAACACCCATGCGACAAGAGCGAAGGTTTTACAGAGATATTATGACACTGTCAAACTCATGTTCTGATCTTTCCTCCAATTTACAACACCTAGATTACAGACCAAGGCACCTCGGGGTGTTGCAGTACTCTCCCAGGTGCCTCAGTATAGACAAACGCTCAGATCCTGCCCTTCGTGAGGCCATTCATTTACAGCCTACCTAGTTTGCATACCAATCTGCTATAGTCTAGTACACAACGAGGTAAGTTATTTATAGGTTAGTATCATATCCCTCTTATTTCCATTACTTTGATATATTCAAAATATTAAAAATAAAATAGGCCTTGCATTCCAATATATCATTTAGTTTCTATTTAGATTAACTTATAAAATAGTTTTAAAATATCTATTTTTAATTAATCATTTTGGTGAACTCCACGTTTTGAACATTTTACTTTTGGATCCTCTTTCATACCTTAGTGGTTAGTCATAGTTCTTATTTTTCCTCATCATGTCTCATTTTAGTGTTAACCCTATCTATGATGAGGCAACCATAGCTGAGCTTAAGGGATTTATATAGTGCTCCTATGATCTTACCTGATGATACTCAGCAAACCTTCCTGGAAGGCCAACAGAGTGTGCCAACTAATCCTTATGATTCTCCTATAGGCATATGCCTTATTGATGTCCTTGTTGCTTTCACTCATTATATGCCATGCCATCCAGTTGCATATGATCATTCTTATCCTTCTTCTGATATGCCACCCAATGTTTTAGATCCCTCTATCATTGATTATTTATTAGGCATTGATTCACAAACTATTGTACCTCCTACCTCTTCTCCCGCCACTTCCACCACTACTCCTATGTCTTCTACCACTTCTGATAGTCCTCCTCACACATCTCCTTTGAGCATTCATTCCCCTTCATATTATGTTGATGACCCCATTAACTTTTTATGATGACCATAGCCTTCTTTCTGGAACCCTCCCTTCTACTGATCACCATCATGGACTCTCCTTCTTTCCATACTACTGCATGTGACTCTCCAGCTCCATCGTTACCCTCTCCAAATGTTGTCATCTCTTGTTATACATGAGTCACCACCCACCATTGCTTCTTCTTCTCCTATTCCCACATCCTCTACCCCTCCTAATTTATCTTCAACTATTGAGGTTTCCTCCTTCCTCACCACACCTACTAGGGTTTGTGTTGATACTAGTCCTACTACCACTCCTATGTCCACATCTACCACTGCACCTTTAGCATTGGATTCCACCCTATCCCCTCTTGACATTCCCATGATCACTCATAATGGAAAAATTCAACCACTCAATACCTTATTTCCATCTCCTACCATCCTTTCACATGCCATTCTATCCCTAATGCATGTTGTAGGACAACTCCAATCACAAGTTCATACTCTTACTTTAGAAAGTAGAGCCTATTATGCCTCTATTGAAAACAACTCTTTACATGACAATCATGTTCCTAAAAAGATTCATAATTCCTCCTTCCAAAAAGATTTTGGCATGCCTACTTTCACATGCTTCAACAGTGTCAGTGATCCTCATTCTCATATCCTACATTACCGCACACTTATGGCCACTTACTCTAATGATCAATTGTTGCTTAAGGCCTTCCATTATAGTCTTATTGCTGATGCATTCCAATTGTACACCCACTTACCCTTTGGGTCTATTGGTTTTTTTATGATATGGAGGATGCATTCCTCCATTTCTTTATCCTTAATAATGGCCCTAGGGTTACATATGACCACATTCCTACATTACATCAAGGCTCCTCTGAACCTATTCAAGATTATATCTTATGATTCAATGCTTGCATACACCAGCTCATTTTCTAGCCTAGTGACCTAGAAAAGCAATTTATCTTTTGTCATGGTCTTATTCCTCCACTTAAAAAAAGCTTCCAATATGACACTTGTGATTCATTTATCCTCTTGTGAGATAAGGTTATTGACCTAGAAGAAGATATTTCATCCTCACATGACATTGCACCCACACATGCTCCTCCACCACTTCTATCTACTTCTCATCTACTTCTCATCTACTCTCATAATCAATTGAGCCTCCAAAACAATCTCCACCATTGTCTAAAGTACATTCCACGCAAGTTTAACCCACTTCTTCACCACCATCACATCCTTCTCTACTTACACAACAACATCCTACTTTCACCACTCTACCTCATTCATGTGAGCCTTTGTACTTCTTTCTGCACACTCAACCGCATGATGTACTTCACATATTACTCAATGAGTGATTGATTTGGTTACCCTCTAACCAACATCCATCCACACTGCTTGCAATGTCAGCGTGACTAGCATTATTAAAATTATCATCACATCTCCAGCCATAGGGATAATGATTGTCTTGCCTTACGTAAAAGGATACAACTAGTGGATTCTGGCATCATCTCCTTTGCATCTCATGAGCACTCATTATCTCCTTCACCCCATCAGTGTCGACATACCCCACTTCAGTCTTCTCCATCAGGTGCTTAGTTTGTTCATCGTGCTCCACCGCCACATGTTCGTTCTCCACCTCATCCATCATATCCACCACCACATTCATTACATCCACTCCACCCACATTATCCACCACTTCCTTCCACTCCACCTCATGGTTTTCTTCCAGTCTCTGCATACCTCGTAGTCACTACAAATGACATTCTGTTTGGTTCATACACTCACACTCCAGCCATTCCACATGTTTCCACCACCACCCCTCATCTTGGTCTTTGGTAGGTGATTCTTATCACCTTACCCCATGATGACGTACTTGTGTTCTTATGGTTCTTACACGACTATTGAGGGTTTGGTTCTAAGAACCTTTCATCACGCACTCCGTCATTCATCTAACGCACCTTAATCTTCTCCCAATGATGACAATCTTTTCTTACATGGATCATACTTGACTACTGAAGGGGTATTATTACATGAGCCTATTCATCCATATCACTGGGGGGCATCATTAATCCCCCCTCTTATTTTCATCATCTTTTCATTACTATTACATTACATTCTCATCTATTCATTGTGATACATTTATCTATTTCACATTTATTTTATTATCACCATTACATTGCCTACACAGCTACATATTTTATTCATCTCATCAATTACATTACATTAGTTATCTACATTATCATTTACCATGCATATTTTATCTACCATTACTCATATCCTCATACTAATTTATATTCATCACAGACATTACACTACATATGCTAGAACAATAACCATAGAACCATACTATATTCATTATGTCACAAATAGCAGAAAATCTCAACATAGATCTAATATATATCAAAATAGATGTCCATACCTATATTGGTCATACAACCATCATCCCAAAAACATGTTTTGTCACTGGGGGACAAGGCCTCCTACATCATATACAATCATCACTATCAAACCTCATCATCACTATCACTCTCATGTACTATGAGATCCCTAGAAATAGATGCCTCGCCACCAACATGATGCCACATTTCGTGGCCCCAAAACTTCTCCACCTTCCTACGTAGCGTAACAATATCCATACTCTACTCCAAAAAATGACGCTGTAAATCTACATATCACATGAACATGTCTTAGGCCAAGGGACCATCATCTACTACCTCTCAGGAATTTCGAGTCTCCTCCCGTGCCTCATCCCTCTCATCAAGCAACATTGTACATGTCGTCGTTGTTATGGCTACTAGCTCAAACAAATTGGCATGCTCACCTGCAATATTGTCCATGCTCTAGTATCCATTTGCATAGCCCATTGTTTGGCACATTCCACGTAAATGTGCAGATCAATGTGTGTACTACAACTGACCAATATGTGTCTCCTGAAAATATAACACGTAACCCCATATTAGTCCACTACGTATAAAACCAACATAAAAAATTCATTGACCAAACTTTAAGCATCCACAAAGACTTACAATCTACCAAAACCGTTGCTACAAGGTTAGGGAAATATCCCTCACCCATTCAGCTTAGCGGTAGCTCCATAGAACATGCGAACACTAGATATAAAAATAACCACCGATGCACTGCCCACTATGGTCGATAATCCTTCGTACATCCTGCGTAATCTCCATCTACATCCGCTATTGAAGGTTCTGCCTCATCTAGCCCTAGTGGTGTTAACTGCTCAGTTGTGGGTCCTGGCCTAGCACCTGCCCTCCTAGGCATCCTAACAGCTCATAACCATATGTATGGCTTTGGGGGCACGTCCTATGCCATACCAAACTTTTGTGATACCCTCTCCACCTGAAACAACTCTGCCACACCTAGAAATCAGTCCTCTAGCCACATGGTCCTCCAAATACATCACAACTCTGTAGCATCCTCAGGCAATCCCCCATAATTCGGATATGGCCTCCATATCACTGACTCTCACCCCATCCTATCTATCAAGGCTCTGAAACTATCTGTGTCCATATTCCTACTATGGATATCAACCCAATGTTGAGAAAATATCTCTGGCCAAGCCCACTCTCCTCATGGCCCTGCAACTGGTCTCAATACGACTATATGCTCATATGCCCATACATGTAGCACTGTGGTGGCCCCTATACCCCACCATGCTCATCCTATGTAAACTGATACAAATCCCTGTATAAATGGGCCAACACACATCGTGCCCACACGTATCTCATCCCATCCTCCTCTATCCACTGGCATATGTCATGCATCTTATACAAGATGCTGACACCTCCTCCCTCCACTTCTATACATGAGGCTATCACCACTGTGATGAACTTCCACAACCATACAGAACCCTGGACTGTAATATCGCATCCAAACTAATATGGGCCTCGGTAGGCACCTGGGCCCCTGCAAAATATCATCTAGCTGAGCACATCTGGCACTCCATATCCACTACTTCCATAACTTTTACTCACTCTCCAACCACTAGCAATCGTAGTATGTGATATACATCCTCCAGTGTCACCATTATCTCCCCTGTGGGTGACCAAAATGTGCACATATCAGAACACCACCTATCACATAATGCAGTCAACATGGGCATATTATGGGGCACATCCCCCATCTGTGCTATATGTTGTAGGCTGGCATGGTCCATCACATCCCAATCATCATCTGACAAACCCAATCCTAGTAATGTACTCAAGTGTCAACTGCCACATAACTCCCTCGAGTGGATATCCTTCTACACAACACCACACAACAACAAACGCAACGTTAGAACATTTTACACAGCCCAATAAAACTCTTCCAACATGTCAGAAACATATTTCCCAACAATACCCATCAACACAAAACTTCATTAACCAGGGCACCTAGAGGTAGGACTGGGGTGCCCTAGAGTAGGACACTAGCACCTAGTTTTGGGTGCTCCAGTCCCAAGGGTCACTAGCGCCCTCACTGCTCTTGTCCAGGTCCCAAATGCCAGGAACATCAAAAACATTAAATTTTCAAATATTCAACTAAAATGCCTAGTACACCCTACATTTTTACAAAAATAACACACTTACCAACTCCACAGTAGTGTGTGATGCCACAACAGTCGTCACTCTCTCAAATCGGCTAGGACGTAATGGTCTCGCTTGAGGCATCTTTACTCCCTCTGTATACACTCTCACACTCATGTAAAAGACAAATGAAGTGATGAGTTACCTTTTCACTTTACTATTTATAATCACATTACAAATGCCACCTTTACTATGGTCTATATTTAGCGCTCCTAACCATGACTAATACATACTACATCGTATCACTCATATCTTGAGCATTTCTACTCTGATTTACACCTCATTTATAGCATTCTTTTTAGAATTCCACCTTCCACCATATTGTACACACCTCACATCTGTTATATCCCTTTTGTGATGCTTCTTGTCCACTACATACATGTTTTAACCTCTTGTCGTTACTTCTGACTTAGAGTTTGTTCTTGTTCATCACTCCCTCTTTCTCCAAAAGGGGGGCATATTATTGGGGGTCCCCTTATAATCTCCCTTACATCACCACGTGTTCCAATATCATGAATTCAACACCTCACAATTTTTACTATGAAATTTCACCATCAATCTCCCCCTAATGACCTAATATGGGGGAAACAACTGGTTAACATTCCCCAAACATGATCACATGCCATAATTCATCAATTCCCCCTAATGACCTAACTTGGGGCAAAAAATGACTAAAAATCCTTTTTACATGATATCTCATCAATTTCCACCAACTTCCCCTAATGACCTAACCTGGGGAAATTAGCAAAAAACCTCTCCGCGAGTAATCAATCAAAATAATCAATCAACCAATCAAAACAAATGCGTTCAGATCAAATCAAATCCATGAGCGGTCTCCCAGATGACCTAACTTGGGAGTTATATTCACTAATTCTTCCCCAGATGATATAACTTGGAATTTTATTCTATATTCCATGTTCGCTTCCAGATGACACAACTTGAAATTCATTCTACATTTGCTTCCTGATGACCTAATCTGGAAGCTATGTGTTTGCTTCCTAAAGACCTAACTTAAAAGTTGTCTCATTTTGTATCATGCTCACTTCCAGATGACCTAGCTTAGAAGCCTTCACATTACAGTGACACTCATGGAGTGGAGGAAAGAGTGCCTTCCCTTTATCACTCCTATATGGGTCAATTGTTTAATCAAAATCATTTGGATCCAAAAATCACAACATTTTGATTTGAGTCCGTCTTTAACGGATAGATCTTGAGGATGTAGTTAAAGCTTGGAAAATAACACACTTTTCTCCCTACACTCTTCCTCTAGCGGTAGGATGCCCAAATCCTCCAATTATTCCATTCATATATAAGCGTTCGGGTTGGGAACCGATCACTCCCTACCCACCTATTTGATATTGAACCACGTTTGAAATCATCCAAAATCCTAATCATCATTTTCATTTCCCACACTTCATCGCGACACTTACATTTTTACGTTACATGAATCAACTCATTGATCCATGGTTCAGAACACTTTTTTTAGTTCTATCGGCATGCTTCTACTACACATATGCGTGTTCTTCTACAGTAGGGGCTTCTCAAGCTTTTCCTCAGGTATGCATCTCTATCTAATTTATGTTACTGAGCTTTCCACTCACCAACATAAAGTGGGGGCAAATGTAGTCACAAAATCACACACTTATTGTTACATTTATACCATCGGGTATGTTATTTTATATATGGATCCACGTAATAAAAGTATTCACTACTGACCCGTCTTTTTGTTTTGTTGTCATTTAGTCAGGTGTCATTTTTGTTGTCTGGTTCATTCATCACTTTTCTCTGCAATTTTTGGAGTCATTTAGGAGATCTTAGGTGTCATAATTTGCTCAGTTGTTGTCTCTAAGTCTATAATAGGCTACCTAGGGTTACACTTTGGTGCCCTGGGGCATCCCAGTCTATAATTTTAGGTTCCCATGTCGTCGTAATTTGTGGTCTTAATTTCTTTGTTCACGATCGGTCCTAACGGTTACCCTGTGCATTCCCATAGGTCATACTTGGTAGTTTTAGGTCACTAGTGTCAAAATTTGAACAAGAGATTCCTATATAAACATAACATATTCACTACATTATGGGGTGATCATCTTATTATCAAGGACAAGCTATCTACTAAGGTGAGGGACTGCATTTTTGCATCTTCTACAACTACATCACATAATCATAGGGTGGAAAGGGTTGTATTCTTTTCATTCCATCCACCATTTGCATTTTACATCTAGTTATTGTGCCCTACTACTGCGTCATTAACGTTAGGGCACCCTAAGCATAAAATTACACACACACACACATAGAACTACATTGGGTGCTAAAATGTAGTGCAACACTTAGTCGTAAGACCACTAGTTTGGCAGCTGAGGTTAGTATGACCTATTCATATGTATTTTTAATTTTTAGGAATTGATGCTTTGGATAGGGTTTTGTGGGTATATCTTCATATGACATTTACAGTGACATAGAGAACATTATTGCGACACCCGTGTGATAGGAGAAAAGGTGTTATAGAGATATTGTGACATTGTCAAACTCAAGTTCTGAGCTTTCTTACAGTCTACAGCACCCAGATTATAGACTAGGGCACCCCAGTACCCTCACAGGTGCCTCAGTACAGATAAACACTTAGATTCTGCCCTTCTCAAGGCCATTCAATTACATCTTGCTTAGTCTGCATACCAATCTTATACAGTCCAGTACATAGTAAGGTAATTTATTTTACAAGTTAGTACCATATCCCTCTTAGTTCCATTACTTTTATATATTCAAATATTACAAATAAAATAGGTCTTGCATTCCAATATAGCATTTAGTTTCTATATAAATTAACTCATAAAATAATTTTAAAATCTCTATTTTTACTTAATCAGTCTTCTCCATATATACAACATATAGTCTCATCCTCCACATATCTTAGAGCATGATCACACACATATATCTCCTTAGAGGATAACTCACTCTACATCATACCCTTGGGGGCATCATGATTTATCCCCCCTTTCAATCATTTATAATTAGCTTTAGTTCTACACATACACATTATGCTCTGTGATCCATTCTATCTATTTCTAAGCAATATTATACAACTTGATACACTTTGTATCATCATTACCCTATGACACAATCTAGTTCCATAGTTAATAATTGACTACTGAGGGTCTTAATAAAAAATGAACCTCACCTCTCCTCCACTATTTATGCTCTATGATTCATTGATCATATCTTTCTAGTGCATAATTCAAACCATTTCCCCATGTTGCACTCTTGTTCTATGGTTCATTCTTGATTGTCGAGGGGTATTTTATAAATGAACCTCATATCATGCACATTCATACATATCTATTGGGGGCACGCTGCTCCTATATTTCACATTTTATATCATTCCACTCATTCACAACATACTACATATCTTGGTTGCACATTGTAGTCACAAAATCATGCACTTTAGACATTATTTATCCTGGTATCATACTACTATTTAGAAGGTTCTTGAGTGAAGAAAGTACTAATTAACCCCCATCTTTTGGCCATCTTGTTTTATTTTATTTCATCATTACTAACCTCTTGCACCCATATGCTCAATCAACTCCTGTTACCCTACGTTATTTTATCCATGGTTGGGGTGCACATATTAGTACTAGGGAACCCGTGAGCACCCTAGTCCCACCAGGGGTGCCTCGATCCTTTTTTAACTTTCCCACTAGTTTTTGGGCTCTTTATATCCATTTTTCATCTTTATATTTCTTGTGGTCATCCTTTTCAGGGTTAATTATGAAATTAGATCAAGAGAACCCTATAAATATAAAGTTATGAGACCATAATGAGGGGCCTAGCATCACTAACTACTATCACTCATCTAGATTTACATCCATATATTGCGTTGGAGATCACTTGCATCCACATAGCTCCATCATCAAGGAACAAGGCTAGGACATCTAGATCACACTTCATAGGGGGAGGGATTCTATTTTATTCCATGCACATATTCTATTACATTTTCTACACATAGTTATTACTAACTACTTTACAAAGTGTGACTGACACAAGAGTAACCTAGGGAATGTTCACACACACCTGCATATAGAACTACATTGGGTCTGAGATGTAGTGCAACTCTTAGTTAGTAAGTCCACCATTGTGGCAGCTAAGGTCAGTCTAACCCCTTCATATGCATTATTATTTTTTAAGATTTGATGTGTATTTTGGGGTGTTATAGGTCCTTCCATCTTGGATTATTGACAACATATGAAGGAGCACGGAGAATCTAATACATCACATAATGAATTTTTAAGATCACCTTCCATCCCTACAGAGATCAATTTATGAGATTTTACATGGACCAAGGTGCCCAAATTACAAACTAGAGTGCTCGCAGGCGCCCTAGTCCTCCTCTAGGTGCTCCAGTCTAGCAAGATCATCCAGATCCACCCTTTTCAGGACTTCTGCATAGTAATTCTTACTATTGTATTTTCTAGTCATCACTATGACATTGTCTTGCAAGGATGTGTTATTCAGATGCGTTCTTTCCTCTTCCTTTTTACACATTAGGGTTAGTATTTCCTTTTACATAGTTACTTAGATCATTTACATAATTCTTTATTACATTTATTTACTTTATTACAACTATGCATAACTTAGATTCACTATCCCCACACTACATAGTCATTCCATTTTTAGTTAATCATTTTTGGTGAACATGACTTGATAATCTACGCTTCTAAGTTATTACTTCTTACCTTACAAATATATGGTTTAATTTACTTTACCATGGCTCATTCTCATTAGGAATTTACTAAAGCTCACCTTAAGGCCATCAATGATCACCTTGTTGAGTATCCCTAACATCTAAATTTACTTTTGCATGTTACTCATGAGGAAACTACTAACTTGGAGGAGGGAACTATTTGAACGAGTATCTTCTCAAAGAAGCAACATAAATTAGATTACAGGAGCACCTCAAATGCTCACCTTGGAGGCCCCACCTATGAACGTAAATTGTAGATTTCAAAAAAGTGAAGAAGAGATTGAATAATAAAGTGAAGGTGGTAATTTCCTAGAAAGTGATGAGTTTGAAAACGATACAAAAATTAGATTATGTGAGTATTTGGATATGATGAAGAGGATGCACCCAGTTTCTCATGTGCGGTATTCACTCATTCTTAGTTTGAGAAAATATCATATGCCTCCACTTTTATGAATGAAAATAAGGTTGATGATCCTCCTGTGGCGACTCTACAAAATAAAATAATCAATCAAGGATCCCCACTTCCATCTTCCATGAAGTCTGCATTGTTGGAGCCTGACCCTGTAGCAAGTAAGAAGACTCCCCCAATCCCAAGTAAGCTTTCTAATTCCTCTTCCATTTCTAAATCTAAATATTCTCCTACAAAATCTAATTCCTTGAAAGCTCCTAGTGTGTCATTCAAAATACCTTCCATTCCTCAAACATCAAATCATGTTCCTAAGCATATCCAAACTCCAAAATCAGTCCCTTCACCCCCCTTTTCCTTACCTGCTCCCTTTGACTTCATAGAATATGCAAACAAGGCCAAAGTGTAGATTACTGAAACTAAATATTTACAGACCCATCATGAATAGTTTAATAGAGGTTTGTTCAATACATCATAAATGGTAGTCTAATAGCTAATGATGTAGCACATCATCCTAAAGGCATACTACCAAACCCACCTACACCTCCCTCACAGAACATGCTTTCTCTGAGTGCATCAAAGACTGATAAATTTGAACCTTTCTACGTCTCCCTTCTTGTTGGAGAATATGTACTGAACAATTGCATAATAGATTATGGTGCCTCAGACAACGTGATGCCTTTGAAGGTCACCAAGGTTCTCAAACTTACCATGACTCCACCTAGTGGCTCTTGTTACTCTTTGGAATAAAAAGAGGTCTCACTTGTAGGGAAGGTCAAAGATGCATAGGTGGCTCTTTCCAGATTTCCAGACAAGAAATTTTCAGTGACGATGATTGGTAGTAGACGTCCTAGACTCATTTGCAATGTTGTTGAGTAGAAATCTCTACTAGGGCTTGGGAGGGAAAATTTAGATGAATTGGTCTTCTGCAACCATACTAGTGAAGGGAGACATGGAAAAATTGCTTCCCGAGAAGAAGATGAGGTACACGGTACAAAAGTATCCGGAAGCCTAGAAGCTAACATTTTGTACCAAGGTAGCAGGTGGATGAATCACTTTGTGACAACTGAGGAGGAAGAGGATATTCCCATCTTGATAGGTCCATACATGCCTTCTTAGATAGATTTGGACTTTGAAGAAGCATTGAGGAGATTCGATTTATAAGAGGGTAGCTTAGAATTATCGGATGATGCAAACCATGAAGAAGAGGAGATGGTTCTCGATGATTTTCAAGAAGAAAAATTAGCTTATATGCTTTTCCAAGGTGAGGAGTTATTCTCATTCCCATTTGGGGATGAAGATGATCTTAGTCAGGCCATCTATGGAGAGACAAAATCAGCTTGTGATGAGCCCGTGAAAGGTTTGAAAGAAATGTCTTTTTACAAGAAATACTTAGAGCTGTAGAAGAAACTAAAGATCCTGAGCTTAGTCTCGAGCTCTTGATGAAAGCCAAAAATCTACAAGAAAAGTGTGAAGCTGATTTGGAAGCCTTAACCAATGTGAAGGTTGGCCATATTGAGATAAGGCAAGATGAAACATATGATGCCGCTCTTGAGCTAATGATTGATGGATGCAATACCAAAATGGAGATATTTTCTTTCCCATTTGAAGATGAAGACTCTTTCCATGATGAATAAATTGAAACAAGGAGTTTCAAAACCTCTAAAGATGAAGCTCATTTTGATGAAGGATCAGTAGAGTGCAGTGATTCCTGAGATGATGAGGTAATCCCTCTAGATAGTTTCCTTGAGTTGTAAAACAAATATTCTTCAAAGGCATATAAATATGAGCTATAGGAAACAAAAAATCATAACTTTGTGAAATAAATATTGGATGTAGTAGAAGTTGCAGAAAACCCCGAGTTGATTCTTGATCTCTTCACTCGTCCCATGGATATACAAGACAATTATGAGTTTTCCTCCAATCCTCCCATCAATACTCAAACACCTCACAATGGAGTAGAGATAAAGGATGAATCAAATGTTTCTCATAGAGAAGATGTCAATGAGCATAGACCTAAGAAAGAAAGTAACTTAGAATATCAAAGGAATTGGAATAAAAATCACCTCTGGGGCAGTGATAGCACGCTCGATGGAGAATCAACTATATGGATAAACATGGAAGGAAACTGACACTATGAAACTGATTTTAAAGAACATGAAGGTAGTGGAATTTCCAAGCAAGGACCTAAGCATCAAGAAGCTCACATGGACTCACTCCTACCAAGTACACAGACAATTGTGAAAGCACCTGGATTTCATAAGCAGCTAAGGAGGGGAGGCTACTTTCTAGAACCTGTTAATGGCTTCACAGAACATCATCATTCAGTGTTGCCTCTTCAAGGGTAACTTTTGAGAAATGAAAAGTGCTTCAGTGAAAGTGGGTTTTCCCCCACCTTGTACCATAGGTGATTGTTAGGTGTGTTTCCCTTTCTATTGCATGTGTTTCCCTTCTAGTTGTGTGTCATGTGTTTCCTTTCCATCCTTTTTGTGTGCGTGTGTGTTTCCTTCTTCTCTCTCTCTTGTTGTAAGTTGTACATGACTCTGCAAGGACCAATGGATAAGGCACTGGTCAACAAATTATATGGTCTAAAATTGATATTTTGGATTCCCATGTCATGTCTTCACTATGCTCAGTCCATGTCATGTCCCCAAGCTAGAGCCAACTGTTGTCGTGAAAATGTGCAACAGGGAAATTGACAATTTCCGAGCATGACAACTATACCCCAGTGTTAAATTTTTCAAGTTATATCATTCCAAGATACCCCAGATCTATCCATTAAGTCCAAGTGACCTCCATAATAATGTTCTATCATCCCCCTAGCTGATTTAGGAAATTCCATTCATTCCCCCTAGGTGATTTCAAGAGTTCATTTGCAAACTACAGGAAGTTGTAGAAAGGGCTATCACTGGCCTTCCCAAGACTGGATCAACCCCCCTGGATTGGAATGGAAGGGCCAAATTCAACATGAAGATGAATTTGATACCTTAGAACATCATGGAAATTATTTTGGTCGGTGAATTTTTGAAAGACTTGGAGCAATCTGAGTAAAAACAAGGTTCACAAGCCTACAGCAGTACACATGCCTAAAACAGCTATTGAGCTTCAGAAGAAGATTTTGGGAGCTCTGGATGGAGTTAGAAGTGAAATTTTTTTTGACAAAAATAGGATTCCAAGACCTACATGATGGTGAAATCATATTTTTCACAACACCTTGGCGCATAGGATTTGACAGGGAGTTTTTCTCAAGTATAAGTGGAGTCTCAAGTCACAAATCTGATTTTTAAGGGATCAGATGGATGAATAAAGACATGATACCCAAACCATTGCATTAAAAATTCAATTTTCAGTCAATATCATATAAAATTTCACCAAGAAATTTTGTTTGGAGCTCAAGTTATCATCGCTCCAAGTTACCCTCTCAAAGGTCAGTTCAGGAGTTAGTCATTTTTCAAGAGGACACATGTGTCAGCACAAGAGCCTAGTGGGATTTCATGTCCCCAACATGTCCTTGAGGTCAGGTAAACCAACCTTTGAAAAATTCACCCAGCCCCCATGTGACCTCTGGGACCCTCATGTGACCTCCAGACTTGACAGTTCAGCCCCTAGGTGCATTTTTGGAGCATCCATTCCCTATCATCGGATAAAATGCCACGTGTCAGCTCTAGGACCACCGTAGAAAATTATGTCCCTCATGTCCCTGAGTTCAGGGACATTAGACATGGAAAAATTACCTCAACCCCTATGGGGAGTCTTTTGGCCACTCACGTGACCGACTTTCAGCCCCAAAGTGCATTTTTGGAGCATCCATTCCCTGTCGTCAGATCAAGCACCACATGTCAGCTCCAGGACCACTATGGAAACTTATGTCCCTCATTTCCCTAAGGTTAGGGACATCAGACATGGAAAAATACACCCATCCCCTATGGGGAGTCTTTTGGTCACCCACGTGACTGACTTTCAACCCCTAGTGCTTTAAAGCAGCTTTTTTCACCTTCATTCCCTGTCGTCGGATCGAGTTCCACGTGTCGTTGTATCTTGCTCACCATGGAATTTGATGTCCCTCATGTCACTAAGGTTAGGGACATCAAGGAAAAAAATGTGCCCCCAACCCCAACTCAAAAATTTGAATTTCTTTCTAACTGTTAGTTCGGCTTCTTGTTGCTTCTTGCTACTTCTCACTGCTCCAAGAAAAGTTGTACAAGAACACCTCACTGCACCATTGCCAAAGATTGAACCAGCTCCATTACAAAATGATTATCCTTCACTCCATGGTGGAACCATAGGTGCTCAAAAGTAAGATTGATCATGATCATGAAGAAAGAACAAAGAACAGAGGAAAATAAGTCTGAAAACTCCATTGCCATAAAAGCAATGAATCAAACATATCTTGCAAAGATCGTTGCACGAGATTGACAAACCGGTTTTTTACCTGAGTTCTTATCTCTTGAAGGCCATTAAAAAATATTATTAAAACTTCCAATTTGTTGTGAAGTAACATTCACATTGAAGAACTCTCATTTCTGGCTCAATGATGGAAAAATTCAAATTTCTCAAGAAACTGTTTATCAGATTGAAGAGAAATTTCTCCTAGAAGCATAAGAAGCAAAAACCTCATTCGTGCAATGAAATTCGTCAATTTCATCACTGCTGGCAATGGAGGAAAAAACCAAACCTAAATTTTAAAGCTCCATTAATGGGATCCATGGCATAGTAATGGAAAAAAATCAGTGAGCTGCCTCTCCACTTCACAAGGTTCTAGAGGGCAAAATTGACCTGAAAATTGGGGGGAATGATTCGTTGAAAAATCTAGTTTCACGTGAACTAGTTTTCACGCCATAAAGTCCCTATTTTTTAGGGATATGGAGGGCTTGTTATTTATCAATAATTCTAGTCTATTCAAATACTATTATGAAATTTGGTAGGGTGCAATCATAATGATAATACAAAGGGAAGGATCTCAAAAAAGTATCTTTTCATTTAAAATCTAGCATTGGCACAATGATAATTTCTAAATGGATGTGTTTTTTGTTGGTATTTTCCTATAATATAACTTTACTTGTTCAGATGAAGTAATTACTCATCAATTTGAAGCAGTGGAGACCCTGGAATAAAACCCATAATTTCAAGACTCGTTTTGTCCGTAATTTGACATGTTTGGCACCCTTACTAAAAATAGCATGTATCCACTGCATAGGGATCTTTTACTTCAGGTAAGTCACCATTTTAAAAGGATATAAAAAAGGTGGTAAACAAAGAGGGAGCATCGAAGGCAAGGTCATCAAAAAGGTCATCTCGGCTCGCAATTCACACTTACTAAAAATAGTAAGTTACACTCACAGGGTAGTTTTGGTCACAATGGGTCATACAAGGATAATCATTCAAGGGAGACATAATTATTTAGGACGCATCCTAGTAATTTTTCATAGGTCATTCAAGATCCATATTAGTTCATTAAACTTGGTGAGAATTCTGTGAGCTAATTAGAAGGAGTTTCACAAGTGTGGCAAGGAGTTTGAAGATTCAGAGTTTCACTATATTTGGAGATTTCCATCGACGAGGATCAATGGAATTCATCAGGAATGACATCTCCTCTTCTTCTTCTCTCTCTCTCTCTCTTTCTCTCTCCTCTTCCCCCCAACTTTCTCTCACTTTCAAATGTTCTAATTCTTCACGTTGGGGTTTGCACTTTTTGATATGCCTTTAAGTCACTTAAAAGTGACTTTAGAAACATAATGTAAAGTAAGTCACCTTGATTTTATAAAAGGGGACTTAAATATTTTCCTAGGAATATGAATAGTCTAAAGTTAGTGAATAAGGACATATGGAGGGTCATGAGGAAGATGAAGAGTCATACCTCTTACTCTATAAATTGTAATGTCATTCCCATTTCAAAGGGTTGGTCATTAATATTATAATCACAATATTTTATTCTACCTTAAGAGAACAAAGGAGAAAGCCAAATTCTTCCTTTCCCCCCTTCTCAATTTCCTCCATTTCTCCACTATGTACAATTTTTTTTGAGAAATTAATACACGAAGAAGGAGTTTCTAACTTTCTTCGACTAAGAGATTTCTTGATACTTTATGTTAATGAAATTTCATTTGGTCTTAATGATATTTAGAAAGTTGTTTCTTCTCATAAATGCATGTGGTGATACTTATGATTAGTGTGTGCAGGAATCTGATTTCCCTACCTGTAACATTAGTTCTTCTATGTCTTTTCTCACTCCCCTTTCCCACTCTTCAGACAAAGTTATCCCTTACAGGTATCTGTAAGATTTTCCACAGGGTCATTGGAGTGTCCATGTTGGATCCCCAATTGAAAGGCCACCACATAAATCCAACTTTTCATGTGCATGCATATACGGTAGCTGCACAGGTCAAGTAGAGGGACTTAGATTCCTAGAGCGTTGGTAAGAAATACACAAGTTTATCCACCTGACAAATTTTCTCACCAAAAATTACACATTTTCTTCTTACATGCATGCATTTTTGTACTAACACTTGTTTTGGCTAGCCATCCTTGTTTGTGCATGCCTTAGTTTCTACCAAGCGCATTCCCTTCCCCTTGCAGGGCATAATTACAAAGTTCATGTAGTTGGTCCTCTTTTGGGGTTGCATTCTCTTATCAATGACGTCATATGCACCCTCAAAGAGGGGGGCATCATTTGGGTTTTTTTACATACTAACACAGAGATTCTACACCAGTTCGATTCAGTTTTTACACATACATATTTGACTACTTGATCGTTTACTCCTTGCACATCCGGTCGTATGAGAAACAAATAGTCAAATGGGGGTAATAACAACAAAAAGTCAACAAAAACATTTTGTGACAACACATGCTTTACTGACCATGCAGGTATATTACACACCGCAACAACTACACATGTTTTCCACCCTAGGTTCACTCTCATCACTTCTTCTTTGCACATTTTTCATCTTTAGTTTCCACGCTCCTCCCTCTTTTTTTCATTCCATGCTTTTTCTAGTCCTTTGGCACATTTCTACTACACTCTTCATGGACATCAAGTACGCATCTCTACATAATTTATGTTATCGACTTTTCCTTTCACCAACATTAAGTGGGGGCAAAATGTAGTCAGAAAATCATACACTTTAGACATTATTTATCTCGGTCTCATACTACTATTGAGAAGGTTCTTAAGTGAAGAAAGTACTAATTAACCCCTTATTTTGGCCATCTTTTTTTATTTTATTTTGTCATTACCGACCTCTTGCACCCATGTTCCCAGTCAACTTCTGTCATCCCACATTATTTTATCCTTGAATGGGGCACCTAGATTAGTACTGGGGCGCCTGTGGGTTCCCTAGTCTTGCTAGGGGCACCCCGGTCCTTTTCGTACTTTCCCTCCACTTTTTTGAATCTTTCTAGCCATTTTGCATCTTTATCTTTCTTATGGTGATCCTTTTCGGGATTAATTACAAAATTAGATCAAGAGAACCCTATAAATATAAAGTTGCGATACCATAATGAGGGACCTAGCATCACTTACTACTATCACTCATCTAGAGTTGCATCCATCTATTGCATTGGAGATCACTTGCATCCACATAGCTCCATCATCAAGGCAAAAGGATAGGACATCCACATCACACTTCATAGGGGGAGGGATTATATTCTATTCCATGCACACATTCTATTACATTTTCTACACAGAGTTATTATTCACTGCTTCAAAAAATTGTGACTGACACAAGAGAAACCTAGGGCATATTCACACACACTTACAAATAGAACTACATCGGTTATGAGATGTAGTACAACGATCAGTTAGTAAGTCCACCATTATGGCAGCTAAGGTCAGTCTGACCCCTTCATATGTATTATTATTTTTTAGGATTTTATGCTTGTTTTGGGGTCTTGTAGGTCCTTCTTCCATCTTGATTATTGGTGATATCTGAAGGAGCATAGAGAATATGATACAACACATAGTGAAGTTTCCAGATCACCTTCTAGCCCTACAAAGATCAGTTTTAGAGCTTTTACATGGATCAGGGTGCCCAGATTATAGACCAGAGTGCCCATAGGTGCCCCAGTCCTCCTCTTGGTGCTCCAATCTAGCTATATCCTCTAGATCCACCCTTTTCGGGACTTCTGCACAGTCGATCCTACTTCTGTATTTTCCAGTCATCATTGTGACATTGTACTGCGAGCATCTGTTATTCAGATGAGTTCTTTCCTCTTACTTATTGCAAATTAGGGTTAGCATTTCCATTTACATTGTTACTTAGAAAATTACATACTTCTTTACTACATTTATTTACTTTATTACTGTTATGCATAGCTTAGATTAAATATCCCCATACTACATAGTCTGTCCATTTTTAGTTAATCACACATATTATTTCCTGTTTATACTCACATGTTACACTTTGCTTACTATGTTAGATGAATATCCAATATTTTATTACCTTTTCTATATACTTGTGCGTGTTCACTTGTTATTTAGTTATGGATGCATACTTTAAAAAATCCTTACATGCAACAATGATGCCTGGTGTTTTGCACAGAATTTCTTTCAGGGATAGAGTTGCTTCTATCCTTTCATTCTCTTGAGAAATAGATAAGGGTTAGGGCTAGGAGGAATACCTGTTGAATGTTGGGAAGGTGTGCGCGTACCGTAGAGAGATTAGATCGATTGTGAAGAACTCCTTTTTGTCTGGGAAGGACTACCTGTAAGTAAGAATACAAGACCACTAGATCTTAGTTAGACAATAGGTGAGGGAACTACCTTAGGCCCAGGAAATATTAGACTTCCTTTCAAAGGTGGTCAGTTCCCCATTTGATATGAATTAAAGCAAAATGATAACAAAGAACTACAAGATAATACTTACTAGTTCCTGATGAAGATACAGGTCCAAGAAATGTGGTGGCGATAGTAAGGCTTAGTTGGGATGATCCGGTATTGGAAAGCAAGCTGATGAAGTTATCCTCAGTCTTTTCCAATGCTTGAACGAGGGTGACAGCGATCCAGTTGCTCAGTTGCAGTCTTTGGCTCGATGCTCTTCTCTGCAACCTCTTCTACTTGTTTCACTTCTCTTTCTCCTACCCAAATGAATTCTGGATCCTTTCTTTTTGGTTGGGGGAGGTCATTAACAGGGAACCGATGGCGCTTACATAACCGACGGCAGTCGAGTAGGAACCGATGTCGATTAGGTCAAAGTGGCTATTTTTAGTAAAACAGCCATCCTTCCCTCCTTTTCTCCCGAGGGATCAGTTGTGGGCTTGGTCAAGTCATTATTTGGCTCATTTTGGTGCGGCTGAGGGGTGATGAGTCATGGATGTGGGTCTGGACCAAGTCATAGGTCTTAATTAGGTTGGTTTAGGGTTATGGCTAGGTCATGGTGAGGTGGCGAGATAAGGTGGTGGGTTTGGAGATGTGGATTTATTAATTATAAGGTAATAAATAAATCATTAGGTGTGTAAGGTTTTAGGTGGTGAGGTAGGGTGGTTACCGGACGAGATACGGGGTAAAGGGCGTCGTAAGACCCAAATTTGGTGTCTAAATTTGCCCCTTGTTGTCGTGTAGCTTGTATTTTAAAGTTGCACTAACAAAAATAAAAAGTGGTTGCCCCAGTTAAGGGTATAGGTAATCCCCCTCAAATCTATCACAGATCGAGGTGACGTGAAATCAGGGATAGGGTTGATAAAGGGTGAATTATGATGAGATGATGGTAAGATGGTGGGGTAAGTTCAAGGAGTTAGATGCATGTTGAAATGCATTAGTGTGACCAGGGTACACGAATTGAAGAGCAAAAAAGCAATTCATAGGCAAAGGTCGATAGTTTATCCAAACAAGGTTGATATAATCCTGGTATCCAAGGCATAGGAAGTAGCTCCAGGGGATATAAAAGGTAAGGTACCAGAACATTTAGGCATGTTCGGCAGTACCAAATGGTTGGTTTGGTTGAGATAAATGTCACGGTCTCAGTCTAAGCAAAGCTGGTTGGCTGATCAATTCAAGTATCCTAGTCATGCTAAAACACGAACAAGTGAGCTCGATTGAACAAACAGCTACATTATGGGTGAATATAATCGTAATTTGTGGGCTTCGGTCGAGGTACTTAATTGGTGCGGCCGTGGGTCAGTCTGATTGGTTGGTTGTGGCCTTGGGTTGGGCCAAGTGATGGGGTGCGGCCTTGGGTCTGTTGGTTGGATATTTTGTCAAAACAAAATATGAGGTTCAACCACAGTACATGGGATTAAATCCCTCCTCAAAGATAGGTGAGGCTGCCTGTTTATTTCTAATCTAAAACACGGTAAACAATATATACAGTATTCACACTAATCTAACCATTGGGGGTTGGAATGAAATCCCGAATTCCACATTCATAAATTCAAGGGTATTTCTTTCGTAAATGAACTGGGTCAGAAACTGTTACAATGAAAGAAGCGGCAATAGAAAGGAAATGGGAGAAACGTATTTTCTTTCGAGTAAACACAGAGCACGAAATAATCATATGAGTTTTAGATCACAAATATAATGTCCGAAATAATCAGAAACACTAAGATGCTATGCAAAGAATAGCTTAAGATCATGAACATAAGAACACTGTCTTAAGTAAGATATATTCCACAACGCAAAGTCTGTAAAACGATATCAATTCCTATTCTTCAAAATGATTGAATGAAAACACAAAGTTTTTCTTCTTTCCAATAGCCCCTAAATATTCCAAAAAATCTCGACCCTTTTGGAATGCACAGCATCCCTTATTTATAACAAAAGAAGTAGAGATAAAATAGGGCAGATCCTAAAAATTAGCGCTTCAACAAGAGTTCTGTTTTGCATGATTCTCACGTAGGAGATCAAGTCAAAACATGATTCAAAAATGTGACGAAACAGAAATGAAAAAGACATGTCGATTTCAAGATTGAAATGACATGAAATGCTGGGACTTAATCCGAATCATCATCTTTTGCTCCTTCCTCTTTTTCTTCCTCCTGCTGAGACTGTTTGCTCTAAAATTCCTGGAACTTTCGAATTATGCCTTGCATTTCGTTCTCATCAGGTGCAGTGGAATGATCATTCCAAATTTCACAGGTTTCATGAACATCGCTGGCAGTGCTGGGAAGCTTTTTCAATCCTTTGCTGAATTTTCTTAAGGCCTCCAAAGAATGCTCAATCTTTACCAACTGGTCCATCTTTTCAAGATCAAATCCGAGCATTGATTCATGCTGAACAGACTCTTGGAATTGTTTGAAGAGATCATCCGCTGATAGTATACCTGAATTTCCTACTGACACCTTTGAACAAATCTTCAGCAACTCTTCTTCTAAATCACTTTTACCATCAATCAGTTTATCCCTTGATTCTCTCAACTTAGCGTAGGCTTCGTTGAGAGTCTTCACCCTGAATCTGATGGCCTTGGTCAGCTGAAAATGCTTATCCGTATGAGGGAGAATACCTTCTTCAACCAAGAGATGTGCTGGTATTTTCTTTAACACTTGGAGAGCTTCATAAGTCAAATCAAGCTGTCCAATTTCTTGAGAAATCTCCTCATCCATCTTTTCTCCATCTTTCTGAATGTCTCCCATAGATTGATGAACTTTCACAACGCCTTGTATTACTTCCTTCCCCTGTTGGAGCAACCTTTGGACCCATTCATCGACCACCCTTCCTTGTTTAGCAATCTTCTCAATTGTAGGTACCGATGAGAAATCGAATCCGACAGGTACAGAAGAAGGTGGTATGGATTCAAGGGGTTTTGAGAATTTAAGCAAAACCTCTGTCAACTGCTCCACTTTCTCCTTAAGCTCATCTCTGCTGTCCTTTTTTTCTTTCAACTTTTGGCACAACACGTTTATGGAATCCCGTGCATCTTGTTTCGCCCCTTCTGCTGTCACTTTCCCTAGAGCCACCCTAGTTACCTGATAATCAGCAGCTGTTATATCATCTCTAGTTTTTTCAGCTGTGGGAGTGGCAATCTCTGCGAACTTATCTCCTGAAGCATCCACCAAAACCCTTAAAACTGTTTTGGGCTTCTTGGCAGACTTTGCAGTAGGAGCCTTGAGTGAGCTGAAATAAAAAGCTGGTATGGGCACAATCACCTTCCTCTTCCTCAGAGTTTGCTCGAGTAGCCATTGCGGTGTATCAGAGGAAGTTACACATGTTGTAGCAACTAGTATTCTACTCTCAAGAGGAGAAGATTCTACTATTGGAGGAGGAATAGTTACCAATGTGGTAGTAGATCCAATAAAAGGAGGCACATGAGGGGGCGTGCTGATGATCACTTGGGTTCCAGCGGAGAGGGGTGAAATCCCAGAGAAAATACTGGCCATGGTTGCAGAAGTGGATGGAGAATGAGGAGGTAGAAGTGGCTGTGAGGGAGGAGGTGCAGATTCAGACTCCAAAGCCTTGACTGTAAGAGATAAGGCCTCTCCAGTTGAGCAATCAGCAAATGGTGAAGACAGAAGCTGGCTTCCTCCTCCTTCCAAGTTAATTTCTCCTATTTATGGTGGTGTTGGTGATTCTGGCACATTCACCGTTTCTACAGGAGAGACAATTGAAGAGATTTCTCTTTCTTTCCTCTTTTTGAAAATCTTGAACTTTATAGGTGCCTTAGAAGACTTTCTGTCCTTTTCCTTTTTGGAGGGCCCCGCCTCTAAAACAGCCAACTTTGAAAACTTATCATCTTTAAAATTCATTCCCCAAGAGGAGAGCCATGCTTTGGTGTGAGCAAGAATTAGAGCCGACCTATCTGTAATAGAGGCTTTTTCGCTGGCTGACCAATCAATAGGTGGGAAAACATACTGATCCTCATTTAATCCATCGTAGGAAAGATCCAACACACTTTCATTGTCACCTGTACCCTCCGGTAAATCAGCAAGCTCCAGTGTTTGAATCTCAGCAATAGTTAATCTGCTATGATCCTTCCTACGAATGGCAACCTCATTACGTAGATCCACCCAAATATCCTCTATGTTTGGTATGTGTATATGCTGGGTTCCATATGCCCTGAGCACTCCTCGGATGTCGAAACCGTCTCGAGGCTTCATATGCTTTTTCAGTTTGTCTTGAAGTTCATGGACAACATTTTTGGCCTTTACTACCGTCGAGCAAGTGTATCTCCCAATAGAAATCGGGAAGGATACAGCAGCCTTATGTTTGCTTTGTTGGAATTTATGAAAATCCAACAGCTGCCTAACCAATTCCATTAATATCAATCTATCCCCTGGATATCGGGGCAGGCGAAAAGGATCTCCCGAGTACATGACCACCCGAAGGTATGTAAACTTATTGAATTGTATGAAGATACATCCCCATTTAGAAACTTCTGCCCAAGCCTCATCTGAGATTCTTGTCTTCTTCAGCTCAGGGTTTATCCTGCAGATATTCTCATAGAAGAAGGCATCATTTACCCTCCTGAAATGATCTTTTGACCCCTTCTTTGTCAATTGAGGGAAGTATTGATAAACCTGATTCACCGTTCTGCTTCCCTTAGTATCCAGCCCGGGATAGTTCCTCATCCCGGCTGCTGCGTATGTGACATATGATGACATATAAAATTTCCCAGTTGACAAGACCGTTGTCATTTGGGAATCAATCTCATTGCTAATGAGTGTACCCCAGTCAATCCCCTGCTGATTTTCCTTGATGATGATCATAAATTGATACATCCATCCTTGAAATACGTTTGATTCGGGTAAACCAAAGACCCGACTCAGCAGGGTGATGATATCATTGATTTCTTGGATGAAATCACTCCTGGGGATAGTCCTTGGAAATCTGGACACAGCTAGTTTAGCCTTGATCAAGAACTTCTTGTTCACATGCTTGATACAGTCCTCCTGATCATTTTCCCAGGCTTTCTGAGATGACTTCATGTCCAACTCTCCATACTCGTCAAAATTAGGCAATTTGAGGAGATCATCAAAATAACCTCCATCTAATTTGACCACTACTTCACCTGATGGACCTCTCACAGAACGAGACACCGAGTCATAACTGGATGCACAAGCCAAAATGAATTCTGGACACTGAGCAGACATGGGAAGAGCCGCTGCGAGAGGCAAACCACTATCAGCTATAGCTTTCATCCATGGAGTTCGGGAGGAACTCCTCAACCTATTCCAGAAATCTTCCATGTCTATATTCCCGAGTTTGGTGTCTCTGATATCATAGTTGCAATCAATGTATGATGGAGATTCCGGCTTCTTGAACTTGTGTTTCATTCTGCTAGACTTCTCAGCCTTTTCCTGAGATGGACCAGGATCCGACATGAAGAACGTTGAAGGGAGAAAGGTTCGAAGCTCAGGAGATGTTGGCCACACTGAAAATCCCGATCTGCCGAATATGCCGGAACTTCTAAAAAACCCGACACACTTGATACTGTCGGAACTTTGGGAAAGTCCGACACTCACCGTTGATGTTAGATACAGAAGAAACCCCGACACCTGTTGTGGATGTCAGAACTGGAAGAAAACCCGACACTTCAAAATACTTCGGAACTTTGAGAAAGCCCGGCGTGCCAATCCGTCAATACACTTCGGGTCTCCGGCTCTGCAAAACAATCTTCAAAACCCAAGAAGAAAAACAGGGTTTTTCGTTGAATTCCAAAACATGTAATCTCCTTCTTTTTTATTATTCATGTTCCATGCATATAATAGAACTTGGAAGAAACAACACCAAGGGACAGTCTCAAAAGAGATAAACCCTAGAACCTAAAACCCTTCCCAAAACAACGCAGAAAGACGAAGAATAAAAATCATTCGTAACCCAGCAAGAAATTAGGAAGACACCACGCGCAATCGATCCATAAAAACCTAGAGCAAAGAAGGAAAAGAGAAATACCTTCAATTGGAGAAATGGAAAACCGAAAACAGGTGATTCAATCAGGCAAAGCGAGCTTTCGGGTTTCGAAATCGGAAGAGCATGCGAAAAATCCACGAATTAAAAATAACTCCGGTAATAATGACGTGGAAATCCGCGTATTTATAAGAAAATTAGCAATTAATATACTTGGGCTCGGCACGTGCCAATTCACCGACAACTCGGCATGAATGCCATGTCATCATGTTTGAAAGGTCCGAAAACCCGACACGAGGGGACTTAGTGCAATTCGGGTTTTCGGTATCGGAAAGCATGAGGCAAAAAACATGAGGTGTTTAGATGTTACATGGCTTTGAAAATCCGATACAAAGGACTAAGTGGACTTCGGGTATCGGAAAGCATGAGGCTTAAAACATGTTTTGGATTAGGCATGTTCCGATGCGCCGGGAGTCCGAAAACCCGATTTTCTCAATATGAAGCGGATTTCGGGTTTCGGAAGAAAGACGACATAAAGCATGTTAAAACTCATGTCGAGCTGCTCATAAAACCTGAAAACCTGATTTTCTCAATACGAGGTCAAAATGCCAAAGCAACTTCAAAAATTTCGTAGGGGTTATCTAATCGTTTTATCGTTAACTCAAAACGGAGATAACAGGGTCGGGCTGGTTGGTTTGTTGCGGCCTTGGGTCAAGCCGATTGGTTTGTTGCGGCCTTGGGTCAAGCCAAGTGATTGGATGTGGCCTTGGGTTGGGCCGGTTGGTTTGTTGCGGCCTTGGGTCGAGCCGGTTGGTTTGTTGCGGACTTGGGTCAGGCCAAGTGATTGGTTGTGGCCTTGGGTCAAGCCAGTTGGTTTGTTGTGGCCTTGGGTCGGGCCGATTGGTTTGTTGCGGCCTTGGGTTGGGCCAAGTGATTGGTTGTGGCCTCGGGTCGGCCAACTGAGTGGTTACGTCCTTGGGTTAGGCCCATGAATTCAAAATAAGGCTATTTAGCAAAGGTTGGGGGTAGGCGATGTGGTGAAAAATAGAGTTCGGTGGAGAAAGACAGGAGTTAGGGTAAACTAGGCAGGTAACCGATATCAATTAGTTATGACCGCTATCGGTTAGACGACCGATATCGGTTTTCTAGGGTGCACCATAACCGATATCGGTTAGAGGTCAAAACCTATAAAAAGAAAAAATATGGCGTGTCGTTTTCACATTGTCAATTTGAGTGCCAACCGTTTGCTTGTCTGAGTGTTGAATTGATTTTGTTGAGTTTGTGGGCTGAGTTAGCACTAGTTGAGTGGAGGAGGGAGTTATTGGTAGGCCCCAGCAATCAGGAGGCAGAGTTTGATTGGTTGAGGACCCTGCTGAGGAGATTTGGAGCTATGGCACAGCTTGGAGGAGTAGGAGGTGCTGGAGGAGCAAGACCACCACCACCTATCCCACCACGATGACGTGTATTCGTACCAATAGGTTCTAAGTCCCTATCTGTGTGAAGTTGATGAATTTAGCTAGGATGTGGGTTTTGGGGTAGGAATCTAAAATGTGATAAAATAATGAATAAATGAAGGTAAATCGTAAAATGGAGTGGGTAGATATGTTCGGTAAGTCAACACGGCAGGGTGGGTAAGTTTTTAGGCAATTGGGCTGGGTAGATAGGTTAAAAATAGAAAAAAGGGATTTGGGGGCCGTTTTCGATCCGGCCCCGAAATCCCACAGTGACCAATGTCGGTCACTAAGCGACCGGCATCGGTCACCACACAAGTTGTTAAGATGTTGTGGGTTCAGAGACCGGTGTCGGTCATGTGCTGACTGACGTCGGTGCATAAAAATAGGGTATAGATAAGGGGTGGGGGACCGATGGCGGTCGAGGGTGACCGGTACCGGTTATCATGGGTAGGGGGAAAGGGTGTGAAAGTTGTTGTGTTGGTTTGTTGTAGGTGGGTAGGATAGAATTGTGGGCTGAAAGGGGAAAAGGTAGAGTTGGTAGGAAAGGTTATTGGGGTGGGGGTAATCGGGTGGTGTATGAGTGGGGTAGGTGGTAGGTTGTGGGATAGGTAAAGGGGATATTGTAGGTGTTTTGTTGGGTGGGGTTAGTGATATTGGGGTTATTGGGTAGTTTTTTTGGAAAGAGTAGGCCCGATGTAGTGGGTTGTTTTTACAGGCATGCCAGCAGCTGACGATGCGGGATCGGATGCTGCCTCTACTGGAGCGGGAGCACAGCTATGATGGATAAAGTATATCTTCTGGATAGCTGGACAGAGACCTGGGGAGCATGAGCGGATTCCCCTAGAGAGGGTACGCCGATAGTTGGGTCTACGACAGGACGAACCACCTCCCTTCCCACAGTATCAGAGGGAGGATGTAGAGGCACCACTACCTCTTCCGCAGCCATGGGATCCAGTCTGGGTCGTGGAGAGACCGGCGGATGATACGGTGGACGACGCCAATGTTACAGGTGTATTTTTGGTTTGGTGGGCAGGGTAGAGGGCAGCCATGAGAGCACATCTCGCACAGCCAAATTTGGTAGCTGTTATAGCGGAGAGGGACTGTCTCTTGGGCCAAGTGTAGTTATTACAGGGGCAGCTTGCTGCTGCATAGGCACAGATCAGAGTGCTACAGGGGCAATTGGCCCAGGCACAGGGACAGGCATAAGTACATTCATAGGCACAGCCACAGGACCAGATCCTTGTTCAGGCATAGGCACAAGTCCCTGTTCAGGCTCTGATGGCAGCTCCACCGCCACCACAGGTACAAGCGCAAGGTCAGGGTGTACAGGCAGGACAGGGCCTAGTGATATTAGGAGTCGGGGGAGCAGCCCCACCAGCCATGGTGGCACGGGCCCGCTACATGGAGGCAAGAGTAGAAGCCCAATATTATCAGGATGTACTAGATGGTACCGGGGCTGACTATCAGCCATATGCAGCTCACAGAGCTGAGACATCCTGGAGTCACAGGTCACAGGGGGCCACAGCCACAGCGGTGGGTCAGTGACGGGTAGGAGGTGAGATCCGGCATAGGGGCCAGCTGAGAGATAAGCCGAGGGAGGGGGAAAGAGCTGAGTCACCCCAGGAGTAGAGCTGGGTTTTTCTAATTTGATAGAGACACCAGTCTACGAACTGAGTGTGTATATAGAGGCTTGTGTGCCCTCATTTGATGTATTCATGTTTGTTATATATACCGGCCTGTGAGCCAAGTACATGTTGTATAGTTGATACTGGCCTACGAGCCGAGTATATTTTTGACATGAGAGGCCGGCCTGCGAGCCGAGTCGAGATTTTGACAGAGACAGCGGCCTGTGTGCCGACTTTGTATTTTTGGTTTGTATGGTAGAGGCCCCATGTAGGGAAATTTTTATATTGTAACATTGTTTTGATGATATATATAGATGATGAGGTTGATCCATATGGTGTGTGTAATTGCGGATTTGGTGCATATATTATAATGCTTTATGTTTTTGTGTTAATGGTATTGGAATGTTTGTGATGTATATATAAATGATGTGGATGATGTTTTAATGATATGCATATGTTTTGAAATATTGATGTTTAGTATGATGATGGATGTTGATAGTGATGTCATTATGCAGGGAAAAGAGGCAGGCACCGCGAAGTTTTGCAAAAAACAAATAGAAGGCCTAGATATAATCAAAATAGGTATAGGCTGACCGATATTGGTTAGATAACCGATGCCGGTTACATTTAACCGACATCGGTTATGTTAAAACAAGCTTTTCTAAAAATAGAAAAGCTGGGGAGGCAATTTTAGATTCTTATTTTTAGAGTCATGCAACATGTTAAATAGGAAGATGCAAGGCTGTTGTCGTCCATACAGGGTAGTTGCATGGAAGAATTGACTGATAAGGAGGAAAGAGATAGCTACAGTGATCGTGAGCTTGGAGTAAGAAGGTGTAAAGGTAAGTAATAGTGAAGAGGGTGGTGAACATGGCTGAATAAGGAGAAGCATCCAACGGGCAGAGAGGAGAGGGAAGATAGGTTCCACCTCAAACTACTGCATCCCAGGAGGTATATATGATTTTTGGTTGGAGTTAAATTTTGCATGGTTATAAATAGAATGTGGTAAGGTAAATGGGTAGAAAGGTGATAGGAAAGAGCTTTGGATGGGGTGAGTGTTGTAGGATAGGTAATCAGGTGTTAGAGATATGTGTGTAGGGACAGAGAGGGGAAAACGAGCGCAGAAGTTATCATAGGTGGTGTTTTTGAGTGGGGTGGTTAAAATTGATAGTGACTGATATAATTTAGGAATAACAGGTATGGGTTAGGTAACCAGTATCGGTTGTCTATAACCGATATCGGTTATTGTGTAAAATTGCGGATTGCGATAAAAAACACGTGGGAAGTTATTTGTTGGTTTAATGTGTGCGGGTACAGGCAGGGTTGAGGATGAATGATAGGGTGTCAGCTTTGTTATCACGGGTCTGAGTGGATGTAACACCAGCTGAGTGGGCATTAATAAGCTGTGTGGGGTTAAGCGGAATCTGCTATTATTCACGGATCACACGCAATCCTACTATGTTGCAGGCGCTGATTGAGAGATGGAATCCGAAAAAGAATACCTTTTATCTGCCAACAGGGGAGATGATAGTGACGTTAGAAGATGTGTTCCGAATTCTGAGACTCCCAATTACAGGAAGACCAGTGTATCAGGCAGGGCCTAACATGGCGCGGGGAGCGATAACAGCAGTATTTGGTCCAGCTGCACGAGATTTGACATAGTGAGGTTTGTCATTCACTTATGGTAAAATTTTTGCTGCACACCCTGAGGAAACAAGGTTGGAAATGGTATTAATGATAGCGGTGGGGGTATTATGCATTACCTAGAGTGGACGGGGGAAGATTTCCAAAATCATTGATGTGTATTATTCGTGAGATGATAGAAGGTAGTGTTACTTTCGCATGGGCACCTACATATCTTGTGGAGCTATACAGGGGTTTATGGGCATACAGGTGAAATCATAGGACTACACTGGATTGTGCATACTTATTACATTGTTGGGCCTATGAGCACATTGTGTGTGTGCAACCAATAGGCCGACCAATCCAGGGAGAAGAGATAGGAATGCAGAGGTTGGGATTCAGACGATGGGTCCAGACAGAGCAAGAGGCAAGAGCTGAAACCATGATAGATGATGCCAAGTATTATAGGCAGATGTGGGAGATGGTGACGATTGTAGATATTCATTGGAGACCGTACGAGAACTACATGGTGACGGTGAACATAGCCGAGGATTTGAGGGGTGTAGAGCGATTAAGGTGGATTGCGGGACACAAGCCAGGTGAGTACGAGAGGATTCCTCTAGATCGTGTGTGGTGACAATTTGGATTTGTTTAGGATATACCCATGGCTCATAGACCATACAGGAGGATTGACGCCGAGGCACCCCTCTCACCGCCACGACTGACACTTCCAGAAGGACCAGAGGAGACAGCAGCCGATCGCAGGGTAATGGATGCAGGAGTGACAGAGTCTTATAGATTATGGTGGGTAGTAGAGCTGCGAGGTACACGTGAGAGGGCCGATCATCCTGACATAGCTGTGATTACAGTGGAGAGAGACCACCTGCAGGGTTTAGTTCACCAGCTTCAAACACAGGTGAATGAGACAATGAGATTATTAGAGGTTTCACAGTCATGAGTGGAGAGACTAGAGGTAAGATTCCTCCACGCGAGAGGGCGTATTCATATGTTACAAGAGAGATTGGTGGATCAGTGGGAGGATCCAATAGCAGTGGCCCCTTTGAGGGTGGAGAGGCCAGGTGAGCGACATCGACGATCACCATCACTACCTAGTTCGGGATGAGGCACGGGGGCCGACGTGAATTTTATAGGGGTAGAAGAATAAATGAGGAAACCGACCTGCGCGTCGATGATAGAGAAGATGTATTTGTTTAACATCTAAATAAAACTGAATATGTATGTTGATTTTGAGTTTACATGATAATAATAAGAAATGGTTGTGTTTTGAATGTTTGGATTAATAAAGGACAAAAAGTGAGTGTTATCAATATAAATATGCGAAAACATTTATATTTTTAAGCAAAACACAACACATGATAGGTTATGGTAGGGGATGGTCGAGCTAACCTTGGGAGACCCCATGTCTCCTAAGTGCTGCCTACATAGCCCATTACATAAAGTAAGGAGGGGCCTCAGACCGATGTAGTTCTCCCTTAGGACTAGGGAGAGGTGAATTTAGGCAATTTGGTTGTGTTTAGGCAATTTGTTGGTTGGTAAAAGTTTGATGTTGGTAGGGTAATGTTGTTGGAGTTGGTAAGGTATAGGTGAAGCAAGGGTTAGCTTACCCAAGCATTAGGGAACCGTGTCCTGATTAAGGTCAACATATAATCCCAGATTCGGGTAAAAGAGGCAAAAATGTCCCATAGTTGGAAAGAGCTAAACAAATCACGTATTATCATAGGATGAGCTTGAATCTCTAGGTACCTTGCATAGGCGAGAAGTCGATAGGTGAAAAGAGTTGTATAATCACAATATATCAGATATACGTCACGTCCCTTGAGTTTTGTTATTGTGAAGAATGGTGAGGTGAGGTGGATGGTATAACTGGGGCACAGAGAACTTGTTATAAGGTGATTATTCTGACAGGAAGAGAACCAAACCTAAATAGACAAGTCCATGACTCAAAAGTTCTTTTGAATACTGCTTTTATTTTTCATAGATATAGACTGATCGATGCGGGAAATCTATATGGGATATGCATTTTGTTGTTTCTTGAGGTCTTCACGAAGCTGATCAATGCGAGAAGCTTCTGATAGAGGCTGACTTTGTATAGCTATCCTTCAAGGGAGCAGTCTACTTATAGTAGCATGATGCGGCTTTACACATAGCTGTCCTTCGAGGGAGCAGTCTAGTTTATAATAGCAGATGTGGCTTTGCACATAGCTGTCCTTCGAGGGAATAGTCTAGTTTATAGCTTAGAGGTCTAGATGTCTGTTTGACATGAAGCATCTAGTTTTGCAGGAAGTTTGACTCAAGAATATCCCAGAATTGTATAATTGAGAACTTGTTATTTTGATACTTTTAAGTCATGGACCAGACTAAAAAGGGGAAGGCATCTTTAAGAGGAGGTGATGATCAAACCACGTGAGTTTGATTCTACTTTGAGATGCACGAAACAAAAAAAGGTGTATGAGGTGGTAAATGAGCTCAAGGGACGAGCGCAAGGTAGATAAGAAGTGATGTAACTCTAAATTCAACAATAGAATGGTTAGAGATGCAAGGCATTAAGGGGTTTAGGCTCAGGTTTACCATTAAGTGAATCTAAACGATAAGTACCTGATCCGTATGTGTGAGTGATAATGTAAGGCCCAATCCAATTAGGAGAAAATTTTCCACATTTGCTCTTTTCTAGTTTGGTCACATGTTGATTCTCTTTGAGGACAAGATCACCAATCTTAAAGGTACACTCATGAATTCACTTATCATAAGCATGCTTAATGCGCTTTTGATAAATTTGTAGGTGGTCAAGAGCTGTAAGATGACGCTCGTCAAGAAGCTCTAATTGGGCTAACCGCTCTTGGCGGAAGTCATCATTGGCGAGAATATCCTGAAGAGATATTCTGAGAGAAGGGATTTGTATTTCGAGAGGCAAGACAGCCTCGGTACCATACACTAGAGAGAATGGTGTGGCATTAGTAGAAGTATGAATGCTGGTATGATAAGCCCAAAGGGCAAAGGGGATGTGATCATGCCAGTTTTTTCCAGAATTGTTAACGACTTTCATGAGAATTTTGATTAAGGTTTTGTTAGAAGATTCGGCTTGTCCATTTTCTTGTGGATAGTAGGGTGACGAGAAGCTAAGTTTGATACCAAAGTTGTCACAAAGGTCTTGTAACAACTTATTTTTGAAAGATTTTCCATTATCTGTTATCAGGCGATGAGGAACACCAAAACGACAGATAATGTGATGATTGATGAACTCAACGATTTTTTATTTTTTGGTTGAAATGAGTGGAATGGCCTCCACCCATTTAGTGTAATATTCGGTTGCCATGATGATCCAATGGTGATGCTGTGAAGAAGGTGGGTGAATCTCACCAATAAGGTCTAAACCCCATTGTGAGAAAGGCCAAAGATCTTGTGCGACCTGTAATGGGTGGCTAGGAGTATGTTGAAGGTTGGCATGTTGTTGACACATAACACAATGCTTAACATATTCGTAGTAGTCTTTATTGAGAGTAGGCCAATAATATCCTAGGTGAAGGATCTGCTTGGCCATGGCGAGGCCACTAAAGTGCCCGCCACAAAGTCTGTCATGGATTTGTTGGGTGGTATGAGTGACTTCAGCGCCGGTTAGACAGTGAAGGAGGATACCATCAAAGCCACATTTATAGAGGAGTCCCCCCATGATGACATAATGAGAAACACTTTTAAGAAAAGCACGTTTGCCATTACTAGTAAGGTCAGGTGGTAGAACAGAGGTTGTAAGGTAGTCGTGAAATTGGTGATACCAGGTATCCTGCGAATCAGTAGATACATTATTTACCATAAAAACATCCGAAACTAAGTAAGATGGGGCAAATATTTGTTGGACCAAGACAAATATGTCCGAGTCAGTTGGTGAGGCCAGAATTTGTGAGGCCAAGCAAGCCATAGTATCTACAAATTTATTAGTTGAGCGGGGAATGGTTTGAATAGAATAATGAGAAAATAAGGTCAAAAGTGAATCCACGTAATGTTTGTACTTTTGAAGTTCCTCATTTTTACATTGGTAGATGCCAGTAACTTGATTTACTACCAATTGAGAGTCACCGAAAATATTAATAGACTTCACACCTAAGTGTAATGCAACATGGAGACCCAAAACAAGGGCCTCGTATTCCACTGTATTGTTAGTGCAGGGGAAATCGAGCCTGAATGAAAGAGGCATAGGTTCACCTTCAAGAGGAATGAGAACAATGCCTGCCCCTCCACCGCACTGGCATTTAGATCCATCGAAGAAGAGGGTCATTAGATATGACACATCACTGAGTGAAAGAGTTGCGATGAGCTCATCAGGGAAAGTAAAATTGGTAAATTGTTCCCCAGGTAAAGGGGCTTCCGCGAGTTGGTCTGCGATAGTTTGTCCTTTGACTGATTTTTGGTGTACAAACTCAAGGTCGAGGTTGGCGAGTAGCATAAGCCATCGGGTGATGCGTTGGTTTAGATGAGGTTTGGCATACATATAATGTATGGGGTCAGCATTGGTGATGACAAAAATTTTGTGATTCAGGAGGTAATGTCAGAGTTTGGTGGCCACAAATGATAGGGCTAGGCACAAATTTTCTACGTGTGTATACCTAGTCTCGTAATCCACAAGAGTATGGCTTATGTAATAAACTACTTGTTCTCGATGCTCAGAGTCATGATGTGCGAGCATGGCTCCTACAGCATGGTCGGTGGCAGAAAGGTAAAGGTAGAAAGGGTGATCATCCTGAGGTGGGATAAGCACGGGTGGCTGTAAGAGATAAGCTTTAAGAGCCTCAAAGGCTTGGTGGCATTCCTCACTCCATTGAAAGACAATGTCTTTTTTAAGGAGATGATGGAAAGGTTGACATCGGTCTGAGAGTTGTGAAATGAAATGCCAGATAGATTGGAGTTTTCCTTGCAAACTACGCAATTGTTTGAGGTTAGTGGGTGGGGGCATTTCTAGGATTGCTTTGACTTTAGCTGGGTCGACCTCAATGCCATGCAAAGAGACAATAAAGCCAAGGATTTTTCCCAAAAGGACACCAAAGACACATTTCTTTGGTTGAAGACGAACACAGTATTGTAACAGGTGATCAAAAATAATGGTTAAAACATCGAGATGTTCACTGCGATGTTTGGATTTTCCAAGAAGATCATCAACATAATCCTCGAGGATAGTGTGCATAATGTCATGGAAAATATAATTCATAGCTCGCTGATAGGTCGCACCAGCATTCTTAAGGCCGAATGGCATGACACGATAGTAGAAGGTCCCCCAGGGGGTAATGAAGGTGGTTTTATGTTGATCAGTCGGGGCTACCAAAATTTGATTGTATCCCGAGAAGCCATCCATGAGAGAAAGCATCTCATGGCCCGCAGTGAGATCAACAAGTTGATCAATGCTAGGTAAGGGGAAGTCATCCTTTGGGAAAGCGAGGTTAAGGTCCTGAAAATCCATGCATATCTGAAGTCCCCCCGTTGCTTTAGTGACAGGTATGATATTAGAAATCCATTGCGGATAGTCAATAGGTAAGATGAAAGAAACAGAAAGAAGGCGTTGAAGCTCTTCTTTCACCAAGAGGGCAATGCGTGGATGCATTTTTCTCAGTTTCTGTTTAACTGGTTTAGAGTCTGGTTTCAGAGTGATGTTATGGACAACAATGTCAGGATCGATTCCTGGCATGTCGGCGTAGGACCAAGCAAAAGCTTGATTGTGGGCACAGAGGAAGGTAGTGAAGGTGGCTTGTTCTAATGCGTCAAGAGATTGTCTGATCTTTAAAATGTGAGGATCGTCCTCTGTGTGGATGTTGATTTCTATAGTCAATTCATTCAACATAGTTTGGGTGTCAGATGGTAAGGCACGTTGAATATAAGAGTCATCCGCACCAAGGTAGGTGAGGATGGAGTCATCATCCTGGCACTCCACAACATTAATTGAAGGTGAATCTTCTTCAATCATATCTGGATACAAAAGGGGGAGAGAAGATGGGTCTTCACTATCATGTTGATAAGTGAGAGGACCCAGGAAGATAGCATTCACGAAAAAAAAAGTTAGGAGGGATAGATTCTGGGTCTATCGACTCTGTGGGTGAAGATGGAAAAATGGGCGATGATGGTTCAGAAGGGGTGACGTTGTTGTCTTTCTGGATACAACTGACATGAGGTTTCTTTGGTGTAGGTGGTTCAAAAAATCCAAGACCACGACGATCTTTGTGTTTGCAGGTAGTTACAGGAATGATCGTGTGTCGGCCTTGTTCATAAAGACCAAAACCAAAACCCTTCCAAGCACAGCACGTCAGGAAGGTGAGGGAAAAACGATGGTTGGTTAGATATCAAAAATCAGATTGGAAGGGAACCACACCAAGGGGAGGTTCAGGGGTGATAGAGGATGTGTCAACACCCCCATATGTTAGGTTGGTGCGGTAATTAGGTGGTCCGTAGGAGATCACCTCCCCCACATGACGGTCATAGGTAGGATGTGCATGTAACTGTCCATACTCCTGTGGGGTATGAAAGGTGCTAACGTTGTATAGGCGGTATTCCCCTAGTGTAAGGCATTGAAAAACATCTACCAAGGGGTCTGAAGTTGGGATGTTGTCTGCGGGGAAGGAAGTGGTATTCACGGTAGTGGGTTCATTGGTTGAAGGTGTGAGTGTGGTTAAGGTGGATGGTGGAGGCGTGGTTGAAGTAGATGGTTGGGCTGGATCAATGGGTGCCTTGACTGGTACAAGCACATCATTAGGGCGATATAACATATTACAGGTTTTGAAGGGGGAAGCGTCAGCTTTGACGGTGTATGACTTCCCCTCATACTCAAATTTGATGCATCTATGTAAGGTGGAGGGAACGCATCCCATAGCCCGGATCCAAGGGCGGCCTAACAATATGTTGTATTGGAATTCTCCCTCAAGGACATAGAAGAGTTCAGGTAAGGTACATGGCCCTACACGAATGTTAAGGATCACGGTGCCTAAGGTAGAAGTAATAGCATCGTTGAATGAACGCAACATGGTGGGGTTGGCACACATGCAGCTAGGAGGGATATTCATCTATTGGAAGGATTTGGAAGAGACGATGTTTAGGCTAGCACCCCCATCGATCATAACACGATGTACCCGGATGTCCCGGACGTAAGCTGAGATGAAAAGAGTGGGATCAGGATCTTCTGCACCAAAGACGACAATTTATTCTTCAGAAAAACTGATAGCAGTGGCTTGCTGTACAGGGACAGAAGTGGTTGTGGAGGTAGGTTGTTTGGTGAGAGAAGCGACGTGGTTGGGTGTTAAAATGGAAGCGACGGGCAAGGTTTCATTAGGTAGGACCTCTATCCCTTGAAGGATCTCAATTAAAGCTTGTCGATGCGATTCAGATGTTTGAATGAGATCATAGAGTGTCATTTTGACAGGAGATTGGTGAAGTTGTTTGATCATGGTGTGGTGGGCAACTCCATCAGAGACGGGATAGGCAGGTCCATGAATGACCACTTTTGGTGGTGGTGCGATCGGGATGGCAGAAGGAGAAAGAGAGGCCGCAGGTGTGCTTTCTTTAGCTTTTCCATTGTTTTTCTGACCTCGAGTAGCAATGTTAATCATGTTGATCTCATGAATACAAGAGGAGGAGGATGGCAGGGATAAGTCATTGTTCTCAAGAGGCGGGGTTGCAATGATGATAGATTTTGGCGAGGCGGGGACAGGTGGTATAGGAGAAGGAATCGAAGCTAAGGGCTTCTCTCTCCGTAAATTGTCTTTCTTAGGCTGTCTATCCGAGATAGGTGACTGGTGAAGGATGGATTTCAAAGCTTTGCATCCTTCTACATCGTGTCCTGGTGTGCGATGGTAAGCACAGATTTTAGATTCATCATAACCTATAGGTCGAGGTTTAGATGGATCATAGAGTCTGAGTGGGGGTAGGGAAATGGTCGCATCCCCTACCAACATATCAAGGATCTTGGAGTAAGATCCTTTGAGTGGGTCAAATTCAAATGAAGATGAGGCTGTTGATTGAGTGGGTGAGATTTTTGATTGTTTTGGTAAGGGTTGGGTGCGAGTGGTTCGTACAGGTGGTGATTTAGGCAAGGGATTTTGATG
Source organism: Taxus chinensis (assembly GCA_019776745.2). Lineage (NCBI taxonomy): Eukaryota > Viridiplantae > Streptophyta > Pinopsida > Cupressales > Taxaceae > Taxus > Taxus chinensis. The sequence goes on along the minus strand of CM034149.1, from coordinate 41,636,286 downwards.
AGTGGTTTTAACTAGGCATGGTTTCTTCTGCACAGAAGTTATGTTTAGCTGGTTAGATGATGAGGCCCCAGCTGACATGGTGGTAGGAAACAACCATGGGGAAAGAGGAGCGAAAAGCAAACAAGTCCTTCGATGATCGAGTTTGCTTAGGGTTGGCAGGTAGGCCAAGATACTTGGGGCGATGGTGTTGATACACCCGTGAGTGTCTGTAGGGGTGCAAAAGGTATAGGTCGTGTTAAAGAAGATGTGGGAGGCAAGGTGTATTGTGGCAAGGTGGAGGGGTGAGGCCCTAATATAGAAGGTAGGTGTGATGGTGAAGGCTGAAGCCGAGCCTGTTGTATCAGTGTGATCAGGGGTGAGGGTTTTAGTTGTGGAAGAGGTATAGATTTGACTCAAGGAGATTGGGTCTATCTCCTAGGTGGATTGATGGCAATATTTTTGGATAAATCTAAACATTTAGGTGGGTGTGTTAGGCTGGGAATTGGTGAAGTCCCAAGCATAAGGGAAGGCTTGGTTAGGTTGATAGAGATGGCTGAGGGATTTGATAGAGATGAGGGGGGTGAAGATGAGGACATAGGAATTTTGAGCTTTTTGTAAACACCTCGGGTATATCGTAGAGGTGTCTAGATTAGTCATCTACATTTGAGTAGAGCAGGGTGTACTCAAGCACTCCCATAAGGCTCGTCTATCTTCTGAGGGATGACACTCTTCACGTGTGAACAGGAACTTTGGTATGGAAGAGAGATGGGTTGTGATTCTGGTCCACTGTGGGTGTGATACAGGGGGTAAATGAGGTGTTGTATCAATGGGTACTAAGAGGTCAACCGGTCGCTGGAAAGATTTAGGTGATGAAGAACTAATAGGTAGGAGGGCATGTTCGAGGGGATCCGTTATGATTGAGGAGTTTGGTGATGTAGGCTCAAGGGGTTTCTCCTCTAAGGGTGACAGAAAAAGTGGCAAGCCTTCTTCTGTTGCAGCAAGAGTGGTGGAAGGAGATGTTTGGGAAATAGATAAGTTAGATAACATCCACTCACAATCTTGCAGGGATGTGGTGTAAGAAGGTTCATTTGTGAGAAGAGAACTCTGGGTGGTTAATTCCTTTATAGGTAAAGGAATAGCGGGACTGTCCTCTTGTCCTGATGAAGGAGAAGGGGGTGAAAATCCCTGCGTTGGTGAAGAAGCTTGATTCAGAATTTCCTCAATGGAAGCCCTGGGTTGGGAGTTGAAAATCGCATGGATCTCATGCACACTCTTCTCCTCAGCTGAGGTGTCTTGATTTGTGTTACTGTTAGATGCATGGTTTGGAAATGGTTTGTTGAATATTTTTAAATTTTGATTAGTGGGGGCATTAGGATTATCGAGAGTTATATCCCCTGCATCAACCATTTCCTGCACTATGTTTTTCAACATCTTGCAGTTTTCGTGACTGTGTCCCTTCACGCGATGGAAGTTACAGAAGTCATTTTCTTTATACCAAGAAGGAATAGCATGGGTGGAATCAAACCCAAAGTGAGGTTTAACAGGAGGCAAGGTGATAGCTCCTGCTTTAAGCAATTTGTCTAAGATCACACCATAAGTTTCTCCCAAGGGAGTATAGTTGATGGGCTCAGCTTTATACTTATAGGTGGCTTTCGGTTGGGTATTAGACAGTGCTTGAGATTTGACCGTCACTAGCGTGTATGGAACCCTTTGATTTCAAAGTAGCTGATGTGTGAGAATTGGTGGTGTTGGGTTTGGTGGTAGAGTCTTGGGTCCAGAAATTTGAGCTTTTGTTGCGTAACCTCAATTTCTCTTCCTCTAAGGCTCGAATCTCTAGTTTCTGAGCCATAGTAAAGGCCTCATCAAAGGTGCGGAAAGTTTGAATTTGGAGGGTGGGAGAAAAATGTTTAGCACAGGCCCGCATAAATAGTTCGATGAGCTCGGCCTGAGGTAAGGCGTAAGTAAGTTGGTTGATGAGGCCCCGCCATCATCCAACGAAATCTACGATAGACTCGTCTTCAAATTGTTGGATGGCATAGAGGTCGGTAATGGATACTTTCTTTGAAATATTGATGGAGAAGTGATCCAAGAAAGATTGGGCTAACTGGTTAAAGGAGAAGATTGAATGTTGGGTTAAAGCACTGTACCACTCCAAGGCAGGTCCTGATAAGGACATGGGAAAGGTACGGAGTAGTAAGGCATCGTCATGAGAAATCAGATAGTAGGCATGTCTGAACGATCACAAGTGTTGTTGAGGGTCCTCCTTACTATTAAAGCGAGTAAATTTCGGTAATTCCCATTGAGGAGGATATGTATGAAGGGGGAAAAAAGGATGAATAGGCTCCCAACAAACTTGTTCATATGTCAGGGTGTTACGACTTCCTGAAATAGAAGCCTCAAGATTTTACATCTTGTCCATCATCTGTTTGATTAAATCATTGGTTGGGTTAGATGATGGTGTTGTTCATTGTAAACAAAGGAGGATTGGTCCAAGAGCCACTACTAGACAATGGTGGGATTGAATGTTGATAAGATAATGGTGATGAATGTGTTGGGGGCAGTTGAATAAGGGTGTCCTATATAAGAGGTTGAGGCCACCAGATGAATTTGTGGAAATGAAAAGGTGGGCGGAACTTGTGAGGGAAAGCTCGTGTGTATAGGTGACAGAGAGCAAGTGATGAAAGAGGCAACCTGCGAGAGAGATGAGGTAGGGGCAATGGACGGTAGTGATATGTGGGGTCCCAGATTAACCAGAGGAAAACCAATCGGTGTAGTATGAACCACCGAAGCTACTGAGCTGGGAGATGGGGCTAAGGATGAAGATGGTGAGGTGGAGTTATTAGGTGGGGAAGGGGCTAAGTGAGTGGTGATACTAATAGGCATACCAACGAGGAGCTGACCGTCAGGTGCACGGTCAGGGGTATGAGACAAATAATATTGTATAGCGCTAGGATTAGCATCCAAAAATTTGGCAAATTCCTTATCTCCTACAGGGATCTTGGGAAAATTGTTGGTATCCATAGGATTCCCCATAGGATGTGAAGGGGGTGACTCAGGAAAAGGCACGGAACAGGCATGTGAAACCATGGCTGCTGCTTGTTTCCGGGTGATAACAACCATGGAAAAGAGGACACAGCAGGGATTTAATCAATTCAGAATGAAAATAGCAACAAAATGTTGGAATTGATAGGTTGCTGGTGTGTCAAGAACTGTTAAACACAGTAACCGATATCAGTCAGATAACCGATGTCAGTCAGAATGTAACCGGCGTCGGTCAGTTAACCGATGTCGGTAGTATGGGACCGGTGTCGGTCACTGTGAAAGCAAAGAGAGGATGTAAGAAGTGTGCTGGTTTGGGGATAACAATGCTTAATATACCTACCAAACTGTCTTGAAGTGATCACTGAAACAGTGTATGACAGAGAAATAGAACTAAAAACAAGCAAGATGCACAAGCAAATCAATAGACTAACCCTAGGATTAGTTTTAATCACTTTGGGCTTATGCCTTAGATGCCAGATGATGTCAATCCTAAATAAGAGACCTAAGGGAGATGTCAAGTTTGTTTTGGCTCATAAGGCTACCTCAATTGGGTGGAGGAATACCACAGGAAGGGGGGATGTTTGAGCTGTTGTGTTGATTATGATGTGATTTGGTATGTGTTGTGCAGTGAGAGTAAGATTAATTTCTCGTCAATACCATGGATATCACCCCCACGTGTACGACCTGTTACTTAATCTACGTTCACTAGAATTAAAAACAGCAAGCAAGAATGTGATGCACGTGTTTTAAACCCAAATCGAAAATGATATTCAATGAAGCAAAGAAGATGACTTTCACTAATGCAAAGATGCTAAAGAAAGACAAATTCTTTTACCAAAATGACAAACTATTTTGTGAATATTTAGAAGAAAGAAACAACAAGTATGCTCCCTATATGAAAGCAAGCAAGAAAGAAAGAAACCTGAAATGGGTCCCACCAGGTGTGCCAAAATGTTTCGCATAGAATTTCATTCCAGAATAGAGTTGCTTCTATCCTTTCATTCTCTTGAGAAATAGATAAGGGTTAGGGCTAGGAGGAATACCTGTTGAATGTTGGGAAGGTGTGCACGTACCATAGAGAGATCAGATCGATTGTGAAGAACTCCTTTTTGTCTGGGAAGGACTACCTGTAAGTAAGAATACAATACCACTAGATCTTAGTTAGACAATAGGTGAGGGAACTGCCTTAGGCCCAGGAAATATTAGAATTCCTTTCGAAGGTGGTCAGTTCCCCATTTAATATGAATTAAAGCAAAATGATAACAAATAACTACAAGATAATACTCACTAGTTCCTGATGAAGATACAGGTCCAAGGAATGTGGTGGTGACAGTAAGGCTTAGTTGGGATGATCTGGTATTGGAAAGCGAGCTGATGAAGCTATCCTCAGTATTTTCCAATGCTTGAATGAGGGTGACAGTGATCCAGTTGCTCAGTTGCAGTCTTCGGCTTGATGCTCTTCTCTGCAACCTCTTCTGCTTGTTTCACTTCTCTTTCTCCTACCCAAATGAATTCTGGATCCTTTCTTTTTGGTTGGGGGAGGTCATTAATAGGGAACCGATGGCGGTTACATAACCGACGGTGGTCGAGTAGGAACCAATGTCGGTTAGGTCAAAGTGGCTATTTTTAGTAAAATAGCCATCTTTCCCTCCTTTTCTCCTGAGGGATCAGTTGTGGGCTTGGTCAAGTCATTATTAGGCTTGTTTTGGTGCGGGTGAGGGGTGATGAGTCATGGGTGTGGGTCTGGACCAAGTCATAGGTCTTAATTAGGTTGGTTTAGGGTTAGGGCTAGGTCATGGTGAGGTGGCAAGATGAGGTGGCGGGTTTGGAGATGTGGATTTATTAATTATAAGGTAATTAATAAATCATTAGGTGTGTAAGGTTTTAGGTGGTGAGGTAGGGTTAGGTTGTGGGACGAGATACGGGGTAAAGGGCATCGTAAGACCCAAATTTGGTGTCTACACCTGACACAGTACCTCTTAACAGTCCCACCGAGGCTCTTGGGGGCATATACATCTCTACTTTTACACATCATAGGTGCTATTGTTTCATTTTATACTACTTCCAATTTTTACTAGCACATTACTTTACACATACCTATACTTGTTTTGACATACTCGTTATCTTTCTAACATGCTAATGGGTGATTCATGTGCAACATTTGATTTGTAGGACTATATGTCACCATGGTTTTCTGTTACACTTTACTTTCCATTATTTTCTACGTTATGCCATTGTTTGCGGGATTTTCCTTGTCTTTTTGGTTCATTATTTTCTTATATGTTTTTGTCCTCTTCATATCTGATTGTCTCATGACATTGTGAGTGATGTCTCGGGTATGAAACCCATTTTTCATGGTCCATATTTTCTAATTTCTTGTTATATTATTTTTCCATTATATGTTTGCTACTTTTCTATTAACACGTGCATCTAGCCATCTTGTTTACATGTGCCGTGGTTTCCACCATACACATTCCCCTCCCTCCTGTAGGGTTACAATCTTAGATCAGCATCAGGTTTTCCTTTGGGAAATATTCTCCTTGTGACATCGCATGCACCCTAAACGAGGGGGGCATACATTGGGTGAATCAGTCACCCCATACAACAACACAAAGATATAATGCAATACAGTTCAACATAGGAACAAAATAGTATATAGTCACAAAAATGGACCAGATCCTAACTTGGGTCCTCAATTTAGCACAAATGCTAACGTCCAACCATAAACAATAGTGCCTGGGTGATCCAAAAATTTCATGGATGCCTATGACTAGGGATCAATAATAGACACTTTATCATATAAGCACAATTGATCACAATCTATAGATTATCTTTTACAGCATAGGCATAGTCCTCTAACAATCAGAATGAATTCTCTCTCCAATTTTCTACATGGGACAATACAGAACTAAACATGGATCACACCATCTACAATTATGTATAAATTCGGGAAGCAATCATGGAAGGAGAATAACACTAGACCTTTCTCCCCAACACTCTTTTGTTGTGGCATGAGATTGCCCAAAAAAATTGCACTTGGCATAAGATCACCCAAAAAACTCATTCTTGGCGTGAGATCACCCAAAAAATCACTCTTGGTGCGAGATCACCCAAAAAATTCATTCTTCTACAACATTTTAGGACACTTTCTATCCCTTTACACTCTTCACGAATTAGGTGCACACTTTCCTTTAACTGTTTTTTCACATATTTACATACTTGGATCATATTTTTCATATATACATGACTTTGAATACTCTTTTTTTCTTCTTTTTGCAAGTCCATTCTTTACAAGAAGAAACAATCTCAAGCACAACAACAAGCTACAACAACATGTACAACATGGTACAACATACTACGATTTCACCCCTAGGGTCACTTCCTCTTTCTTAGCTTTCACGCTTCATTTTTATCACTTCACGCCTTCACTTGTCTCCTCGGCACACTTTCACCATCAATCTATAAGAAAAAAAGGCATGCAAATTTTAAACTATTTTATGTTATCGAGTATTCAATCAACAACATAAAGTGGGGGAAAATGTAGACACAAAATCATGCACTTGAGTACATTTCTAAGTCCTAATCACATTAATCATATGATTCCTATGTGATAAAATTAGCAATTGACAATTATCTTTGGCCTCTTTTATTTCTTTCTTATCTTCTTTTTAGTATTTCACACCCTACAACCCAATCGGTATTTCACTTATCTTTTATGACTATGAACACTAACGCCTAGACAGGACATTAGTGCCCAGGTGTCTCTGTCCTTTTGGGCACCCCAAACTTTTTCTATATTACTAAATTCTATTGGGTCTCTTTTATCTTTTGGACATCTTAATTTCTTGTGGGTCAACCTTCCAATTGTCAATTTTGTAATTCAACCAAGGGAATCATATAAATACAAAGCTATGTGACCATCACAAAGGACCGAGCACTAAGAATCTATTATCATCACCTAAGGTTACATCCAAAGGAATTTAAGAGCATCAAGGCACCCATATACCTTTCACTCAAGGGACAAGGGATTGCATTTTTGCATACACGTCTAGGAAGGGAAGTTCATTTTACCATCCACACATCTATGTACATCCGTACATCTATCTACTACATGATATCACATGTGCTTGCATAAGGGAATCCTAGGGAATGATTCTCTCTCACACATAAGAATTACATGGAGTCTAATATGTAGTGCAATACTCGGTCGTAAGTTCACTCAATCGGGTGACCACTAGGGTCAGTATGACTCCTCATTTTACATCTTTTCTTTTTGGGTTTTGCAGGTCAACATTTATTTGTAGGTTATAGGCACACTCAGTGATATTATTGCAACATACAAACGATCAAAAATGAATATTTTTGACACCTTTATAACCCAGAATAATTCAAAATCTAAGCACCTTCCCAGACACCAGATCCCAGATCCAGTCACTAGCGCTTGGGTGCTCCTTTCCTTCCATGGGCACTCATATTTGAACTCTTTTTTGCATTCTATAATTTATTGTGCATAGTTGTTATAGTCTTCCCTTCCTATTTATCAGTTTCTCTATCCTGTACAATCTCGACATCAACGTAAAATCAGCTAAGTCATTCTTTCCCTCTCTTGCATTTAGGGTTTAATATTTATCTCGCTTATTGATTACATCATCTATATTCCAGAAGTTACTTATCATAGTTTACATCTGTTACTCTGCAATATTAGGGTTTAACAACATAAATTATATATATGTTAAATTATATTCCTTCTATTTCCCATTTTGTGAAGAAGATTGTATTTGTGATGAATGAAACAAAAAATAAATGCTTGAATCTCTCGTGGATGTCTTCATTCATGAGGATAGTACCTCCATCACAAAGAGTGATATATAAGTCAATAATGAATCATTGTATGAGAAATAAAAACATCTAGAGTAGCTGTTGAACATAAATTGATAAGATGCATATGATGATGTTGAAACTTTCAAAATATCTACCAAGAACAGTTCTACAGAAATAACAGGCATGAAGAACATGAAAAATTAGGATTAGTTTCCCAATGGAAAGCATGAGGCTAGTTGTGAACATGGTGAGCTTGTAATGATAAAAAATCAATCTTGTGATAGTGATAAAATGAAAAATGTGAAATCACAAACACGATAAAATGTAATAATGGATTAGCAACCTAAAATGATATTTCAGAGAAGTGAGAAAAGTGAGCTATTCATATTGACCCTCACTTACCAGAACAATCATGAAATGTTTCTTAAGAAATTGAGAAAAGGCTCATATTTCAGTGAGTCTGTAAATGGATTCACGAAGAAAAATCACTCAATGTTACTTGTGCACAGGTAACTTCCAAAGTATAAATAGTACTACAGTGAAAGTGGGATGTCCCCCGTATGTACGATAGGTGATTTAAGTTGTTTTTCCTTATTGTGTCGTGTGTTGCTCTTCTTTTGTGTGTTTTCCTTTCCGTTGTGTGTTTATATTGGTTGTTATTATTTGTATGTTATGTGACTTTATTTTCGCAATGAATAAAGCACTATTCTGCTCCCCCATGAGATAAATGAGGTTCACATTGGCTTTGTTTTATCTTTTCCAAATTAAAATTTGTTAGGAATATTATTATTGATCACATGATTTATTGTAAGGTTTATATTTAGATTGTTTGTTGTGAGATATAATCTCACGTATTATGTAATCATTAGGGTTGATGTGACTTATTTAATTGACTCGCGTATGTAGGAGTTTTCGGAGAGAATAATCGAGAGAGTTGTTAGACAACCTTCCATGAAAATAGGACCTGTCTATCCTATATATGTACTTGATTTTAATAATGAATTAATTAATTGTGTGTTACTCTAGCTCTGCCACTTTAAAAGTAGGTCATTGAGTAAGATACATCTCTTTTCATGTTAAATTTTTAACATGTAAAATTTAAAATTTTGGTCATGACAACCAAGCCCACACTTGAAATCCTCTTTCCCGATCGATGTAAACCTTTTCTTCGACCAAAATTTTAATTGTTTAACCCTAATTATGGTTAAGAGGAATGATATAACATTATTTTCAAGTGTGTTTCATGTGTAGAGAAATTTACTTAGATTGGTTATTGAATCTACTGAGATACATGAAAGAATAGTGCTCCCGAAGGATTCAAAAGGGCCATTATTGGTCTTTTATCACTAGTAAACACCCTTTGGAAGCTTACAAGAAAAATGAAAATATTTTGGGAGTTGTATGGGAGAGAAATTAAGTTTTCTAAGGTAGTTTTGGAATATTTTTAGGAAATATTTTTTTATTAGGATCAAGTTAAAGAAAATTGCATCTTTTTGGGCAAGGAACTAGAGAATGCACATGCCAAAGGAGCTAGTCACCTTGTTCAAAGGGTTCCAAGAGCCTCTTGAAGTGTTGGAATCTCATATTCTAGGAGTTGGAAAGATGACATATCCTCCTTCATAGTGCAATAATCAAGGAAGAATTATGAGAGTATGAAATGTGTAAGATTTCCCACCAGTGTAGCACAAGAGTCTTTTGACACCTCAAGAAGAGTAAGAAGCATAACAAAAGGTCAATGTGGATTACATTAGACCTTATTCATGGTTCATAGCTTATAATTTCTTTGTTGATATCTTCCATTGTATTACCTCAAGAAATAAACTATAATTCTTCTATCTCATTGTCTTATGTTTTCCTCTCCATCTACACTTTACTCCATGAGCATAATCACTTATGAAAATGAATTTTGATAAACTTGTGTTTTCTTTCTTGTTCCTTGAAATGGTGTCTTCTCATTGATAACTTGGAAATTTTTTGATTTTATGTCAATAAAATCATCTTGTTATTTATTGAGTAAAACCCCCTTCTTAATTTCTCCCCTCTCTCCATACACACACCTTTCCTCCACCTCCTTTTCACACATGGGTTTAGTGGATTATTCATATGTGATACTCAGTTGGAAGGCCACCCATGATTATTAGAGTAGTGTAAATATTTATATTTTTTAATAAATGGAGATGCCCCATTTCTAATAAGAAGGACTAAGTCCCAGAGCGTTGTTGAAATCCCCTAATTTTCACATGTGAGAAATTATTTCACCAACACTACATAAAGGTATTGGTCTCCCATCCAAGTGTGAGAGACTTCATTGTGGGATCTGATATTAGTGAAAAGAGAGTTAGATGGGTGACACAAATAATGGAATATGATGTGACAATAAAGGCCACAATGCTGGCCAGAAGAAGGGGATTGTGTGAACAAATGACATTTGATGCTTGTTGTCATGTAGTAGTGCAACAATAAAAGTGATAATTTTCAAGCATGACAACTATACCCATGTGTCAAAAATTTCAAGATTTACGTTTCTGAGACACCCCAGGTCTACCTAGTGAGTCCATTGTCCTCCCATTTGATGTTAAATCAGTCCCCTAGGTGATTTAGGAAAATCAATTTACCCCCTTAGGTGATTTTTAGGAGTTCATTGAAAAACGTAAATTTTGGGCAGCTGTGGGAAAGGTTATCTCTACCTTTCCTAGGACTGACACAACCCCTGGAGTGTAATGAAGGATCCTAATATGACATGGAGGTGAATTTAATACCTAAAAACATCATGTAATTGATTCAAGAAAAGGGACATGAGGGGAGTAAAAATGTGCCCAGTCCCTATAATCCCTCTATTCACCCATATAACCTCTAGGATCGCCATTTCAGCCCCCAGGTACTTGCGGGAGCTCAAACCCTCAATCGTCAGATTGTTGACAAGTGGCGGCTTCTGGCAGGCCGTGAAAATTGATGACCCTCATGTCCCTTTGTGTTGGGTTACATGAGGGACATAAAAATGTTTCCATCCCTAAGGGAGTATTCTGGTCACCCATGTGACCATCTCCAGTGCTTTTTCTCATCCCCTAGAAGGTAGTGGAGCTAAAATGGAGGACCGTCGGATTGTTGACAAGTGGCGGCTTCTGACGCATCATGAAAATTGATTACCCTCATGTCCCTTTTTAATGATGGAAATGAGGGTAAAAAAATTGTGCCCAGCCCAAGGAATGGCTCCTGGTCCCTCATGTGACCTCTTTCCAGCTGTCAGGTACTTCCAACATGCTTTTTGGCTTAATCCCCCAGTCATTGGGTTTCCACCATGTATCGCAACCAAGTCCCACATAAAAATTGATGTCCCTATCATCCCTTAATGATTAAGGGATATGAGGGACATGAAAATGTGCCTCATCCCTACTCTACTTTATTTTGAATTTTTAAAATCCCTCTTGTTGCTTTCTTTCCCGCTTCTAACTTTCCATAGCTTCATCTTGCATAGGAACTCTACAAATTGCTCACACCCAGTACACCATGGATGCACTTCAAACTAGATCCACAACAGTGATGAAATACTTTACTCCTTGATAATATGCAAGTCTCAAAAGAAATATTGATCAAACCAAGAAGAAAAATGAAGAACAAAGAAGAAGAAACAAAGAAGTCCCTCTTAAAACCTCCATTTTCGTGAAATAGAAATTCGAAGAGATCTTGCAAACCAGTACATGGAACAATAAAGAATTTGTTGTTGTATTATTCATTCTTAGAGGCTATAAAAACCCCATATTTAGATATCCCATACGTAGTAAGAAGTGTTCACAACGAAAAAATCTATTTCTTTGCACAACGGAAGAAAAAGTTGGATTTACTATCAAACCGACAACCAGTTTGAAGAAAAAATTCACTAGTAGAACGAGAATCAAAAACCCATATCAGAATAATTATTTTCACAGAAATCCAACCACCAAAAGTTCACTTTCTAAAAATAGCATGCCTTGATGCAGCTTAGAATTTACCATTAAAATCCCAGGCGCGCTAGCACATCACTCAGCCTAGATTGAGTGCTCACCCGAAGTGCACAAAGGTACCAGGCCTCTCTTTAGGGTTGTTTTTGTAGGATGTTAGCATGATGAAGACTTAAAGCATTCATATCCATGAATAACTTATCATTCTACAATAAATGTTTAGATCTATATATAGAGAATAACAGACTTAAATGATAACCATGATGAATTAAAGAATGCAAGATCCAATTATACTCAGAATCAACACTCTAATTCAACCAATAAACTCCACTATATTAAACATGATAAACACACAGAAGCTTCTTACAATACTAGCATCACATGCTCATGCGCATAATAGATCTGATAGTATAATCTCATAGTCATTTAGTCCTTACACATCTCTCATACTTATATTTATCTTTGTATATCATACTACACAAACCAACACATATTTATAAGGGTGGGGACTTTCCCTTCACCACTTATTCAATCCCAAAATAGGTTGCATGCTATTATTAGCCACACACCATTATAAAAATAGCCACACATGTAAGTGCACTAACAATAGACTTCTCCTAGTTAACTGTCAGTAGTAAATCTATTCTCATCCTTTACCCATGCAAAGTGCTTCGTAGCCGATCCTCCAAAAATAGCCAATGCGTGTCACACAAGTTTTTAACTGGTTTGTGTGTTTGACATACTATTTCCAAAAATAGCTCATCATCGTGAAAAAGGATAAGTCCTAAATCTGTATCTATCCTCAGCATGTGATTCCTTCCTGATCCTCCCACGCTTTTGAATGTGCTCTTATCTTCTGTGTGAACCTTTTGTATGTTTTTTGCTAAGTGCCATATTTTGACTAACCAACATTACCCCACATTAACTGCATTGCCGCCCCACCAATGGTTATCTCCAAAAATGAATCAAAGAATATGAATAAAAGAATAGAAATAATTTTTATGAATAAAATAATGACTTTACCTTGCAACATCTTCTAGTTCAACTGGAAGAATCAATTCTAGATATTCTTCTCTTATTTCCACCTCTAAATTATGTTGATCATTGAGCACGGCCTCTTCCTTTTTTTAGATATCCACTACAATTGAATCTAGCTCATCTTTTGCAATTTCACCTTTCTCATTCTGCAAGACCAAAACAATGTTGGACATGGCAATCATTCTTCCTTGTAATAAGTCCATCTTTTGTGGGATGAGTTTCCCAAGCTCATCTAGCCTTTCCTTGTGTGGTTCTTATGTTTTTGTAAGGGCCTCACAATTTTGCTTGACATGAGCTAATCATTCTGCATGGCCTAAGGTCTCATCCTTCATGGATTTTAGGACTTCATTGTCCTCTATAATGGTCCTAGTTCTTATAACGGCTTCTGAGGTCGTACAAATATTCAATGCTCGATCTACTTTCTTCAATTCCTCCTGCAAGCTCTGGAGAAATCTCACATATGATACAATATTTCTCATCACTAAATCCTTTTCACTCTGCTTCCTGCTCAAGATTCTTTGGTTCTGGCATGCACAGAGGTCCATCTTCAAGCACTAAATCTACCAAAGTTTGTACATAATACATTATCGAAGGAAACATTTTGGGTACCTTAGGCTCTAAGAGTTACTTTCCTTTCATGACATAATCCCCAATTTCCTCTGTCATGCTGATGAAAATAGTGTTCTTCTTCTATTCCAAGTCTTTTTTTTGCTTTAGGTGCACTATTTGTACATCCTTGGCCTTGATCTCTTCCCTCAACTCCCTAATTGTTTTAGTCTTGTCCACATTTCGTCGTGCCACCTCTGTCGAGACTTTCACCAAAGCATTGCTCACTTTTTCATCTAACATAATAGTAAGCTTTATTATTATGTGTCTGGCCTAAGGTGTCTTCTTCAACCTCCTTGATACACATGATTCTTCACATACATCAAAGTCTGGTTCATCCATGTGTATGTGCATAGACCATGAAAACTTCTTCCTTGTGCGCATGGTTTCCATATATTCATCCATCATCTCCCACCCATACAACTCCTTTAGTGTCATTGTGCTTTAAAAATGGGCATCGAAAATTTTACCTGTGTCCTCAGCGTAGCCCATGACCAATGCAGCATATTCTCAATTTTTTCTTTTCTAGCTTCACCCTTTAGGAACCTGAGCACCAAGATTCAGAGCTTGTTATGCTATGCCCTAAGCAATCTTGTGCATTGTCTCATCTACCTCCTTTTCTCCTTCTTCTCTATCCTTCATTTCTTCATCCCTTAGATCTTCCACATTCTCTAGAGGTGTAGGAGATTTGGGCACGCTCTCCTCAAACTCTTCTACCTCCTCATTCATCTTCAACTTCCTTCTTCTCTTCTCAGCTGTCTCTTTTTGTGGAGAGATTCAAGGTGATCTGCGCACTAATTGTGGAGTAGCACCTTGGGTCCTAGTTCTTCTTAATACCCTTTTGAAATTGCACTCTCCTTGTACTACATCCAAGTCCTCATCAACTCCCTCTTGTCGCTGGGGTGGAGTAGTCAAGCACTCAGCTTCTACCCTATCTATAGGCTACCTCCTACCTCTGTGCTTCAAACCACCACTATCTTCATGCTCCTCCTCTTCATCATCTACTTCTATTGTCTTTGTGGGCTTAGGTGCTAGAACATTTTCCATTGTATGCTTACCTTTTGGCAGCCCTAGGAAAGAGAAATAATTCTCCACATTCTTATTGTTCTCCAGCTTGGGCTTGAGTTGAAGGTACATAAACATTGCTCCAACCTCTCTAACAGCCAAGCTTATTGGCTTCATTCTTATTATATATAAGATAAGCCTCTCAATGTAGGTAGTCCATCTAGGATATACATATGTCTTTCTCAATGTATGGTAGTTGCAATCTACCTTATATATGATGAAGCTTAGGTGGCGTGCATCTGTGAACTAGTGAACTGATGCTTGGAAGTAGCGTGCTATGAAGGCATATGGTAGTTCGAAACAAGGACTCCAAGCTTCGTCATTCATCACAAATCCCATGATGCAAAAATGTTGGTAGAATGAAAACTATACTACCTTACCCACTACCGAAGGAAACTCCTTGGGTATGTGTTACTCCTCTTCAAATGCCACGTGGAGCCTATCATACCACATCTCTGCCCTCTATTTAAATGGCCCACCCATGGTTCCTTCACATAAGTATTTACCAAATCTTTCTTCTAGAGATTTGTATTCCGTGGGGTACTCCCAAATATTTTCCTTTGGCCCATTGGGCACTCCAATATCCACAAACACCAAAGACAATAAAATAGTGCCAAAACTAATTCTGTCACATATACGCGCTTCTTCAATGATTGTCTTCACTATGTGATCTGTGATATTGTAGATCACTCCTTGAAACATCTTCCTTGCAATGTGATGCCACATTATATTCACATGTGACCACCTTTATTGGTCATTCAGCTTTGTTACAAGATGTGTAGCTGCTTGCACTATTGGGTACTTTTTCATTTTTTTTATGTCCATGCTGTGCAGACTCTTGCTATACCCCAGCTCCTTCCTTGTCTTTAGGATCTATGATTTATCTATTAAGTCACTCTCTAGATGTACTCCTAAGGCCCTTAGTCATGTCACCGTTGAAATCAAGGCAGCTGTGATTCTAACCCTTCATCCGACAAAGTAGAAGAAGTCCTCATGAACTCTACTCATAAACCATCGATACAATGGTTTATACTTTCCAAATTATGGCAGCTCGTATAACTGGTAGACTCCAATCTACTTTATTAATTTCTCACTAGTGTCATCACACACTGGCATATCTTCTGTTGTGCACTTGTTCATTTTTGTGCTTAACAACGCATCTAGCTCCTTATTATCTGATGTACGATGGTTGTAATCACTTATTTTACATTTACAGATGTGGGAATCCCATTCTTGTCCCATGATCATGCCCTCTAGATACTACATTTCTAAGAAATTAATTTTGGGAGTAATTTCTTCTTCAAATTTGACCTTCTTCTTTCCTTTTATTCCTATTGTGGGTGCTTTCTTCGGTGCCATTTGAAAAAATATCTCTTTTATACCCTTTGTAATTAAGCAAGTTGAAACCCTAGTTCAAATCTATGTGCCCTGGTGGAAATTACATGCCCTAGCTATTTTGTAACACGTCTACTTTGCTAAAACCCTTCACCTATGGGAACACAAGCTTCTCGTGCACACAAATCTTCTCTCCATGCATGATTTCACACTCTTCGCACCTTAACACGATTGTTTGGCTCATTTTCACTTATCTCTTTTCAAATTCTCTCAATTGCAATGGTAAAAATGAACTCGCATCCCGTCCTTATATAAATTTTCAAAAATTTAGTGCATTTATTACTTCTTCACCTACCAACAATCATCTCATTAATTGACCATTTTTGTTCTTTCCGCACGGTACATCTTCGTGCCCAAGCTATAACCTTCTAGCCACAGACTTCTCTTCATTGTGCCTCCATGCACTCGAGTGCCTCACCACTGCCCCTTCCCTTGGTAGTTCCTGTGGCCTCTGCTTACCTCGCAATATACTTGTTTCTTCACTCATATCCACCTATGGTCCTCATTTCTGGAAGCACTCTTTTTTTTCAATTCTCCAACTTGAATAACACCCGTAGCAGTTTGTTCCTGTCATGTGTACTTATTTTCAACAGTCTTGTACCTAGCTATCAATAACCACCCCACACTAAGGGTATGTGCAGTCCTTTGTGCATAATAATTCTTCAAATAGTAATTATCTTCTGGCACGTAAACTTGCTTATTACAAAAAAATACCAAATAAATTGACAAAGCATAGCGGCGGAGAAGGAAATAAAAAATTGAAAACCTATTCCAAATGGAAACACTGCCTTATTACAAACACCAAGAGGACTTATTTATAGTAGGGATTCAACCTACTCCCATTGAAGTAACCGGGTAACAATGTTTCATCAAGTGCCTCTAATTTGCAAGCACCTGTTTCAAGTATGTGAGTGATAACATACGGCCCCAACCAATTTACTTTGAGTTTTCCTGGATGGCACAAAAACTTAGAATTATAAAGGAGCACCATTTGTCCAATTGTGAAATTTTTTATCCCTGATGTGCCTATCATTCCATGCTTTCTACCTGTCCTTTTCTTGTTTTTGAATCCAACATGATATTTCTCATCACTCATCCAACTTAATTAACTTTTCAATCCAATCTTCTAATGCGTGTTCATCAGCTAGACCTCCAGTATGCGCAATACACAAAGACGGTAATATGAATTCTATAGGAAGAACTTCTTCTACACAAAACACTAACTGAAATGGTGTGGATTTGTTTAACCTTTTATATGTTGTTCGATATGCCCAAAGTACTGCAAATACTTTATCATCCCAATCCTTTCATCCAGCATCACAAATTTTTGTCCATGTCTGGCTCAAAATTTTGTTGAAAGCCTCGAAAGTCCCATTTTCTTGAGGATGATATGGTGTAGTCTTATGGTGTACAATCACGAATTCATCTAATAAAATTATGATTGTCTCATTTAGAAAGTGTGTGCCCCTATCATTGGTTAAACTTAAAGGGCATCCATACCTCATAATAATATTTTCCCATAGAAACCTGGTTGTTGTAGCTATTGTACAATCCTTTGTAGGGGCTTCTTCTGCCCACCTTATAAGGTAATAACAATCCATTCATGCACGTGGCTAGAAAAATAGGACCCACAAAATCTATAACCCATTTCTCAAATGGTTATGCACTATTAATAGGTATTAGAGGCATTTCATCTCATTGACCTCATTTCCCAAGGTGCTAAAAGTGATTACAAGCCTTGTAATATGCTTTACAATCTTTATACAGGGTCTCCCACCATAATCCAACTAGCAGAATCTTACACACAGTGGCATCACTTGCATAGGGAACACCTGCAATATTGTTGGTGTAGTAGATGTTTAACACGATGAGATCCCTCTCATCGTGCTGCGGTGGAGAGTTAGTGGAAGTTGATGTGATGGAAACTCTGATCTCCTTCATCACAACTCAACTCTCTTGATGATATATCTATATTTTTGGACTCCCACCTTATGGATATTGACAGGATTGTCACCGCTTCTCTTGATATATTATCTCCTTCCCATATTGGGCCACCATCTGACACACTCTATGCTCCTCCTCCTTCCTCCACTGATCACAGACCTTTGTTCCCTTCAGATTTAGTAGGAGTTCATCGAAAATCATCCTCTGGAGGTGTTGGATAGCTCTCTTTTCTTCTTCTCCTCTTCTTCTTTCTAGAAATATGTTGCTTACAAATGGGCACCTTATCAGGCCTTTAGTTGTTAAGCCCCATTGACACATATTTCTTAGTTGTCTAG
The DNA here is from genome assembly GCA_019776745.2 of Taxus chinensis. Lineage (NCBI taxonomy): Eukaryota > Viridiplantae > Streptophyta > Pinopsida > Cupressales > Taxaceae > Taxus > Taxus chinensis. Next base: position 41,618,123 of record CM034149.1, on the reverse strand, counting down.
GGGAGTCTTCTTTTCTATTCTGGATTACCATTACCTCTTCATTGGCTTCAATGAAGGGGGGGTGTTGGTGTGTGTGACATGCCTAGTCATTGTCCACATCACCTGATGATTCATCTCACCTTGCGAGAGTCATAGGTCTTAGGAAGTCAAATGACAAGTGTCATATTCTGTCATAGAATTTGTCATTATCATTTGCGTTAGTGTGTCAAAGGAGTTACATTCCTTATTTGGAATTGTAACTCCTCCTTTAGTGGCATCATATGCATCAGTCACGTCATATGCATCAGTGGCATCATTGATATTGTTTCCTTGTTTAGGTATGGGGGTTACACAACACCGCTATTTGTACTTCCTTTTTTTTTATCTATGAGCATGAGCAGACCTGTTATCTTACTTGCATTTTCTTTCCATTGATTCAAATCTTTCTAATTGTGTTGGAGCTTGATGTTACCTTTGAAGTGCAAATTCATTATGGTGCATTGTTTTCGACATTGGTTCTCGTTTTTCCCTCTTTCAAATAATGGGTTCCTTTGGGTCTAGTAGTGAATGAAATGAGTAACATTCGTCGTTAGGAGTTGATCAATAGGAATATTTTTGAAACTCCTTCAGAAGATTTATCACATGTATGGGTGAGGTATTTGGAAATCAGATTCAAACAACCAATCGGGCCATCACGGAACTAGAGGAAAAAGAGGAACAAGTGTACAAGTTGCAGGATGGTATAAATCGTCAAGCTCAAAAATTCAGAGTACCTACAATGGGAGAGAACACAATTGTTGATGAGATAATTGGCCCATTTGAGGAATATTTCAAGAAAGAGGAAATTAATCCATTGTCTTTTACCAAGAATACCCTATAATTCCTCTCAAAGATATGGGCCACCATTGCACTTATCGCAGAGAAACATCTATCATGGTTTGGGATGTGTAAAGACATAAAAATTAATTCTGATGGATGGACAAAAACCCTAAGTTGCATTGACATTCCTCATGCTAACAAAGTGGAACTTGTAGTAGCTCATTTCATTAAGGAATTTGGAGGAACAAATATCTTCTCAGGAGCACGAGATGGAAACCAGTCAGGAAGAAATATCAAATCCACCAGAGTGGCTCATTCTTCTACATATTTCTTCTTCATCTTCTCCTTCTCTCTCTCTCTCTCTCTCTCTCTCTCTCTCTCTCTCTCTCTCTCTCTCTCTCTCTCTCTCTCTCTCTCTCTCTCTTCAATGCTATAATCTTGCATTGGGGTTTGCACTTTTTGATATATCTTTATGTGACTTTAGAAACATAATGCAACATTTAAGTCACCTTGTTTTTATAAAAGGGACTTAAATATTTGATAGGAATATGAATAGTCTAAAGTCAAATTATGGTATTTGAAAATTCACTAGGAAGATGAAGAGTTGCCTTCTCTTCTATAAATTATAACAAGCTCCTCATTTGAGGGTCTTATTAGACTTCTTATATTTTTAGAGTTGTTTTTTTGTGAATTCATGAGAGAGATATCCTTGTCAAGAGAACAAAGAGATTGCAAATTTATTCCATTTTCCCTACTCTAAAATGTCTTCCATTCTTATGTTATATAAAATTTTGACTTAAGCATCAATACAAGAAGGAATTTTAGCCTTTTTTGACTAAGGAGTTTAGTGATACTTTGTGCTCATTAAATTCTATTTAGTCTTGTTGTTGTAGTATACATTTGTTTTCTTCTAAATTTTAGTGCATGTGATGTAATTTCCAACTAGTGTATGCAAGTCTCTAATTTTCTACTCGCAACATTAGTTTCCTTTGTCTAACATTCTCACTCCCTTTCCCGCTCTCATAGAAAATTATTCCCTTACAGAAATCTATAAGCTTTTGCTGCAAGGTCAGTGGAGTGCCCCTGTTGGATCCTCGACCAAAAGACCACCAAGAAAATCCACCTTTTTACTTGCACATGCATATACGACAGCTGCACTGGTTAAGTAAAGGGACTTAGATTCCCAGAGAGTTGGTAAGAATTCCACCAGTTTGTCCCCGAAAACTTTTCTTGCCAACAATGCTAAATATGATGAAGAAATATCATGTTTTAGAGGAAGAGAAAGAAAAATTTACATCAAGTCCTCATAATGAAATAGCTGGATAAATAAAATGACCAGGTTCTTGGCTAATGACGAATATCCTTCTGGTTTGATAAAATATAAGAGGTGGAATTCAGTGCTACAATCTATTCCTTATACATTAATAGGAGAAGTTCTTTTTAGGAAGAACTTGGATGGATTGTTACTACGGTGCATTGAGGGTGAACAAGTGAACAAGGTTATGGTGGATTTCTATAATGGCTTTGCTTGTGTAAATTTATCCACAAAGATCGTAATAGTAAAAATCTTAAAAGAAGAGTATTTTTGGCCCAATTTATTTGCAAATTCATATAAATGGGTTCAAAGATGCAAATAATGTGCTCTTTTCAATGGCAAAAAGAAGATGATATCTCTTCCACTTCATCCTATCCATGCAAATCAACCTTTCTCTCACTTGGGAATCAATTTCATTGGTATGATCAACCAATATCAAGTTTTGGTCACAAATGGGATTTTATAGCAACGAATTACTTTACCAGGTGTACAGAGGTTGTGGCACTCAAGGAAGCAACTGAACCAACTATCCTTTATTTCTTTGAGGATATTGTAAAAAGGTTTGAGGTTCCCCAAACTATAATTTCTAAAAATTCTAAGGCCTTCTTAGGCTACAAAACTTCCGACTAGGCCCTAAAGCATGGTATCTACTTGAAGACTTCTTCCAATTATTGCCCTCAAGGTAATGGCCTAGCTGAGTCTACCAATAATAACTTGATCAACATAATGAAGAAAGAAATGGAGATGAATCACATGAACTTGCATATAAAGATATAAAATGCTCCTTGGGATGATAGAATCACATTGAAGAGAGCGTTAGGAAATTCTCCTTTCATCCTTGTAAATGGTAGATAGGTCATGCTCCCATTATCTCTTGAATTTCCTTCATTGGAGCTAGCACATCAGTTAAAATTAGAAGGGGGAGATGAAAGAATAGTTTGAATGGTGGAACTGGTTAAGCTTGAAGAATTGAGACAATCCACTATGATCAAATTAGAAGAACATCAAAGGTCAACCAGGAAGTGGTTTGATAGAAATACCAAGGTAAAAAATTCAAAGTAGGGGATCTAGTTCTAAATTGGGATGGTGAAAGGGCTAAACCAAGGCATCACTCCAAGTTTGACACACTTTGGAGTGCACTATATATCATCTCATCCTACAACAAGGAAAATTCATTCAAGCTATCAAAACTTGATGGGGAATCACTTCAAATCCCAGTGAATGGGATTTATCTTAAACCTTCTCAGTAAGTTTTTCTGGTTACGTTTTGTAAATATTTTTGTTTGTTGTTTCCATTTTTCCTTGTTATTGTTGGAGGGTCCCTCCTATAATTTTTGGTTGACCACTGATTAAGATCTCTTTCCTCAATATTGTATGGTGATCTCCTGAATAAGTGTTTTATTACACAAGTGTTGGTTATGTTTGCAATCCCACATGTTCAAGAGTCGTGGAGAAAAGTTTGAATTCTATGTCAGGATTTCAAAGGCTACATAATGAAGAAATAGAAATCCACAAAGTAAAGAACAAACTATGGCACTATTTCAAGGCCGATTCTCTAATTCATATGTCAACTCCATGCCCAATGGATATGCCAAGCTATTAATCAAGTCATTAAGTAGGAAAATTCTTCCTAAAAGTTTCCAAATCATTTTCCAAATAACACCATACTATTTGGACAACTTCATTCAAGTTATGGATTCATTCTGATTCATAAATGAGATTTGCAAAATGAAGGAAACTTAATGTTCCGTTGAAAGATAAAATATAGTATACCATGGAGTTTGTAAAGTCTTTGTAACAAAGGAATATAACTACAGGGACATATGTCACAGAACAAAGGTAAAAGGGATGTGTGGTACTACGGAATAGAGAAAGTAAAGCACATGAGTGATAAAGAAGTCTACAAGGAATGAGTCACCTAAGTTAAAAGGACAAAAAAATCAAATTCAAAAGTCTGTGGCATGAGGAAAATTTTAAATTCCACAGAATAAAGAGTCCATGATACAAAGAAAATTTCACGAGAAGGGTAAGACTCTCAGATGTGGCATATTCTGCAGGATGAAGAATGGTGAGACCGTGGAAGGAGAGAACAATTGCATAGTTAAAGATTAATTACATATTGAGGCAGGGATCAGAAATGAACCTGCTGGACATCGAAGGTCTATCAAACACACAAAACTTTGCAGAGGACGAGAGGAAGGTGGTGAAACATCATAAATCCATGGAACATAGATAAATTACACCTAGCTCAGATCAAGTGTTCACCACTCCAACAAAAAGCATTAAATTTTGAATGGCATCATCCTCCTATAGTGATGATCTGATGATGTGCGATTGGAGAAATGTTAAGAACTCATTGTAGACACCAAAATTAGGTCACACTCCCCTTGACCCCTCGTCAAATAACCAACCTAAACACACTTACCTAGCCATGGCCCCTTTTACCCCACACTAGTATTAATTTAATTAAATTGATCCATGATCTCACAATATTTATTATCTAATTATCCTAATTAAGATAATTCCTACCCTGCCACCTCACCTAGCCACCTCACCCCAAATCTATTCTTAGTATGTTGCCATAACTAACTAAGACCTACCGAAACCCTAAAAATGAAATCCTACATCCCCTCTAACCACATTCCCACATAAAAATGGTAACTCCAGCTCTTTCCCAGAGGAATAGAAAGATCTAGCAAAAATCATTGCCATGATCTTCCATTTTTAGCAAAGCTAGGAAATCCTACCCTAACCGACATCGGTTACCCCTGAAATGGCACTGGTCAACCCGGAACCATCGTCGGTCACCTTTTATTCCCCTTCGGTAACCTTATTTCGAGGTTGGAACATTCTGAGAGAAAAGGAAGGAGACTAGAGCTATATGCAAGCGAAACAAGCATCCTTTTACACATCCAACCATCTAAAGCCATCACCAGCATCAATCAGAGAGCCATTATATTCATGGGAGCACTCCAGGGAAGCGCCGCTATAGGACCATACGTGTATCCTCTGATTAATCACCTCCACCACTCAGCCATCATACCATCAACACTGTAAGTATGGCCCTAATCAACATAGTTTAGTTTAGTTAAGTAATCTCTATTACTCCTATTATTAAACTATTCTTTGCATGTTTATCACCTCATCACCCACTTGTTTGTGAACCTAAGATCCCTTCACTCACGTTACCAAATCACCTATTCTCACCTACTGTATATTTCTGAGCATACCTAAGACCTCCATAGATGCCCCATTCACTTGTCCAAACTTTATTCGACATCAGATCACCCATACCATTTTACCTATTTTGAGTTCCTTTCACTTCGACCATACTGATGTCAACTACCCATAACTGTCGTCGGTTCTACTAAAACTGACATCAGTCATCTTTAGCCAACGTCACTCTCTATGTTTTACACCTTGACCAAGACCAGACCCAATAACCACCTACCAGCTGACCTGCAATAAACTAGAACCATTTACCCGACCTCTAGATATGATCCTAACCTAGCCTGTTAGATTATATTTTTCTTATTGTGTTTATATGAGATGCCTAAATCATATTAACTACAGTAGGACAATATTTACCTTATTTCTCACATTAATTTGTTTAAAATAGTGGATTGACAGCCTTCTAGGGAGTATCACACTTCCCAGACTTGGCATACGCTAGGAAGTCCACTGCATATACTATTTAACTTCTATCTTGTCATCTTGTTGTCTATTACAGGTAGTTCCTCCTAGCCAAAAGGAAGCTCTCATGATCAGTCATGGATTGAGAAGTCAATGCACGCACAAAAACCTTCAACCATCTTTCAACAGGTACTCCTCTTTGACCTTTACCCTTATCTATTTCGTCACATTCCAAGAAATTCTCTAAGAATCAGGTGAAACATTTTGGCACACCCGGTGGGACCCATTCGAGGTTCCTTGCACTTCTTCATTCCTAGGTAAAATTTACATTTTTTTTCCTTTCCGAAAGGTTATCACATTAAATTTCTCCCCTAGAGCCTTCTCTTGTTTCTATTGTCTCAAATCAATCGTGTTTTGGTGCTATAAAAAGAACTCTTATTCTCTTTCATTTGTACTGCATTAGTGAAAGATCATATTCTCTCATGTTCATCATTTGTGTCATTGAATTTAATATTTTGATTTGGGCTTAAAATTAATGGCATTTCATTCTTGTATGCTGCATTAGTGCACATTAAATGAGGGAAACTTATATGTTTGAAGTCATGCCCAACTGATTGTTGACAAAAGAATCGTAGAAAGCACATTCTTTCTCTCTGACTCTTACCAAACTACACAAATTCAAATTTACACATCTTTCTTAAACAACATCCTACCCGAGAACATCTGTCAGTGATCACATGATCCGATTGGCAGGTACTCCCCATCTCGTTGCCTCTGTCAAGTCATCATCTCAGAGGACGGCCTGCCCCCACCATAACATACCTAAAACCTCTCCTTTTAGATATCCTTCTTCGTAGGATGCCTTCCCAACCAAAAATTATGTTCTAAATACACACAGTCAATCCTAAATAGCGTAAGTTGAACAAACATAATAGAAAGAGCACTTTTAAGATCGTATTTTTCTTAGTGTTTCTGCATGACTTGTGTTTTGAGGTGAGAGGACACATTCTTCATATTTTTATTTCTCCTTACACGCTCCTCATCATAATTGGTGTAGTCCAACTTTTTCTGAGTGTGCTTAGACCCCATTTTTATCATTCCTAGAGTTTTGGGATTGATTCCACACTTGAATTTAAATCACAACCACATTTTCTTCATCTTTGTTTCAATTTCATAGTAATCGGTGTCGGTCCAGTGACCGTCGTTGATTACCCTCTGACCATCATCGGTTTTATCCAATCGACATCATTTTACTATTATTTTGGATAACCTACCCAAAAGGACACCTGCTTCATCTTCTTTGCTATTTAGAGTCTCTGTAACTCTCAATATCTTCTCTGTTATGATAAAATCCATCTACCTGGTAGATTATCAGCCTTTTTCCTTGTTTGGCAAACTATTCTTTTCTCATAGTTATCGGCTGCGGTTACCTGTGACTGACATCGGTTTACTCTAACTAGCGTCGGTTATCCTATGCTATTTTTCTAGCTAACATATTGACCTAATCCACCTACCACTACATGTTTTACCTTTTTCTGTTATGTTTCTGTGTCATTTACAAAAAGTATTCCTACCAAATCAACACTTGTTCACATGGTGCTGACTCGTAGCCAAGAAAACACCCTCATATTCCATGTTAGTCGTCAACCACTCCCACCTAGTCCTTCACCACCTTCCATTCTATCACCCATGAATCCTACCCAACCTATCACCATCACCACAGGTGATGAGGAGTTCACAAGACTCCTTGATCAGAACCCTGCCGCCTTATAGTTCTACCTTTCCCACTTGTCCACTCGAGATGCCTTAGGTCAGTTGATATATGGCATGCCCGTATCTATCCCCCCAAAACTTGCTCCTACTTCTGCATCAGCCCCTTCTAGCTCGGAGCTACCCGCACATGCCTTGCCCCCAATCATTTCACAGCCAGGCCCTATACCTACTATGATCGCCACATCTGCCACATCTATTGCACCCGCAACATCCACTATATCTTTGTCAACCATCTAGAACATAGCCTCATCTGTGCCTATTGTCTCACATATACCCATAGCAACAAAACCATCCCTGGTATCGGTAACCCCTACCCCATTTCAAAAAATTGTCATTTCTATTCCACAGTCCTTAGCCCCCATCACTACTATAGTCACCTCGACCCTTCCCCATCTATATAAATACTATCAGTAGCCTCTTGTTTCATCTAGCATTCATTCTGGGTATGTGCCCCCTATCTCACTCCCTCATTCTCAACCTACCTATTCAGCATTACCATATACTAGAATTCCACCTCCATCATATGTCCAACAGCAACCCTCTTACACTATAGGAGGTACCCATCCATCACCACCTACCAATGACCTCATCAAGTTAATGATGGAAAAAATGTAGACATTAGAGGCATCAGTTTCTGGCTCATGCAATTATCTCACTTACGATGAAATTTGTAATGAGGCCATCCACCCATCCATTCCTATTCATCCATATCATGTACATTAGGAAATGCCTGAATTAAACTGCTTCAATAGCAAAGAAGACCCACAACATCATTTGCAGTCTTTCAAACATGGGTGTTATAAGATCGTCCATGATGACGCTTTTCTTCGGAGGACCTTTCCCATGTCTCTGATTGGGCCCGCATTAGACTGGTATAGTGGATTACCTACACATTCTATCTACTCATTTAATTAGGTAGCCCAAGCCTTCTTTGATCACTTCTCGATTAACATCATTAAGAACGTTACCATGACCGATCTCTACTCTACGCATCAATATGATGACGAGTCTATCGTATATTTTATCACTCGTTGGTGTAGCCTGATCAATCAACTCACATTCCAATTACCACAAACTGAACTCATAGAGCTCTTCGCTCGGGCTTTTGTTAGACATATTTTTCCTACCCTGTAGGTGTAGACTTTCTTAACCTTCGATGATGCATTCACCATGGCACGAAAACAAGAAATTCAGGCCATTCAAGAAAATAAAATCCAATTACGAAATAAGAATGTGGCATTTAAGTCAAATGATACCTCTTCTTATTCAAAACCATAAAATAACTATTCAAAATCCAAGGGAACTGCTAATGTGGTGGTACTCAAGGCCGGCCCAGCTCATCCATCAAATCAGGCTAAGCCCTCATCTAATATTTCCCCTGTCTAGACTTTTCAATTCATACGAGAAAAATGGAAATACACCCCAATTAGGGAGCCTTATTCTTCTATTTTAGAAAAGCTCATTAAAGTGGGGGCCATCACCCTTCCTCCTATAAAACTACACACTGGTTTTAATCCTGCTCACCCCACACCTGCGTGGTACAAAGAGCATGACTTCTGCAACTATCATCAGGTAAAATTTCATAGTGATGGCGATTACATCACTTTCAAGAACATTGTCCAGGAAATGCTCGAGAACGACGAGTTAGTCCTGGAAAATCTGAATGTACCTACCAACCAAAACCTGCACATTTTTAAGATGTCATTTCCTAATCATGCCCCTTCTTCTGACCAAATTGGGGAGACCTTGATTAATGATAGCAATACCCACGAGGTCCATGTTATTTTTAGTGATGCACCAGTTCCTTCCCAATTGCCTCATATTCCTTCCATAGAGAAAATCCTAGCCCGAAGTCCTCCACCTACACATGAACCCACTTCACCCATTCCTCCACCCATAGAGGAACACCCTTCACCTCCTCCCTCACTTATGAAAGAGCCATCTATTAACATCGAGACCACTTCACCTTTGGCTTTTCCACCTAGAGAGATGTCACCGGTAGTAACTCTCTGACCCATGGGAGACACTTGTTCATCACCTCCACCTATCAAAGATCTAGTAGAAATGTTGTTACCTCTAGCTGACTATTCTCCATCAACCACCCAAGATCCCGTTGATCTACTTTCAGATCTCTTACCCATAGAGTTTGAGGCTAACCATTTCTTGATATCTCAAACACATTTTATGGGGATTTCCACTCGGTCCATGTCGGCTCTACTTACAACAATAGCATTCTCATGCTTGGCCAATCACCTAGACTATGTTGATAGAGCCTTAGTTTGGGGGTGTCTTCTACTTCCTATCTCAACACAAATGCATTTTTCACTCGCTGACACCTCCACTATCTATCCAAAAGTGTTTCGGCCAACCAAACCGAACACAACCACAACTATCATAAAATATCCCACGACACCACTCATGGCTCAACTTATGCTTCTACCCATAACCCAACCTACATCTACACCCAAACCTATGCCAATACCATCTCCCTTGCCTAAACTCATCACTACCTTAGGGGTTATACCAACTACTAGCCCTACCCACCCACCCATCAAATTAGATTTAGCTACATCTTCCAAAACTAACACCAAACTTAACCTGACCCCTAAAATGAGGATCCAATCTCCTAAATCTCATGTCACAACCTCACCAACCACACCCTTATCACATTCACCCCTCCCGTCCATCCTAGGACCTCAACCTTCGACCCTGGCCAAGCCACCTCCATCTATAGGTAAACCAAGAATGCAAGAACCCACTTCCTCATTATGAACTCTTAATATACCCAAGTGACCCACACAACCTCTGCCCTCATTCGTAACATTATTACCACCCATACCTCCAATACTGTCAATAACTTCTTCACTACCCGCGACACTTCCTTCTCTTTCACTCATGGCCCCTGCACAACCCACACCACCTACCTCCACAACACCTCGGTTACCCCCATGGGTAACTATACGTACCCAAAATTGTAAGGTATTGTACTGCCAAAACAACGTAACAGGTGCCCCAATGATGATACAGGTCTCCTCGCAAGGTGTTCAGGATCCGGAAAAGATCTCCAAGTGTGTGTTAACATCCCACATGCCCCTCTTAGCCCCCGTGTGCTTTGTTTTTCCCTTTTCCCCTCTTTTTGTGGCCTTTGTCTCTTCAGTGACGAAACTGCTGCCCTGCCTGGGCGGCGGTCTCGTGACCACCGCCCTGAACAGGGCGGCGGTCCTGTAACCACCTACCTGCTCAGGGCAACGGTCCTTTACGCGTTTTCTAGAAAGCTCTTTTAACACGACTCACATAATTTCAAATTTTTACCAACTTTCTTTCACCGCCATAAGCTTGTATTTATGATTCTGGTTCCCTGCAATAGTGTTTTGCCATTGTTTATAGTTTAAGAGTTCTATTTGGTTTTTACCTTGGGTAAATGCAAATGCTATAAATAGTTGGCTTGTGCTCAAGAAAATGGCCCCTCAAATTTTCCTCTGAATTTCTCTTTGCAATAGATTTAGTTTTCATTTTGCGTAGAGTTCTTAGTTTCTTTCATTGCATGCCTAGTTAGTGTTGTTTTACTGTTAGGAAGCCACCTATCCATCTTGTGCAAGTGATGTTATCATTTTATCCAATCCATTGGAGTAGAATAGTTTGTTTTCAATAGGAAGCCATTAAAGTTGCAGGTTTTGTTCTTCAAACAGGATAGTTTCAGGTTCTGGACGTTTCATGTTGCATGGCTCGCGATAAATCCCACTAGGAATTGCATAAGCTAAACTTTGTACTCTTGCGCTATCCCTCTCCTACTCGCCTTATTCAGTCTGTATCTTGACCTGCCTTTATCCCAATATCTACTTCTATTGATGCTAGCATTACACACTTTTCTAGATCCACGTGAACATGAAGGAACGAGGAGATCACACTGAGGGGACAAGATCACACACACCATCAAATTCGCCACTGTTCTGTAGAATCCAGGTTCTAGCTTTCAAAGTTATAGTTAGAAACATATCAAATAAAGTAGCCAATCACTTTATTTTAGTCAATTCTACTCTCGATATTGCCAGGGAAGCTGTGGGGATTGATAGTTTCTGAGAAACTATGATTCACTCCTCACTTCTGAGGTAGGATCGAGAGCCTTGCAAATAGATTAAGTCAATTATTTCATTGTTTAGAATAGATTCACAATTACACAGACAAATAACTACACTCGATTATCTTGTTTGTTTTAATTTCGTCATTAAATTAATTGTCAAATTCTAGATATGTTAAACAGTTACTCTTTTAGATTCATTCGAATAGTTCGTCAGAAAATACAAAAATAGAGAAATCATATATGTTATAGATAAATTCAACATAGTTAAATTTCAATCTGCTGTAGTTCATTTTTATATTGTTACTTTTGTATGACAATCACGGGACCTAGGGAGCCCAGAGAATACGTATTTGAGCCAATCGTGCCCTAGCCCAATCTCATCACAGCAATAATTGATATAGATCAAAATCTTAGGATCCAATTCTTCCGAACAATGGTAAGCTTACAACAAATCAATTCCCAGTTGAGCGGATTAAACATAGAAGACGACCAAGCGCACACGTTTTAGTCGAATCAACCAAACTACAGATTACCCTGGGTAACATCCATATGATTGTAGAAGGGGTTGAAAGAGAACAAACCTTTGGTTGCGATCCTTTGGTCCCATAGCCAGATGCAAGAGACACTCTTACAGATATAGATATCAGCCTAAGAATTCAAGTTTCAAGAATGCCTATGAGGCACTCTAAGAAGATCGCATAGCTATTAGTTTTGAATATAGAGGCTGAGAAAGCATACGATTACTGGGTTTTAGGGATTAGGAACCAATTCTACCCATGACCATAGCAGGACCACAACAACCAAGAGTCTACGGTTGCGATCCACAAATCCCACAACCCAACGAATCTGTAAGTCAATCAGACATAAACACTGGCCTACGCACACTAGTATTCAGGTCCAATCCACTTCCACCTATCATCATCGAACAGTTATCTTTGCTAGATACAGCAGCTAACAAAGCTAGAGAGTTCTGGACTAGGCCAGAGAATTGTCCATAGAGTTAACTATATTTACCATCCACCATCGACCTTATCTGGAGACATACACGAAACTATCCCAGGTCATTTTCCACGTATTCCACAACCCATAGATCGAATCACGCCAGAGCTTGATATTGATTGGAGCCTTCGAGCAGTCATCCTTGCCGATCGATCTATCACACTAGTTCAGATTAGGAGGGCCTTCCTTACCTTAGATTTGCAAGTTCCACTAGTGTGTATTGAAGACATTAGATATCCTAACTAGTTTGTCTGCATCCCATACATATTCCATCCGCACTGGCTATCTCGACATGACCTCGGGAGGTCAGATGCGAGGAAGAGTTACTTGTAGATTCCCACGCTCACTTGTCACTTTTCCATCATACAGTAACCTGTCCTCTTCCACCATCTTCTTTTCCCTCCACCTCTCATGCACCCGCATCACCTTTACCCAAAAAGATTCAATCTAAAGCTAAAAATATGCTACCCTCCAGTAGGGTAGTTAAACTAACCACACCTTCTATTATCATTTCATCTACCTTACCCCTAGCCAAATAGACACGACCAACACCTAAGACAACATCACACACCAAGCCAATAGCCCAACCTACTCCCCCTCTTGTAAATACTCTTCCTCCATAATCAGCCACACCTATACCCAAACACACATTCACCTCCCATTGTGATCCATTATCAGGGTCCTACGCCAACATCTTGACCAACCTTTGAGAAACCTTTGTCATCACTTTTCCACCTCTTTGACCTTATGACCCACTCAAATCCAAACCAAAAGGGTTTGACGACACCAAAATTTTTGCTTACCATCATGTGCCAAGACACGATGTTGAAAAATGTAAGGCTTTAAAAGCAGCCCTCATCCAATTATGCCCTTCTGAATTGAACCTTGATGATGATGACCTCCTTGATGAAGACCCTATCCAACCTCCACCCATTTCCTCACATATTCTCCCTGCACCTACACCACAACCTACATCTCTACCCCCACAACCTTTTTATCCACCCCTGAAATTTGAAATCAACATGGTTCATATCAGAGAACTCGCCAAACCTCCACCCAAATGTTTGTGTACCTAGCTCATTTCACAAGTTTCCTTCCCACCTCTTGGCTTCTTCCCTTCTTGTCATTACACCTTTCATAGCTCACCTATTTCATCTACTTCCCCACCTCAAATCAACATGATCCACATTGCTACCCTCAACTTCTCAGATGAAGAGATCACACCACACCAAACTGATGACCTTGACCCTGCCCTTTTCATATCCGTCCATATCGGTAATATACGTGTACGACATGTTATGATAGATGGGGGTGCTAGAATTAACATCATCTCTTCCCATGCATTCGACCAAATGTGCATACCTGAAAATTACATGCATAAACATCCTGTTATGTTACGTTCATTTAATGACACTATCACTTATACACTTTGCACCATCATCCTCCATGTTCGTGTGGGCCCCCGTAATGATCTAAAGTTATTTTAAATCTTAGAGAGGGAGTTTCAATATAACCTATTGCTTGGTAGACCCTGGATTCATGTCACGAGTTGTGTTCCTTCCACTTTGCATCATTGTGTAAAGTTTGAGCATGAAGGACACACCTATACCATTCCAGCCGACCCATCATCTTTCAAGACCTACAAAATGCTTTATCAACCTAATGACATGATTGTACCCATTAAGGCATCTACCTCCATGACCACTTCCTCTTCACCCACACCACCACTCACCAGTGCCACCGCTACCTGTTATCCCGTAAAATTGGAAAGGGCAATTTTACAGATAACCCTACCGAAATTTTGTTCCAATTCCTCATTAGGGATTCCTTGCGTTTGGAACATTGCAAAATCCCTTTTCGGGAAATCTAGTTTTCCAAACTTAGCCATTTTTGGTCTTTTTGGGCGAGCGCATATAATGACTGTGCAACATCAAATGTTCATGCACCCCCTTTAAAGCCTTTGGCGCATGTTTTCTTGTGTCAACAGGTGTTTTGGTGCGCCTCTCTATGTTGAGTCTTTCCTGCATGCGCCAAGGCGCATGCGCCTTCCTGTCAATATATCTTTTGTTGCACCCCTTTTTGGTGTGCAAAGGGCGCACATATTCCTCTATTGACACCACTTTCAGTGCACCATAGGCACACATATTATCGTGTTGACAAGTGTTTTAGTGCGCCAAAGGGCGCATGTTTTCTTGTGTCGACAACTCTTTTGGTGCGCCACTTAAAAATTTGGTGGCGCATTTATTGCTTCCTCGCCTATAAATAGGTGCGTCTGTGTTGTCATTATCACCAACGCAAATCACGTGATTTTCTCTGTACCTGTCTGCGCACCAGCCCTGTTGCTTTCGAGTTGCTTTGTGGACCCATTTGCACATTTCTTCGTTATAAATATCCAGGTAAGAGGTCCTCTTTCTTTTGTGCTTCGTGTTTGTGGTTTTTGGCTGCTTGTGGGTATGAATTGGATTGAAAAGAATGAAATCATGGACTTGCCCCCCCTGCTGTCTTTCCACATGATCTTCCCCCTCTTTTCAGATCTTTTGGTAGAGGAAGCTCTATCCTGAAATATTAGCTTAGAACCCTTTGTTTAAAGCCATTTCTATCACCAAACGACCATGCAAAAGGAGGCTTAACCACATAGAAACCCCTCAGAGAGAGAACTGATGCTTGAAAAGAAAACTGTATTTTTCTTCTCCTTTGGCATGTTGGCACACCCTGCAACATGAAGAACAGTTGCACCATTGGCACATCTATCGCCCCTATTACACCAAGAGTAGCCGCGCCAATGGCGCACATTCCCTGCCTGCTGCATCATGAAAAGTTACGCCCTCAAGACGCACTACCTTATTTTGTTACAAACACTTTCCTCGTGCCCCCTCATGACGCACCAAATTCATTTGTTGCATCGCTAAAACCTGCGCCCTATGGCGCACCCTGCATGTGTGTAACATAGAAATTATCCACGCCAAGTGCAAAGCTTTAAACAGCGCAGGCGCATCCATCATTGCAACAACAGCATGTCATGTAGACTTTTCATGTGCTGCGCCAAGTTCCCTTAAGCACACAAAAAGCATATGTTACACAAACCTTATATGCACCTTTGGCGCATTGAAGTTCCATGCAACATGAAAATTATATGCACTTCTGGCGCATCCTGTTCCCGTGCAACATAAAGAATCCATGTGCCCTTTACAAAACGCATACATATGGCGCAGGCGCACCTGTGCTTATAGCAACAAAGAATGCACCCTGCAGTGTCCATGCGCCATGCGCCCTTTGGCGCTGATTTATCCCCTGCAACAGCCCTTTCCTGTGTGCCTTACTATTTAGCCCTGTAACCTGTAACAATCATGCGCCCTGCGCCCTGAAGCCTTAAAATTGTTAACTCTTTCTTCTGTCAGCATTTCAATGGAAAATCAAACAGCTGACATGGCTTTCTTCAATTGGGTTTCACTTCTTATTCTTACAGATCAGCAACTAAGTTCAGAAGAACATATGTCAACATCAAGCAAGAAACCTATCAAATCTAAAGGCAAGGCCAAGCTCACAGAAGAAGAAATGAAGTATAAGTATCAGAGGGTCAGAATGCCTGAGTCCCAAGTAGAGTGTGACCTAGACATCAGCGACTTAGAGCTGGGTCATATTGATATGGAGGAATTATGGGCCAGAACCCAGAGGGTCACAAGAAGTCCACGGATGGACAAGCTGATAGGCAGTGCCCTGCACTTTACTGGTGGGATCCCAGTCAGTGCCGTAAACAATGAATTTATGATGGTGGTAGCCCGATGCTACAACAAAGACACAAGATGTGTCCATGGTGAGAAGGGTGAGGTTATAATTAACCTCACTGCCCGCCACTTTGAGATAATGCTCGGCATTCCTCATCACTGGCACTTTGTGGCCGTCAGCCAACAAGATTGCATCAAGGCCTGGGACGATAATGAAGATCAGTGCATGTAGCTGATGAATGAAGTTTATCTCAAGAACAAAAAAGTAGTGACTCGGTGGCCACAAGTCATTCATCGCAGTGAATTTTCAGAGGAACTCAGTGACACAATTACGTTCCTGAGCAGAGTTTTCGGGCTTCCTGACGCCCATTATTTTCACAAGTGGATGCTACGGTACCTTGAGACAATGAACAAAAATGTGCCCGATCAACGCTGTGAATGGGCAGAAATTATAAGCAGCACAATCTCTGAGCAGCTACAACAACTCAACACAATGGGGAGGTTCTATATGAACTCCTATGTGGTCTATGCTGCAGCTTCAGAAAGGGACTATCCAGCTCTGCTGCGGTGCAGGGTTTGGCCCTAAGTTGAAATCTATGAATACTATTCAGAGCAGAAGATGGAAAATAGCATCCCGCAATTCACAAAGATCAATGATGCATTCTTCTACTTCATCATCTGCTTGTTGAGTTCGAATATGACTCACGGTTGCATGACCAAGAGCATAGTAGCAGCTACTGAGAAGTGGGGGGTCCTGTTCACTCAATTCCCCACGTTTACCTATCTAAGGGTAGTCAATTTCTTGGGGGAACCGACTAGACTGCCAAGGTATGCCGGTCCCAAATTGATCCTGTTGGAGCTGTCGAGGTAGCTTGTTACTTATCACGAAAAGTGCCTAAAGAGAAAGAAGGGTGGAACTCCTTTCCCCCTTATGGTGGGTAGATATACGTGTCTCACTCACCACAAGGCAAAAGATATGTTTGCAGAACTGGAGCTGCTGAATCTGAAACATGATTTCCCGGAAAGGCCCACCTTCGACCCGAGAAATTGTCTGCCAAGGGATAAGCTCGATCTGATCCACATCCCTTAGATCGAGGGTATCTACATCGACATATATCACGAGGTTGAGCTCAGGAGGAAGGATCATTCTCGCTTGGCCTTAACAAAAATCATCCAGTACGGGGTGGCCATCATCCCCAAAGGCTACCAAACTACTGAAGAGGAAGTGGATCAAGTGTATCTTGACACAGGTGGGGACGATTGGCCTTTCACGATAATTGATAGAACTAAAGCCCCTCAGATAATTAAAGAGAGAGTCAAAGAAACTCTACGTAGAACAGAACATTGGTGCCAAATGAACACGACTCTGTTTCACTCGGAATGACTCGTTCCTATAGAAACAAATAAGAGTTAGGTGCTAGGAGGAATACCTGTAGAATGTCGAGATGGTGTGCGCGTACCGTAGAGAAAGATCAGGCTGATTGCGAAGAACTCCTTTTTGTCTTGGAAGGACTACCTGCAAATAAGAACACAAGACCACAAGATTTGATTAAACAATAAATGAGGAAACTGCCTTGGGCCCAGGAAATATAAAACTTCCTTTCGAAGGTGGTCAGTTCCCCTGCTAATATGAATTAACACAAAAGACTGCAAAATATCAATTAGATTACTTGGTTGAAACTAGTAGGAGAAGGCTGGTTTCTGGTTATAGTCAGGGTAACCGATACCGGTTTCTGGTAACCGCCGTCGGTTGGGTCTAGGACCTGTAGGTTGATTGTTTTGGTGGGGTGTTTGTGTTTCTTGGTGTTGGTAAGGTTGGTTTATGGATGATATTAGGAAATGAGATGATGAGGGGTAAAAGAATGACATCTAGATGCAATGGGATCTTGAGTAGTGAGTTCAGAACTGGATTTAGGAGGACTGTGATTCAAAGAGCATAAGAAATGTTATAACAGAGGACATGCAAGATATGACTTACTGGTTTTGGCAAAGATGCAAGTTGATATCCTCTACTGCAAGCACTTCTGGTTTCTTCACTCGTCTCTGCTTGGTTAAGTGAAGATCTGGACTCTGTTTTTCGCTCCCAATGATCTCTGTTGTTTCAAAAATCATTTGACTGATCTCCCAAATGAAATTCCGATCCGTTGTTTTGGTTTGGGGAGCCCATTTACAGGGAACCGATGGCGGTTACGTAACCGATGGCGGTCGCGTAGGAACCGGCATCGGTAAGGAAAAAGTAGGCTATTATTAGTAAAATAGCCCACCTTCCCTGCTTTTCTCCCGAGAGATCAGTTGCGGGCTTGGTCAAGTGGCTAGAAGGTCGGCTTTGGGTGCGAGTAAGGAGGCATTAGTTATGGATGTGAGTCTAGACCAAGTCATGGGTCTTAATTAGGTTAGTTTAGGGTTAGGGCTAGGTCATGATGAGGTGGCAAAGTGAGGTGGCGGGTAAGGTGATGTGGATTTATCAATTATAAGGTAATTAATAAATAATTGTGTAAGGTTTAGGTGATGAGGTTAGATTGTGAGATGAGATGCGGGTCACAAGGGGTCGTAAGACACAAATTTGGTGTCTACATTAGCCCCTTATTGTCGTGTAGCTTGTTTTGTAAAGCTGCACGGACAATAATATGAAGTGGTTACTCCTGTTAAGGGTATAGGTAATCCCCCTCAAATCTATCACAGATTGAGTGAATGGGAAATCAGGGATAAGATTGATAACGGGTAAATGGGGTAGAGGGGATGGTAAGATGGTGGGGTAGGTTCAAGGAAGCAGACACATATTGAAATGCCATAGTACGACTAGGGTACGTGATTTGACGAGTAAACCAGCAGTGCAGAGGCAAAGGTCGATAGTTTATCCAAACAAGGGTGATATAATCCTGGTATCCAAGGCATAGGAAGTAGCCCCAGGGTATATAATAGGTAAGGTACAGGAACATTTATGCGTGTTTGGCAGTACCAAATGGTTGGTTTGGTTGAGATAAACGTCACGGTCTAAGTCTAGGCAAAGTTGGTCGACAGATCAAGTCAAGGACCCTAATCATGCTAAAACACGAACAGGTGAGCTCGATTGAACAAAAAGCTACATGATGGGTGGATAAAATTGTATTGTGTTGATGTTGGGTGAGGTATTTAATGGGTGCGGCCTTAGGTCGGGCCAAATGGTTGGGTGCGGCCTTGGGTTGGGCCAAATGGGTTGGTTGCAGCCTTGGGTCGGGCCAAATGAGTTGGTTGCGGCCTTGGGTCGGGCCAAATGAGTTGGTTGCGGCCTTGGGTTGGGCCAAATGAGTTGGTTGCGGCCTTGGGTCGGGCCAAATGGGTTGGTTGTGGCCTTGGGTCAGGCCAAATGGGTTGGTTGCGGCATTGGGTCGGGCCTGATTGATTTGTTGCGGCCTTGGGTTGGGCCAATTGGTTTGTTGCGGCCTTGGGTTGGGCCAATTGGTTTGTTGTGGCCTTAGGTCAGGCTGAGTGGTTGCTTGCAGAGGTGAGTGTTATCAATATAAATACGTGAAGATACTTATATTTTTAAGGAAAAACACAACACATGATAGGTTATGGTAGGGGATGGTCGAGCTAACCTTGGGAGACCCCATGTCTCCTAAGTGCTGCCTACATAGCCCATTACACAAAGCAAGGAGGGGCCTCAGACCGATGTAGTTCTCCCTTAGGATCAGGGAGAGGCGAATTCAGGCAATTTGGTATGGTTTAGGCAATTGGTTGGTTGGTAAAAATATTAAGATTGGTAAAGGTAAGGTTGATGGTGTTGGTAATGAATTGGTGATGTTGTAAAAAGGTATAAGGGAAGCGAAAGTTAGCCTACCCAAGTAGAAGGGAACCATGTCCTGATTAAGGTCAACACACAATCCTAGATGTGAGGCAAAGCAGAAAGAGTGCTCCGTAGGTGAAAAGAGCTAAACAAACCACACAACGTAGAATGAGCTTGGAGCCCTAGGTACCGTGCATAGACGAGAAGTCAATAGGTGAAAAGAGTTGTGTGATCACAATATATCGAGCGTACATTACATCCCTTGAGTTGAAACAAATGGTGAGGTGAGGTGGATGGTATAGCTGAGGTGCAGAGAACTTATTACAAAGTGAGTGTTCTGACGAAAGATAACCTACCCTAAATAGACAAGTCCATGACTCAAAAGTCCTTTTGAATGATGCTTTTATTTTATTGAATGTAGACTGATCGATGCAGGAAGTCTACAAGGGATATTGATTGTATTATTCTTGAGGTCTTCACGAAGCTGATCGATGCGAGAAGCTTCTGCTAGAGGCTGACTGTGTATAGCTGTCCTTCGAGGGAGCAGTCTATTTATAGTAGCAGATATGAGTTTAGTGCATAGCTGTCCTTCAGGGGAGCATTCTATAGAGAATAGCAGCAATAATTTGGCATATAGCTGTCCTTCGAGGGAGCAGTCTATATTTAATTTAGATGACTAGATGTTCTTTTTAGCGTGAAGCATCTAGTTTAGTAGGAAGTTTGACTCAAGAAAATCCCATAAGAATACGGCTTATCTTAATACGTTGAAGTCATGGACTAGACTAAAAAGGGGAAGGCATCGTTAAGGGGAGGTGAGAGGTGAGCTTGATTTTATTTCGAGATGTAGGAAACAAGTGCATGTGGTGGTATGGGAGCTCAAGGGATGAGCAGTAGGCGGATAAGAAGTGATATAACACTAATTTCAACAATAGAATGGTCGAAGATGCAAGGCATTAAGGGGCTCAGGCTCCGGTTTACCATTAAGCGAAGCTAAACGATAAGTACCAGATCCATAGGTGTGAGTGATTATATAAGGCCCAATCCAATTGGGAGCAAATTTTCCATGTTTGCTCTTTTCTAGTTTGGTTACATGTTGATTCTCTTTGAGGACAAGATCACCAACCTTAAAGGTACGCTCATGAAGTCGCTTATCATAAGCACGTTTAATGCATTTTTGATAGATTTGAAGGTGATCAAGAGCTGTAAGACGGCATTCGTCAAGAAGCTCTAATTGGGCTAACCGCTCTTGGCGGAAATCATCGTTGGTGAGAATATCCTGAAGAGATATTCTAAGGGAGGGTATTTGTATTTCGAGAGGCAAAACAGCCTCGGTACCGTATACCAAAGAAAAAGGTGTGGCATTAGTGGAGGTACGAATACTAGTGCGATAAGCCCAAAGGGCAAAGGGGATGTGATCGTGCCAATTTCTTCCGGATTCATTGACAACTTTCATGAGGATTTTGGTTAGTGTTTTATTAGAGAACTCGGCTTGCCCATCGGCTTGTGGATAGTAGGGTGATGAGAAGCTAAGTTTGATACCAAAGTTGTCGCAAAGGTCTTGCAACAACTTGTTTTTGAAAGATTTTCCATTATCTGTTATCAGGCGATGAGGAACACCAAAACGACAGATAATGTGATGGTTAATGAATTCGACAATTTTTTCTTTTTTGATTGAAATGAGTGGAATAGCCTCCACCCAT
Source organism: Taxus chinensis (assembly GCA_019776745.2). Taxonomy (NCBI): domain Eukaryota; kingdom Viridiplantae; phylum Streptophyta; class Pinopsida; order Cupressales; family Taxaceae; genus Taxus; species Taxus chinensis. Next base: position 41,596,333 of record CM034149.1, on the reverse strand, counting down.
TTTGTGTAATATTCGGGTCACTGTGATTATCCAACGGTGACGTTGTGAAGAGGTCGGCTAAATCTCACCAATAAGGTCTAAACCCCATTGTGAGAAGGGCCAACGATCTCGAGCGACCTGGAGCGGGTGGCTAGGAGTATGTTGAAGGTTGGCATGTTGTTGACACATAACACAACGCTTGACATATTCGTAGCAGTCGTTATTGAGAGTAGGCCAATAATAACCAAGGCGAAGGATTCGTTTGGCCACGGCAAGGCCGCTAAAATGTCCACCATAAATACCGTCATGGACCTGTTGGATGGTATGGGTGACCTCCGCGCCGGTGGAGACATCGAAGGAGGATGCCATCGAAGCCGTGTTTATAAAGGAGTCCTCCCATAACAACATAACGAGAAACGCGTTTAAGAAATGCGCGTTTGCCAGTATTAGTAAGGTCAGGTGGGAGAATAGAAGTTGTAAGATAATCGTGAAATTGGTTGGGTACCAGGTATCCTGCGAACTAGTAGACACAATATTTATCGTACAAACTACCGGGGTTGAATAAGATGGGACAAAAAGTTGTTGGACCACGACGAATAACTTTAGAATCAGTTGGTGCGGCGGGAATTTGTGAGGCTAAGCAAGGCATAGTGTCCGCAAATTTATTATTGGAGACGTGGAATGGTTTGTATAGAATAGTGAGTAAATAAGGCTAGAAGTGAATCCACGTAGTGTTTGTATTTTTGAAGTTCCTCATTTTTTGCATTGGTAGACGCCCATAACTTGATTGACTACCAATTGAGGGTCGCCAAAAATGTTGATAGATTTGATGCCTAAGTGTAACGCAACTTGGAGACCCAGAACAAGGGCCTCGTATTCCGCTGTATTATTAGTGCAAGGGAAATCGAGTCGGAATGAAAGGAGGCATAGGCTTCAGTGTCAAGAGGAATAAGAACAACGCCAACTCCTCCACCATGATGGCATTTGGATCCATCGAAGAAGAGGATCATTGGATATGACTCCTCTGTGAGGGAAAGAGTAGCGATGAGTTCATCGGGAAATGTAAAATTGGTAAATTGTTCCCCAGGTAAGGGAGCTTCCGCAAGTTGGTCTACGATGGTTTGTCCTTTGATTGATTTCTGGTGGACAAACTCAAGGTCGAGGTCGGCAAGAAGCATGAGCCATCTGGCAATGCGTTGGTTCATATGAGGTTTGGCATACATGTAATGGATGGGGTCCGTGTTGGTGATGACGAAAGTCTTGTGATTTAGAAGGTAGTGTCGGAGTTTGGTGGCCACGAATGATAGGGCTAGGCATAACTTTTTCTATATGTGTGTACCTAGTCTCATAGTCCACCAAAGTACGACTTATATAATAAACGGCTTGTTCGCGATTCTCAGAGTCACGATGTGCAAGCATGGCTCCCACAGCGTGGTCAGTGGCGGAAAGGTAAAGGTAGAAAGGGCGGTCGTCTTGGGGTGGGATAAGCACGGGTGGCTGCAAGAGATAGGATTTGAGAGCTTCGAAGGCTTGGTGACACTCCTCACTCCATTGAAAGGCAATGTCCTTTTTAAGAAGGTGATGAAAAGGTTGACACCGATCCGAGAGTTGGGAGATGAAACGTCAGATAGATTGGAGCTTACCTTGTAAACTACGCAATTGTTTGAGATTTTTGGGTGGGGGCATTTCTAGGATAGCTTTGACTTTAGATGGATCGACCTCAATGCCACGCAAAGAGACGATAAAGCCAAGAAGTTTTCCCGAAAGAACACCAAAGACACATTTCTTTGGTTGAAGGCGGACAGAATATTGTAACAGGCGATCAAAAATAATGGTTAAAACATCGAGATGTTCACTATGATGTTTAGACTTGCCGAGAAGATCATCGACATAATCTTCAAGGATAGTGTGCATAATGTCATGAAAAATGTAGGTCATAGCCCGCTGATAGGTAGCACCGGCATTCTTAAGGCCAAATGGCATGACACGATAACAGAAGGTTCCCCAAGGAGTTATGAAGGCAGTTTTTGTGTTGATCGGCAGGGGCAACCAAAATTTGGTTGTATCCTGAAAAGCCATCCATGAGAGAGAGCATCTCATGACCTGCAGTTAGATCAACAAGTTGGTCAATGCTAGGTAAGGGGAAGTCATCCTTAGGGCAAGCGAGGTTAAGATCCTGGAAATCTGTGCATATCTGAAGTCCCCCCTGTCGCTTTAGTGACAGGTACGATGTTAGAAATCCATTGAGGATAGTCAATAGGCAAGATGAAGGAAACAGAAAGGAGTCGTTGGAGCTCCTCTTTGACCAAGAGAGCAATGCGTGGATGCATTTTTCTCAATTTCTGTTTGACTGGTTTGGAATCGGGGTTTAGGGTGATGTTATGGACGGCAATGGTAGGATCAATTCCTGGCATGTCAGCGTAAGACCATGCGAAAGCTTGGTTGCGAGCACGGAGAAAGGTAGTAAAGGCGGCTTGTTCTGATGTGTTAAGGGATTGTCCAATCTTCACAATGTGAGGATCCTCCTCCGTGTGGATGTTGATTTCTATGGTAGATTCGTTCAGCATGGTTTGGGTTTCAGATGGTAAGGCTCGTTGAATATAAGAATCATCCGCGCCAAGGTAAGTGAGGATGGAGTCGTCATCCTGGCATTCAACAACATTAATCAAAGGCGAATCCTCTTCGATCATGTCTGGATACAGAAGGGGAAGAGAAGATGGGTCCTCATTATCGCGTTGATAAGTGAGAGGACCTATGAAGATAGCATTTATGAAAAAAAAAAGTTAGGAGGGATGGATTCAGGGTCTATAGATTCTGTGGGTGATGATGGCAAAGTGGGTGATGATGGTTTGGTAGGGGCGACGTCTTCTTCTTCCAGGATACAGCTGACAGGAGGTGTCTCCTGTGTAGGTGTTTCAGGAAAACCGAGACCACTGCGATCATTATGTTTACGGGTAGTCACGGGAATGAGTGTATGTCGGCCTTGTTCGTAAAGGCCAAAACCAAAGCCTTTCCACGCACAGCGAGTCAAGAAGGTGAGGGGCGAAACGACGATTTGTCAAGTATTGAAAATCGGATTGGAAGGGAACCACACCAAGAGGAGGTTCAGGGGTAATGGAGGATGCGTCAACACCCCCATACGTTAGGTTAGTGCGGCAATGGGGTGGTCCGTAAGAGATTACCTCCCCCACGTGACGGTCGTAGGTGGGATGTGCATGTAATTGTCCGTACTCCTGCGGGGTAGGGAAAGAACTAACGTTATATAGGCGGTACTCCCCCAGCGTAAGGCGCTGAAAAACATCTACTAAGGGGTCGGAGGTTGGAATGTTAGCTGCGGGAAGGGAAGTGGTTTTTGCGATGGTGGTTTCATCAGTTGAAGGTGTAGGCGCGGTTGAGGTGGATGGTTGAGGTACATTTGAAGAGGATGGCTGGGTTGAATGTATGGGTGTCTTGATTGGTATAAGCACATCGTTAGGGCAGTATAACATATTGTAGGTTTTAAAGGGGGGGGGGTCAGCTTTTACGGTGTAGGACTTCCCCTCGTACTCAAATTTTACGCATCTATGTAATGTTGAGGGAACGCATCCCATGGCTAGGATCCAAGGATGACCCAGTAATATATTATATTGGAACTCTCCCTCTAAGACATAGAAGAGTTCGGGTAAAGTACATGGTCCTACCCGAATGTTGAGGATCACGGTGCCTAAGGTAGAAGTAATAGCGTCATTGAATGACCGCAACATGATGGGGTTGGCACACATGCAACTAGAAGGGATATTCATTTGTTGGAAGGATTTTGAAGAGATGATGTTTAGGCTAGCACCCCCGTCAATCATAACATGATGTACCCGAATGTCCCGGATGTAAGCTGAGATGAAAAGAGCAGGGTTAGGATCTTCTGTAACAAAGTCAACAATTTCGTCTTCGGAGAAATTGACTGCAGCAGCTTGTTGTACAGAGACAGAAGTGGTTGGGGGCAGTGGGTTGTTTGGTGAGAGAAGCAACGTGATTGGGTGTTAGAATGGAGGCGACAGGCAAGGTTTCATTAGGTAAAACCTCTATCCCTTGAAGGATCTCAACGAGAGCTTGTCGATGAGATTCAGAAGTCTGAATGAGATCATATAGTGTCATTTTTACGGGTGATTGGTGAAGCTGTTTAATCATAATTTCGGTGGGCAATGCCATTAGAGACGGGATAGGCGGGTCCACGAATAACCACTTTAGGTGGTGGTGTGCAATCGGGATGTTGGACGGAGAAAGAGATGCCGCAGGTGTGTTTTCTTTTGCTTTCCCATTGTTTTTCTGCCCTCGAGTAGCAACACTAATCATATTAATCTCATAGACCTGAGATGAGGAAGATGGTTGGGATAACTCATGGTCTTCAAGAGGTGGGGTTGTAATAATGATAGATCTTGGTGAGGCGGGGGACAGATGGTATAAGAGAGGGAATGGAAACTAAAGGTCTCTCCCTTCGTAAGTTGTCTTTCTTAATCTTTCTATCTGGGAGAGGTGACTGACGAAGGATGGTTTTTAGAGCTTTGCATCCCTCCACATCATGTCCTGGTGTGCGGTGATAAGCGCAGATTTTAGACTCATCGTAACCCATAGGTCGAGGTTTAGACGGGTCATAAGGTCTAAGTGGAGGTAGGGAAATGGTCGCATTCTCCACCAACATAGCAAGGATTTTGGCGTAAGATCCTTTGAGTGGGTCAAAATCGGAAGAGGATGAGGGTATTGGTTGTGCGGGTTTTGGTAATGTTTGGGCGTGGTTGGTTCGCACGGGTGGTGGTTTAGCCGAGGGGTGTTGATACGTGGTTTTCACTAAACGTGATTTCTTTGGCGCAGAAGCTATGTTGGATGATGAGGCCGCAGATGATGTGGTATCAGAAAACAACCACGGGGAAATAGGAGTGACCGAAAACAAATCTTTTGATGATGGAATTTGTTTAGGGTTGATAGGTGGACAGGATACGCGGAGTGACGGTGTTGCTATACCCTGGAATTTCTGTATGGGTGCGGAAGGCGTAGGTTGTTTTGAAGAAAACGCAGGAGGTATGATATATTGATGTAAGGTAGAGGGATGGGGTCCCAATATGGAAGGTAGGTATGACGATGATGGTTTTGATTGTGATAGGGGCACGGATTGAGTTTGTCTCCTAGGTGGCGGGATGGATTTATTTTTGGATAGATCGAGTCGCTTAGGCGGGTGCGTTAGACTGGGCATTGGTGAGGTCCCAAGCGTAGGGGAAGATCCGGTTAAGTTGATAGAAGTGGATGGGGCATTTGGTAGAGGTGGGGGGGGTGAAGGTGAGAACAGGGGCATTTTAAGCTTCTGTAAACACTTCGGGTATATGGTGGAGACATCAGGATCAGTCATTTGCATTTGAGTAGAAAAAGGGGTACTCAAACGTTCCCATAGGGCCTGTCTATCTTCTGTGGAATGACAGTCCTCACGTGTGAATATGAACTTTTGTACGGAAGAACGACGGGTTGTGATTCCAGTCCACTGTGGGTGTGACACAGGAGGTAGATGAGGCACTGTATCAATAGATGTTAAGAGGTCAACCGGTCGTTGAAAAGATTTAGGCGATGAGGGACTAATAGGTAGGAGGGCGTGTTTGAGGGGATCTGTCATGTTTAAAGAATGTGGTGATGTCAGTGTAAGAGATTTCTCGTCTAAGGATGTCAAAAGGAGTGGCGAGCCTTCCTCTTGTGCAGCAAGAGCGGTAGAAGGGGACGTTTGGGAAATAGATAAATTAGATAACATCCGCTCACAGTCTTGTAGGGATGTGGTGTAAGAAGACTCATCGATGAGAAGAGAAGTCCGGGCAGTTAACTCTTTTATGGGTAAAGGAATGATTTCACTTTGGCTTGATGGTGGTGAAGGAGGTTCAGACTCCTGTGTTGGTGGAGAGGCTTGATTCAAAAAAATTTCAATAGAGGCTTTTGGCTGAGAATCGAAGACTGCATGGATCTCATGAACACTCTCCTCGGCTAAGATATCTTGGTTTACGTTACTGTTGGACGAGTGATTCGGGAATGGCTTGTTGAAAATTTTCAGATTTCGGTTAGCAGGGGCGTTAGGATTATCGAGGGTTATATCCCCTGCGTCAACCATTTCCTGCACTATGTTTTTTCAACATCTTGCAGTTTTCATGACTATGTCCTTTTACGCGGTGAAAGTTACAAAAGTCATTTTCTTTGTACCAGGAAGGTATTGCGCGGGTGGAGTCAAACCCAGAGTGAGGTTTAACAGGGGGCAAGGTGATAGCCCCAGCTTTGAGCAATTTCTCCAGGATGACGCCATAAGTTTCTCCCAAGGGAGTGTAATTGATGGGCTCGGCTTTGTACTTATAGGTGGTTTTCGGTGGAGTATTGGACGGTGTTTGAGATTTGACCATTACCGCGTGGACAGCTCCTTTTGATTTAGAAGAAGTGGACGCGTGAGGAGTGGTGGTGTTTGGCTTGTTGGTAGAATCTGGAGTTCGGAAATTGGGGTTTTTGTTACGCAACCGCAATTTCTCTTCTTCTAAGGCTCGAATTTCTAGTTTCCGAGCCATGGTAAAGGCCTCGTCGAATGTGCGGAAAGTTTGAATTTGAAGAGTAGGAGAAATGTGCTTAGCACATGCCCGCGTGAAAAGTTCGATAAGTTCAGCTTTAGGCAAGGCATATGTAAGTTGGTTGATAAGGCCGCGCCATCGTCCCACGAAATCTGTTGATAGATTCGTCTTCGAATTGTCGGATGGCATAAAGGTCGGTGATAGATACTTTCTTGGCAATGTTAATGGAGAAATGATCCAAGAAAGATTGGGCTAGTTGGTTAAAAGAGAAGATCGAGTGCTGGGTTAAAGCACTGTACCACTCCAAGGCAGGTCCTGATAAGGACATGGGGAAGGTGCGGAGTAACAAGGCGTCATCATGGGCAATCAAATAACAAGCATGTCTAAATGATCGCAAGTGTTGTTGAGGATCCTCTTTACTATTAAAACGAGTAAATTTTGGCAACTCCCATTGAGGAGGATATGAATGAAGGGGGGACAGAAGGGTGAATGGGCTCCCGACAAACTTGTTCGTATGTCAAGGCGCTACGACTTCCCGAAACCGAAGCCTCCAGATTTTGCATTTTGTCCATCATTTGTTTGATGAAATCTGTGGTTGGATGAGATGATGGTGCGGTTGTGGTAAACGGAGGCAAGTTGGACCAAGGGCTTCTGCTGGACAATGGTGGGGCTAAGTGTTGATAAGGTATGGAGGATGAGTATGTTGGAGCAACAGAATAGGGATGTCCCATATAAGGTGTTGAGGTTACTGGATACGTGTATGGGAATGAAAAGGTAGGCGGAGCTTGAGAAGGAAAGCTCGTGTGAATAGGTGGCAGAGAGCAAGTCATGAATGGAGTGGTCTGAAAGAGAGATGAGGTAGGGGCAGTTGGTGGGTAACGATACGTGGGGTCCAAGATTAACCAAAGGAAAGCTAATCGGGGTCGTATGAACCTCTGAAGCCGTCGGATTGGGAGATGGGGCTAGAGATGCAGGAAGTAAGGCAGGTGTTATCAGGAGGAGTGGGAGCTAAATGAGCAGCTATACTAATAGGCATGCCAACAAGGAGCTGACCATCAGGCGTACGGTCAGGGGCATGAGACAAATAGTATTGTACAGCGCTGGGATTAGCATCCAGAAATTTGGCAAAGTCCTTGTCTCCTACAGGAATTTGGGGGATCTCACTGGTGTCCGTAGGGTTCCCTATAGAATGTGAAGGGGGTGATTCAGGCAAAGACACAGAGCAGGCATGTGAAACCATGGCGGCGGCTTGCTTCCGAGTGATGACAACCATGGACAAGAACACACAGGAAAGTTTCAATCTATCAAGAACAAAAACAACCTCAGAATGATGAATTTGGCAGGTTGCTGGTTTGTCAGGGGCTGATGAAGATAGTAACCGATATCGGTTTAATAACCGATGTCGGTCAGAGAGCAGACGACGTCGGTCAGTTAACCGATGCCGGTGTCAAAAGTCTAGGATAAGAAGATATAAAAGGCTGCTAATTTGATTTTTAGCAACGTTGAGTATATTTGTCAACTTATTGATCACAGAAGACAAAGTATGACAGAGAAAACAGAATTTGAAAACAAGCAAGATGCACACGCAAATCCAGAGACTAATCCTAGGGTTAATTTTAGTTATCGTGGGCTTATGCCTTTAGACGTAAGATGATGTCAGAATCCTAAACAACAAGACCTAGGGGAAATGTCAAGTTTGTTTTGGCTTATAAGGTTACCTCAATCGGGCGGAGGAATACCGCGGAAAATGGGGGGATGTTTGAGCTGTTGTGTTAATTGTGAAGTGATTCGGTATGTGTTGTGCAGTGAAACTAGGGTTAATTTCCTGTCAATACCGTGGATATCACCCCCACGTGTACGACCTGTTACTTAATCTATGTTCACTAGAATTGAAGAACAACAAGCAGGAATGCAATGCATGTGTTTTAAACCCAAATCGAAAATTATGTTCGATGAAGCAAGAGAGATGACTTTCACTAATGCGAAACTAGGAAAGCAAGACAAATTCTTTACGAAATATATAACAAAAGCAGCAACAGCAAGTATGCTTCCTAAAATGAAAATAAGCAAGAGAAAGAAACCCAAAATGGGTCCCACCGGGCGTGCCAAAATGTTTCACTCGGAATGAGTTGCTTCGTTCCCTTTTAGAAACAGATAAGGTTAGGGCTAGGAGGAATACCTGTTGAATGTCGAGATGGTGTGCGCGTACCGTAGAGAAAGATCAGGCTGACTGCGAAGAACTCCTTTTTGTCTTGGAAGGACTACCTGCAAATAAGAACACAAGACCACAAGATTTTGATTAAACAATAAATGAGGAAACTGCCTTGGGCCCAGGAAATATAAAAATTCCTTTCGAAGGTGGTCAGTTCCCCTGCTAATATGAATTAACACAAAAGACTGTAAAGTATCAATTAAATTGTTTCGTTGAACTGGGTAGGGGAAAGGCTGGTTTTCTGGTTTTTGATCAGAGGAACCGATGGCGGTTACTGATAACCGATGCCGGTTACTGATAACCGATACCGGTGGGTTCTAGGATCTTCTTGGTAGCTATGGTGTTTTGTAAGGCTGGTTTATGGATGATATTAGGAAATGAGATGATGAGAGGTAAAAGAATAACAGTAGATGCAATGGCACGTTGGGTAGTGGATTCAGAACTGGATTTAGGAGGACTGTGATTCACAGAGCATAAGAAATGTTATAACAGAGGACATGCAAGATGTGACTTACTCGTTTTGACAAAGATGCAAGTTGATCTCCTTGGTTGTAAACACTTCTGGTTTCTTCACTCGTCTCTGCTTGGTTAAGTGAAGATCTGGACTCTGTTTTTCGCTCGCAATGCTCTCTGTTGATCCAGAAATCCTTTGACTGATCTCCAAAAATGAAATCCCGATCCGTTGTTTTGGTTTGGGGAGCCCATTTACAGGGAACCGATGGCGGTTGCGTAACCGACGGCGGTCGAGTAGGAACCGGCATCGGTAAGGAAAAAGTAGGCTATTTTTAGTAAAATAGCCCACCTTCCCTGCTTTTCTCCCGGGAGATCAGTTGCGGGCTTGGTCAAGTGACTAGAAGGTCGGTTTTGGGTACGAGAAAGGAGGTCATTAGTTATGGGTGTAGGTGTGGACCAAGTCATGGGTCTTAATTAGGTTAGTTTAGGGTTAGGGCTAGGTCATGATGAGGTGGCAAAGTGGGGTGGCGGGTAAGGTGATGTGGATTTATCAATTATAAGGTAATTAATAAATAATTGTGTAAGGTTTAGGTGATGAGGTTAGATTGCGAGATGAGATGCATCGGTAAGGAAAAAGTAGGCTATTTTTAGTAAAATAACCCACCTTCCCTGCTTTTCTCCTGAGAGATCAGTTGCGGGCTTGGTCAAGTGACTAGAAGGTCAGTTTTGGGTGCGAGTAAGGAGGCATTAGTTATGGATGTGAGTCTAGACCAAGTCATGGGTCTTAATTAGGTTAGTTTTAGGGTTAGGGCTAGGTCATGATGAAGTGGCAAAGTGAGGTGGCGGGTAAGGTGATGTGGATTTATCAATTAGAAGGCAATTAATAAATAATTGTGTAAGGTTTAGGTGATGAGGTTATATCGCGAGATGAGATGCGGGTCACAAGGGGTCGTAAGACACGAATTTGGTGTCTTTCACAACCTCTCCATTGGTAACGCACCTCCTTGATCAAAATAGTAGCCAAAAGGCAAAGGAAAGGGTAAAGAGGGTGAATCCAATTCCACCCAAGAATAAGCTCCAGAAGGTCCTCCTTCCGCTGCACCTGAACAAGTTGTAACTCTAGCTTCTCCAAAGAAAGGAACAGAAGAAGATGTTCCAATAGGCCCATCCACTCAGGATGTCGCCACTACTGTAACAACTGAGGTCCCTTCTGTCCCTTCTTCTTCTCCTGCTTCCCCTCCTCGAGTGACTCAGATGACCATTCCTTTAGTTGTGTCCTCTCCCCCTTCTTCTACTATTCCTCCTGCTTCTTCATCTATCTTCTCTTCTCTTGCGGACCTGTCCCCCTTCATTTCTTCCCTCATCTCTGAGCTCCCTTCCCTTGCCATGTCTTCCTCTCCTACAGTATCCCTTCCTCCCATGAGCACTTCCTCGGCCTCCCTCTCAATGCCACCTCCAAGTGTCTCCACTTTTTTCCCTTCAACTACTGCAGCTACCCCCTTCTCTGTTTTTGGTCCTTCTCCCATAAGTCCAGCCTGGATCTCCCAACACTTAAGTCAGCAGAAAAGGAAAGTTTCCATCACTCCGATGGACTTTTCTGTAATCCCATCCAAAGGGGTCAAAGAAGAAAAATCCCGTCACACATTTCTCTCAGAGTGCTTTGGGAGAGAGGGTAATGGAGATCGCATACCCCAATCCCCTCAAGGATAAAAAGGATCTGTACTTGACAGATTATACAGTGACCCAAGTCACAATGGGGACGTCTTCTGAAAGCCTTCAGGGAGAGGCCCTATCTGCAGTTGGCACCCTCTGCAAGAAGCTTCAAGAAATAAAAGAAGAGAAAAGGATATTGAAAGAGCAAAATAAACATCTGCTCCAAGCCTTACAAAAGATGGGCAGTGCACCTCCCACAACTACCCCCCCCCCCCCCCACCGAGACTTCTGAGCCTCTGAGCCTGGATTAAATTGATGAATATGTAAAGATCGGTGAGCAAGGTATGGCAGTTTCTAGCTTGGAGGAGCCAAATCCTCAAGGACAGTGAAAAAGTGATCGCCAAGTTCTCTGATTTATATCTGAACATCAACAAGGTGAATAAGGAGCTCCAAGAGTTAGCAGGACCCATATCAAAAGAGCTGGACCATGCTAGGCTGTAGCATGAGACCTTTCAACAAATGTTTGACTGTTCAGTCGAAGATCTGGTCAAGTTTGGCATCTTCAGTCATCCCAGGGCCCTCAATAAAGTCATTTCAACCCTGGACTACCAGGTGGATCAACTAGAATTTGTCCTCGAAAAGATCGATAAGGTGAAAGGAAGAAGCCCTGGACACGACTGCACCAAATGGAGCAAATCATTCTCAATATGTCTCCAAGGTTACTTACTCCTTTCTTCACCTTAAGGAAAGTTGATGAAACCATCCTGGACCTTTAAGGAGATCGTTTTGCAAGGGCTGGGGCCAGAGGTCACTTTTGACGCAGAGTCCATCAATAACCTATTGGCCTGTCGGGGACTTCATCGGGTTCCTCATAGAAGCAGAGAAAGAATATTCCAAACTCCCAGAGAAGCTCATAGATGAGCAGGAGACTTGTGAGGCGATTAGTGAATGACATAAGGATCCTTCCCAGGATCAACTAGGGCCTATGATCAGCAAGTTCATGGAATACCGTGCTCAATTCCACATCTCGTCACCCGAGCAGCAGCAACAAGCAGGCTATCCCCTTTCAGTCGTGCAGGATGACGATGATGAATAGCTTCTCTCTCTTCTTCTTCTCTCTCTTCTTTGACTTTCTTTTTGTGAAATATCTGGAGTATGTTGACACAAATCATGACATCATCCATGTTGCACCATGGGATGATGTCATCCATCAAGTTGTCAAAATTCAACATGACTTTGAGATATTTTGTATATCCTTGTAGATATTTTGTAAATATCTTTGTAAATAGGTGGTTGGCTCCTTTTTGCCTTCTTTTCTTCTCCTTCTTCTATAAATACCCCAATGCTTGTTGTATTGGGCAGAGAGTGAATATCTTTCAGATGAAAAATCGAAGGTGAGGAGAAAAGACATTGAGCTTTTTGTAACAGAAAGGATTATTAATACGAATATTTAGTCTTTGTGTTGAATACGTGTGTTTAATTTACGCATTGGATCTTTCTTACGTTAGATCTGTGTGCTTGTTTTGTTGAATCTACTTTTGTTTTATTGTCATTTATTTATCAGTATTACTTTGCTCGTTTATGGAAGTAGGTTTGGCTTTGTTTACTACCAATCCCAAAACATAAACCCTCTGACCTTTCTACCTTGGAATTCATTTCACTTCTTCCTTTGGACCTGATCTTTCTCCATCCTCTCTTTCATTCATTTCTTTCCGCAGTCGGAAACATCCTACTGGGCTGAGATCCCAAACCCCCGAAGGCAGAATAATGTGAGACTTGCACATATTCCTGCTGGTAGAATAGAAATAAACCGGTTTCACTTTGCTGACTCAAAGAGGGGCTATGCCCTGCACACTGCTGGCTCGTCTATCCATAAATCTGCCCAGCCTGACAGATTTTCGAACCAACACGCTCCTTCTTCTCCCCATGTCGTTGAAACATCTATCCCAATGAATGTTTCTTCTTCTCTTCCTTCCTCCATTCCATGCTCCCACTTCCTCCATCTTCTCCTCTCTCGTGGATTTGTCACCGAGTGTTCCCTCCATTCCCATTACAGATCCTTCCACCTCCATGACCTTTTCTCCTACTGTAGTAACTCTGGGCCCTACTAGATCCATAGATCTGGCCTAGTTGGAGATCTTTAGTTCGCTGAGTTTTTATAAAAATCTGTATTTTTCCATAGATCTGTTTTCATAAAATATTTTAAACTCTTTGAAAAAGTCAAATTTAGATCTGAAAATCAGCTTGCTAATCTTCACTATCCTTTTACCCTCGCTATTATTTGTCATTAACCGCAATCGGTTGTCAGAAGAGTATAATTTTAAATATTTAGAAAAGTACATGCTGCTGGTTTTTGTCAGAAAAACCAAAAAATCAGCAAGTACAACCAAAAAGAAATTTTAAATCTGCGCCATAACATTACAGATCTGGAAGGTACGCTGGTGGGTGAGCCATTTACGCACAGCAGGCGAGCTCGTGGAGAAGTCGATCCTACTTTCGATCTGCTTCAAAGGCACAACTTCAGTATAACACTGGCATGCTTTTCATCATTAAGTTCAGCTGATCGGTTAGCCAGAAGTGCCTCACCTCCGCGAAGGAAACATCTTTCACAAGGAGCTTCCACATCTCTTTACAGTGCTTTATTGCTCAGCGAAACCGCACTTCCATCCTGTGTTCTGTTTCCAGCCTTTCAAATGGCAGTGCCATGGGGAAATGCTATGGGCCCTCTCGCATTACCACATCCAGTTCACATGCTCCCTCATGGAAACTGAAAGAATTTTCCCAAATTTGATGGGAGCGGAAACCAAAGCACGGATTCACACATATCTGCATTCATCATGTCATGCAGTATCCTCGATGTGACCCATGAAGATGTGTTAGTTCACCTCTTTATGGAGACCTTACAAGGGCCCGCAGCAGAATGGTTTCAGCATTTGCCGGCCGGATCTATTACTAGTTGGGCCACTTTGCAGGATGCTTTTGAAGACAGGTACAAGCCTTCGGAAGATGTGTTTGCACTATTATCACAAATCACTCACCTAAAGAAGGAGGCCAATGAGACCATGCGCAATTTTATGTCAGCTTAAAAGAAATAAAATTTTGAAGGGCCTGATTTCTCTGGAATGGTTGTTCGACAGGCATGACCATTTTGTGAAAAAGAAAAGGCGAGATGATGTTGGCTCATCCCCAGAAACCGAACCAGTTAATTTAGGTTCGGAAGAACATCCGCAATTTGTGAACATTGGAAAATGTTGAACGCCTGAAGAGAAGCGGAAGTTTGTCAAACTACTGAAGAAATACATGGATGTATTGGCATGGTCCTACGCTGATCTGAAATCTTTTAAGCCAAAGGACGTCCAACATGACATCCCGTTGAAAGAAGATGTCAAACCCTTTTGCCAGAAGCAGAGGCATTATAACCCTAAGATCTCAGGTACTATCCAGGCTGAAATTCAAAAAATGTTGGATGCGAGAATCATTTTTCCTATCCATCACAGTACTTGGGTAGCAAACATTGTGCTAGTACGCAAGAAAAATGGTGAAATACGCATATGCGTAGATTTTCGAAACTTGAATCAAGCTTCCTTAAAAGACAACTACCCACTTCCTATTATGTTCGCAGTTGTAACTACCTCTACTAGGATGAGATCCAAAACCCCTGAAGTTAGAATAGTGTAGATTTGCACAAATTCTGCTTGATAGAATAACAATAAACCAATTTCTCTTTGTTGTCTCAAAGAGGGGCTATACCCTACACACTGTTGGCTTGTTTCCCCATGGCCTTTCTAATCGACAAATTTTCAAACCAAAAGTTTTTGACAACTCTACTGGGGATTGAACTAAGGAAATAACTAAAAAACTGTAAAAATCACTGGGGAATTTGTAAATTTTAACGCTTTGTCTAAATGACTTAAATGTGTTCTCTAAACAATGAAGCGATCAAAACTGAAAATTTCCTTAGGCAAATCCATAGTATCTAGACTAGATAGCCGAGCTTTTAGTTTGTTGAGTTTTTACACAAATTTGTATATTTCCATAGATCTAAGAAGTCTGACATTTTCTAATATTCTCAGAAGGAAAGCTTGCAAGGGCATGTCATGTTAGCAAGGAAGGATCCGAAAATCAGCTTTCTAAAGAGTTAAACCTACCTTTTTATCCTTGATATTTTTTGTCAAAAAACTGCAATCGGTTATTGTTAAAAGGGGATAAATCTTAAATATCGAAAAAGTACATGCCGCTGAACTTTTTCCAGAAAAATCAGAAAATCAGTTAGTTCCTAACTTTCGCTGAGAAGACTCGTCATATAATCCAGACATGATGAAAGGGTCATCGACATTCTGATGGGGTGAAGAAGGCAAAATGCATCATTCAAGGATATAAAATCCTCAGTTGCCCATGCACCTGTCCTGGTATGTCCTAATTTCTCCAAGGATTTCATCATGTACAGTTATGCATCCGCGCATATTGTATCGGCTATCTTAATGCAGAAGAACTCTTAGGATGTTGAAGCCCTAATGGCTTTCATGAGCTCTCCCCTCAAGCCTCACGAATTAAAAATGTCTCAATTGGAAAAACATGCCTTCGCCGTAGTCAAAGCAGTCAAAAACTTCAGGTATTACATTTTGAATTCTCATACAGTAGTGTTGGTCCCTGACACGACTGTCAAGTCAATCTTAACTCAACAGGAGTTAGGAAGCTTGCGAGGAAATTGGATTGCAAAGGTCCAAGAGTATGACATGGATATAAAACCAACCAAGCTGGTAAGAGGCAAGGGCCTATGTCAGCTTATGGCTGAAAACAAAGATTTAGAAAACCCTGAGGAAAAGGCTGATTGTAACAACGAAGCACAAAGCCAGCTGGAGAAAGCCCATTCTCTACCTCTGGTCCTATTTGTCACAACCAACGATGAGTGGTATTCTGACATTGCTTTCTTCCTCACCTACGGTGAATGCCCAGGCTCACCTAACTACAAAGGAGAAGTGCACTATAAAGCTCAGAGCAGCCAAATATGTCATCTGGGATGATGGTTTATACAAATGCGGGATAGATGGTGTCTTCTTGCGATGTGTCGACAAGCCACAGCAGGTGAAGTTACTTGAAAGTTTTCATAACTCAGCCTGTGGAGGCCATTTCTCCTCTTCTGTGACAACACACAAGATCATCCGGGCCAGGTACTATTGGCCGACGCTTTTCCAAGATACAGCTACCTGGGTAGCAAAGTGTGAACCTTGCCAGCAATTTGTCGGCAAGCCCAAGTTGGCTGCTTTTCCCCTCAGGCCGGTCGTTGTCAACGAACCATTCAGGCAGTGGGGAATTGATTTTATTGGTGCACTCAATCCCCAATCGAGTGTCGGACATAGTTATGTCCTAACAGCAACAGATTACTTCACCAAGTGGGTGGAAGCCATACCTGTCAAACATGCCACTTCCGAGGTTGTTTGCAGTTTCATCAAAGAAAATATCATTGTCAGGTTTGGCATTCCCAACAAGATTGTTGCTGATAATGCTTCTAACTTCTCTTCATGGGAATTTATTAGTTTTTGCTATGAATATGGGATAACTTTGGCTCACGCCTCAGATTATTACCCTCAGGGAAATGGTCAAGCAGAATCTAGTAACAAAAACTTGGTGACCATCATATGAAAGCTGGTGGATGAGAATCAACGAATGTGGCACAAGTCCTTATACGACACTTTGTGGGCAGATCGCATTACTCCCAAGAGGTCTCTCAGCATGTCACCTTTTCAAGTGTTATATGGCACTAATGCCGAGCTTCCCATTTCCGCTGAAATCCCTGCTCTGCGCTTGGCACGAGCAATTGAAGATGAAACTTTCCAAAATTCTCTTGAAAAGAGGATCATGTATCTAACAGAGCTCGAAGAAAAGAGAGTAAGAGTGGTCGACAAGATCACCGAACATCAGAATCAAGTCAAGAGACTGTTCGATAAAAAAGCTAAGCAAAGAAATTTCAGGTGGGAGACCTTGTCCTTCTGTGGGACAAGCAAAGAGAGCCAAAGGGCATGCACGGGAAATTTGATTCTCTGTGGAGAGGGCCTTTCAAGATCAAGCAGCTCAATGGAGAGAATAGCTTCTATCTCTCATATCTAGATGGAACCGAGCTCCCGCTTCCCTACAGTGGGCAGCATCTGAAAATCTTCAGGAAGTAGAGCTTGCTCTCTTCTTTGTATAATTTTCTTTAGTTGTGTGTTTGTTTTTTGTCGTGTGTTTGCTTTCTGTTTGTTGTGTGTTCCCTTTTGTTCGCCCTCCGGTCGCCCTCCCGTAAAATTAGCAAGGGAAATTTTACAGATAACCCTACCAAAATTTTGTTCCGATCCCTTCGTCAGGGATTCCTTGCGTTCGGAACGTTGCAAAATCCCTTTCCGGGAAATCTAGTTTTCCGAACTTAGCCGTTTTTGGTCTTTTTGGGCGGGCGCATATAATGACTATGCAACATCAAATGTTCATGCGCCCCCTTTAAAGCCTTTGGCACATGTTTTCTTGTGTCAACAGGCATTTTGGTGTGCCTCTCTATGTTGAGTCTTTCCTGCATGCGCCAAGGCGCGTGCGCCTTCCTGTCAACATATCTTTTGTTGCACCCCTTTTTGGTGCACCAAGGGCGCACATATTCCTCTGTCGACACCACTTTCGGTGTGCCATAGGGCGCACATATTATCGTGTTGACAAGCATTTTGGTGCGCCAAAGGGCGCATGTTTTCTTGTGTCGACAGCTCTTTTGGTGCGCCACTTAAAAAGTTGGTGGCGCATTTATTGCTTCCTCGCCTATAAATAGGCACGTCTGCGCTGTCATTATCACCAACACAAATCACGTGATTTTCTCTGTACCTGTCTACGCACCAGCCCTGTCACTTTTGAATTGCTTTGTGGACCCATTTGCACATTTCTTCGTTATAAATATCCGGGTAAGAGGTCCTCTTTCTTTTGTGCTTCGTGTTTGTGGTTTTTGGCTGCTTGTGGGTATGAATTGGATTGAAAAGAATGAAATCATGAACTTGCCCCCCTACTGTCTTTCCACATGATCTTCCCCCTCTTTCCAGATCTGCTGGTAGAGGAAGCTCTGTCCTGAAATATTAGCTTGGAACCCTTTGTTTAAAGCCATTTCTATCACCCCAAACGACCCTGCAAAAGGAGGCTTAACCACATAGAAACCCCTCAGAGAGAGAACTGATGCTTGAAAAGAAAACTGTATTTTTTCTTCTCCTTTGGCGCATTGGCACACCCTACAACATGAAGAACAGTTGTGCCAATGGCACATCTGTCGCCCCTGTTACACAAAGAGCAGCCGCGCCAATGGCGCACATTCCCTGCCTGCTGCATCATGAAAAGTTGCGCCCTCAAGGCGCACTGCCTTAGTTTGTTACAAACACTTTCCTCGCACCCCCTCATGACGCACCAAATTCATTTGTTGCATTGCTAAAACCTGCGCCCTGTGGCGCACCCTGCATGTGTGCAACATAGAAATTATCCGCGCCAAGTGCAAAGCTTTAAACGGCGCAGGCGCATCCATCATTGCAATAACATCATGTCATGCAGACCTTTCATGCACCGCGCCAAGTTCCCTTAAGCACACAAAAAGCATATGTTACACAAACCTTATATGCACCTTTGGCGCACCGAAGTTCCATGCAACATGAAAATTATATGCGCTTCTGGCGCATCCTGTTCCCGTGCAACATAAAGAATCCATGCGCCCTTTACAAAACACATACATATGGCGCAGGCGCACCTGTGCTTACAGCAACAAAGAATGCACCCTGTAGTGTCCATGCGCCATGCACCCTTTGGCGCTGATTTATCCCCTGCAACAGCCCTTTCCTGTGCGCCTTACTATTTAGCCCTGTAGCCTGTAGTATTCATGCGCCCTGCGCCCTGAGGCCTTTAAATTGCTAACTCTTTCTTCTGTCAACATTTCAATGGAAAATCAGACAGCTGACATGGCTTTCTTGTGTTGGGTTTCACTTCTTATTGTTGCAGATCAGCAACTAAGTTTAGAAGAACATATGTCAACATCAAGCAAGAAACCTATCAAATCTAAAGGCAAGGCCAAGCTCACAGAAGAAGAAATGAAGTATAAGTATCAGAGGGTCAGAATGCCTGAGTCCCAAGTAGAGTGTGACCTAGACATCAGAGACTCAGAGCTGGGTCATATTGATATGGAGGAATTCTGGGCCAGAACCCAGAGGGTCACGAGAAGTCCATGGATGGACAAGCTGATAGGCAGTGCCCTGCACTTTGCTGGTGGGATCCCAGTTAGTGCCGTAAACAATGAATTTATGATGGTGGTAGCCCGATGCTACAACAAAGACACAAGATGTGTCCATGGTGAGAAGGGCGAGGTTATAATTAACCTCACTGCCCGCCACTTTGAGATAATGCTCGGCATTCCTCATCACCGGCACTTTGTGGCCGTCAGCCAACAAGATTGCATCAAGGCCTGGGACGACAATGAAGATCAGTGCATGCAGCTGATGAATGAAGTTTATCTCAAGAACAAAAAAGTAGTGACTCGGTGGCCACAAGTCATTCATCGCAGTGACTTTTCAGAGGAACTCAGTGACACAATTACGTTCCTGAGTAGAGTCTTCGGGCTTCCTGACACCCATTATTTTCACAAGTGGATGTTGCGGTACCTTGAAACAATGAACAAAAATGTGCCCGATCAACGCTTTGAATGGGCAGAAATTATAAGCAGCACAATCTCTGAGCAGCTACAACAACTCAACACAACGGGGAGGTTCTATATGAACTCCTACGTGGTCTATGTTGCAGCTTCAGAAAGGGACTATCCAGCTCTGATGCGGTGTGGGGTTTGGCCCCAAGTTAAAATCTATGAATACTATCCAGAGCTGAAGCTGGAAAATAGCATCCCCCAATTCACAAAGATCAATGATGCATTCTTCTACTTCATCATCTACCTGTTGAGGTCGAATATGACTCACGGTCGCACGACCAAGAGCATAGTAGCAGCTACTGAGAAGTGGGGGGCCCTATTCACTCAATTCCCCACATTTACCTATCTGAGGGTAGTCAATTTCTTGGGGGAACTGACTAGACTGCCAAGGTATGCCGGGCCCAAATTGATCCTGTTGGAGCTGTCAAGGCAGCTTGTTACTTATCACGAAAAGTGCCTAAAGAGAAAGAAGGGTGGAACTCCTTTCCCCCTCACAGTGGGTAGATATACGTGTCTCACTCACCACAAGGCAAAAGATATGTTTGCAGAACTGGAGCTGCTGAATCTGAAACATGACTTCCCAGTAAGGCCTACCTTCGACCCAAGAAATTTTTTTCCTAGGGCCAAGCTCGACCCGATCCATATCCCTCAGATCGAAGATATCTACATCGACATATATCATGAGGTTGAGCTCAGGAGGAAGGATCATTCTCGCTTGGCCTTAGCAGAAATCATCCAGTACGGGGTAGCCATCATCCCCAAAGGCTACCAAACTACTGAAGAGGAAGTGGATCAAGTGTATCTTGACACAGGTGGGGACGATTGGCCTTTCATGATAATTGATAGAACTAAAGCCCCTCAGACAATTGAGGAGAGAGTCAAAGAAACTCTGCGTAGAACAGAACATTGGTGCCGAATGAACGGGCTCATCTACCTCGGGGTCGATTTCACAACCTCTCCATTGGGAAACGCACCTCCTCAGGCTAAACAATAGCCAAAGGGTAAAGGAAAAGGCAAAGAGGGTGAATCCAGCTCCACCCAAGAGGAAGCTCCTGAAAGTCCTCCTTCCGCTGCACCCGAACAAGTTGTAACTCTGGCTTCCCCAGAGAAAGAAACAGCGGAAGATGTCCCAATAGGCCCATCCACTCAGGATGTCACCACTACTGTAACAACTGAGGTCCCTTCTGTTCCTTCTCCTTCCCCTCCTCAGGTGACCCAAGCGACCATTCCTTTGGTCGTGTCCTCTCCCCCTTCTTCTACTGTCCCTCCTGCTTCTTCATCTATCTTCTCTTCTCTCGCG
The DNA here is from genome assembly GCA_019776745.2 of Taxus chinensis. NCBI lineage: Eukaryota > Viridiplantae > Streptophyta > Pinopsida > Cupressales > Taxaceae > Taxus > Taxus chinensis. The sequence goes on along the minus strand of CM034149.1, from coordinate 41,575,487 downwards.
GATCTGTCCCCCTCCATTTCTTCCCTCATCTCTGAGCTCCCTTCCCTTCCTACGTCTTCCTCTCCTGCAGTATCTCTTCCTCCCGTGAGCGCTTCCTCGGCCTCCCTCTCGATGCCGCCTCCAAGTGTCTCCACGTTTTTCCCTTCTACTACTGCAGCTGCCCCCTTCTCTGTTTCTGGTCCTTCTCCCATAAGTCCAGCTTGGATCTCCCAGCACCTGAGTCAGCAGAAAAGGAAAGTTCCCATCACACCGATGGACTTCTCCGTGATCCCGTCAAAAGGGGTAAAGAAGCAGAAGCCCATCACACGCTTCTCTCAGAGTGCTTCGGGAGAGAGGGTAATGGAGATCACGTACCCCAATCCTCTGAAGGATAAAAAGGATCTGTCCTCGACAGATTACACAGTGACTCAAGTCACAATGGGGACATCTTCTGAAAGCCTTCAGGGAGAGGCCCTATCTGCAGTCGACGCCCTCTGCAAGAAGCTTCAAGAAGCAAAAGAAGAGAAAAGGCTACTGAAAGAGCAAAATAAACATCTGCTCCAAGCCTTACAGAAGATGGGCAGTGCACCTCCCACAACTGCCGCCGAGACTCCTGAGCCTCTGAGCCAGGATAAAATTAATGAATATGCAAAGATCGGCGAGCAGGGTATGGCAGTTTCCACCTGGAGGAGCCAAATCCTCAAGGACAGTGAAAAAGTGATCGCCAAGTTCACCGATTTGTACTTGAACATCAACAAGGTGAACAAAGAACTCCAGGCGTTAGCAGGACCCATATCAGAAGAGCTGGACCATGCTAGGCTGCAACGTGAGACCTTTCAAAGAATGTTTGACTGTTCAGTCGAAGATCTGGTCAAGTTCGGAATTTTCGGTCATCCCAGGGCCCTCAATAAAATCCTTTCCACTCTGGATTACCGGATGGATCAACTGGAATTCATCCTTGAAAAGATTGATAAGGTAAAGGAAGAAGCCCTGGACGCGATGCACCAAATGGAACAAATCATTCTCAACATGTCTCCAGGGTTACTTACTCCTTCTTTCGCCTTAAGGAAAGTTGATGAAACCATCCAGATCTTCAAGGAGATCATTTCACAAGGGCTGGGGCCAGAGGTCACTTTTGACGCAGAATCCATCAATAACCTGCTGGCCTGTCGGGACTTCATCGGGTTCCTAATAGAAGTAGAGAAAGAATATTCCAAACTCCCAGAGAAGCTCATAGACGAGTGGGAGACTTGCGAGGTGATCAGCGAGCGACACAAGGATCCTTCCCAGGATCAACTAGAGCCCATGATCAGCAAGTTCATGGAATACCGTGCCCAATTCCACATCTCGTCACCTGAGCAGTAGCAGAAGCAGGATACCCCCTTTCGGCCGCAGGATGACGATGATGAATGAATTCTTTCTCTTCTTCTCTCTCTCCTTCGACTTTCTTTTTGTAAAATGTCTAAAGTATGTTGGCACAAATGATGACATCATCCATGTTGCACCATGGGATGATGTCATCCATCAAGTTGTCAAAAGTCAACATGACTTTGAGATATTTTTGTAGATATTTTGTATATTTTATGTAAATAGGTGGTTGGTTCCTTTTTGCCTTCCTTCTTCTCCTTCTTCTATAAATACTCAAATACTTGTTGTATTTGAGTAGTGGATATCTTTTAGATGAAAAATAGAAGTGAGAAGAAAAGACTTTGAGCTTTTTGTAACAGAAGGAAATATTAATACAATATTTAGACTTTGTGCTGAATACATGTGTTATTTGCATTAGATCTTTCTTATGTCAGATCTGTGTGTTTATTCTGTTGGATCTACTTCTGTTTTATTGTCATTTATTCATCAGTATTGCTTTGTTCATTTATGCAAGTAGGTTTGGCTCTGTTTACTACCAATCCCAAAACATAAACCCTCTGACCTTTCTGCTTTGGAATTCATTTCTTTTCTTTCTTCGGATCTGATCTTTCTTCATCCTCTCTTCCATTCCTTTCTTTCCGCAGTCGGAAACACCCTACTGGGATGAGATCCCAAACCCCCGAAGGCAGAATATTGTGAGACTTGCACAGATTCCTACTGGTAGAATAGCAATAAACCAGTTTCACTTTGCTGACTCAAAGAGGGGCTATGCCCTGCACACTGTTGCCTCGTCTATCCATAAATCTGCCCAAGTGATAGATTTTCGAGCCAACATTTTTGGTGACTCTACTGGGGAACGAACAGATCTATCAGATCTATGATAGTGGTATGATAGAAAATCAATTAAAAAATCAGAAAAATCACTATCTTGTTTGCAAACTTTAACTTTTTGTTAAAAATCCAAAATTTTGCAAAAGTGCTCTAAATCGAAAATTTTCTTCTGAGATCCATAGATCTAGCCTAGTTGGAGACCTTTAGTTCGCTGAGTTTTTATAAAAATATGTATTTTTCCATAGATTTGAGTTTTTGACTGTTTACCAAAAATTTCAAACTCTTTGAAAAAGTCAACTTTAGATCCGAAAATCAGCTTACTAATCTTCACTATCATTTTATCCTCGGTTGTTCTTTGTCATTAAACCGCAATCGGTTTTCAGAAGGGGATAATTTTTAAATATTTAGAAAAGTACATGCTGCTGGTTTTTGTCAGAAAAACCAGAAAATCAGCAAGTACAACCAAAAAAGAAATTTTAAATCTACGCCACAATGTCGCACATCCGGAAGGTACGCTAGCAGGTGAGCCATTTACGCATAGCAGGTGAGCTTGTGGAGAAGTCGATCCTACTTTTGATTTGCTTCAAAGGCACAATTTCATTGTAACACCAGCGCACTTTTCATCACTAAGTTCAGCTGATTGGTCAGCCAGAAGCGCCTCACCTCCACGAAAGAACCGGTCTTTCACAAGGAGCCTCCACATCCCTTTGTAGTGCCTTGCTGCTCAGTGGAACTGTGTTTCCCCAGCTCATGTTCTTTTTCCAGCTGTCCAGATGGCGGTACCATGGGGAAATGCTATGGGTTTCCCCTGGCTTTGCCACATCCAGTTCACGTGCTCCCACATGGAAACTGAAAGAATTTTCCCAAATTTGATGGGAGCTAGAAACCAAAGCATGGATTCGCACATATCTGCATTCATCATGTCATGCAATATCCTGGATGTAACTCATGAAGATGTGTCGGTTCACCTTTTTTCTGGAAACTTTACAAGGGCCCACAGCAGAATGGTTTCAACATTTACCAGCCGGATCTATTACTAGTTGGGCCACCTTGCGGGATGCTTTCGAAGACAGGTACAAGCCTTCGGAAGATGCATTTGCATTATTATCACAAATCACTCACCTGAAGAAGGAGGCCAATGAGACCATGCATGATTTCATCACCAAGTTCAATGCATTAATCAACCGCGTCCCTATCGCCATGCTTCCAACACCGGAAAATCAAAAGTGTTTCTTCATGAACACTATGAGCTCGAAAGTAAGTTTCTTACTCCTGCAAGAACAAGTGGCTACCTTGATTCTCACCCAGGCTGCTGCCATACGGATTGAAGATAATTTTATAATATCTGGTGAATAAAAAAGGGAATCCTCCAAGCCTAAATCTTTGGGCCCTTCCCCCACTACTTCGTCTGATCCGGCATTTCAAAAGATGGCGAACGACTTGCTTGCATTGAAGAAGCAGTTAGCCCAAGCTTCCCCCGGTTCCTCATACCGGGATATTCCACGGAGAAATTTCATTTCCAACAATGTTTCACAAAGGCAGCGCTTACCTGCAACTGCTCCACGGTTGGCGCTTGAGGCTCCTCCGGTTAACGCCTTAGCCAAAATTGAAGAAGAGGAACAAGATTACGAAGAACCTTCGTCTCAAGGTGAAGATGATCAAGATGTCAGTGAGCCGACTAGCGACTCTACTATCGGGTATATGGAATTTGAGGAGGAAGAATCTGATGAAGAGGAGGGTACACAAGGCTATGCAAGTGGACAATCATATGTTGTTTTTACCCGCTCGTAAGGAAAAGAAGCAGAGGTCGCTGCCCATGTGCAGAAGGAGAAGGTCGTGTCAAACGTGCCTCCAACCATTGCTAAAAGAGGTAATCCTCTTCCTACTCAACTCCCTGTTAAGTCCTTTTACAAGGAAATCCTTTCCCCCCATCTCTCCTCCAAAACAGCCTTCTTCATATTCCCATAAAGACCAGTAATCCTACCTTACCATCACGAAGTGAGGGACTCATTCCTTCACCAGCGGAACCCTTGGCCGCATTTTATATAATTGACCATGTTAGAAAGACCAAGATCCAAATGTCTGAAGCCAAGTATCTTCAGTAAAACCCCAAACAGCTGATGAAGATTGACTAAGTATATTCAAAGTCAAGCTTGTCATGACTAATCAGGTTTCCCCAAAAGGAATCGTTTCCACTCCTCCTGCATCCTGCATAAATGTTGCCTTAACATCTACATCAGGCAAGATAGAACCTTTCTATCTCTCCCTCCTAATCAATGGCCATAATTTAAGTAACTGCATAATTGATTCTGGAGCTTCTGATAACATCATGCCGGTAAAAGTTTTCCATGCTTTGGGCCTCACCCTTACCAAGCCTTTTGGCAGATGTTATTCCTTGGAAACCAAGCAGGTGCCGTTGATTGGTCAAATCAAAGACGCGTAGTTTGCATTTGTGGCGTTCCCAGAGAAAAGAGTAAAGATGACCGTCCTCGTTGCCGATATTCCAGCAGCCTATTGAATACTACTGGGAAGGAGTTTTTGTAGTGAGGTTGGAGGAGAAATTCATATGAACTGGTCCAAGGCTAGAATCCCCGTCAAAGGTGTAATGCAGACTTTGGAGCCAGAATCGCAAAAGAAGTACTTGGTTACTAACTCTGAGGACCCCAAAGCTCAAATTCTTTTCAAATCATCAGGGATGGGGAACTATTTCTTTTCTACCGAGTCTGACAAAATGGTTGTTCTCGTCCAAGGAGAAGATCTTAACAAGGTCTGGACTTTGCAGTTTGATGGCAGCTACGCAACTAGTGGATGTGGCACCGGAGCCGTGCTGATATCTCCCGAGGAAGAAATTATTCCTCTCTCTTTTAAGTTGCAGTTTTTCAACACAAATAACACTACTAAGTATGAATCTCAGCTACTCGGCATGCAAGCCGCGAAGGAAAGAGGGATCAAAAATCTGAAAGTACAAGGTGATGCAGAGCTAGTCGTGAATCAAGTTAAAAGGATATATCAAGTGAAGAATGAGAGGCTCAGACACTACCGTAATGCGGTGTGGGATACATCGAAGAATTTGACACTTTTTCAATAGAATCCATTCTAAGAGCTCAAAATGACATGGCCAATTCATTGGCCGTTTCGGCGTCCCTCATGCTCCCGCACCCAGGTTTGAAAACAGAAAAATACACCATTGAGATGGTTTTCCGCCCAACCACCGCTTCGCCCACACCTTACTTCACCGATGTACATGGAAAGGTTTTGGTTTTGGATTTTACGAGCAAGGTTGTCACACTATTATTCCATGTACTACCCATAAACATAATGACCATAGTAGTATCAACTTTGATGAACTACCTACTAAGAAGGCTCGCATTGAACTCATTGAGGATATCAACCCTTTTCCACCATCTTCACCGGCTCCACCTTCTTCACCTCCTTCACCGATAGATTCGATGGATCCAGAATCCATTCCTCCTAAAAAAAATTTAATAAATGCCATTTCCTTGGGGCCTCTGACTTATCAATGCAATAGCGAATCCCCCTCTTCTCTCCCATTCCTTTATCCTGACATGATCGATAACGATATGCATTCAATTAACGTCATTCAATGTCTGGATGATGAATCTATACTCACCTACCTGGGTGTAGAAGACTCTGTATATTCATCGGTCATTGCCATGTGTGACACAAACCATGTTGAATGAATTGACTATTGAAGTCAACATTCATACTCAGGATGACCCGCATATTCTAAAAATTGGCTAATATTTAGATAATGTTGAACAGGAAGCTATCACTTCTTTTCTCAAGCATCATAACCATGATTTTGGCTTGGTCTTACACTGACATGCCTAGTATTGACCCCACCATAGTGCTCCACAATATCATAACCATTTCTCAATGTCAAACCTATAAAACAAAAGATGAGGGAAAATGAACACTCACATTGCTCTTTTAGTCAAAGAGGAACTTCAATGCCTTCTTTCTATTTCCTTTATATTACCCATTGATTATCCCTAATGTATTTCTAACATTGTCCCTATCACTAAGGTGACAGGGGGTCTTTGCATTTACACAGACTTCCGTGACCTCAACCTAGCTTGCCCAAAATATGAATTTTCTCTACCTAGTATAGACCAGTTGGTTGACCTTACTACTGGTCATGAGATTTCTATCACTCATGGATGGCTACTCGGGTTATAACCAAATCTTGCTTGGCTCATAGGATCAACACAAAACCACATTCATCATCCCATGGGGGACTTTCTGCTATCGAGACATGCCTTTTGGCCTTAAAACGTTGGTGTCACATATTAGTGGGATATGACTTATATCTTTCATGACGTCATGCACCATATATTGAAAGATTATGTGGATGACCTCCTTGCCAAATCCAAACATCACTTCAAGCACCTCACCGTCCTCAAAACCATGTTTGACTGCCTCATTAAATATTGTGCTCACCTTCAGCCCAAGAAGTGTGTCTTCGTGGTTCTCTCAGGGAAACTCCTAGGATTTATCGTTTCCTTATGTGGTATAGAGGTTGACCCTATGCTAAAGTCAAGGCCATTCTCAAAATGCCTCTACCCACTAATCTACGACAACTCTATATCTTACAAGTTAAGTTACAGTCTATTCATTGTTTCATTTTGTAACTTTCTTATCGATGTCATCCATTTCATCATCTTCTCAAAAAAGATGTCTCCTTCAAATGGGATGACGACTACCATAAATATTTTGAGGCCTTAAAACAACACCTTCTCCAACCACCCATGTACTCATTCCACCTAAAGATGATTAACCCTTCTACCTATACATCTCTGCTACTGATCACTCCTTAGGGGTCATGCTAGCTCATCGCGATGAAAAACATAGGGAGTAGGAGGTTTATTACATAAGTCCATACTCTTCAGGAACTACGAAACCCGATACACCCATGCTGAAAAACTTTTCTTAGCCTTATTTTTTGTTGCCACCAAAATCTGCCATTACCTACTCAACCATAAAACCTATGTTGTGACAAAAACTGATCCCTTGCACTTCATCTATGCCTAACCTTATCAAAACCAACGTGTTGCACGTTGGCTCATGCTTCTAGCTGATTTAGATCTTGAATTCACTCATCATAAATCTATTAAGGGCTAGGCCATTGCTAACTAGCTTGCTGATGCACCTCTTTCTGGAAACTAACCCTCTAAATTTAATTTACCCAATGAATCCATTGTTACCCTTTCCTTAGAAAATACCATTTACCAGATGACCTTAGTCTTTTATGGCTCTAAATTTCAGTGTGGGGGAGGTGCAGGAGTTATCCTCATTTCCCTGGATGGTGAACCTCTGTTGCTATCCTTCAAGCTTGATTTCAAGTGTACTAACAACATTTTCGAATATACGAAGCACTCATATTAGGCCTTAAGACCACCCTTGCCTTAAATTTCAAATCGATTAACATCTTTGATGACTCTCAACTAGTAGTAAACCAAGTTAATTGTATTTACCAATGCTGTAATGAAGAGATTCAAAAGTATAAAAACCATGTTTACACCCTCCTGACCTCCTTTGACCAGTATGAACTACAAACCTTTCCATGTTTCACTAACAAAATTCATAAATACAATGGCCTATATTACTGTTCTAGGATACCCACTTCACCCTTTGATTCTAAAATCTTTGTCATAGTACAAAGGTTGTACAATTACCTTCTGATTGACACCATGATGTCAACTTCGTTGCCACTCTCGAACATAACCTATCTGAACTTTGGTATAAGAAACTTGTAGACTACCTTTACCATATCCATCTTACCTCCTAACCTCACATGTAATGGACAACATGCAACTTTCTCAAAAGGACCTCTCATTACGTCATCATGGGTGGCATCCTCTATAAGCATGGCTTTGATGGTATTCTCTTACAGTGTCTTACGAGTTCTGGAATTCACTATACGATTAAGGAAGTTCATGATAGCATATGTGGAGGTCACTTTAGTGGTCTCGTGGTTGCTAAGCATATTCTTTCACCTAGGATATTATTGGTTGACCCTTAACCATGATTGTTATGACTATGTTAAGCATTGTGTTAAATGCTAATGACATGATGAATCTTCATCATACACACAGTCATGCCTTACAAGTTGCACCCATGACCTTTGGCCCTTCACTCAACGGGGTTTGGATATTATCAGAGAGATCAATCCCCATTATTCCTAGAGACATCAATGGATCATCACCGCTACTAAATACTACGCCAGATGGGTTAAATTCATACCTCTCATCTCCATGAAAGCTCAAGAAAATACGTGAGTTTTTCAATCATCACATTATCTGTCGCTTTGGCGTTCCACATCACCTTATCATTGATAACAGAAAAACAATTCAAAAATAAAACCTTGTGAAAAATGTGTGCTGACACCTTCGGCATTCAACTAAGTTTCTGCATGTCGCCTTATTATCCACAAACTAACGGCCAAGCTGAATTCGACTAATAAAACCCTAAACGAAATTCTCATGAAAGTAGTCGACGATACTGAGGAAAGATTAGCATACCCACATTCCTTTCGCCTTGTTGGCCTATCGTAATAGCATTCGCCCTTCAACTGATACCACTTCCTTTTCTCTGGTCTACGGTACTGAGGTCATCTTACCTCTCGAACTCAAGATTCCATCTCTCCTCTTTTCGCTACAAGACATGCTAAATGACAATGAATTTTTGTCAACATTGTTAAGCCCAACTGGAAGTTATTAGATGAACGTCATCTTAATGCGCTTGACCATCTCCAAATCTACCAAAAATGTATTAAGTGTGCTTATGACAAACATGTTCATGAACGAACCTTTCAAGTTGGTGATCTCATCTTGAAGAAAAATAAACATGTAACCAAAGCAAAAAAAAGTAAACGGGAAAAATTTTCTCCTAATTGGCTTGGACCATACATCATGACTCATACCTATGGATCATGTGCTTATCGTTTATCATCACTTGATGGTAAACCTGAACCTGAGCCCCTTAACGCCTTGCATCTCCGACCATTTTACTGTTGACTTCTAGTCCTACCTCACCTTCTGCCTCTTTTCATGCTTGTCCCTTAATCACTATTCACTTCCCTCCCTCCACTATGCCATCCCCAATGACTAAACAGGAATCATGTGCGTACCCGTCACTCTTTTACCTTCTCTTAAATATGTGTACCACAGCTATGCACATGGCATGATTCTCATGAAAACTTTTCGTCTTCTTACAGATGAGATCCCATGGTCGTTTCACCTTGCTTTCTGAACAAGAATCCAATTCTTCAGCTTAGTCTTGTCCATGACTTAAACGCCTTCAAATAATATCCACATGGTATTCAAATCCTTGAGTCAAACTTCCAATAAAAAAATGACTCCCTCAAAAACGACATCTTTCTCTATACATCACTGCTATAAATAGACTGCTCCCTCGAAGGACAGCTATGTAAAAGCCTACTGTTGTTGTTGATGCAAAAATAAATAAATCTGAAGCTTCCTGTATTGATCAGCTTCGTGAAGACCTCAAGGAGATAATTTCCTCATCCCATATAGACTTCCCGCATCGATCAGTCTATTTCAAATACAAGTCAAAAGAAAAAAAATTCGTCATGGACTTGCTCATTGTGATATTGGATCTCTTGCCAAAAGGCATGTTACCTCATACCATATAACCTAACCATTTTTCACCTCCTCACCCTTTGCACCTTCATTTCCTACCGCCTCAAGGGACCTACTAAAACTATAACATTTGGTGATCATGTGACTATTTTTCACCTTTAGAATAATTAATCATGCAATGTCTTTAGGGTCTTATGTTCACTAGCCTACCTAAGGTATGGTCCACCCATTATGATCCTCACCAATCAGGTGGCTCTCTTGCCTCCTCTTATCATTTAACTTTTTCATTACGTATTGATCATCCTATACAGGACTAGACCCTTGATGCTTATCTCTAGGAAATTTTCCTCTTTCACCACAATCAACTTGAAATCACCCATACCTATTTGCCCACAATTCAACCATACCTAAAATACCTTAACTCAATCCATGCCTAAAATACATCGACTCAATCATGCCTATAACCTACCAACCCATTCTCATACCTCCTCACATTTTTCCCTAGCTTATGGGAAATACATTGGTCTGAGGTCCCTTTCCACTGGGACTATGTAGGCAGCGCTCCGAGGGCATGGGGCCCTTGGAGGTTAGCTCGTCCACTGTCTACCCTCACCAATTTTCCCCTATTTTCCTACTCACATTATACCCGACTTTTTCCTTTTGTATATCAAAAACTAGAAGTAAGATCTCAACATATAATAAATAATACACATATCTACCATCCATCTTTCAAACATCATCATAACATTCACCAATTCATCATTTCATATTTCCACACACAACAAAAATTTGGAAACCTACATCATCACGTATATCTACATTACCATTTGTAATATGTATCACCAATTACTGGTAATTTAAACCAAAACCTGACTCAATCCATGCCTAAACTGACGTAACTCAATCCATGCCTAAACAGACCTGACTCCATCCATGCCTAAACTAACCTAACTCCATCCATGCCTAAACCAAACTAACCAATCCATACCTACATCCACTTGACTCGATCCATGCCTACCATGCCTAAATTGACCTAACTCAATCCATGCCTAAACTGGTCTGACTCCATCCATGCCTAAACCAACCTAACTCCATCCATGCCTAAACCAAACTAACTCAATCCATACCTACATCCACCTAACTCGATCCATGCCTATGACCTAGCTCTATCATACCTATACTACTTGGTTTCCATCACATATACAAATCATAATAGAAAGCTACACACAACCATATATACATCATCCCATAACCACCATCATCTCTATAAATAAATCATCCATACATGTTTATCCATATACATGACTCTCAAATATCGTTAGCACACAGGCCATTGTATATAGCAAAATCTCAAAAAACTATCATGCACATCCTCACTATCTTCGGCACACAGGTCGGTATATATGTCAAACATATGATGTCAAAAATAAACTAATCATACATGGGGCTCAATCATCTCCCCATCTAATATCTAATCCTATCTCATTTGTCACCTCCTCCACACCTCAGGCCACTGCACAGGTCCACCTAATCCCTCTCCTGCCTCTGCCATCACCGATTACCTGTTAGCTCTCCACCCAATCAAATCGATCAAAACACACTCGTAGACCTTCCTATCAACCAACGATCACTCGGTCTGTGGCTCTCCAACTCAGCTCTCTGTGTCACTTGGTCGCTTTCCACCTCTTTCTCTTCATTTTCTCCTATGAGGCAAATGACAAATGATTTTCAAAAACGTGGAACTTTTTCTTTTTATAACCTTCCCGAATTGACTGATGACAGTTTCACCTCGACTGACATCGGCCTTATGCCCTAGCATACAGTGATCAGTTCATGGTGACCGACATCGGTTAATACTGACTATTGTCGGTTATCCTGTTCAGTCTTATTACTACCCAATACCCCTAATTTGCTTGCCTGAATCCTTTCTACCTCACCCATGCCTGACATGGACACTCCACTTTATCCTCCTGGCCTCATCATTTACCACATAACCTCTTCATCATTTGGGGACTCGTTATTTTACCCATACCTCAGCCCTACCCGTGCCGTGACCTAGCTACTTGTGGACTTGGAGCATTGCTAGTGACCTGTGAACTCACGTGCTTGCTATACCTTGTGACACTATTACCCATGTTGTTGGACCTAATGACCTTACCTTGCCTCTTGCCGTGACCATTTATCCTGACCTAACCTTTGGTGTACCGGAACATACCTAAACATTCCTGCACCTGACCTGCGTCGTGTTTCCTGACCATATCCTATACCTTGGATACCGGAATCACCTCAACCTTGTTTGGATAAAACTATCGACCTTGGAAAATGTAGAGATTGCATGCTCTTACACCTGGTACCGTGTTGGAGTTTATACGTGTGCTTGCGTTTGACTATTAATACCTTTGACCCTTACCCATTACCTGGATTACCCGATTGGACCTTTAACCCCTTACCCCCATTGTTCACATTCCTCTTCATCACATTCACCTTTTCTCAAACCACTCACCGATTCTGCTTTCTACCTCATCAGTTCCTAGTTTAAGGGGAATCACCTTCACCCACACATGGGGCAACCACATCTTATTTTTGTCAACGTCGCTTACCAATACAAGCTACACAACAAAAAGGGGCAAACTGTAGACACTAAAATTGGGTCACACTCCCCTTGACCCCTCATCAAATAACCAACTTGAACACACTTACCTAGCCATGGCCCCTTTTACCCCACACTAATATTAATTTAATTAAATTAATCCATGATCTCACAATATTTATTATCTAATTATCCTAATTAAGATAATTCCTACCCCGCCACCTCACCTAGCCACCTCACCCCAAATCTATTCTTAGTATGTTGCCATAACTAATTAAGACCTACCTAAACCCTACAAATGAAAGCCTACATCCCCTCTAACCACATTCCCACATAAAAAATGGTAATTCCCGCTCTTGCCTGGAAGAATAGAAATATCTGGCGAAAATCATTGCCATGATCTTCCATTTTTAACAAAACTAGGAAATCATGCCCTAATCGATGCCAATTACCCCCGAACTGGTGCCGATCAACCCGGAATCGTCGTTGATCACCTTTTATTCCCGTTTGGTAACCTTATTTCAAATCCAGTTACCACATCTTCTGAGATCAAAGGAAGGAGACCAGAGCTGCATGCAAGTGAAACAAGCATCCTTTTACACATCCAGCCATCTAAAACCATCACTAGCATCAATCAGAGAGCCATTGTATTCACGGGAGCACTCCAGGGAAGCACCGCTACAGGACCATACACGTATCATTTGATCAATCACCTTCACCACTCAACCATCAGACCATCAACATAAGTAAGTATGGCCCTAATAAGCATAGTTTAGTTCAGTTAAGTAATCTCTATTACTCATGTTATTAATCTATTCTTTACATGCTTATCGCCCCATCACCCACTTGCTTGTGAACCTAAGATCCCTTCACTCACGTCACCAAATCACCTATTCTCACTTGCTGTATATTTATGAGCATACCTAAGACCTCCACAAACCCCCCATTCACTCATCCAAACTTTATTCAACCTCAGATCACCCATACCATTTTACCTATTTTGAGTTCCTTTCACTCCGACCATACCAATGCCAGCTACCCTTAATTGTCGTCGGTTATACTAAAACTGACATTGGTCATCTTCAGCCAACGTCACTCTCTATGTTTTACACCTTGACCAAGACCAGACCCAACAAGCCACCTACCAGCTGCCCTGCAATAAACTAGAACCATTTACCCGACCTCCAAGATCTGATCCTAACCTAGCATGTTAGATTAGATTTTGCTTATTATGTTTATATGAGATGCCTAAATCATATTGACTACAGTAGGACAATATTTACCTTATTTCTCACATTAATTTGTTTAAAACAGTGGATTGACAATCTTCTAGGGAGTATCACACTTCCCGGATCTGGCATACGCTGGGCAGTCCACTGCATATGTTGTTTAACTTCTATCTTGTGGTCTTGTTGTCTATTACAGGTAGTTCCTCCTAGCCAAAAGGAAGCTCTCACGATCAGCTGTGGATCGATAAGTCAACACGCGCGTAACAATCTTCAACCAGCTTTCAACAAGTATTCCTCTTGACCTTAACCCGTATTTGTTTCATCACATTCCGAGAAACGCTCTAAGAATCAAGTGAAACACTCATACATGGCTCACGGAATCAATGGTGAAAAGTCCTTGGTGGTGACATGGTGGTTAGATCCGTTCATTAACAGACGTGATCTTATTCTTCTTCCTCTCTCTACAAAAATCTATATATGTAAGTGCAAGATCACATGCAAATGGTTCATTTTTCTACTAAGCCCAAGAGCTCTTCCCTTTTGAGCTCAAAAATTTTACTCGCATACCTCTGTAACACACCTATGAAGTTTCACACGCCTTGACTCTATGAGGTTGTAAATGGATAAGTTATTGATATTGTATGTAAGTATGACTTGTTTCCTTTAAATGCATCAATATTTAATGTGAATATTTTAGTCCTCTTGTTCATCCCTAGTCTTACTCTGTTATTTTTTCCAAGTTATGTATGCATTACCTTGGATCTTTGCATGCATCGTTATATCTGTGTCTCTGGAGTAAGGATTGAACCCTATTCTCGTTTGGTGCAACACTTTTCTTTATTGTCAACATTTCTCTCTTTTAACCCTAGTCCCTTGGAATACTTAGGATATGATTATATAGTCATAGTGTATTGTTGGTTAGTTAGTTGTAGTGAGCTAGGATATAAGGAACCAAAATTATCTGGAAGAGACAAGAACACTTACTCAGATAAATAGTGAGAATCTTGCAAACGGGTCCACAACGTGCTGAAAACGACAGGGCAGGGGCTGACAGGCTTAGAGAATAGAAATCACGTGTTTTACGTCTGGTGATAATGACATTTGTGGGCGCGCAAATGCATATATATATATAGGTGAGCTAGTCATAAATGCGCCACCAACTTTGTAAAGGGCGCATGAAAATTGCTGTCGACATAGGAAAGCATGCGCCCTTTGGCGCACCAAAACATTTGCCAGCATGGAACTAAGCGTGCCTTTGGCGCACCAAAAGTTGTGTTGTCATGAGATTATGAGCGCCCTTTGGCGCACCGAAAAGTGGCGCAACAAAAGTTGTGCTAACATGAAGGCGCATGCGCCTTGGCGCACGCAGAGAAGACTCAACATACAAGGCGCACCAAAAGGCGTGTTGACACTGAAAAATATGCGCCAAAGGCTTTAAAGGGGGCGCACCAAAAGTTGGTGTTACATAGTAATTCCATGCGCCCAGCCAAAAAAGACCAAAAAGACTAAGTTCAGAAAACCAGATTTTCCCGGAAAGGGATTTTGCAACGTTCCGAACACAAGGGATCCCTAACGAGGGATCGAAACAAAAATTTCGGTATGGTTATCGGTAAAATTGCCCTTGTCAATTTTACGGGATAACAAGATTGACCTCAAAAGGTGTCATTGTCACATACTTTTGAGGTCTATCTATGTTTCACTGAGGTGCTAAGCTCAACCTCATAAAAGGGTGCTATCTCATGCGACAACAAGTTGTATCATTAGTGATCCACCAATGTGTGTGTGTGTGTGTGTGTGTGTGTGTGTGTGTTGTTCCTCTTCTGAATGAATAATGAATATATTATGATCTCTTACATATCTTGTTTTTATTTTGTTTGAAAATTTCGAAGGGTTATGTGGTCAAAGGATGGTTTTAGTTGGGCTCCCTAACCACGTGTTATTAAAGGGATGAGAACATATTGAAGGGATGTTTTGAGAGGCATGAATTATCACTACATCATTATCAAACCCCTTATTACTTTCAATGATTTAATCAATGCAACATATATATGTCACATGTTCTTTTCTAAATGTTTGTGATTGCTTTTGGCATGGGGATGCTTCTCCATCACTCAAACCAACAATTTATTCTTTTCACAATTTGTATACTTATTGTGAATGCACTAATGCCCATATGTATTTACGATTTCAAATTAGGACCTATGCATTTAAAACTTCTTGAATTAAAATTAAGGCCCTATTAATGTGTATGTTGACATACAATGTGAAAGAAAAAATGACAACTAAGGCCCTAGAAACCCTAAGGGACTCAAAATAATTGTCATATGACCCATGCAAAAAGGATGACAGTAGAATTATATAATACAGTTCTAAAAAAAATATTAGAAAATAAGGGAAATGAAGTAAGAGAGAGAAAATAGAAGTAAAAGAAAACAAGAGAGAAAAGAGGAAAATAGAGAAAGTAAAAAAATAGAGAAGAACATGTCCAAGAAAATCACATGCCAACAAAAACCTAATCTCCATTAATAATTGATAAATACACAAATATATTAAAATAAATAAATATACATTGAAATGAAATGTCTATATTATACAAACCATTCTAAATAAGTTTCTCAATCCAGTAATTATTTAGAGGAAAGCATTAAAAGTCTCTTTCATTACCAAAAATAAATATATTAATTTATTTAGAACTCGGTATACTTAATAGATGGTGTAGCAATTATTTGGTATTAGTATCTCGCCAAGCAAACATCAGTCCCCCTTTTTAAAAATCAATTATAATAATGTCTCGTATTTTCAAATAAAAAATAAAAACCCATTGCCTGTGGAATAAGGTTTGAAAACCAAGAAAACGAGGGGGAGAGGAAACGAGAAGGAGAAGGAGAAGAAGAAAATGAACTGAAGGAAAAGAATATGTTGTAAAAACCCAAACCACATAACATACCAACAAGAATTAAATTTCAACTAAGAAACAATACAAAATTATAATAAATAAAAAATATACACCCAAATGAAGTATGTGGGTCAAGTATTTCAATCCAATAATTAGTTGGAGGAAATAACCTCAATATAGTGTTATGTCTCTTTCATTGGATGGTATAACAATTATAAGGTATGATTATTATCTCTAATATAGCAATTACAAGTATTATTATCTTACCAATCAAACTCCAATCTCTTTTTTAAAATAAAAAATTCAATTTTAATTATGTTAGATGTGTTTTTATAGTTAGTTATAGCATATACAATGTTTTGTATATTAGATTTTAAATATTTGTATTAATAATATATTTTGTATATTTTTATTAAGTTCGACCAACATAGAATATTTGGTTTTCACTCATATAAAGGTTATCGGAAGTGTTCAATTATCAATGATTTTTTTGTGCATCGAATGGTCGCTGCAATCACTTGAATTTACAATTGAAAAGATAGACTACAAAGTTCTACAAGAAATATGCTTTGTGGTTGGGTCTCAGACCTAGAACCTTTTGGAATTTCCATTTTTAAATTTTGACTCTTTTAAACACAAATTGCATTATAAATATTTTTATTAATATTATACGTTTTTCTTCTTATTTATTAAGCTCGACCAACATATAAAATCTACCTTTCAATCATATGAACAGGTATCAAAAGAGTTCAATTATTGACGATTTTTTGTGCATTGAATGTTCAGGGTGCAATTACTCAAGCTTACAATTAAAAAGTGGAGTACAAAGTTCTATAAGAAATAGGCTTTGCAGTTGGATCTCAGACCTAGAACCTTTTGGAATTTCCCCTTTTTTATTTTGGCTCCCTTAAGCGTAAATTGCAATTGCGTGGATTGTGCGACCAAGATCAAAACTATAAAGTGGAACATAGATAGAAGATAATAGTTGGAAATAAACAATATGAGCTGTGGAATAAGTGTAGGGTATACATGTATTTAATTTCCATCATTTTCTTTCCAACATTCCATTCATGTCTTCGTCTTACCTACCAAAGTAAATGTCATCCATTAAATGACCTTGAAACTGAAAAAGAAATCAATCGGTGAATAATGTCGCTTGACAACAACTATTGATAGTATTATTCGACCACTCCTACCAGTTTGAGATATCTTTCAAATATGTTGCCTCCGCAACTTGCATAATACATCCTCTCTCTTTCGAACGATTGACAAAAAATGTTATTTGGCTATAGAAAAGTAGATTTTTGCATTTGTTTCCCATTCCATTTTCCCCACTAGAGCACTTCTGCTCTTTCAAACCCTTTCTTAGTATCTCTTTTTCCTCTACAATTTCACTCCCCCAATTCAAATTCTTACAATACATCCCTTCGGCGTTTCCATGTAAATAATAAAACACTTTTTATTTCCAAACAAACTTTAAAATATCCCATTAAATGTTGATACCTCGGAACTTTCCTACCTTACTAAAGCGCTGTGTTTTGTGTGCCTCAACACTTTAAGAATGATTTGTTCAGCACCACTTGTGCACATTTAACATTTAAAAAATCAGTTCCACTATCTTCAAGACGCCCTCCTCCATTTTCGCTGTAACACCCAGTCTCCATCGTCAGAATGGGTATGCAAGCCAAGTTAGCCATGTTCGTCCTGCCATTACTTCTGCAACTATCCTCCACACAACCAGATAACAAGAACAATTCCGATTCCAATTCCACTTCCCTAGTCATTCCTCTTTACAGAAGCAATGCATTTGCAGGCGTAGACATCCAAGGTTCGAGCCTGGACGAAGATGAAACAGTTCAGAAAGTGGCGAGGGCGGTGCAGACCAGCAAAGCTCGCGCTACAGCTCTCAAAACTGGGATTTTCAAAAATCAAATGAAAACAGTCGAGGAGAAGGATGCAGATCCAGGCTTTGTGGAGAGCCTATACGCTCGTAGCTTTGGCGGATATACGATGAAAATCAGCTTAGGAACTCCTCCACAAGAAATATCAGTCATTTTGGACACGGGAAGCGATCTTGTGTGGGTGCCCTGCACACGCAGGTATACTTGCGACGGCTGCAAAAACACCAGCGAACCAGTCTATCTGCCGGGAAACTCGTCATCCGTAAATCTCATTACATGTGCCGATGCCAGCTGCAAGAAATTTCACGGCAACAGCGCGGAACCCCTCTGTTTTAAGGGAGGAAAGTGCTCGGGCACTCTCAGTAACTGCTCCAATGTGGTCTGCCCCACTTATGGCATTCTCTACGGTAAAGGCAGCACAGCTGGGCTTCTTCTTTCCGAAACCCTCACCTTCAAAGGACAGAAAGAAATAAAAGATTTCACAGTGGGTTGCTCCCTCGCTTCGTCGCAGCAGCCAAACTCTGCAACAGGCATTGCAGGATTCGGCAGAGGAAGTCTGTCGTTTCCGTCACAGCTGGGCAATGAAGGCAACAGTTTTTCCTACTGTCTTCAGAGCCACCGCTTCGACGACGAAGAAAACACTAGCAGTACGCTCCGGCTAGGTAAGGCTCCCAACCTTCATCTGAATTACACTCCATTTATAATCAATCTCAGAGGAAGCCACTATGATGGATTTTACTACCTCGGCCTGAGGGCGGTGACTGTGGGGAGTATGCATCTGAAGCTCCCACTGAAGCTTGCCACATTTGATGCAAAGGGAAATGGAGGAACTATCATAGATTCCGGCACTACTTTTACTGTTGTTCATCAAAAAATCCTCGAGCAAATAACTGGCGCCTTTGCTTCTCAGATTGATTACAACAGATCCAGCCGAATTGAAACCCTGACTGGTTTGGGGCTGTGCTACAATGTGTCTGGTTTTGAGGAGATCAGTTTGCCCAAACTTGGGTTTCATTTCAAGGGGGGTTCAGTCATGGAGCTTCCTCTTCCAAATTATTTTCTTGCAGTCACAGAGGAAGTTGTATGTTTGGCAATGGTTGGCAGCGGCGGTTTACAGGTCACTGATTCAGGGCCTGCTGTGGTGGTGGGAAATTATAACCAGCAGAACTTCTATTTGTTATATGATACGCACAAAAATCGACTTGGGTTTGCTTCTAACAACTGCGCGGCTCCCATGAGCGTGTAAACCATGAGCACACTCCTGCTAATGGGATTTGCTACGCACAAGCTAAGTAACATTTCTATTTGAACTACGCTGGTAAATATTATTTTTAAGTTTCGCAGAATAAATAAAGGTACAATATAATTATGCGCAACTTACAACATTACTCGCCATCATCGTGCTAATAGTATAAGGCACCTATCAATGTGAAATCATATTGAATGGTAATACTTTAATGTTATTTTTGGACAACAAAGTTTATTTAATTGTGATTTAAATGTAATTTTAAATCTATTTTATAGATTACGGTTTTGAACATAGTGGATGCATGTGTTGTATATTGCAACTATAGACACTTAATTTTGTGTAGGATTAATTAATTGCTTTCATTTTATTTGTTTATCGATTCTTGGTCCACTAATCATGGTCTTGTTAGCACTTGTTCTTTGTGTCCTTCGACCTTTGACTTATTTCCTTTGTATTGTTTTCGACTTGTTACTTCTTCCACCTTGTTTGTCTTTGTGTTCTCTATTTTGTTGCCCCGTTTACCTATGTTTCCTTCTCTCTTAGTTTTTTATTTTTTCCCTTTTTGTCTTTTTCATGGGCAGTGACCATATTCGTACAATACGAAACTAATCAACCATTCTCGTACACATTATAGAAATTGTCATTGCCTTTGTGGGTACTTATACTCCTTTTTAAAAAAAATTCTAGAGTTATATGGCTTCCTTATACTCCTTTTTACAAATATGCTAGTTTGCATGTCAATAGAGTCTTAATTTGAATTGAATAAGTCTATAAATACAATAGTACATTAGTGTATTTAAAACAATCAAAGGCGAATACATACATACATACATATAATCTCTTGCAATAGTGATATTGAAGATATAAGAGTAGAATCTATTATAATTCTAGAACATCACCATGCCAAACATTTAATTCAAGAATTTAAATATTTATTCTAACCTTTACTACTGTTTGTTAAATGCATTGAAAGAGAAGGGTTGTGACACTTACACACACACTAGATTATCAAGTGTTAATTGTGATTTTGTCAAGACATGAAAGGCCTAATAATAATGAAGGGATTATATATGTCCCTTAACATCCCACATTTTTATGAGTTTTGTGAGGAGTTAAGGGTATATTAGGATTTGGATCAAGGAAAGAAGGTTCCAAGTGATTCACAACAAAGCTAGAGAAAGTGGGTGAGGTTTTTGACAAGAAAAACTAGGTGATCATAAACACGTAATTAGTTTCGTATTTTTCATATAAGGCCATTTTCATTGATGTCATGACTCTAGTTAGCTAGTTTCATAGCCATTACGATTTTGGTTAGCACAATTTCATAGGTCACATCTCTTGGGGCTTGATTCATATGCTTGTGTAGATCGATTCTTTGTCGCACCATAAATGAAGGTCCCCAGTTTTAGAATAAATCAAGTATTATCCTATGATTTAGTATTTTCAAGCACTTGTTATTTCCTAATTTCCTATGTTCTAAACAATCAATATTATGCAATTAAGCATGATGTGTGTGTGTGTGTGTGTGTGTGTGTGTGTGTGTGTGTGTGTGGATCTAAATTTCAAATCAAGTAACTAAACTTACATCCGTGTGTGTGTGTGTGTGTGTGTGTGTGCGCGCGCGTGTGTGTGCGTGTGTGTGCGTGTGTGTGTGCGTGTGTGTGCGTGTGTGCGTGTGTGCGTGTGTGCGCGTGTGTGCGTGTGTGTGCGTGTGTGCGTGTGTGCGTGTGTGTGCTTAGTTTATTACATTTGTTAATCTAAAACCACTTTCTGTATCTACATTTTGTTGAACTAAACTTACATCCATCATCCAACCCTTAGTGTTTCCCCTTTTCATGAACCTGGATGTATCAAATATTCAATCCTTGAGGTTTCCATTTCAGTAAACCTACATTGGTTGACCACACAACTTTAGGGGTTTCACCTTTTTGTGAACCTGACTTACAACAAACATCTAATCCTCATGGTTTCTAATTTGGCGAACCCACACTAATTGACCACACAACCCTTAGGGTTTCTTATTATGGTGAACATGTGTTCATATTGAATGCTCACCCTAGGGTTTTCCCTTTAGAAAATTCCACTCAACAATTTGATTCTTCAAATGATTCAATTGATTATATATCATTCATAATGGGAGGTTTTTACACAAATGCTAGTTCCTAATTTATAGGAGTCTATAATACACTTGGTTAACTAAAATATTAAAACTAAGATCTATATTCTAAGTTAATCTAAGCAGGTACAAAAATGCAATGAATTATATGAACTGAAATAATAAATGCTCGATAATTTTATTTTGATATTTAAATGAAATAGAAGGAATAAGGTACTAACATGTAAGTGACTTACCTCGTTGTGTGTTGGCACTAAACAAGATGATGTGCGGACAGAGAACATTATGATGGAACAACCCATAAAATTGCAACATATGGTGATTTTCCTAGACTGGGGCGCCTGTGGGCGCCCTAATCTGCAGTATGGGTGCTTTGGTATGCCGAATAGCTCAGGACTTGAATCTGGAAGTGTCACTAGATCTTTGCAATATCTTACTCCTTGTTGTGTTAATGTCGCAGTACCCTTGCTGATGATGTCATAAACCTGCAATGAAGATTCACCTGTAAAACCCCATACAAAGAATCAAAACCCTAAAAATGAAAGATGCATATGAAGGGGTCATACTGACTTTAGCTACCACAATGGTGGACTTATAACTAAGTGTTGCCCTACATTCCAAACCAAATGTAGTTTTGTGTGCAATTGTGTGCCTAGGGTGCCCAAACACTAATGACGCAGAGATATAGGGAAATGGCTAGATGATGTAAAATGCAAATGGTGGATGGAATAGAATGAATAAAACCCTTCCTATGTAGTGTGGGCGATGCAATGATGTCCAAATGCAGTCCCTTGCCTTAGGAGATAGCTAGCCCTTGATGGTAGATAGTACGCCCATAAAATAGTGAGTATGTTATGTTTATATAGGGATCTCTTGTTCAAATTTTGACACTAATGACCTGACATGCCGACTAGTACCTAGGGGAATGAAAGGGAAAATGACAAAGACTGACCTTGAATAGATAAATTAGATCTAAGTGCTATTGGGACCAGGGCGCCCATGCGCATCCCAGTACTACCCATAGGCGTTCTAGTCAAAGACTAGAGACTACAAATGACCAAATAATGACACCTGAGACTCCCTAAGAGATGATCAAAGCTGTGTAAATAACTGGTGACTATGCAAGAAAAATGACGACGATGACCAACTAACTAACGATAAAACTAGGGGATGAGCCATTAGTGAATACTTTTCTTATGCGAGATCCATATATAAAATAACATACTTGGTGGTATAAATGTAATAGAAAGTGCGTGATTTTGTGACTACATTTGCCCCCACTTTATGTTGGTGAGTGGAAAGCTTGGTAGCATAAAGTAGATAGAGATGCGTACCTGAGAGAGAAGGCCGGAGAAGCCCATGATGAGGTAGAATGTGCAGATGTGGTAGTAAATGCATGCCGACAGAACTGTAAAATCATGTCAAACCATGGATCAACGGTTTGATCCATGCAATGTAATGAAAAAGTGTTAGTATGATGAAGAACATTACATGAGAGTGATGATTCCTATGTATGATGATTTTGAATACGTTTAATGATGATAAGGGGAAGGGAGTGATCAGTTCCTAACCCGAACACGTGTATAAGAATAAATGACCAGAGGATTTAGGCATCCTTCCACCAGAGGAAGAGTGTAGGGAGAAAAGTGTGTTATTCTCCAATCTCTAACTACATCCTCAAGATCTAGCCACTGTAGATAGACTCATATAAAATATTTTTTTGGTTTTTGGATCCAAATAATTTTGATCAAATAATTGAACCATATAGGAGTGGTATAGGAAAGGCACTCTTGCCCCCACTCCATGTGTGTCGCCACAATGTGATGGCTTCCAAGTTAGGTCATCTAGAAGCAAATGCAAAATGGATGATGACTTCCAAGTTAGGTCATATGGAAGCGAGCACAAAGATATATGATGGATTCCAAGTTTGGTCACCTGGAAGCAAGCACAAAATGTAGAATAACTTCCCAAGTTAGGTCATTTGGGAAACTAACGCATGTAACTCCTAGGTTAGGTCATTTGGGAGGTCAATTATGTTGTATTTTTATTGATTGAATGATTTTTCGATTGTTAGAAATTTGATAGTGTTGATTGATTAATTGATTGATTTATTCGATTTGATTTATTACTCATAGAAATATTTTACGCTAATTGACCCCGAGTTAGGTCATTAGGGGGAAATCGATAGACATTAGTGAATAATTACATGCAAATATTTTAAATCACTTGTTTCCCCCAAGTTAGGTCATTAGGGGGAAGTGATGAAACATCACATAGAATAATTGTATGTTTGTTACCCCCATATTAGGTCATTAGGGGGAATTAATGGTGAAATGTCTCGCGGTGAATTAGTAAATGTTTGAAAATGATGAATTGGTAGTGTTGATTGATCGTGGTAATATAAGGGGAATTATAGGATGACCCCAATGATATGCCCCCCTTTTGGTGAAAGGGGAAGTGATGATAAGAACAAACGCTAAGCCGAAAGTAAGCACGATATAGATAGAAAGTGGTAAAAAATCGTGAAAATGTGGATAAGTCGGTGGATAACAATATCAAAGAGAGATAACGTGCACATAATGTGTTCAATATGGTGGTAGGAAGGATTCTAAAAATAATTCCACAAACGGGGTGTAAATCGGAGTAGAAACACACAAGATATGACAAAAACTATGTGGTGTGTATTAGTTGTGTTAATAAGCATGAAAATAATGACTATAGTAAAGTAGGTGATGAAAAAGTAACTATAAGTAGTGAAGTGAAAAAGTGTTTAGTCACTTCATTTGTTGTTTATGTGATAGTGATAGTGAGATTTGAGTTAGTGAGGATGTCGTAAGTGAGAGTAGCATGTCCTAGTCAGTTTGAGATGGTGGCGACTGTCGTAGTGTCACGTACAACCGCGAAGTTGGTATGTGTGTTGTTTTTGAAAAATGTATGGTGTAGTAGTCATATTCTATTGAATTTTTGAAATTTTGAGATTTTTGAATTTTCTCAACGTTTTTGGACCTAGACAAGAGTGGTGAGGGTGCTAGTGACCTTTAGGACAAGAGCACCCAGATCCAGGTGCTAGTGTCCTACTCCTGAGGCACCCCAGTCCTGCATCTGGGCGCCCTGGTCCAGAATGTGTGTGTTTGGTCTGGAATGGTATAAGTGTGATTTGTAATGTGATGAGGGAGTTTGTTTGTACTTATAAGGCATTATAATGTTGGGTTTGTTGTCTATTTATGTTGTGTAGAGAGACATTCACTCAAGGGAGTTTGCTGGTGGGCGTCACATGAGTACTTTGATTGGATTGGGCATGTCAGATGATGATTGGGATGTGATGGACCATGCCGGCCTGCGGCACATAACATGGATGGGGGATGTGCCCCATAATATGCCCATGTTGACTACATTATGTAAGAGGTGGTGCACTGATACGTGTACATTTTGGTTGCCTACAGGGGAGATGATTGTTACTTTGGAGGATGTGTATCGTATATTGCGGTTGCTGGTTGTTGGAGAGAGAGTATAAGTGATGCCATTGGAGGATATGGAGAGACAAATGCGTGCTGGTAGACAGTATTTTGTGGGGACTCGAGTACCTACCGAGACCCATCTCAGTCTGGATGCTATCTTACGGTCTGGGGTTCTGCTTGTGGAAGTTCATAGTAGTTGTGATTGCTTCATCTATAGCAGTGGAGGGAGGAGGTGTAGGCATCTTGTATAAGATGCATGATATATGTCGTCGGATAGAGGAGGAGGGTACTAGATACATGTGGGCATGGTGTGTGTTGGCCCACCTATACAGAGATCTATATTGATTTACTCACGATGAGCATGGTGGTGGGATAGGAGCCACTACATTATTGCATGTATGGGCTTATGAGCATATAGCCATGTTGAGACTAGTTGTAGGTCCACGAGGAGAGTGGGCTAGGCCAGAGATATATGTGAGGAGGTGGATTAATATTCATGGGTGGAGGATGGACACAAATACCTATAGGGAACTGATAGATAGGATGGGGCCTGAGGCAGTTACATGGAGGCCATACCGTGACTATGGAGGATGGCTTGAGGATGCAGTAGAGTTATGGTGTATTCAGAGGACTGTGTGGTTAGAGGATCGATTCCTAGGTGTGGCCAGATTTTTCAGGTAGTATCACGACAGTTTGGCATGGCTCAAGATGTGCCCCCAGAGCCATATATATGGTTGAGAGCCATCAGAGCACCTAGGAGGGCCAGAGCTAGACCAGGGCCCACAACAGAGCAGCTAGTACCACTAGGTCCAGATGAGGTAGACACAGCAATAGAGCCGATAGACTTAGATGATGTGGGTTGTACAGAGGAGTACCATGCATGGTGGGCAACACATCGGTGGGTATTGTTGTTCCCATTATTTGTAGGTCCAGTGGGGTTACCGCATGGAGGAGGAGGAGAGGGGGAAGCTCATGCCCCCAAAAACGTAGCAGTAGCTGTAGCTGAGTGTGAGTATCTATAGATAGTTATGTTGTGTGTTTTTTGTTGGCTTATGTGATAGAAATGGTTTTCTAACGCGTTGTGTTATTTGTTTTGTAGGTGATGTGTATTGGTCCTTGATAGTAGACATGTCCATCTACACATGAACATGGAATGTGCCAACCGATGTACTTGGTGGAGGTATACTTGAGCAAGTGGATGATATAGTGGGTGAGCATGCCCATTTATTTGAGCCAGTGGCCATAGCAACAGTGACATGTGTTGTGTTGCTAGGTGAGAGGGACGAGGCACGCGAGGAGACTCGACAAGCCCGAGAGGTGGTACGTGGTGGTCCCTTGGCACAAGGATGTGTTTGCACGATACGTGGATGTGCAACATTGCAGTGTTAGTGAGTAGAGCAATCTAGATACCCTACTACAGAGGTAGGTTGAGAGGTATCGAGGCCACAAAACGTGCGTAGAGTTAGTGGTGAGGCATCTAGTTCTAGGGCTCTCGCAGTACTCAAGAGCCATAGTAATGATGAGATTTGATTTGTATTATTGTATATGATGTAGGGGGCGTTTTCCCCCTAGTGATGAGACATTTGGTTCTTTGATGATGACTTGTAGTCGATATATATGTATGGACACATGTTATTGTTATATGATGAGTTTATTTTGTTGTGTGATGTCGTGTGATGATTGTTGAAATGTATAGTTAATGTGTGTATATATTGTTCATGTTATTGATGTTGATAAATGATTTGAATGTGTAATGTGAGTATAATGATGATAGATAAATTGTGATGTTGATGATGATTAATGTTGATGAGAATAACATGTATTGTGAATGGAATTTGTAACACTTAGTGAATGATAATAGTAGATGTATGTAAAAAATGTGACAAATAATGTATAATTTCCAAAAGTAACGTGTTGTGATGAATGATAATGTGATAATGTAATGTGATCGTAATATGTCAGTGTGATGAATATGGGGGGAAGATGAGTGATGGACCCTAGCATATGGATGAGTAGATTCATTTAGTTAAAACCCCTCAACAGTCAAGAATGAACCGCATAAATCAAGAGCGTGTCATCAAGAAATGATTGAGTGCACTAGATGAAACAACGGAGTGTGTGATTAAAGTTTCTTAGAGAAAAAAACCCTCAACAATTAGGTAATAACCGTAAGAACACAAGTGTGTCATCAGGGGGTAAGGTGATAATAATCACCTACCAAATACCAAGGCGGCGTGAAGTGGTGGAAGCATGTGGGATGGAAGCAACATGTGAATATGTGCCAAACTGAATGTCATATGGAGCTGTGGTGGAATGTATGAACATGGAGGGTTGTGGAAGCCAATGTGTAGAAGCAACATGATGCGGTGGATAGGGTGAATGTGATGGATGTGATGGATGATAGTGGATGATGGATGGATGTGGTGGAAAGTGTGCATGAGTGATATATGGTGGTGATGGATGAACTATGGCTTGAGAACCTGATGGAGAAGATGACTCAAGTGTAGTAGAAACTCTCTTCCGAGGTAGAGGAGAAATAGACCACTCACGTGAGCGAGAGCCAAAGGAGATGATGCCCTTTTCCTCTAATTGTTGCAATTTTCATGAAGGGCAAGACAATCATTGTCCCTATGGCCATTTATGTGATGATAATTACAATATGGTTGATCACGTTGACGTTGTAGCCTATGTTGTGGGTGATGATGGTTAGATGGTAAGTGAATTAGGCACTTTTCAAGTAAGGAAAACAATACATCATGAGGTCTAGCATGATGGGAGAAATGCAATGGCTCATGTGACATAGATGGAGTGGAATGAGAAGTAACCTATCACATAGGAGGAGAAGAAGTATGTTGTGGTGGTGGAGTAGGTTGAGCCTTTTGATTTGCCTTGCTTGTGAGGAAAAGGTGGAGACTGTGTAGGATGTTCAACCAATTTCGACAGAGGAGGACTAGATGATATAATAGAAGTAGATGTATGTGGAGGGTCAATGACATTTGCTGAAAGAATATCTTACTCTAGATCTAGGAATTTGTAGCAGAGATAATTAATGAATCACATGTATCATACTGCAATATTTTCTTAAGTGCGGGAATCAAACCTCGACAGAAAATAAATTACTTTTCAAGATCAATAGGTTGGAATATCAGTTGATGTATACAAGCATTGAACCATAAGATATAATCCTTGATAGGTTCAGATGAGCCCTGATGTAAAGTAGGAAAGTGGTCATAAGTAACCTTAGGGCCATTGTTGATGATAAACCGATGGAGGAAAGCATCCTCCATGTCATAGTAAGTACTAATGGACCCAAAGGGAAGATGAGTGTACCATTGCAATGCCTCATCAATAAGACTGTATCGAAAGGCCTTAAGTAATAATCTATCATCAGAATAAGAGGTCATAAGCATGTGATAGTGTAGAAGATGAGCATGAGGGTCACCAGTACCATCAAAACATGTGAATGTAGGCATGATAAAGTCCTTAGGAAATGTAGAATTATGAATCTTCTTAGGGACAGGGTTACCATATAATGAATTGTTTTCAATAGAAGTGTAATAAGTCCTACTTTCTAAAGTGAGAGACAGAACTTGAGATGATAATTGACCTACAACATGCATGAGAGAGATGATATCCTATGAAGGAATAATGGAATACGGCAATAATGTATTAAGAGTTTGTAACTTTTCCATTATGTGTGATCATAGGAATATCAAGAGATGATAGAGGAGGCTCTGATGTTAAGGACACACTAGGAGTAGGTACCGAAGGATCTATAATAGATTATGTAGATGGAATATGTATAAAAATGGTGGGAATAGCATCGCAAACATCCCTACTAAGTGAGGTGACCGATGGAGATACCTCTATAAGAGAAGATGGCCTAATAGGTGTAGATGATGTGAGAGGAGGAGATGAATAAGTGATATATGGGGGTGAATCATGCAAAGTACTAGATGCAAACTAAGGTGAAGGTAGTGATGGGATAGGTGAATCACACTCAGTAGTATGAAAAGAAGGAGAATCATGGCTATCAACTTCCTTATCATGATCAGATAAAGACTCAGAAATGAGAATATCACTAAGGACACTATCAATAGGATCATCAACATAATATAAAAGTGAATGAGAACTAGTATGTGATGAATGATGAGAAGTAATATCAGATGTGGAAAATCATGAGAATGGGAAACTATAGTAGCATGTTGAGTAGGAGAAGAATTAATATGCACATGTGAATGATGATCAATACCAAGAAAATAATCAATAAGAGAATCATCTAAAATTTCCTTAGAGAGGTCAGAAGGAGGATCACTAGTAGCCATATAGCATGGTGTACAACGAGTGAAGGCTATAGGATCCTCAACAATGCTAATTCCAATGGGAGAGTCTTCAAAGCGAGTAGGCACATATTGTTGACCCTCTAAGAGTTCTTTTTGAGTATGAGTCGGCGTAGGAATAGGATTACCATAGAGAGTCATGAGCTCATCAATGGCAGCCTCATCATATATAGGGTTGACACTAAAATGAGACATGATGGGTGAAGAAGATGAACTATTCTTAGCCATTAGGGTTTGAAATGGATCCTAGGGAAAAATATTCTAAAGTACGGGTTCACCAAAATGATTAACTAAAATATGAATTTTAGATTTATATCTAAGTTAATCTAAGTAGGTATAGAAATGCAATAAGTGATATAAGTTACAATAATGATGATAAATATTTTATTTTGATATTTAAATGAAATGATTTAAAAGGGGTAAGATACCAACCTCATTGTGTGTCAGGACCAAACAAAATGATGTGCGAATGGAGGAGAGTATGATGGATCAACCTATAAAATTGTAGCAGATGATGGTTTTCCCAAACTACGGCACCTGGAGAAGGACTAGGGCACTTGTGGGTGCCCTAGTCTAAATTATGTGCGTGTTGGTCTACCGAATAGCTCAGGGTGTGAATTTGACAGTGTCACTATATCTTTGCAATATCTTGAGTCTTATTGTGTGAGTGTCACAATATCCTCGTTGATGACATTGTAAAACCTATAATGAATATTTACCTGCAAAACCCCATAAAAAGCATCAAATCCCTAAAAAATAAAGATGCATATGAAGGGGTTAGAATGACCTTAGTTGCCACAATGATGGACTTATAACTAAGTGACGCACTACATTCCAGACCCATTGTAGTTATGTGTGCTTGTATGTGTAATTTTGTGCCTAGGGTTCCCTAGCGCCCATGACACAGAGATAGGGGCAATAACTAGATGTAAAATGAAAATGGTGGATGGAATAGAATGAATACAACCCTTCCTATGCAGTGTGTGTGTGATGCGATGATGCCCAAATGCAGTTTCTTTCCTTATTATATAGCTATCCCTTGATGGTAGATAGTCTTCCCATAGAGTAATGAGTATGTTATGTTTATATAGGGATCTCTTGCTCAAATTTTGACACTAATGACCCGACATGCCAACTATTACCTAAGGGAAAAAGAGGGAAAATGACAAAGACCGACCTCGAATAGATAAATTAAATCTAAGTGCTACCGGGACCAAGGCACCTAAAATTAAGGACTGGGACGCCCACGGGTGCCCCAGTACAACCATAGGCGCCCTAGTCAAAGACTAGAGATGAAAAGTGACCAAATAACAACACCTGAGACTCCTTGAGAGATGACCAGAACTGTTCAAATAATTAATGACTATGCAAGACAAATGACGAATGATTATTCAACAAACTAATGAAAAGAATAGGGGATAGGTCATTAGTGAACCATTTTATTATGTGCGAATCCATATGAGAAAACAACTTATTTGGCAGTATAAATTTAATACCCAGAAGTGTTTGTTCCTTGCTTATGTGCCCCCATTTTGGATTCATATATATTGTTGCACTTTCCACTACAACATTTGACAAAAGTATTATATCTTGCTTATGATTTACTATGAATGTCTGGAGTTAGCTTGTCCAAGGTGTCCATTAAGTTAGCTTATCAATTATGGAGAGATAGCTAACAAATATTCTAGAGTTGGTGTTTACTACCAGTATTACTAAGTGGGAGTTCTTCAATCACTGAATTTTAGTTATGTGGCCCCAGAATGGAGCTTCCACTCCTCCTATATGTACATCTTTCAAAATTGAGTAATGTCCAGTCATTGTATTGTAATGTACTGAGTATTATGGCCATTAGGATGGATGAACCATCTATGGTATTTTAGCTTCAAATAATCTATTTTGTAAATCTAATGTAGTGTGCTATTATCATCTGATATCATGACTTGAAACAATATATCTTATTAGGATTCCTTTCATGGTTTCAGTTGATAGATGATCCCTACACATTCATCTGGGTTAGCTTTCATACTTGTAAGCTAGGGTTTATTGATTTCATGTTAGCTTACTAAAATTGTGTTTGAAATTAGCTTCCGCAACATGCATTGAGTTATGCAAACCAGTATTACTAGCAAGTTTGACTTGGAAGGTATCAAACACTAGTTAGTGGGTGTAAAATTCATAACTGATTTAGAGACAGTCAAATCTAGACATAGATTCCCTCCTCCTCTAGGTACATATTTCTTATTGAGTAATTCAAGTCATGGATATAAGTAATGTATTGAGAATTATGGGTTATGATGGATTTCCATATATGGAATTTAAGCTCTTTTGATCTTTATAAAATCTAATGTGGATGCAGTCTATTATCCATCTGATAATTGCATACTTTGGACCAATCTAGGTGCATTGTTCCTTATCCATGGTATCAGAGTGATAGATGATGTAGACATCTATCTGTAACTATTTCTTTGCAACCAAGGGTTTATTATTTTCATGTATTCAGAATTTGTTAGCAATTTTTTGGAAGGTGCCATTGGATTTGGAAGGTTCCAAAATCCTAGAATTGACTATAAACATGAACCTATTTTGAGATAGTCAAATCTGGATGCAGATTTGTACCCTTTGGGTGCATTATTATATCCATTGGATATAAGCGTGTACCTTCAGGATGCATTATTTTACCCTCTGGATATTTCTATTTTGGATGCAGTCTTTTATCCATTAGATGCATATCTATACCCTCTTGGTGCAGTATTTTATACGTTGGATATAAACGTGTACATTCCAGATGCATAATTTTACCCTTTAGATATTTATGTTTTGGATGCATTCTTTTATCCACTCGATGTGGAATTATACCCTTTCGGTCCATTATTTTATCCCATTGGATATAAGTGTGTACCTTCTGGATGCATTCTTTTACCATGTGGATATTTTTGTTTTGGATGCAGTCTTTTATCCACTAGATGAAGATCTATACCTTCTGGGTGTATTCTTTTATCCATTGTAAATAGACGTGTACACTCCAGATGCAATGATTTACCCTTTGAATATTTAGATTTTGGGCATAGGATTTTATCCTTTGGTCACAAGTCTGTATCATGTGGATGCACTCTTTTACCCTTTGGACATTTGGGTGTCACGAGTACATTTTTTTTTTAAAAACATCATCATTAAAATATTATTTTAATAGGAAAACCTTCTATAGCTCATAGCTTTTGATGCGTAACTTAGATTAATGTCACCTTTTGTTTGAAATTGTTTATTTATTTGAGATCTACGCATTGGTGATATTTTTTTATACAGATATTTGAAATGTAAAAGGTACTTTTAATAACTATAATATTTACATGCATTCAATTATAAAGTTCCAAATATGGGAGGGTGTTGTAATCACTTGTGGATGCAATTTTGGTTATGCCCGATGTCCTAAAATTTTGTGTGATGCATTATTGTATCATCTCTCTTGTTTGTTGAGATATTTTGGATCTATATTTTTGAAAGTTTTTTTTGGCATGTTGACAGTCTCTCTTATGGGGGAGCTATTCTGGTGAAGCCCAAAGTTAGTTTATCAGTGTTCAAGTAGTTGATTTTAGAAACTCATACAAATATATGGTGTCACTCTACCCATTCAACAGTATGGGAGGGTGTGGTGTTGATACTAATTCTTTGAGTTTCGTGTCCTTGCTTTGTTACATTTTGATATTGCTTCTTTGGGTTTTGTGTCCTTGCCTTCCTTATTTAGATTTTATGTCATTGCCTTGTTACCTTGACTTTTCTTGGATCATGACAATCCTATTTATTTAGATCTCATGTCCTTGTCTTATTGCCTTGGTTGTTCTTGGATCATGACACACATATTTGTAGCAGTTGATCAAATTATGTTTGGTTTTTTTTTCACTTTTGACATCACTCCATTGACAGTCTCTTTGCATGGAGCTATTCCGGTGAATCCCAATGTCAATTATTTTTTGAGTTATATGATCGATCAGTGGATTCAGACCACGGTGCGCACCAACTTTCTTCAACATTATACAAGTTTTTGGAGCTGAGATTTTTATGATATCTTGCAGTGGGATTTTTCTCTCTTTATTTTATTATTACTGGTTTTGGGTATCTTGTGATGTCCAATTTTCTTAGTTATTGTACATGGGTACCTCATCAGGCCTTGTTGTCGGGACCCACCTTATTTTTCACCCACCTAAGCTATGCTTACGAGAGGGTGTTAGTCTGAGTTATTATTTATCCTTTTATTTATTTATTAGGATAATTCTTACACTTTTGTTATCCTTGCACTTGGGTTAGATTTCTTAGGTGTACTAGTTGTGTGGAGTTAGCTTACTAGTCTTCTAGAGTTAACTTAGCTACCAATATCAGTTAGTGGGATTTCTTCACCACTGATTAAGGTAGTATTTGCACTTCCCTCCTTCTATATATACATCTTTCTTATTGAGTAATTCAAGTCATTGTATTGTAATGTATTGAGCATTATGAATTATGATGTATTTCCATAAATGGTATTTTAGCTCTTCTGTTTTGCAAATCTAATGTGGTGTGCTATTATCATCTAAGATTGCAACTTGGAACAATCTTCTTATCATTCCTTTCATATTTTGTGACTACAACACTCAAACTAAACTTATGAGGTGTTAAAAACTCATAACTACTTCTAGTCTAGTAGGGTGAGTTTTTTATCACAACTTACACTCACACACATTCAATCAACTATTTAATTAATTTATCTATGGAGTACTAGATACTATAGGATTTTTCCAACATTTCCCCTTAGTATGAACATAGGGGAAAGGAGCACTATATATAAATTGAGACAAACAAAATTTGATTGATGGAAACACATCAACCAATCCAACATACAAATATCAATATGTACTTTGACACTATTGACCCACATATTTTAGTGTGATAGTAAGATAATTTTCCCCAAAATGTAAGTGAGGTACGTTGTACATGAAAAGTGGTTAGTGCAATTCAAATAATGATAGGGCACATGTTGGCACAAGAATCGATGGTAAGAAGAATATCATGGATCCCATGAGTTCCAAGAAGAGGAATGTGTTTTCCAACTAAGAACCAACTAGAGATTTTGGTAGGTTCTAGGAGAGAATACTCAAGGAATATCCTAGGAGTAAACTGGTGGATTCATGTGTGTATATATAATACTATAAATTTTCATTACGTGATGGGGAAGATTTGATTACAAATGCTTACTCTAATCTAGCTTCTATTGAAAATAACACACATACTTCTCCTATTGATGATATAAATGAATTGCATACTAATTTCAATATGCTTGTCTGGATACTTTATGCAATACTATGTCTCTCATTCATGATGCACATCCTTACCTACATCTAGTGTTCCTAATGAGGATCCCTCATCTCATGCTTCTTCTACACCTAGGTGAAATTGTTCTCTCATGGAAACCATTAATGGAAATATCCAACCTCTTAATGAACATCTTCACAATGATTCTATACCATCTCAAAAGGTCATATCTATAATACATGTTGTAGAAGATTTATAACACAAATTCCATATCATATCTCTAGAAATCAATATGGGAATCTAATTTTGTTTTAAAAAAATTATTCTTCATCCCCTAGAAATTTCATTGTGTCTAAGTTTCAATTATTTGGTGGTAATAGTGATCCTTACCTACATTTTAAGGCATCTAAAATTTTCATGGCATCATATTCTAATGATAAGATCTTATTAAAAGCCTATCCTTAGAGCTTAATATGCCTAACCTTATATTTATTCCACCACCCCCCTAGTGGATCCCTAATTACATTTCTAGAACTTCAGATTGCAATGTACCAGTGATGATGTCCTCAACTTGATTCAAGATGTGACTTATAGCATGAGTCACGAGGTCCTGGATGGCATGTTGTGTAAGACCTACTTGTTGATGAACTTCATATCTTATGGAGGATAAGGTGTCATCGATCTGGTTCTCCATCTGGGTGAGAATGTCACGCTGAATGTCATTCACAGAGGGATGAGGATCGGGGCAAGGTGGTTCTCCATAAGTAGGTTGTGGTCTAGTTGGTCGAGGGGAAGGTGGTCAGTTCTTAGAGGGATAGTTGAAATGTTGGTATTATCGAAAGGTAATAGGAGATAATTCATTTAGTGTTGAGAGCTTGTATGTCCCCTTATTTTAGAGCGTATAATATTTCCAAGGATTAGTGTCCCCCTAAATTTAATAAATATAACCTTGGTGAGTAACTATTAATGCGAAATCACAGCACCCCCAAATGAGTTATGGATATGATTTTCTAAGGTAGGGTCATTTGGTGTGATTTGCATAACATTGGATCATTCCCCAAGCTGTGGGACTTGCAAATGGGAATGATCCTCCAGAGAAGGTTGGTTCCTCTTCCTACTCTTAGCACTAAACTACTTCTAAGGAAGGAAATGCGACTATCTACTCCTAATCTAACAATTCCAAGGGACCAAGGAGAGAGAGAGAGAGCATGAAAATAAAGAAATCATACACTACAGAGGTGATGGCACTGAGAAAAGGGAACTGCTGATCACAAACCCAACTGCCTGAAATGGAGAGAGGTGAGAAATGGAGAGGATGGAAAGATGCATCGCAAACCAAGGATAAAGTTCACACAGAAAACCATTTCAAACACCTTAAACATAACTCCCAAAACCTGTAATGGACATCAAAGATATGCACAATATACCCTGTAATGGTGAGAGGCAAGGAGAGACAACAAAATGAGCAAAGGATGGACAAAACGCATCACGAAACAAATTTTATTGCTCCAGGAGTTCACACAATACACCATTAATGGGAAAGAGGCAAGAAAATGCCATTACAAAGCCAAGGTAGGAGGCTTAAACTCCTCATTCGACCTTGGAGATGAAAGAGAGAGGGGGCAGGGAAGAATAATGAACAACAACCTTTACAATGAATCCTACCCCTGTATTTAAAAGAGAGAGAGAAGAAAGAAAAATAGGTTGTAGCTTAACCACCGCCTCTGATGAAATATGCCCCCAAATCTGTCTTTACCGTGTCAATCCTTAGTTCGGCACTTTGAAAGAAGAGGAAACAATTGAAACAGATTGAATCCGATCTAGTTGTTGAGACAGATGGATCTTGCTTTGAAGGCCTAAAGATGTTTTCCTCCATTTCCTTTACCTAACCTCCTAAAAAATAAAGTCTCAGACCTCCATTGCGTGGGCGAGGTCGAGATCTTTCCAATGGTGTCAGTTTTGCAATATTTCAAGCTCTAAGTCAAAAGATATGCCCCTTCAAAGTTTGTATCGAATCCATACAAGTGGGTGGGAAAATCAGTTTAAAAAATGGGCCCCCTCTTTAATACGAGACACATGGCAGCCTTTGGTTGGCTGGGTAGATGCGCTCCAACTTTTTCCTTTATGCCTTTTGAACGAAAGGAAAACTTTCACTTCTTTCCCCGACTCCCCGCCTTGGCTTTGACTCGGGTCTAAATGCTAACTTTTTCCTTGGCGGAGTTGCGGGCCATTTTGTAACTTTTACTCCTTTTTGAGGTAATAAGGGGCAAAAATCAAATTTTTCCCTGACTTTCCGCTTTCCCATGGGGTACGTGACACTCTGGCGCTTGCTCAAAAACCTTTTCTCCATTTAACCCTTGAAACAACACCCTTAAGACACTTGGCAGCTTCTACCGACCTGGCTTATGCATTAACTATTCAACTAACTCTGCCCCCTTTGAGGACACATGGAGGCATTGTGCTTGTTTGCAAACCTAACCCAAAGTTGCCTTTTGGTGGAGCGTCAAGTTGACACTTGTCGGCCTCCGCTGCTTTGTGGACTTTTCAATGGTCCCTCTTACTTTTTGACTTTGGGCTACGTGGAGGGCTAGCACAAGTTTGAGTTCCCCTTTTGGATTTACTAATTTGGAGAAGTGTCGTTAGGACACGTGGTCTCTTTTACTACCTCCTCCATACTTGATCATTTCTGGACCCTTTTCTGAACAGTTTCAAGCCTGAGGACCTTGAAACTTTACCGCTTCTTTTCCTTCTTGCTCATGGCTTCTCTACGATGCTGCTCCTTCATTTCCAAGCCCACATGTAACCTGTTTGATGAATTTAAGGCACAGTTTCACTTGACAGAGTCATTTCTTCTCTTTCTTACTGCACATGGTCATTTAATCCTTCACAGGCCCAGCCACTCCATTATAGAGTCCCCTACAACCTTGTTTGTCATCCTGGAATGTGAGCTCACGGGTCTGAGTCATTTCCTTCATAATTACCTTATGTACAAGAGTTGTCTTGACCAAATTTACCGGGTGGCGAATTTGGGATAACAATTTGGCGACTCATGGGGACATCTTCCTGCTAGATGAAGAGACCAGGGGCCTTGGAGCATCCATTGGGCATGGAGTCTGCCTGATAAACATGAAACTGATATGAACTTTTGAAGATCTGATCCCTGAGCCATTGCGAGCCTGACTGTATGCCTTTTCTATGTTTTGTCTGACCCTGAGTCTGCACTCTCAATTTTTATAAGGAAATCTTGGAAATGGAATTCCTGAGAGTAGAAAATTGTTTTAACTCTAGGGATTTCATATGTCTCTAAAATGGATTATTTTGAAATGACTTTAGTTGCTCTGCATTTGTTTTATTTGGAGCTAGCAACCGTTACAAGCAATTATGAGTCTTCTCGTCATGAATATTGAAAAGCCTGGCCTTATGCACCCTTGGAGAAAAATGGATAAAACTTATATACAAAGACCAAATCATACATGCCTCAAGTGAGACATGCAAAGTGTGCATAAGCACTTATTCTGCTAAAAACAAACCTACCTACTCTACTCTAACCAAGAGCAAAGGGAACTCAAACAAAACCTGCAACTGACAGGGAGAAATAGCTTCCCTTCCTAAAAAATGGCAGCCATGCAACTAATTTGCCACTGAACATGGCTTGTTAGATGAGTGAAAAACTAACTACAAGCTGATCTTCCACCCAAATCACCAAAGTATCAATTGAAGACAAAACCAATACCTCTTTTAGTTGCTCTACATTTAGATTGAAGAGGTATGGTAGCCGATCCTTGGTGCTTTGTAGCTCATCCTCATGCCCTGAAACAGGCATGACCAGATTTGGCTTCTCCTTTGGCTCTAATGAATCCAAATACCTGATTGGGCACGGTCTAATCCTTTGAATGTGCCCCTTGTTTTGAGTTTCAACTCCAAGAATGGAGTCTTCTTGTGGACCTTCTTGGGTGGATGGTGTGGGAGAGATGGGGTCTTTGTTGTTTCCTTCCTCCTCTTTTAAAGAACATTGAAGATGAAGATCTTCCAACCTTGGTTCCATAGGGCTGTTATGAAGTGCAAGCTATTGTTCCTGAATGTTCTCCTCCATGGCAATAGGATCATGTGCATGGAAGATGGATGGATGAGCGGATGATGTAATCTCCATGGGATCCTCTTCATTAAATAAATCTCTCAAGTCTGACAGACAGTCTACCTCCTTGTTGTCTTATTGCAAGTGCTCTACCTCCTTCATGGTGTCCTCTTGATCTGTAACTTTCTCACCATGGTTTCTCTCTTCCTCAAACATGAAGTTTGAAATATCAAACTCTTCTTCAACATCAGAACTTGAAGGGGGTGAAGTAGGAGGAAGAACTGAAGGTTCCCCTGTAGCTTTCTCTGCACTTGGAGCCTCTAAAACTGTATGGTCCTCCTCCATCATGGGTTCATCAATCAAATCAGGCCCTTGAAATGAAAGAAAAAAATATTCAATGATGCCTTCTTCATTGAGTGGCCTCAACACTGATTCGATCTCTCCCAGCTGCTCCTCTTCAATGGGGTTTGGAACTGATTGTTCCTCCTCTTGTTCTTGCTCTTCTTCTGCTACAAACTCGGCCTCAGCCACTACTAGTTCTTTAATCTAGACCTCCTCTATTAGCTTGACCATCAAGGGGATATTTTTAAACCCAAATTTGGTAGCCCAACTCTTCAGATTGTCAATTATTTCTTTTCTTTTGGACTCCTCTTCTCGTTGTCCTTGACTAGATTCTTGAGTATCTTCCCAACAATGGACTTGGGAAAGCAAGAGGATTGGTAGGTTGGGGTTCACCAAGATTTGAATTGTTTGTGGTGGGAAGGGAGGTGCAACTTCTTATTTGTTCAGAGGGGATGACTATTTGGAAGGGAAAAGGACAGAAGAACTGAGATGAGGTGGAAGACTAGGGGATGGAGAAATAGATTTCACACTTGGGGTAGCATTCAATGGGAAGCTTGGAAATTGAAGCCCAAATTGAGATGGTGCTGCTCGAGGAGTAGACAGAAAATTACCATATAATGGTGTAGGATTTACCCACTAACAAGGCTTCCGGACACCAAGTTCATAAGCCTCTATCTCTTCTGCCCATTGTGGAAGTTGGGGCGGCATTCCAATCATGAAGTCCAGCTTCTCTATAGGGCTGTAACGTCTTGGAAAAGTGCCTTCCCATGGACAAGGTGCCCTATAACCAATCTGAAATGCCTTCATTTGATTTTTTTCCCTTGATTGAACCATGCTAGCCTCTATTTTTTGAATTTTCTCCAGTAAACCAACATCCTCTGCATAACTATCGCCACTATATGTGTCCCCTTGTCCTTGATAAGCTTCATAGTCAAAATAGTTTTGACACTGCTCATATGGGTAAGCTTAATGGTTTTGGATTTGATCATAATGTTGATCTGGAGGAGTTGGGAAATACATTGGAGGTGGATTACATTGCTGTAAGTGTGAGTTCCATGAAGGGAATGAAGTCATGATTGTACAACCTCATGGAATGGGAGAAAATGGAAGAGATGGAAGAAGAAATGGATGATATGAGTGGAAATGGATGGAAAAGGTCTGCAACTCAGAGAATGGGTTTTTGACCAGATGGAGTCACCAGATCTTCACCAAGAGCACATCAAACCTGATGAAGTGAAGTGGTAAGGTGCTTCAGACTTGTCCCACCGGGTGTGCCAAAATTGTTAATGTGAAATCATAGCACCTCCAAATGAGTTATGGATCTACTTTTCTAAAGCAGGGTCATTTGGTGTGATTTGCATAACATTGGATCATTCCCCAAGCTGTGGGACTTACAAATGGGAATGATCCTTCAAAGAAGGTTGGTTCCTCTTTCTAATCTTAGAAATAAAATACTTCTAAGGAAGGAAATGTGGTTATCTACTCCTAATCTAACAATTCCAAGGGACTAAGGAGAGAGAGAGAATGGAAATAAAGAAATCCTACACTACAAAGGTGATAGCACTGAGAAAAGGGAACTGCTGATCACAAACCAAACTACTTGAAACAGATAGAGTTAAGCAATGGAGAGGATGGACAGATGCATCATAGACCAAGGATAAATTTCACACAAAACACCATTTCGAACCCCTTAAACATAGCTCCCAAAATCTGCAATGGACATCAGACATATGCACAATATACCCTACAATGGTGAGAGGCAAGGAGAGACAATAAAATGAGCAAAGGATGGAAAAAATGCATCACAAAATAGATTTTATTACTCCAAGAGTTCACACAATACACCATTAATAGAAAAGAGGCAAGAAAATTCCATTACAAAGCCAAGGGAGGAGGCTTAAACTCCTCATTCAACCTTAGAGAAGAAAGAGAGAGGGGGGTAGGGAAGAAGAATGAACAACCTTTACAATGAATCATGCCACTGTATTTATAGATTTGATCGAAGAGAATAAAGAGAGAGAGAAGTGGGAAAAATAGGTTACAACTCAACCACCACTATTAATGTCTCTGATGAAATATGCCCCCAAATCTGTCTTTACTGCATCAATCCTCAGTTCGGTGCTTTTAAGGAAGAGGAAACGACGGAAACATATCGAATCTGATCTAGTTGTTGAGACAGATGGATCCTGCTTTGAAGGCATGAAGATGTTTTCCTCCATTTCCTTTACCTAACCTCCTCAAAAATAAAGTCTCAGACCTCTATTGCGTGGGTGAGGCCAAGATCTTTCCAATGGTGTCAGATTCGCAATATTTCGAGCCCTGAGTAGAAAGATATGCCCCTTCTAAGTTTGTATCGAATCCGTACAAGTGGGTAGGAAAATTAGTTAAAAAAATGGGCCCCCTCTTTAATACGGGACACGTGGTAGCCTTTGGTTGGCTGGGGAGATGCACTCCAACTTTGTTCTTTATGCCTTTTGAATGAAAGGCAAACTTTCACTTCTTTCCCCGACTCCCCGCCTTGGCTTTGACTCGGGTCTAAATGCTGACTTTTTCCTTTGCAGAGTCACGTGCCATTTTGTAACTTTTACTCCCTTTTGAGGTAACAAGGGGAAAAAATCAACTTTTTCCTTGACTGCCTACTTTCCCTTGGGGCATGTGTCACTCTGGCACTCACTCAGAAACCT
Source organism: Taxus chinensis (assembly GCA_019776745.2). Classification (NCBI taxonomy): domain Eukaryota; kingdom Viridiplantae; phylum Streptophyta; class Pinopsida; order Cupressales; family Taxaceae; genus Taxus; species Taxus chinensis. The sequence continues at coordinate 41,533,524 of CM034149.1, read as the reverse complement.
TTTTCTCCATTTAACCCTTAAAATAACACCCTTAAGACACTCGGTAGCTTCCTCTGGCCTGGCTTATGCATTGACTATTCAACTAAATCTGCCCCTTGTAGGACACATGGAGGCACCACACTTGTTTGCAAACCTGACCCAAAGTTGCCCTTTGGAGGAGCATCGAGTTGACACTTGTCAGCCTCCACTGCTTTGTGGACTTTTCAATGGTCCCTCTTACTTTTTGACTTTGGGCTACATGGAGGGCTGGCGTAAATTTGAGCTCCCTTTTTGGATTTACTTTTTTGGAGAAGCACCGTTAGGACACGTGGTCTCTTTTTCTTCCTCCTCCATACTTAATCATTTTGGACCCTTTTCTGAATAGTTTCAAGCCCGAGGACCTTGAAACTTCACCGCTTCTTTTCCTTCTTGCTCGTGGCTTCTCTGCAACATTGCTCCTTCATTTCTGAGCCCACCTGTAACTTGTTTGATGAATTTAAGGCACAGGTTCGCTTGACAGAGTTGTTTCTTCTCTTTCTTACTACACAGGGTCGTTTGATCCTTTGCAGGCCCAGCCACTCCATTGTAGACTCCCCTACAACCTTGTTTGTTGTCCTGGAATGTGAGCTCACGGGTTTGAGTCATTTCCTTCATAATTCCCTTACGTACAAGAGTTGTCTTGACCAAATTTTCCGGGGGGGGTGAATTTGGGATAACATGAACTCAATACATTGGAATGCAAAAGAAGTAATTGCATGTATACAAAGAGTCTAAGGCCGCCCTAGGAGAATATTATAAGATAGAGGAAAATTTAAGATCATGACTTTCACGTGGACAATCCTAAGTGGGATGGTGATGGGTAACCAAATACACCCCATATGAGGCATTTTTTGCTGATCATATCCTTGGCAAGTGGTTCGTGTATTTTTTAAGTTATCTATAGAATACCCAAGAGCCTTAATGAAATCTAATGAGGCCACACGGTGTCATCTCCTTCATCAATGATATCATGCTTGACCATTGTGTAACCAATCTGAACTGAAATGAAGAGGGGCATATCGTCTGTGTAGAGAAATATCTCATCTGGGATCATAGAAGTTATAGGAGAATGAATGCAAGAGTGGGAATCTATGGTAAGATCAAAATGAATGGAGAGCTCCTTACATTTCTAGTGGATGTTTTCCTCTAAGCAATGCACTATGGGATTTTCCCCCAAAGAGGTAGGAAAGGGAATGTTCATATCAAATAATGTTGTTATGATACGCTCATGATGGTTAGGTGACATACACATGAGTTATAAGAAAGGGACTTGGCTAGGAAGTTGGGATAATTATTCAAGAGGATCCAACTCATCACGGCTAGACTATGCAGTAGGTTGAGAGTGTTGAGGGTCCTAACAAACAAAGACAAAAGAAGTAGGGGTGATTAAGGAAACCTTTGAAATTATTATTTTCTCAGTTCCTACGTCATCGACCGTGTAATTTTCATTTGCATAGGGGCCAATGATGTCTTTGGTTAGAGAAATAGATCCATATACCATCAAACCTGTAGAATCAAATTCCACGGGGAATGATGGCTTCTAGAGGAGACAATTTTTTTCCTTGAGAAACTTGGTTTTGAGGTATAGAGGGATAAATAACCATGTGATTATAATGTTGGAAAGATATAATATATTCAAGTTCTACGTAAGCTATGACACACTTTACATCATTAATTACAACCATGTTTTTAGGAGGATAGACTGTGTTGACTACGTTAGTTGTAGTATGTTCTTGTAGTCTTTTATTTACCAATACATAGTTGGGTGTGTTGGCACTTCATTTATAAAAAGGTCTAAACACTCACCCAAAGCATGCAAAACCACTAGGTCCCTCTTTAGTTACTTATTAGGATGTGTATTATGTATTTATCCATTTATCTCATATGAACAGAGAAATCACAGTATGATAAGGATAACAAAGATAACATAACTTGATAATTCATTTATGAAAATAAATATTCAACAATAGAGTTTTTAGGCTCATTATACAATGTTCACCCTTACTAATCTTTACAATCCATAACAAGTTATCCATAACATAATCAATTTATTACATATACTCACAACTAATTACATCCATGCGTGCAACATTCACTAGGCACTTACACCCATACTTTATGTATATCAATCCCGTACTCTTACTATCTTTATTACAAAGGAGTGTGAAACCTATTTATATAGGGTGGGAACTTGTCCTTCACCCCTTACATTATTTAATTCTAACAATAGATATACTAAATATAGGTCACATTCCTTTAAGCCCTTGCTTAGATCTTCAACTTTTAATATAAATAGCTCAGCCTTATCCATTCCTTGATCCTATATTTATCTCTCTCCATGCATTTTCCTTGCTCATATTCGTATGTTCTTTACCTGTAGTCGGTTCTTTATCCTTTTTTTTTCTATTTTTGGATGTGCCTTGCTTTCTACGCCAATAATGATTTTCCTATTTTTAGTCTCCTCTAGAAATTCAGATAAATTTTGAAAGCTATGTGTGTGTATGCGTAAACCCTTGCACACCGATCTCTTTATCCTCATTGTGTGCATACCTTTGTGCATTTTTAATTATCTCTTTAATTTTTCTCTACCTATGTGTGTGCTCCTATGTGTAGTCTCTTACCTCTATACATGTTTTTATTTATCCATATTTTTGGTCCAACAGTTATTTCTTCTTAGAACTTTCAAAAACATTATGATTAGGCATGGGATTAGAGAAGATGTATGTGGCTACTCATTATCTTGGTTGATAGTTTCATGATGATGTTTTGTTGAGCCACATCACGGGCTTTGACTACCTCGGTCAAATGCTCTCGAGTGATGGCATCATAGTCAAATCGGGGACCTAAGAAGAAGTTGCTGACAGTCATTCATAGTGCATGGCAATTTTCATGAGAGTGACCCCAATTAACATGCTACCAAAAAAACTTAATTTCATCATGCCAATGAGGAAAAGGTCGAGAAGGATATAAGATCATAGTAAATGGATTAGTTAAGCAATGTTCTAACTCTTCCTAAATGGTTGATGATAGTTAGACTCACTTTTTATGTTATTAGGTTGTTGATCAATGTTAACAATGGTTGTATTTGAAGTAGCGACAAGAGGAAGAGTATTAGAGACTTTGTAGTCTGTCACATTCATATTCTTAGAACTTTGAAGGATTTGGACTTGTTTATTAGTGTACATTTTGGGAGGAGCTTTCTCAAAATCCCTCACGAGATAATCTTTCCTTTTGGCTTCTTCAAGGGAAGTGGGAGAAAAAGGACCTCACCTTGTATTGAAGGTGAAGTGCAAGAGCTCGTAAGAAAAGTTGCAAATTGTTGTAAATTGGTGAAAGAATTAATATTGTTCTTAGGTAGATCATGATATTGAAATTCGTTTATAAAGGCTATCACCAAGTACTCTAGCTCGACTATGGAATTAGGACATAAAGTGTGATACCAATCCAAAGCATGTCCAACAATATTTTTAGCTAGGATTTTTGTGGAAACCTAGGAATTGGTTCTGATTTATTCCTTGTAAAGGTTACCAAAGACCTTAATGTGAAGGGTGGGATCAGTAGACCCATAGTAAGAGATAGAAGGAGCAATGCTACCAATATCCATGCTAACAATGTAAGGTGTTATAGGCTCTTGTTGGAATTCTCCTAAGACCTTGTTTTGGATAGGGTTTGGGTGATGGGCACCCCATTAGGACCATTTAGAAAATGAGGGGGTGTGGTGCTTTAAAAGGATTCTTTCTAGGTGATCATATGACACAACGGTCCATGTAAACTACGAATTCAACTTCAGGATGACAGATCTCATGAAATGTTTACACAACTGAATCAAAATACCCCAAGCTTAGATACTCCATGATGGAGTGATGATTTGGATGAGAACATGTCTTGAGATGGAGGTTACAGACACAATCGACCATACATAAAAGTTTACATGGCAACCAATGGTGTCTAGAAGAAAACTTGGAAAAACAGAATGGATTGGCCATGTAAATAAGTTTGCACATGGGCTGATGATGTTTGATAACATATTTTCTAGAATATACAAGATTGCCTTTGGGTGATGGTGTATGTGATGCTTGGTTTTTGGGATTTTTCTAATATTTGGATGTATTGAGTTCGATCAAGGTTGAAGATGGATGATTTTAACAAGTTGTTCTTGATCAGAAGTTTCATAGGATTCATGTCGGGTTCACAAGAAATGTATGGCGGGAAAATAATGTGTCTTAATAACTTGCACTCCTAAGTCTTCCATTATACAATGGTATCAAGACAATGAGTAAGAGACACACATGAACCCACATACAATGGATATATTTAAAGGGGATACAATGAGCGCTAGGGTCGCATATCCAGAGGGTAGTAATCCTTACACTAGGTTAACTTAGGGTTTCCAAATCCCACAGTTAAGATAGAGGAGATTACCCTCCTAGGATATCGGTAAGTGGGTGAGAAGAGGTATAGATTGATGATAAATAAGGAAAACATGCACAATATGGTTGCAATGTAAATAAATGAGAGCAAAGGATTTGATCAAATAAGAGTACTATGTTAACTAGCATCAATGTACATATAATACTAAGAAAACATAGAGAAATGGGGAAGGGAAACAAACTAATCTATGAAAAATGAGAAAGAGAGTTAGATCACTTACTTGTGGGTTGGTCGTTGATGGATCTATCTCTCTAGAGAAGTAACACATCGAGAGAGAATCACTATTAGGTCTAGAATGGGAATACCATTCTTATTCTAGACTCATTGTGGGTGACCCAATAGTGTAAGAAATACAACTAATAAGAAGAGTGTCCAATCTAATCCAATCCAAGTGCAAGATGAACCAAGAGAAAATTGATTAAATGTGAGGCTGGTGTAAGAGAGCAGAGTACATGACATTTTGTAAGATTCGGGCTTTCTTCATAAATGTAAATATGTGGTAATTATATGTATGATACCATATCCCATGGGTGATGGCGTCGGCTAGGGAAACACATAACATCGACTCCATCGCCCATGAGTGATGATGTCATCCAAGGATGATAATAGGTCACGTAGAGTAAAAATAAGTTTCACAGATCAAGAAAATGGATGAACAAGGTGCCAAATAGTGAAATACAAGTGATGTGTTAGGAGAGCAATGTGTGTGAGACATAGGGGGACAAGCATAACTAAATCTAGGACCACATAATGATACTCCCTATTTGTACTATATCTAACCCATAATCATTACGCGAATAATCATTCCCCATTACCCATAGGCCCCTTAAGGTACCCACTCAAGAAATAGATGCATCAGTGACCCTTATCTACACAAAGGAAATTGTTATTAATAGGTATGATAGATGAAAAGTGAAAAATTAGGTGTATACAGGATCATCTATATCTGATCTAGAATTATTATCGCAACCAATATCATCATTTGAATTAGAATTTATCCTATTTTTGTGGAAAACTATAGATATATTTAGGATCCATTTTTGTGTTTCCATTTTATTGGACATGCATTTTGTAAGTGTTATAAATTAATTTCCAATTGTTCATGTACGATTGGTATTTCTTCTCTTTCCATTTGTGAAATAGTAGGATGTAATTCTTTCACTAAGATTTGTTCTTCTGAAGGAGGTATTACATTCTTATCCTCTTTGTGAGTAGATTACTCTTGTTGTATACCCAAAGGTGTATCATTTAGTATTATATGATTCTCATAGGATATAGTTGTTATAGCTTTTGGTACCCATTGAGATTTAGGGACTTAAGATGATTGTAATGTAGGATGCTGTGTATTGAAGGAAATAAATCCCTTACATTCAAATTTTTTGATTCCTCTTTGTAAAGAAGAGAAATTGTTATCGCAATGTATGTTAATTTCATGATAATTATAAAATAGTTGGCATTTGATCATTTCAAGTTGATAGGGGATAGTAATAAGTAGGTAACAAATTAGTTAATAATTTATCAAGTATCTCATATATAATATCATGTTTATCATTCTTTTCAAACCAAAAACGTTCCTTTTATCATGGTTTCCTTAGTATTAAATATTTATTTGTTAGAACATACACATTTTTTCCTTTGTTGGAAACACATGAACTAGGATGGGAGGGGTGAATCAGTGATTCTTTAAATTATGAAACCAAATTCAAATCTCACAAGACATTCAATCTTAACCATGAGGAAACCCAACATTCAATCATGAGAAAATAACAAGAAAGAACACATGGAGACCATATTTAATGTGGGAAACCCTTATAGGGAGAAAAACCCAATGAAATCAATGTACTACTTGGAAAAATGTCCTATGAGAAATTACAGAGATTTCAATTTTTTAAGCACCCACTCAACTTGAAGAACCCACTCAAATAATTTAGCCAAGCATCCACTTGACGTTTATAAAGCTTCTATTTGCATAGAAGTAACAACTCCCAAAAATTCATTCAAGCAACTTCTTAACCTTTTACAAGCCTTAACTTGCAAGGAAGCTACAAATCCCTATTTTTCTAATCAACAACTTAGACTTATAAGAACTTTGTTCACCTTCATCTTGTTTTCTGCTACAACAAATTTTGATATCTTATTCAACTCATATTCTCTCTTCATCTCCCTTCTTCACTCACCTTGACTCACCTATATTCTCATCACTTCACACTGATGCAACCATAGTCTTAAAGAAATATTTTTCACACACATTGTTTTCCCTCATTCACACATGAATAGGCTCATATTTCTCCTCTCTCATTTCATGATACTCATCAGCTCATACCTCACCTTATATTGCCTTTAAGACATCTCTTTTTACATACTCATTTTTGCCTCACACACACAAGTATGAACCTCTTGCTTTCTAGTCTTAAAAAAATCATGTACAATTAGGAATACTAATACATGATAATTAAATACTCTAACACCTCTTATAATTCCTCTTCCAACCACTTCACCTTCTAGATTTCTCAACTCGTTCACAAGGTAGTATATGACATCATCAAAAATTGCCAAAAATGTAATCATTGCATCTGCAAGGAATTAGTTACAAGTAATGACATTTATTGTGATTTTCATGACACTTATAACACCTTAGAGGATCTTGGAAAATATTCCTCAACTCGTTGCACATATTTGGAGAACGACTGAAAAGATATTATTTTTCAACTCTGACATGATGCTCTTTGTAACTGCCATTTTTCAGTTGTATCCTTCTTATCCAACATGGGAATCTTTATCCTCTAGTAGCTAATACATGCATGCGCCAAGTGTTATCAAGGTATTTCCATGTTACAAGAGGCATATTATTGTCTTTCATAAGATTTACAAGCTTTATAACTTTCCATTTCATCTTCAAGACATTCATTTGAGCTCATGTGCACAAGTACGTTTATGTACTTGAAAAACTAGTCTTCATCTTGGAGTGCAAGAATTCAAACTTCCAAATCTTCAAATCATGCAATGGAAACAGGTAGAAGGGATCTTCAATATGTTCCACTACATCATCTCGTGCTTGGTATTTTTTTAGATAAGGGCTTAATTGGAGGCTTAAGCCATTTCTATTTGGTCACTGGCTTCATCTTCATCAATTGAGGTCTGCACAGTCATGGTTTCTCTCAAAATCCATTTATAGAGATTGCTTCACCAACACTATTACATGGACTGTCAAAACTTCTTGATGCTATTATAGTAATGATTTTGGATACCTCTGGTTCACCTTCACAAACTTGGAGTCATACTCAAACACTTTCACTCTCTCGATGCAACACATTGATTAGGAAAAGGTCCTCAAAGGAGTTTGCAAACACAAAAAACTAGTCCTCACAAAATGTTTTAGTTAAACCATCAAACCATCATTTGGTCATAGCTCATATTATACCTTTCTAGAAATATCTTTACATTTTTCATCTTTTCATCTTACCAAAAAGCTTCATTTCAAGGTTTTTATCATAAATTATGCTTTGCATTTCTGAGACATCTCTAATTGGGTTTTAGGTCCTAAAAACCAGTACTTGTTATAGAAGAATTATAACACTCGAAAAACACATTTTCATGACAAACCAAAGCTATGGAATACTTCACCAGAGGTCCTCTACTTAAATTTGAAGTACTCACTTGCATGAGTTATGTGGATAAAATCACACTTACACTTCCTTGTTTCTCATACCTTCTTGACAGTCATAAAAGGGGCAGTTAGCACCATTAAAGACTTGAATCACCAAAAAACTTTCATCATATCAATTTATGAGTCTTCAACAATGTTGTATTGGACCTCTATCAACCAGTCCATGCTCGTATAATTACTTCAACAACTATACATTTACATCATCGTCTCTTTAATCCATCTTGACTAGTTTTGGCTCTTCTGGCCCTTAAGAAGTTACTCATTTTTATTGACCTATTTCACAAAATCTATGCAAATAACTTACCTGAAAACTCCTCATGGAAACTTTAGGCACCTCCCAAGCTTTCTCCCACACTCAATACCTTTCACCTTGAAACTCTTCCATGCACTTGACTATACCATCAATTTTCTTAAAACCAGAGGTATTTTAGCACATTACCACTTGAAATGAAGAGTAATACCACCACCAAAATGAAGTAGGAGGAGTCATATACATTACTAAATCATCACATCAGATTTCCCAAGTGATTTCATGACCTAACTCTTTAGTTCTTCTCCATCTCTTTCACATGAGGGTTTTAAGAGGGTTCTGAACCTGGTTAGCTTCTTAAACATCATTCATAAAGTATAGGACATCATTCTAACTCATTCCACTTGAAAAATTCTCTAGACTCAATGCCCCAACATTGATGAAAGCACAAAACCACCATGCATAATTTTAACGTTCCAATGAGCATCTCAAAATTCACCCTCGAGTTGAAAATTACCATTTCAAGAGTTTGATTGGACTAAAATGCATTTTTTATTTCTTGTCCCTTTTAGTTTTGGCCTCAAACACTTTCCACAGGACTAGGAAAACCTCCTTCACATTTCCCAAGACTTATTTCAGTTTGCACTTTCTTGAAACTCATTCACCACCATGGTTTGTGCATGCATATCTAGTTTGTTCTCAAGAATAAACTTCCAAAATTCCTTGTGCCTACCTTTACTAGCTAGATTATGACCTATTTCACCTTACACATGCTCTCTACCATTCCACACCACTCTCCTCATGTTTATACTACCCTTATTTAGATTTCTTAGCTCCATACTCTAAGTCATGCTTATACTAGGTCCTAGAATTAGGCCTAGTTGTTCTAGTTTCATCTCATGCCCCTTGAACCTGCCCTATTTTCCTTCATGGACCTATCTAAACATTTCATATTCATGTTTTTCAAGCCTTAAACATTTTTATCTATCACTCTCATGTACTCAATCCATCACACCAACTCATCATGTTGTTTAGGCCTAAGGATTATGCTTACTAGACCAAGCCAATCTTATTATCTTCACTCTTGCATCCAAGCCACATCTTTTTTCTCGACGACATCATCATTCCAAGTATCATCTAGACATCTCACACCTTTTTCATTAATAGGTATACTCTTTTTTCATCAATGACAACTCAACACTCACATGCCAACATCCTCTATGTAGGACTTGCACTTCACTTGTATAAGCAAATGCATTGTGCATAATGTTTGTATCACATTGCCTCACAATATCATTCGAACTAGATTGATCCGGATATGTAGATATTTTATGGATATGATTACTGGAGAAATAATTTAGATGTTGTATCTCACCTGTAAGATATTTTATCTCAGTACTCATAGCTTGAAATTGGTCTTGAAAACCATGGTGTGATGCTTGAATAAACTGAAAAGATTTGGAAAAAGTTACTCAGGAAAAATACAATATTATTCATGTAATAATGATCTTTCATTCAATTCATTTTGGATACATACACATCATACAACACTCCATTTATGTAGGATTTTACATCCCTAGAATCTAGGAAACTACTTGAACTACCCATCCCACAAATATGTAATATTTTCCTATATACGTGAGTTGTTTATTAACAACTTCACATATAAACTAAGATAATAATAAACATAAAAAATAACCCAATATTAATAATGTGGGCACGAAATATTAATTTCCTAACATTCCCCCCCTTAGTGCGAACATGGGAGAAAAACAATCACACTTCCTTTGTAGCTTGTCATTCTTGCGTGCTCATGATTTGGATAGTTTTTTGGGAAAACCAACCACAACAAGGATGGTTTTACAAGACAGCCAACAACCTCAACAAGGATGGTTTTATAGGAAAAACAGCAACCTCAACAAAGGATGGTTTTATAGGAAAAGCAACAACCTTAACAAAGGATGGTTTTACAGGACAACCAATAACCCAAAGATCATGATGTTGCTTTTCCTTATGCTTTTGTCTTTCCACTATTATTTTCCTTCAGGGAATTATGTAGGAAACACTGCTCACTGGATACAAACTTGAAAAAAATAGGAATAAATGAAAATGGAACATTGAGATCATGTTGCACCCCTTAATGTGAACATTTCACTTATTCAATACAAAACAGGCACTCTGAAATCATACTGCACATAACTGAAAAAAATTGTAACTCTGAAATAAAATCACACACACACACACACACACACACACACTCGTGCACGCGCACTATCACCCTAGCTTCATACTTCCCCGTTGTTGGTGACTGACGAGAGGTCATTGATTGAACTTCATCCTCTTGTTCTTCTGTCCTCCAGTATATGCGTTGCTAACTTAGTGGAATGCGAACATTAAGCACATCTATTTCCACATTGAGCTTATTCTTTTCTACCCTCTCGTAATTTGAAATACTTTATTTTTCAGATGTTGGGTAACACCAAAAAATGCATCCGTAAGGAATTTTTTTTAATTTTTTACAATTTTAACAATGACACGACTTTTGACGACAACTCATAAATTTTACGACTTGAAGTTTTGACATTGTTTTTACCGACTGAAAAAATTTTGACTTTTGGGGACAACATACAAAGATAATATTGATTTAAATCAATACAAAACTATGACCATTTAGATTTAGAATGACATTTTTGATAACTTGACATGCACTAAAAATTATTTGAAGAATTGACTTTTTAATTATGATACTAAAAAAATAAAAAATACTCAAACTATTACCTATACTAAATTCTAAATCAATGACAGATGAGTTTTAGAATTTATTTACATAGACCATTTTAAATAAAATGATTATTACCTAAATGGGAGTAAAAAGAATCTAGACTTGAATATGTAAATAAATAAATACACACTGTAGACTTAATTTGAATGTTTTTAGAAACTCGAACCTTGAAATTTGGGAGAAGATGATTTGAAACGGTGGAAAGTCTTCTTGGTTTCCAACCGGTTTTGATTAAAAATTCCAATAAAATGTGAGGTGCAACCTTTTGAGGAATTGGTTATACACTTAGATTATGCATGCACACTCCATGAGCCGTAATAATTATGTGATACTAAATACTTGGTCGAAACAATATCAAATGACAGATAAGCACCGTGTGTAATAGTTATCTCCAGAGTGGCGTCCAATGATTTGGATCAATGAACTGGTGTCGAGTGTATATGTGACAAGGATGGAATCGATATGGATCCAACACTTTTGACTTCAAAAGATATCTTTATGCAGGCGTGAAAATGTGGATGGAGACCAGTCCCATCACAAAATGATAAGATGTTGGCAAAGAACAGATCTAGAACCATCGGATAATACATGAGAAACATCATGCAAATTTTTGATGCAACAGGGACCCAACGTGGTGAGGGATGACTCTTGTCTGCAAAATTATACACAACAGTGTCAATCTTTTCGTAGATGTGGGTAGCTGTTGGATTGAAACCTAATGTTAAAGCAAGGCAGTCAATAAACAAATCTCAATGTGCATGGACAGTGACTTCATATACAGATTACATAGAAATATTTAAAAAAAGATCTGAGCTTTTCAACGAATACATATCAAACCACAATGTTTTGAAGAGAGTGAGATTCAAATGTTGAAATAGGTGTAAACCATTGTTGGACTGCAATGTCGTGAAGGTCTACAATATATAATGCAAGACTGAATAAATACACTCAGACGCTTGTTGGAGTCAATGTTAAATGGCCGAAATTGATGGATCTATAACAGGGTACCCAAATGATTATAGCTTCCCATGAACAAATTATTTTTCCATCAAAGAGTGATATTCCTTCAAATTATCACAATTTTGACCATGGATCTAAGGTGCTCTAATACTAGATGAAAAGATTTGGACAGAGTTACTCAAGAAAAACACAATATTATTCACAGAATAATGATCTTCCATTCAATTCATTCGTGATACATACACAACATACAACACTTCATTTATGTAGGATTTTACATCCCTAGAATCTAGGAAACTACTTAAACTACCCATCCCACAAATATATAAGATTTTCCTACATATGTGAGTTGTTTATCAACAACTTCACATATAAACTAAGATAATAAAAAATGTAACAAATAACCTAATATTAATAATGTGAGCACTAAATATTAATTTCCTAACATAAACTCTACTATATATTTATGAAATATGTCATCATTACTAGTAGAAAGGGTTGAAATATGTCTCAAAATTTACTATTGGAATAATCCTTTATATTAAAATATAAAAGTGTTACAAAAACTAGGTGATCAGACAACTCATGGTCCAAAATATAGAAATGTCCAAAAGTTAAAAGAGACACACTATTAAGAAGGTATTAATCCCCCCACAATCATCTCCTCTAACGGAAGATCAACAGTCTAGGATTCATGATCTAGCATTTGAATAATCAAAGGCACCATAATACCCCAGCCAGGTGGTGGAGAACCTCTAAAATTATCTCCCCTAGGGGGAGAGATCCAGTTGGAGGAGCTGACCATAACCTTTCCCCGAGGTGGTGGACTCTAGCACACATGGGAATTTTTTAAAACTATGAATTATTTTATATTTTCCAAGATTGATTACATTAAACTAATGTATAATTTTTTACTTGTGTCGACACAAAATTATGCACTTGGGTACATTTCTAGGTCCTAAAGCATACTAATATATACATGATTCCTAAGCAAGAAAATTAGTGGTCGACAACTCCTTTTGGGCCTTTTGCTTTATATTTTACATTCTTATTGGCTTTAAACATCCTACAACTTTACTAGAACTAGACTTATTTATCTTTTATGGCCTCAAAATCTAGCACCCAGATAAGGAAGAAGCACCTAGGTGCTCATATCCCTCATAGGTGCTCCTAACCCTCTTTATCCTATATCCCCCTTTTGGTCTCTTTTAGCTTTTCAACATATTTTAGTAATTTGGGACGACCTTTTAGTTGTCAATTACGAAATTCAAAAATGGGAATCATATATATACTTAGTTGCTTATTCTAAATCAAGGGCCAAACACTAAACATTATCTATTATCACCTAAGCTTACATCTAAGAAACACGACCATTTCAAAGGCATACATCTAGCACACTCATACAAGGGACAAAGGGATGCATCAATATGCATACATAACATAGGAAGGGAAGTTCATTCTATTTCATCTCACACATTTTCATACTTGGAGCATTCTAGATCTAGCCCGTTGTCATAGTGCAACTTGCACAAGGGTAACATATGGAATCATTACACACACATACGCATAAAACTACATGGACTCTGAGATGTAGTGAACGCTCGGTCATAAGTTCACTCTTCGGGTGATCACCTAGGTCAGCCTGATTCCACATTTTGCATATTTTTTTATTAGATTTGATACATTTTATGGGCATGTATAGGTAGGAATTTGTTCTGTAGGTTATAGTTACAACTAAAAACATTACAGCAAAACCAGAGTGACAAAAGTATATCAACAATGAAGTTCCTCCAGCCCATAAAAAACCATAACTTGAGAATCTGAGTGGACACTAGCACCCAATTCAATCACTAGCGCCCAGGTGCTCTTGTCCTCCTATGAACACTTATGTCATGTGTAGTTCTCAGTTCTAGAACCCTTGGCGAGCCTTGATGACACTCTTTCTAGTTTTTTCTAGCATTTTCTCAATTCAGATCACTTAAAAATCATCTAAGTCACCTTCCCTCTCTCATTTACTTAGGGTTTTGTATCATTGAATACTTATTGCTTGCGTCTTACTATAGTTTATTCCATGTATATTATTAGTTACTACAGTTACTCTAAAATAAAAATTTAATTTAATTTATATTAAATCATTTGGTGAACCCATACACTTGAAACATACCTTCATTCATGGCCTTATTTTTATACCCATCAATTGTAGTGGTTGTTTTGGTCCTCTTATGCACGTTAAGCTTCCTCCAACTTCCTATAGGATTTCTAAATCAATGGCTTCCTCTGATAATAATTTTATCAACTCATCCCATGTTCCTCTTGAAAACATTAAAGTTGTCGATAGTGAACACTCATGCGATGAAGACACCAATGTTGATCAAGAGTAACTTGACAAACTCACTCACTTTCATTTGCCTTTACGTGACCACCCTGCGCATATTCCACATGTCCTAAATGCTCTACTTTCTACAAAACATGCTCAAAATATTGCCTCTCACCCTCTCATGGGTTCCTCCTCAACTGCCATGGCCTCCACACCACCTTCCACTATTCCTATTTCTATAGCTACAACTACCTCTCCCCTCCCTTCTCCAAATACTTCCCACACACAACCTGACTCCTCATCAGGAACCCATGACCTAGCTTCTTTATATCATGATTTATAATCCCAAATTTTTTAATTATAGCAGGCTACTTCACATTCCTCTCCATCTTTATATTTCTCATTAATCCTTCATAACCCTTTCACACCCGCCATATCCTCTTATCCACTACCTCCTAACTTCATTGCACCCAAGTTTCCCACCTTTAATGAAAATGATAACCCTCAGGAGCACCTTTGATCCTTTCATATGGCATATCTTGACTATGTGGATGACCTTACATTATTGGCTAAATTATTTCCTCGAAGCTTACAAGATTACGTTATGTGATTTTTCTATGATCTACCTATCCATTCGATAACTTATTTTACATACTTAGCCAGTGCTTTCCTTGCTCATTTTTCTATCAATATCGGTACTAAGATATCCTATGAACAATTCACTCAAATAGAACAAGGATCCAATGAACGTCTTGTGGACTATGTTTTGTGCTATAAGAAAAATCTATGTTAAGATGACCAATGTTCTAGATGATTCATAATTACAAGATATTTTCATTCAAATTATTTTACCTCCACTTCAAAAGAGTGTCATCTTTGAGAATTCACCCTCTTTAGATCAATTATATCATACACTCAAATCACAGAAAAGAAAACTTTTATCTATGGTCAAATTGAAATACTATGATACTTTTTCCACCTCATCCTCTAGCAAGTTTCAAGATAAATCTACCTTTAAACCATTTGTTAAGCCTACTGAAGTTAAAGCCACTGTTAACTATGTTTCTACACTAGACAAGCTTCAATTGTAACCCACAAGGTGTACTTTTACTAAGCTACCATACGCTCTTTGTTTCCTATTATTGCAACTTATCGAAATTAATCTAATCAATCTTCCTCCACCGCTCAATATTGATCCTTCTTACCCGTGTGACCATAACTACAATGAAAATGCATGACATGACTACCACCAATGCAATGGGTATTCTACTAATCCCTGCTTTAAGCTTAAATATCTCATTCAATATCTTATTGACAACAATGCGATCAAGCTTCCTAAGCCATCTACTTCTAAACTGGTCAATGATAATCAAAAGCTAAAACTCTTCAATGACCCATTACCTAAACACGACAAGCCTTTAAACACCTAAAATTCTCTTAAGCAGTTTTAATACTAAAATTGCACTAACTATCCCTTTTCCCGTTAATTGACGACACTTCATCAATAAACCACCATCTTTCCTCTATTCCCGTTAATTAATTACATTTCGTAAATTAATAAACCTTCCTATCACTCAGGATGCTGATTAACGACCTTTCATTAATTAGCATCCGCTTCTACCTGGGTTAATTAATTATAATTAATTAATTACACCCGTTAATCTAAATCAATAAATTCTCGTTAATTAATTACACTTCACTGATTAATTAGCCTTCCTATCATTAAGGATGTTGATTAACGACCTTTCGTTATTTAATATCCACTTCTACTTAATTAATTACGCTCGTAAATCTAAATCAATAAATTACCATTTATTGGATCAAATTCCTCGCTTACATCCCGCAAATCATACTAATTTTCCTCTAATTAGCTTCTATAAGTTTACCTCTACCTATTAATTAATCACCTTTTATTAATTAAAACATCCCCCAACTCCCATGACTTACTAATGACAAATTAAACTCTTCTAAATCAATATTACCTTTTATAAAGAAACCTTATCCATTCCTAATCTTGTTTTACCTTCATCCCACATTCATCAATTTTCTAGCCTTGCCTCTTCAAGCAAGCTATATAAAGAACCCTCATTCTTACCTTTATTCTTACACACTATGTTTTGAATAGTGAAAACTATAGACATTTTGATCTTGAGTCATTCTCCATTGTTAGAAATAGCTTCTCCATCTTACATCATTTCACTCAAATTTGAGTAATATGGGAAGATCCAAAATGGCCTTGTAGCCATTCTTGGTGAGATTTCATTCTCAATTCTTGAGATCACCACCAACCACATTTGATTTTTTATGTTCTTCATAGGCTCATAGTTTAAGTTAGCAATCACAGAGAGTAGGAAATAGCTTAGCATGTAGTTTCATTTATGCATTGAAGAATCATTTCCTTTAAGCTATTATCTTGATGGTTCATTGTTTAATTAACAGTGGATTTTGAAGCTATGTAGATATTAGTTTCAATTTATAGCTAAGTTAGTTTTACATGAGCACAAATTCAACTATTTATTCTTCTACAAATCACACATATCATGTTATGCCTCCTCCTTCATTGGGGCCGCTTGAATTTATTATTTCCATTGTTGATGTGCCAAAGCTAATCATCACATTCTCGGATCATGATTATCATGCTTAATTTTCCTTTAATTGACTTCATATTAATGCTTCCATTGGTAATTATACAGTCAACAATACGTTGATCTATCCATTGGCAATTTCCAATGTATGCTCCATGGAACTCCTATTAGTAATCAAGTGTCCAACTTCACTAATCATATTTTTAGTTCCTAATTCATACGGTCGTGTCACGCTTCCTATTACAATTGGGCCCCTTACCATGCTTACACCATTCCTCGTGACATCTACAATCAAATGTTGTGACATACTCCTAGGTATTATTTGGCTCTGTGCTACGCAGAACATCCCTTCCATGCATCACGTATGTCTCAAGTTCATCCACAATAAGCAAGTTATCACCATCAAGGGTATTCCATGACTTACATCATTACCTTAACCAAATTTTTCTTCTATCTTTACACTAGTCATGGTGTCTAGGCTTCCTACACTTCGCAATTCTAAAGCTACTTCTGCACCTACCTCACCCATTGGTACATGATCTACATCATGATATTTTTTTCCTCATTGGTCCATTAGTCCACCTCGTCAACCTAATTCCAATACTCAAGAATACCATTCTTATAAGTGTTCTCCACCTCCCTTACCACATTGGTCTCCTTCACGTGCACATAGTTACTCTCTTACACCACTGGTCCTAGATCATGGTCACATACATTTGTCTACACGAATGTTAGGTGGGGGGCCTCACTCTCCATTATCATCAGATAGTATCCTATCCCTCACATACTTGGGGGCATGAAATTTCTCCCTCCTCCATCACTATTGAGTGTCACTAGTATCTACTCATAGTTTCTTTACTAAATTTCATAATTTGTGCTTCACGTCTATATTTCTAAGCATTTTCTCATCCTTGGTACACGCATTTTACCATCATTACCTAGTGACACACTCTAGTTCCATGGTTCATACTTTACTTTTGAGGGTCTAATTATTAAATGAACCTCACACTATTTACTACACTTCATGCTCAGTGCTTCAGGATACATATTTCCTAGCATGTACTCTCATACAACACATTCATTACCCGATGACGCACTCTAGTGTTACAATTCACACTTGACTATTGAGGGCACACTTCTTCCATGAACTTCACATCATTTAATTTTTCTACACTCCATGCTCAGTTCTTCATGATACATCTTTTCTATCATCTACTCCCAATCGCACACAAAACACTCATTTACTGATGACGCACTCTTGTTTTATGGTTCACACTTTACTGTTGAGGGGTCATTTCTACATAAACTTCACCTCATGCACATTCGCTTGGGGGAAATGTGTTTCCCCCTCATCTTCACATCTTATCATATCACACCCTCACACTCACACAACATTTGCATATCTTGGTTGTATTTACTCTTGTTAGCTTATATTACTTACATGTTACACATTTTTCCTATGCTATTTGGATACTTAGTATATTTCATTACCTATTTCTATACACATATGTGTGTTCACTTGGTATCTTTAGGTGAATGCAATAATTTTATAGATTTTCACACGATGCATGATACTCAACATTGCTCTTTACCAATCCCACTAAGGCTCCTTGGGGCATCCTCCTTTTCTACTCTCACAATCTACATCACATGTTCTATTTTTATATCATTTACTTATTCTTGTTCCTATCACTTACTTTTCACTGATATATACATGATTTGACAACTAGTTATCTTTCTAACATGTTACAGTTGCTTCATGTATAGTATTTACCTTGCATGATCAATACTTGATTATGGTTATCTATCATTCTTTACTTTTTATTGTTTACTATTGTTTGCGGATTATGCCCTATCTCTTTCTTGATCATTGTATACTTTTTTCCGCTTCAACTCAGATTGTCTTGTGACACTGTGAGTTATGTCCCATGTATGAACCCCATTTTTCATGGTCCATCTTGTCTTTATAGTTGCTTGTTACATTATCTTCTATTTCATGCCATCTCATTTTTATTAACACTTGTTTACTAGTTCATCTTATTTGCATGTGCCTTGGTTTCTACCATGAAAATCCTCTACTACCTATAGGTATCCATTTCAGCTCAGTATAGAGTTCTCTCATTTGGGCCGCATTCTCCTATAATCATCCCATGCACCCCAAATGAGGGTGGAATCTATTGGGTGAATAAATTACCCCTAAAATAGCTCAGAGCTTAAGAACAACACAACACAATATAAAATTGGCACAATGACACAGTCATAGATCGGTCTAGAATCATAATTGGACCCAAAAAATAGAGCAGATACTAACACCCTGTACGGGATAGTAGTGGTGGGAACTTGTGCCCTGGGGAAAAAATAGTAAATTTCTCAGTTTAACATAATCTTCAGTATTTTATAGCATAATTATTTAGTAGTGGGAACTTGACTCTAGTTACAGAATACATACAAACAATTACAATAAGTTATAATAGGAATAATAGGAACAAGTTACAAATCAACGACGTACCATCTACAGTGGTGCTTATTGGGAAGCATCATGGAAAGAGAGAAAAATATACCTCTCTCCCCAACACTCTTCTCTTAGCATGAGATTGCCCAAAAAATTTCTCTTGGCATGGAACTCCCAAAAACCTCACCATCGGCATTCAAATCTAACAACTCCAAGAAAACATGACAATTTTCTATCTCATACTCTCTTACACATTAGGTGCATTCTTTCCTTTACACACTTGTTACTTACTTATACATACATTACTCTGATTTTTCACATATGAAACTTTGACTACTTTCTCACTCTTCTTTTGTAGCTCTATCCTTAGTACCCAATAATAAGAAATTCACATGATCAAGAAAAATCTCCAATAACACGCTACTACGCATACACTTCGCCTATAAGGTCTAATTCACTTTCATAGTCTCCATGCTTCATATTGTGATCACTTCATGCTTCACTTTTCCACTCGGCATGTCATTGACAACACTTTTCTCTACAAGATTACAAGGTATGAAGCTTTTATCTACTTTATTCTATCGAGTAATCACTTAACAACATAAAGTGGGGAAAAATGTAGACATAAAATCTATGCACTTGGGTACATTTCTAGGTCTTAAGACATACTAATATATACATGATTTATAACAAATAAAATTAGTGGTCGACAAATCCTTTTGGGACTTGTTGGATTTCAAATGTGCACTCATGCCCGAATCATAGACAATTTAAGATTTGAGACAAAAGGGACTATCTCCAAGTTGTAGGACTCAAACTAAAACAGACCTCCAAAGAAGGTCGAATTATTCTACCTATTCTTAATGCTAAACTACTCCTAAGAATTGAAATGCAACTATCTAACTCTACTCCAACTTTCCAAGGGACCAAGGTGAGAAGGAGATGCATAAAACATAAACCTAAACTATAGAAGATGATATCACCAAAAATAAAGGGATGAATAATTTAATCAAGAGAGAAAATGGAAGAAAATGATAATAAAGAGGGCCAAAACAAAAGCCATAGATAAAAATCATGTCCAAAGTTCCACTTCCATGATGCACAATGAACACAAGCTCTGAAACAATGCATACAACACACTATTGAGTTGTGGAGCTTAATTACTTCGGATTAGCATGCAATATGAAACTTACTGTAAAACATAGTAACTGAAATCAGTTATGGAGGGACCGGCATAGGTCAAGCAAGGAGGAACCGACATTAGTTAGGGATAACTGGCTTTGGCTACATGTGTGTGGTTGTTCTAATTAACTCTCGTGAATTATATCTATTTTTAGTGTTAAATCAAATCTACTGATTGTAACTAAATGGCTAAGTGCCCTAATTTTGTATACGCTTATATAAGCATGAAAGATAGGGTTTAGAAGTAAGAATTAAGAAGAACTTGCAAATTTTGATGATTATTGTGAGAATAATTGTGAGAGAGAGAATTCTTGGTGAAGAAGCAAAAGCTTGAGTGAAAGAAAGTAGTGTACATCTTAGAGGTGTGGAAGATTGTAAATATTCAATTGTATATCTTGTCAAAGCTTTGAATAATAGATTGACTTGTTTCTTGGTGGATGTAGCTCACACTAGGTGAACCATGTTAAATCTGGTGTTGATTTATATATCTTGTTTTATATATTTCTTCTGGTAGAATATCCTCTTGTATTTTCCTATATGCTTAGATCTGATATATTATCTATACAATCGGTTTTCTAACCCCAACAACTAGTATAAGAGATTTTTTTTAGGGTTTTATGTGTTGAAAAATTTACTCACAAAGGGTTTTCTGATTGAGTGGGAGCTACAATAATGGTAGAAGAAAAGAAATACAAGCTAGAGAAGTTTGACATCTGAAATGATCAATTATGGAAGATACAAATTGAGGATTATATATATCAAAGAGATTTGTATTTACCATTGGATGATAATTCTAGACCTACAAAAATGATTGATGAAGAATGGAAGATTCTTGAAAGAAAGGCTTTGGGATCTATAAGATTGAGCTTGACAGCATCTATGGCTTTCAATATTATAGAAGTGAATTCTACAGTAGGGTTAATGAAGTCTCTTGTTAATTTATGTGAAAAATTAGTGCTTCAAATAAATTTTATTTGATGAATAAACTATTTAGTTCTAAAATGCATGAAGGTGGATTTGCATCATGTCATTTGAATGATTTCTGATCTATTGTAAATAAGTTAAAATCGGTTGATATTCCGTTTGATGATTAAGTAAAAGCACTTTTATTCTTATGTTTTTTGTCTGCTAGTTGGGATAACTTGGTAATGGTTGTTAGTAATAAAACATCTGCTAATAATATTTTGAATTTTGATGATGTGGTTAATATAATATTGAATGAATAAATTCACAGGAAGAGTACAAAGGAATCATCATCTGGGAATGCTTTGAATGTAGAAAGTAAAGGCAGGCAGAAGGAGAGATCTAAGAGTAAGAGTAATGGGAAATAAAATTCAATGGATAACAGATCTAAATCCAGAGGTAAGGGAATTACCTTTTGGAAATGTGGAAAGAAAGTACATGTAAAGAAAGATTGTTGGTCAAAGGATAAAGAGAACCTACAACCAAACAAAGTTAAAGAAGTAAATCTTACTACAGCAGAGGCAATGCAAGATGCTCTTATTATTTCTTAAGATAATAGAATTGAATCAAGGGTTTTAGATTCAAGAGCTTCTTTCCATGCAACCCCTAAAAAGGGTTATTTCAAAAATTATGTCTAGGGATATTTTGGGCATGTTTATTTGAGTGATGATGAACCTTGCAGTATTACTGGTAAAGGGGGAAGTTCATCTAAAATTGTAGAATGGAAATACATGGGTATTGAAAGATGTGAGGCATGTGCAAGGCCTCAAGAGGAATCTTATTTATGCATGGCAACTAGGTGAAGTTGGTTGCATGGTTACATTCATAGCAGACTCTTGGAAAGTCACCAAGGGTGCTTTTGTTGTGGAAAGAGGTAAGAAGATAGGAACGTTATATTTATCTACTTGTGTTATTGATTCCTTTTCTACATTATCTACTTCATATTCAAATGCATACATGTGGCATAATCGGTTGGGTCATATGAGTCAAAAAGGAATGCAGATCTTAAAGGCTAAGGGTAAGTTATCATATTTGAAATATTTAGATCTTGATTTATGTGAGCATTGTTTCTTTGGAAAGCAAAAGAGAGTGATATTTCTCAAAGTTAGGGCAACTAAGAAGCAACAAAAGTTAGAGCTTATACACTCATATGTGTGGGAACCAGCTCAGGTAGCTTCTCATGGAGGATCCTAGTATTATTTTAGTTCATTGATGATGCTATAAGAAAGGTACAAGTTTATTTTATTAAACGTAAATATGATGTTTTTGAGACTTTTAAGAGATGGAAAGTCCTTGTTAAGAATGAATCAAATTTAAAGTTAAATTTCCTTAGATCTGACAATGGTGGTGAATAATGTAGCAAGGATTTAGATGATTATTATTCAGTGAATGGGATGCGTAGAGAAAGGATGATTCTAAAGAACACCACAAGAGAATGGTGTTGCATAAAGAATGAATAGGACAATCATGGAACATGCTAGAATTATGAGGATATATTTTGGATTGCCTTTGCAGTTTTGGGTAAAAACAGATGATACATTGGTTTATTTGATTAACCGTGTGCCTTTAAGTTCACTAGATGGAGGAATATCAAAGGAATCTTGGACAGGAAAAGAGGTAGATCTTTCTTTTCTTAAAGTGGTTCAGAAGCTTTTGTGCATATTGATAAGGAAACTAGGAAAATGTTGGATGTAAAATCCACGAGATGTACTTTAATTGGTTATGGATCTGGTGATTTTGGATTCCATTTTTGGGATTTAGAGAATTCTAAAATTATTAGGATTCGTGATGTTGAATGGAATAAAAAGAGAATGTATAGAGATAAAATTTTGGTACCCAAGGATGAAATTGTTGAGAAGTTTATGAATGAAAATGAACTCATAGATTTTAAAGAATTACCAACAGGGTTACATAGTAACCGGTGTCAGTTGACCCCCTACCGACATCAGTCAGTAGAATTGATATTGGTTATAGAAGAGCTGAAACAACATCGGTTATAAGAACTGACATCAGTTACAGGTGACCAGCATTGGTCACTGATATATTTGGATACGAATGTCTAGGAGATCTAGAATGAGCCTCTGGTACCGCAAACTCCTGTGAGAAGCTCATAAAGGGCAATTAAACCTCCAAAAATATTTACACCTTCTCTATTTTATTTATTATTGGCTGATAATGGTGAACTCGAAAGTTTTGAATAATTAATGTAGGATAAGACCCACATCCAATGGGAGTATGACATGGATGAGGATATGGCCTCTTTGGAACATAACCAAACTTGGGATTTGGTTAACTTTCCAGTAAGTAAGAGGACATTGCAGAACAAGTGGGTTTACAGGATCAAGGAAGAAGAGGCTAGATAGAAAAGGTACAAGGCAAGGCTTGTAGTAAAGGGAGTTGCACAAAAAATAGGTATTGTCTTAGGTGAAATATTTTCTCCTGTTGTAAAGATGACTTCTATTCATACTATATTAAGTTTAGTTATAGTAGAGGATTTACATTTAGAGAAACTTGATGTGAAGATGGATTTCCTTCATGGTGATTTGGATGAAGTGATTTATATACAACAGCCGCTTGGGTATGAAGTCAAGGGTAAGAAGAAATTAGTGTGCAACTTGCAAAAGAGCCTAAATGGGCTCAAGCAAGCTCTAAGGCAATGGTACATGAGGTTTGATAGTTTTATGCATGAGCATGATTACTTGAGATGTGAATCTGACTATTTTTTTTTATTTCAAGAAGCTTAAAAACGGGAGATATATCTATTTTGTTACTGTATGTGGATGATATGCTTATTGCAGGATCTAGTATGCAGGACATTGGTGAGCTTAAGGGAAAGCTAGCTCACACATTTACTATGAAGGATTTAGGAGCTGCAAAAAGAATCCTTGACATGTAAATACATAGAGATAGGAAGAACAATAAATTATATTTGTCTCATGAGGATTATATCTACATGGTGTTAGCAAGGTTCAAGTACTAGAATGTAAAACATGTTAGTACACCTATGGCTGAACACTTCAAATTGAGAAAATATCAATGTCCTTCATCACATGAGGTAAAATACATGACCCGAGTGTCATATGCTTTAGTAGTTGGGAGTATCATGTATGTTATGGTTTGTACCAGACCATACATTGCATAAGCATTGGGAGTTTTGAATATATATATGGCTAATCCAAGTAAAGAACATTGGAAAGTAGTCCAATGGATACTCAGGTATTTGAAAGGGAAATCTAGCATGCAATTTTGCTATGGAGATTTAGATATTTCATTATATGGCTATGTTGATTTGGATATGGATGGAGATCTAGATGGTAGGAGGAGCACTACTGGATATATTTTCACAGTAGGTTGGACAAAAATTAGTTGGATTTCAATATTGCAGAAGGTTGTAGCTTTACCTACTACAAAGGCATAGTATGTTGCAGCTACAAAGGCTAGCAAGGAGATGATTTAGATGAGTAGGTTCATGAAAGAGTTGGGAAAGGAGAAATATGATTGCAAATCTTTTAGTGAAAGTTAGAGTGTAATTCATTTGGCAAAGAACTCATCGTTTCATTTGAGAACAAAACACATTTAGTTGAGGTATCACTTCATATGACAGGTATCGGAGGATGGGCAGTTAAATCTAGAAAATATCCATACGATTGAGAACCCTATGGATATGCTAACAAAGTCTTTAGTAAAGGAAAATTTGGAGCTACACTCCACTTTAGTTGGTCTTCGAGTTTGAGACTTGAAGAGGAAGAAAAAAATCTAAGGATCCAATAATGACGTTGTACAAGTATAGTGCAGTAATTAAACTCCAAGTGGGAGATTGTTGAGTTATAGAGCTCAATTACTTTAGATTAGCATGCAATATGAAACTTGTTGCAAAATATAGTAACTGACATCGATTATGAAGGGACAGACATCGGTCACTAATGACTGACATCATTTAGGAAAGGAGAAACCAACATCGGATAGGGCTAACCGGCATCGGTTACCTGTGTGTGGATGTTTTAATTAACTCTTGGGAATAATATCTATTTTTAGTGTTAAAGAAGATCTATTGATTGTAATTACATGGCTAAGTTCCCTAAGTTTGTATACACCTATATAAGCATTAAAGCTAGAGTTTAGAAGTAAGAATTAAGAAGAACTTGTAAAAGTTGATGATTATTGTGAGAATAATTGTGAGAGAGAGAATTCTTGGTGAAGAAGAAAAAAATTGAGCAAAGAAAGTATTGTACATCTTAGAGGTGTGGAAGATTGTAAATCTTTAATTATATATCTTGTCAAAGTTTTGAATAATAGATTAGCTTGTTTCTTGGTGGACGTAGCCCACACTGGGTGAATCACATTAAATCTGGTGTTTATTTATATCTTTTATTTTGTATATTTCTTTTGGTAGAATATCCTATTTTATTTGCATGTATGCTTAGATATGATATATTATCTGTACAACTAGTGTGCTAACCCTAACACACACCTGCAAATGAATGAGAGGAAAGAAATTACAATAAAACAATAGCTAAGGCAGAAATGAGCCACAAAACTAGAGATTTTATTGCTTAAGAATATGCACAAATCATCACGATACAGGAGGAAGATGTAAAACATTTACAGAAACATAGCCCAAGGCATGTGACCCTTATAAAATTTGTGTAGCGTAAAATGATTCCCTCGCGTTTCCAAAGTATTCAACGTTAAAACTAAGCATCACTTTACAATACATAGAAAATTAAAAGAAGAGGAGAGAAAAGAGAGGGAAATTCCAATTCCCCTTTTCCCCAGCTAACCACCTTTATTTAATTTTCTTAGAAGATTTGATTATTCTTCATATTCACTTCCCCATGCCATTGTCTTATTGAATAAGGAATGATGCCCATAGTGCATTCAATTCTGGTGGTTGAACTATCTGGAGTAGACCATTTGCGTGTTCTAGATGTCTTCCTTCACTTTTCCCACCTACCACAATTTAATTCATGAAATATGATTTCTTTCACATAGAGGAGGCTAAGATTTCCTCAAAATATCTTATTTACAAGGATCTAATTCTTCAGATTCAAAATCTTATCTATTTTAGATCACTACGGCAAACTGTTGTTTTCCTTTGATGCGTGGCTTTTCTGTTTCATTTCTGCATAGCTTTTGACCTCCACTACTTTGTTTCCTTCATTCTACAGCTTCACCATACTCTCTAATTTATTCTGCGGCACTCAAAGTGGCATTGATTTGATCAACATCCATGAAATTATTTTCCTTGTTTAGTGGTTTTTCCATTTTTCTTATTCAGCGGCTTTTTACTTTGGCAGAATTCTATCCTTAAATATGGCTTTTTCTCCTGCCTTCTGTGGCATTCTTAGACTTCTCCTCAGATTTCATTCCTTAGCCTATAGCTTTACAAGTTGTTCAAGTTTGCAAGAGTGTGAAAATGGACAAATTTTTAAGCAATTCATGGGGGTATCTTCCTGCTAGATGAACTTGATCGGTAGCCTAAAGCATTCATTAGGCATGGAGTCAACTTGATGATTTGAAAGCCTGATCTGAACCAAAAATTTCTTCCCCAAGAAACTTCAAACCATGATGAAATTGCACACAATAATATCTTCAAGCAACAAAACTATGTGAAGCACTTAGGGAAAGAAACCTATAATACCAACAATACAATATGCTAAAAGCACTTGGAGGAATTGAAATCCTAAACTACTATATACATATGCATAAAACATCTTAATGAGAGAATTTGAGATTAATCCCATTGACTGGGATTTGAAGTGCATTCCCATCAAGATCAGAAAACTCAAATGAATTTTCCACCTTGTAAGCGGTGATGATGTATGGTCCGCTCCAAATAGCATCAAACTTGGAGTGTCTCCCTAGTTTAGCTTGATCTGCATCCCATTTTAGAACTTGATCTCCCAAATTGAACATTTGATCTTTAGCTTTTCTGTCAAACCACTATTTGGTTGACTTTTGATGTTGCTCCATCCTTATAATGGTGGCATTTCTATTTTCCTCAAGTTCTACCGGTTCCACCATTCTGATTTCCCTTAGATTTATGCCTTCAAATTCCAGTTGTTGTGTTAGTTCAAGTGAAGGCAGTTCTAGTGATAATGGTGGTATTGTTTCTTTACCATATACCAGTTTATAGGGAGAAGTGTCAATTTCTTATTTTTTGTTATCTTGTTTTCCCAAAGAGCATTTCTCACCTTTGTGTGCCACTGTTTGATCATATTATTGTTAGTAGATTCCACCAATCCACTTCCTTGGGGGTAATAATTGGAAGAAGCTTTTAGGTAAATCCCAAGTGCCAAAGTCTAATTAGAAATATTTGATCCCAAGAAAGCTTTTGCATTCTCATAAATGATCATTTGAGGGACACCAGACCTTATAACAATTTCTTCGAGAAATTCCAAGATGGCATATTTAGTGTCCTCCTTCAATGGCGCAACTTCAATCCACCTAGTGAAATAGTCTGTTACTGTGAGGACCCACTTGTGACCAGAGCTAAATGGAGGGTTGATCATGCCAATGAATTCAAGACCCCACTGTGCAAATGGATGTTCTATTTTGATTAGATGAAGTGGAAGTGTCAATATTATTTTATTTCTAGTGAAGAGTGTACATTCCTTTCATTTCCTAACCCATCTATGAGCATCCATGAATAATGTAGGCCAAAAATACCCTACTTTTATGATCTTCATGGTTTTAGCTCTAGAAGATAAATGTTCATCTGAGAAACAATCATGAAACTCAGTTAGAACATTCTCACACTACTCACCTTCAATGCACCTGAAGGAGTGGAACATTTATGGGGAACATTGATGGAGTGGTGCATTGTGGTGTATTGAAGGTGAGCTGTTAGGAATGAAACACCTAACAAAAATAATATTTCTAAGGAACTATTGCAATGCCTTCTTATGAGCTGGCAAGGAAAGGGCCGTGATAGTTGTAGTTCTTTATAGATCAATGGAAATGCCTTCTTTTGAAACAACATGTCCAAAAATATTTCCCCTAGGAACTGCAAAATTGCATTTTTTAGGGTTAAGTGACACACCAAATTCCCTGCAACTGTCAAATACTTTCTCTAGGTGTTTCATGTGATCTGTGCTCTACTTGGAGAAAACAGTAATATCATCTAGGTAAACTAGGATGAATTGATTGATGTACCCTTTGAAGGAAATGTCCATCACTCTTTAGAAAGTGGAACCCACGTTTGATAAGCCAAAGGGAATTTTCTAGTATACAAATGTTCCCCATTTAGTGGTGAACGTGGTTTTATATTAATCCTCTTCCTTCACTTTGATTTGGTTAAAACCAGAATATTTGTCTAGCATGGATAACCTTTCACCTCATGTTATTGTTTGCAAAATTTGTTCCATGGAGGGCAAGGGATAATGATCCTTGAGAGAGGCCTTGTTCAAATCCTTAAAGTCTGCGCAAAGCTGTATTTCACCATTTTTCTTCCTTACTATAACTAGATTTTCCACCCAAGTAGAATATTTGATTGGAAAAATTATCTTGGCCTTAATGAGTTTGGAGAGCTCCTTTCTCGTGAGGGGCTCAATCTTAGGGCTGATTGGCCTTTGTTTTTGCCTATTTAGCTTAATTTTAGGATCAAGATCAATGGAATGTTGAACTATGTCTGTATTGAATTCCTTTAAATCTTTGTAGTCCCGTGAAAATGCATCACTGAACTTTTGACATAGGGAAACAAAATATTGCCTTTCATTTACATCATATACCTTTCTAAGCAGAAGTTATTTTCCTAGAGCAATTAAAATTAGCTAAAAAAATTCTTGCTTAGCTGTCATGTTATTTTCCACTCCTTTGAACTCATCATCTAGACTAAAAAATATGCTCCAAAGTAATTAACCCCTTTGGGAGCTTGTTTAGTTTTAGTTGAATAATCTTATCCCCATAGACTTCTTGCAAATCAGATTACATCTTTGAGGAAAATTCCGCCACATTTTAGATGAACTGTATAATTTGTTCATTTTTGTCAAATACCTACCCATAGGCCTGGTTGTCTGGAATAGATGGCCTAACCACCATTTTGATATGTTGGACATTCCCTTTGATTAAATCCTTGGTAGGTGAGAATTGAGAGCCAAGGGCCTCTATTTGGTCTGCATATTTGTTCAACTTTCTGGGCATAACCTGTAGGTTAATGGCATCAAATATTTCTAGAAAATCTCAGACCCTATGTTTATAATCTTTCAATAGCTTTTTCTTTATCACAAATCTACTGTGAACTTGGTGAATGACTAATTAAGTGTCTCTGAAGACCTATAACTCTTTAATTTTCATGTTTTCCGTAATCAATAGACCATGCTCTAACGCTTCATAATCCACCACATTATTAGAACATGAAAATTGCAATCTATGAGCGAAGAATAACTTCTCGTTGCATGGATAAATGAGCACGACGCCTGCCCTAAATCCATTTTTTCTTTTGGAACCATCAAAAAACATATGTCATAGTGCACAAGAACTTTCCTTTTCTTGTTTGAATGCTATGGTTATCATACATTCTTCCTAGAGAATGAAATAAGTGCCTAAACTAGTCTCAAAAGTTTTGAGCTCTTGATCATAAGGATCAAACTTTTGGTCTCTCTCATCCCATTCATCTAGCAACAGATCAGGCCTAGGAGGAGGAATAACTTGCTCCTCTGAAACTGGGTTGTGTTCATGTCCTTCTTATATTAGGAAATTTAATTGGATAGGAGTGGGGTTATATGACTCAATATGGTAAGAAAATTTGTGCTCAGCTTGTATTTTGAATTGGGTACCATATTTGGTTCTCATAAGCATGTGAGTCCAGTATAAAGATGGATAGCCGCCTACCTTAGTAGTGGAGTCTCTAGACAAAAATATGGCAAACATGGGAGGGAGGTCAATTACTGAGATGCCATGGGTTACAGTAAGGCTTAGGCAGGCATGAAGTGTCAACTCAAGATATTTTATTACACCCACCACACCCATAATTGACACATCAAGTTATAAAACCCCCATAGACATAGGGTTGTATTTGAGACCTAAGATATCAACAACTTTCTTAGGCATTATAGAGGTACTAGTCCCTGAATCAATCATAAAATTATGAACTAAGTATTTACCCATAATTAATGACATACAGAAAGGTGGGGTTTTAACACTTTTACTTACTTGATCCTCGTTTACTTGACATACATGCACCGCAGCATGAGTCTTTTGTATTATTGGATCTGCTGAAAGCAGTTTCTTGAGGGCCTCACACAAGAGATCACACTATGATGGAATAAAAAGCTCATCCCACATAGAGATGTTGACATTTGTCTTTTTCATTTGATCAATAATGTTAAATGGAAGACCCACAGATTTTTGCATCTACGACATATTCCTTTCTTTTCTCTACTACTGTGGCATCTGAATTGGTAGTCTTGATTGGACAACAACCTCTTTATCCACAACTTTGCAAGGTGGTTCATGAAACTTGCTTTTTTTCAACACGAATTCTTTCTCCTTAGCCACGACATTACTTTGATCTACAAAAGTTGAAGGTTGTAACTCCACCATCATTTTCTTGTGTCACCTATTATCAACAATTCTGGTTTGAGGTCTGTTACGAGTTCATGCCACTTGGTTAACTACATAGAAATCCTTAGCTCTAAATAACATGAAGTCGATGTTATTATTAGTCTCTTGACTAGATCCCATGGTTGGAATTGTTGCCTCTAGCAGTGGTTCTTGTTGACTAGAAGATCCCTAAACCATGTATGCTTGGAGATGCATTTCCATTTCACAACCAAGTTGATTATGTGGTAGATTACATGGAAAGCACTACCCTAATCCTTGTGCCATATTATTTTACACATGAACCGAGGCTTGACTTAATATTGGAGCAGGAAGTGCTTGCGGAGGAGGAATTGTTTCCAATGGAAGAGGAGCACTTTGACCTTATTATCTATCACTATGTTGATTTTGTGCATATATTTGATTAGATTGTTGGTTTCTATATGGTTGATATCTGTTATTTGATGATTTCCCTTGATTTTGATAAATTTTATAGGATTGGGCTTGTTGGTTTTCAAAGGATATAACTTTTTTTGTCAAATTTATGATTAAATCCTTCATTTATTCATCTTCCTTTCATTGGGTAGGGGTTTGTGATGTGGAAGCAACAAGTTGCGTACTAGGCTCAGGAATAAGAGAAATAAAAGGTTGAGCAGCTTGAGGTAATTCAGGATACAATGGCATGGGTGGTCTAGGAGATAATTTCCCAGCTTGTATTAAATTATTTTCAGGTTTTATTGTAATCACATAGGTAGCTAGTAGATTTTTCCCTCCCATAGATTGCATCATAATAGATATATAAGAGTTAAGAGCTTTTTAAATGTAGAGAAAGTCACCTTCTATTGTAGATCTCACAAGAATTGGAATTCTATCCCAAGTTTTTTGGAATTTGAAATTGAAATTTGTCATTTGCTCATTATGTGCTCTCTTAATTGTAGTCAACTACTCCAATAGAGAAATGTCATCTTCTCTTTCTCCAAACTGATTACACAAGGTTGTACAGAGCTGATCCTAATTTTGAATTGTTCCCATCCCTAGGATTCTAAACCATTGTAGATATTTTCCTTTAAGTGATGAAGCCAAATGTTTCACTTCCACTCCATCTCAATAACTTCATATATAGCACAAACATTTGTAATTTCTTGAATGTGATCAATCGGAGTTGTGTGGTTTTCTCCAGTAAAATATGGGATATTCTTCAGGGCTGTTACTGGAATAGGATTTTGAGAATTCAAGGTGAGCTGACTACTTCCTGTGAAGTTTACAAATGGATTTTTTTTGTGGTTATTGGTGTTGATGAGAAATTATGATAGGTCTCAGAACTCCTGCTAACTGCAAGAAGGGCTTGTCAGGTGGAGGTGTTGAAAGATTTCGATTTGGAGGAGATGAATATCTTTGAATCTATCCTCCTCTTCTGCCTCTGCCTGGGGATAAGTGTAAATACTCAAATATTCCTTCTTCTCTTGTTCTCGACCATGTTTGGATCCTTCTCATGAATCAGGGACACTTGAATTACCAACTTAGTGCTGAAACTAATTGATATCTTGAATGGAGTCGCTAGATGTGTTACCGCAAATCCTCCAAAGGCTAGAGTTTTATCAAGATACATATCAAAACTTGATAAAACTGGAAATATTAATTTCAATGTCCCACTGGGCATGCCAAAACTCTTGGAGCTCAAATGTTCACCCGTTCCCGAATCATAGACAATTTTGGATTTGAGACAACATGGGATTGTCTCTAAGTTGTGGGAATCAAACTGATACAGACCTCCGGAGAAGGCCAACTTCCTATACCTACTCTTAATGCTAAACTGCTCCTAGGAATTGAAATGCAACTATCTAACTCTACTCTAACTTCCTAAAGGACCAGGGTGAGAAGGAGATGCATAAAACATAAACCTAAACTAAAGAAGGTGATAGCACCAAAATTAAGGGGATGACTACTTTAATCAAGAGAGAAAATAGAAGAAAATAATAATGAAGAGGGACAAAATGAAACCCACATATAAAAATCATGTCCAGAGTTCCACTTCCATGATGCACAATGAACACAGGCTCTGAAACAACATATATAACACACTTGTAAATGACTGAAGGGAAAGAAAGTGCAATAAAAAAATAGCTAAGGCAGAAATGAGCCAAAAAACCAGAGATTTTATTGCTTACTTGAACATGCACAGATCATCACGATACAAGAGGAAGATGCAAACCATTTACAAAAACATAGTCCAAGGCATGCAACCCTAAGAATACTTGTGCAACATAAAATTATACCCTCACATTCCCAAAGTATTCAATTTTTAAACTGGGCATCACTTTACAATATATAGAAAATTAGAAGGAGAGGAGGGAAAAGAGAGGGAAATTCAAATTCCCCTTTTTCCTAGTCAACCACCATTATTTAATTTTCTTAGAAGATCTGATTTTTCTAAAAATTCACTTCCCCACACCATTGTCTTGTTCAAGAAGGAATGACGCCCATATTGCATTTAATTCTAGTGGTTTAGTCATCTGGAATAGACCCTTTGCATGTTGGAGATGTCTTCCTTAACTTTGCCCACCTGCCACCATTTAATTCATGAAATATGATTTCTTTCACATAGAGGAGGCTAATATTTCTTCAAAATATCTTATACGTAAGGATTTGTTCCTTTGGATTCAAAATATTATCCATTTTAGCTCACCCGTGGAAACCTGTTGGTTTCCTTTGATATACAAATTTTTTGTTTCAGTTATGCACAATTTTTTTACGTCTGCGGCTTTATTTCCTTCATTCCATGGCTTTACCATACTCTCTGCTTCTTTCCATGGCACTCAAAGTGGCATGGCTTTGATCAACATCTGTGGAACTCTTTTCCCTATTTTGTGGCTTTTCAATTTTCCTTGTTCCGCATTTTTTTACTTCGAATACACTCTATCCTTAACTGGAGCTTTGGCTCCTGCCTTCTGCAACATTCTTAGACTTATCCATGGCTTTCATTCCTTAGCTTGCAGCTTTACAAGTTGTACAATTTTTCAAGAGTGTGAAAATGGACAACAAGCCTTTTACATTCTTATTAGCTTTACACATCCCACAACTTTTTCAAAAATTAAATTGTTTATCTTTTATGGCCTCAAAAACTAGCACCTAAATAGGGCAGAAACGCCTAAGAACTTTTTTCCCTCATGGGTGCTCCTAATCCTCTCTACCCTTTTCTCCCCCTTTTGGGTCTCTTTTATTACTTTGGGTCAACCTTCTAGTTGTCAATTACAAAATTCAAACAAGGGAATCATATATATATATATATACACACACACACACACACACTCAGTTACTTCTTCCAAATTAGGGGCCAAACACTAAGCATTATCTATTATCACCCAAGATTGCATCTAAGGCACAAGATCATTTCAAAGGCATACATCTAGCATGTTATGATGTAGCTTATAATTCACTGTAAATGACCTAGGCGTGCTGACACAACACTCAGCCTGAGCTGAGCACTCACCCGAAGCGTGCAAAGGTACCAAGTCCTTCTTTAGAGTTTCTTGTACAAAATTTAGCATGATAGTACATATGTATATTCAGATTCATGACCAATAGTAAATAGTCCATAGTGCATAAACCAGATCTAGATATTAGAATATCTAAAAGATGAACTAAAAAATGACTATAACAAGATTTACCACACAAGAGCTAGTTTTAATCATGTTCAGTAGCATTATCCAGCCAATATGATCTATTGTATTAAATACTTTAAAAACCAGAAACTTCACACATTGTAAAGGTATCTTTATGAGTCATGCGCACTAAAAGATCAGCAACATAACTCTAGAATACTTGACACTTATTCAACTATGTAAATCAATCCATATATATAGGGGTGGGGAATTTCCCTTCACCACCCATGCACTATCTCAAAATAGGCCACATGTTAATAATAGCAATGTTCCTTTACAAAAGCATGAAAAATATGCAAGTTCTCTAACAATAGACTTCATATATTTAACTCTGAGTAAAAAATAATATTATTAGCCTAAACTATGCATGGTGCTTAGCTGATGCTTGTTCCCAAAATACCCTTGCATGGACTACAAGTCTTCATCTCTTTGTGTGCTCACTATGTTATCTCCAAAAATATCCTTAACAACAAAAATGGATAAGTCCTAATCCTGGGTGCTTCAGCCATATTGTAGCGCCGTACGCTCTTCTAGTGCCCTACATTTGCATGCCCAACACTTAGCCCCTTTTTGTTTGTCCAACATTACCCCACACTAAAATAGATTTTTGCCCCGGCAATGGGTAATCACCTTGTCATTCCAAAGAATATAGGGTAATTAATGAAAGAATAAATAATAATGAATACGTTGAGTCATCTTATTATGTACCCTTTTCTTCTTCCCGTAGAATGAATTTTGGATATTCACTTTGAATTTCCCCTTCAAACTCATATCAGTCGTTAAGCATTACATTTGTCTTATCAGGGATGTCAAAAACGATGCCATCTAACTCATCTACAGTCATGTTTCTGCCCTCACGCTTCAAAATTCTAAGGATGTTGACCATACTTGAGACCATCCCTTCCATGACATCCATCTTTTTGGCAATGAGCTTCCCAATGCTCTTGATCCAATCCATATGTTGTTTCCTTACAGTACCCATCGCGTCGCACTTCATTTCTACCTGGGTAACTCATTCTGTGTGCCTGAGTGTTTCATCTTTTGCTTCCTACAGAACTTCATTTTCCTTGGATTTCATTATTTCTCATACTAAATTATCAAACATTGTACACATGGCCAACATCGAATCTACCTTCTTCATTTCATCCCTTAAGACTTGCAAAATATCCTCATAACTAGATATCTTTCTTGCAATTGAAGGTTTGGCCCTAGATGATTCTTTTGTAGCATCCTTTTGTTTAGGGAGGCATGTTGGTCCTTCCTCCAGAAGTAGACGAACTGTTATGCGTAGATAATGCAGTTCAAAATTAAAATTGTATGACACCTTCTCCTGAAAATCGGGCCTCTTCTGTAAGATCTCATCTGTTATATGTTCGTCCATCTTCTTAACATTTTGTGCATCAGCCACTACATTATCCCGCTCTTGGGTGAGTCGCTTGATCTTTGTGTCTTTATTCTTCTTGTAATCTAACAACACATGTATTGTTGTTGCCTCATTAATATTCCAACGCGCTACTTCTGTTGACACTTTAACCAATGCATCGGTCACCTATTCATCTGAAAACTGTGTGGGCTTGATGGTCATATGGCATGTATGTGGCACCTTCCTCATCTTCTTCAAACTACATGCCTCCTTGTAGACATCAAACTAGGGCTCATCCATGTGATTCTACATAATCCATGATAGATTCTTACGAGTGCACATATTTTCTATCTCTGGGTCCATCCAATCCTATCCATACAATTTTTTGTTGGGTAGAGTGCTCTGAAATCAGGCACAAATAATTTTTGACAAGTCATCCATATAGCCCAAATTTTGAGTACCTACTACCTCATCATCTTCATATCGACCATTAGGTTCCCCAATGTCCTCATGAACAGACGTTCCCTCATCTTGTTGTACCACAATGCCTGCATCCTATTGCACATTACCACCCACATTCTGGTCTACTTCTTCATTCTCTCCTTCCTTCAGCATGATGTGTACTAAGACTTTCATGTCTCCACTGGCGTTGATTTCCTCTTCACCTTAGCATTGTTCATGGACACTCATGATTTGGTCTATAGTCTCACAGACTACTCTCA
This sequence comes from Taxus chinensis, assembly GCA_019776745.2. NCBI lineage: Eukaryota > Viridiplantae > Streptophyta > Pinopsida > Cupressales > Taxaceae > Taxus > Taxus chinensis. The sequence continues at coordinate 41,496,630 of CM034149.1, read as the reverse complement.
CTCTAATATCCTCATTTTCCTATATTTCCACACTGGGGGTGGCCTCTACTCTATGCTCTCCAATACTTGGACTAGCCTCCTCATTCTTTGCACTTGGCTGTGGGGAATCCTCCCCATTATCCTTTACTTGAACATATTTTTTGTGCTTTCTCATTTCTTCTTGCTCATTCTTCACAGGAGTTACGCGCAGTGATCTTCTTACCAACTGCAAAGTCCCTATGCCAGTGTCTCTTGATGTTTTCCTTCTCCGTAGAACTCTCCTTGTATGAATCAGTCTGATGTTATCTTATGGCTCTTCCTGCTCTAGGACGTTCTCTAACCTAGTAAGCACTAGATCTTCCTAAGTAGAATGTGTCGATGCAACTTGCCTTGAGGTTCTTACTATCTGCCCCTTCTTTGCGGGTCCCGGTAGTGTCATATCCACGACCTTCACCACCTTTCCATCCTTGAACCTTAGCCTTAGATAGATGTACATGTGTGTTGGTTCAATTTTCCCTATGGCCAAACTCTCTGACGTAATGTCCACGTTGTCACACTCCATGGTTTTAACATAGGCCTCTTTACCTGGCCATACATAGGTCTTGCGTAGAATGTGAACATATGCATCTACTTTATCTGCGTCAAACTAGAGTTTGCACGTGTCATGGACTCTAGTCACAGAGTTGCTAAAGTACTTTGCAGTAAAGGCAAATGGAAACTTACACCACAGGATTTTCTCTCCATACTTCATATGGAAACGCCCTAAGCTAAAGTGTTGGTAAACCGCAAATTCAGCTTCTTCATCCAGCACCTTGGGAAATTTGCACAGAATTTTTCATTGTCCCTCAAACGCCCTACGCAACCTCCTGAACCACTTCTCTAAGCACTTCTTATATGTATTAGAAATAGCCTCGCGTAGATTATACTTAACATATTTCTTTGCTAGGGATTTTTTCCAATGGAAACTCCCAGATGTTCTCCCTTGGTCCATTGGGTACACCAATTTCACTAAATACAATAAAAACAAGATGGCACCCCAAGTTATTTTATCACCTTTATCTTCCTGGACGCGCGCCTCATTCACTAGGCTTTCTGCAATGTACCCAGCGATGTTGTAGTATGTCTTATTTACCATCTTCTGTGATATATGTAACCAACACATATTTACCTCATTCCATCACTCAGTGGCACCCAACTTGCTCCTTGTTAAGCGTGTTGCAACCTTGGCAGGCATGTTTGTAATTTTGGTTACTTTAAAGGCTTGGCCCACCTTCTTATACTTATATATGGTGGTCATCACATCAATGCGCTCATCGTCTAATAAATCACCAGTGGTCTTCAATCCTGAGTCACGCAAGCTTATCACCTTCCCAATCAGCTTGGTAGTGATCCTCATTCTCCTACCTACGAAGTAGAAAAGTTATTCATGCACGCACGACATGAGCCATTGATACAACTACTTGGGATTCTAAAAATAGGTTAATTTCAGAATTTTCATGACCCCCACACTATCAAGTAACCTTTTCACGGAGGCATCTAAAACCTTAGTGTCGTCTGCTAACTATTGGTTAGTTTTCCTGTAGACTTCTTCACCCTCCTTGCTTTATACTGAGCACTCATCACCTTACACATGGTGTTAACGTTGAGTAATTTCTCCTGAAGTTTTCATTAATTTTTAAAGCATGTTCCCTTTATGGTCACCCGTCAGTTTATTTCTTTTCTATAACAGACTAACCTTCTTTATCCACCCCACACTAAGGATATGTGCATTCCTTTGCGCATGAAAAGACTTTAGATTGCAACCAGTTTCCAGTGCGTAAGAATGCTTATTACACATAACACTGAACTAAATTGAAAAAACATAGTGACGATGAAGTAAACACATATAAAGGAAATATATTAAGGGAAATCTAATCTAAATGGAAATACTACCTTATTCCAAAAACAAAGAAGGCTTATTTATAGTAGGGCTTCAGCCTACTCCCTTTAATGTAACTGGGAAACCATATTCCATCAAGCGCCTCTAACTGACAACTATCTAAGTCCAGTATATGATTGATAACATATGGTCCCAACCAATGCACCTTAAGCTTTCCTAGGTGGCATAGAAACTTTAAATCATAAAGGAGTACCATCTTCCCAACCTCAAGCTTCTTGTCCCTATCGTGCCATGCCTTTTTCCTGGATTTTTCTTACTTTTGACTCCATCATGATATTGTGTGCCTCTCATCCAGTTGTATCAACTTGTCAATTATTTCTTCCAATGCTTGCTCATCAACTAGACCTCCTGCACGTGTAATACGTAAAGAAGGTAACATGAATTCCATGGGTAGAATTTTCTCTGCACAAGACACCAACTGAAAGGGTGTTACCTTATTCAACCATTTGTAGGTTTTTTTATATGCCCAAAGCACAACAAAAACTTTATCATCCTAGTCTTTCCTTCCAACATCACAATTTTTTGTCAAATTCTGGCTCAATATCTTGTTGAAATCCTCAACAGTTCCATTTGCTAAAGGTTGATAAGGTGTTGTCTTATGGTTTACAACCATAAATTCATCTAATAATATCCTAATGGTCTGATAAGGAAATGAGTGCCTCTATCACTTTTAAAACTTGAAGGACATTCATACCTAGCAAAAATATTTTACCACAAGAACCTTGTTGTTGTAGCCACTGTAAAATCCTTTTTAGGTGTCGCTTCTACCCACCTTGTAAGATAATTTACACAAGTGATGATGTAGTGTGATCCAATTATGCACGTGGATGGGGAAATAGGACCCACAAAATCAATTTCCCACTTCTCAAAAGTTTTTGCACTAGTAATAGGCTTTAAAGGCATTTCATCTCTTTGCCCAAGTTTTCCAAGGTGTTGACAATGATCACACGCCTTGCAATATTATTTTCAATCCTTGTACAATGTATTCCACGATAAACCAACTAGTAGAATATTTTACATGGTAGCTTCACTTGCATAGTGTCCACCTGCAATACCGCCATGAGCCTCCTCCATAATTTTGATTTGCTCATGCTCTAGTGCACACCAGTATAATATTTCATCTCATCCTAGTTTGTATAAGTCACCACTAATCAACATGAAATGTGTGGCACAAATCGCAAGTTGTTTATTTTCCAAGGCCTTCATTCCTTTGGGTGTCATACCTATGTGTAAAAATACAAAAATATCCTCTAATTATGAGCGAACGCGGTTTAACCTATATAATTGTGTATCCAACATTGTATCCTCAATGCTCTATGTGTCCTCTCCTCAGTGAATCCTTGACAAATAATTTGGACCAAAATTAATTTTACCTAGCTTTACCACCACTGTAAAGTCAAACTCCTAGAACAATAGAACCCATCGGCATATGCACCCTTGTAAGACGGGATTGGTCACCAAGTATTTCAATGCCATGTGATTTGTATAGAAAAAAATGGTTTTGCTAGCAAGTACTTTCAGAACTTATAAAACGTGAGATCATTAAAAAAGCCTCGTGCTCCGTTGTTGTATAATTATGTTCTGTAGGAGTCAACTGTCTACTAGTAAAGCAAATAGGATGATCTAAAATACCTTCTCTAGGTTGAGATAGAATTACGTCAATGGCTATGCTAGAGGCATCCAAATGTACGTGAAAAGGTATATTCCATGAATGAAAACATAGAATAGGCACAGTAGTAAGCCTTTCCTTCAGCGCTTCGAATGCATGCTGCTACGGTTATCCCCAATAGAACTTGCCATTACCCTTTGATAAATCCTCCAAGGGCATGGAAATCTTAGCATATCCTTTGATAAATTTCTTGTAATACCCTATGTGGCCCAAGAATCTGTGCACCTCACTCTGACTAGTAGGCTCCTCCAAACCTAGGATGACTGCAACCTTAGCTGGATCTACTAACAAACCCTCCTTGTAGATGATATGCCTTAATAGAGTTCCAAAAGGTGTAGCAAATACACACTTCTTGATATTTAAAGAGATGCTTAACTATCTACACCTCTCAAACATCATCCTCAAGTTATCATAATGATCCTTGACAAGCCCATACATGGGTCCAATCATCCAAGTAAACCTATAAGAATTTGTGAATAAAATCCCGGAATGCTTGAACAACAATGTGTGAAAATATTGTAGGCACGCATTCTTCAATGCAAAGGGCATGACATTGTATGCAAAACTTCCCCATTCAGTGGTGAAATTTTTCTTCTCTTGATCTTCTTTAGCAATTATTACTTGATGATACCTAGAGAATCCATCTGTAAAAGAGTAAATTTCACTCCCTGTTACGCCTTCCAATATTTCTGCAGTGAATGGTGTCGGGAAAGGATCAATCACACATGCAACATTCAGCTCCCTGTAGTCCACACAAATCGTGATTCTTTCATCTTTCTTTATGATGATTACCATAGGGCTAACCCACTTTGATTCCTTTATGGGCTCAATAATGCCATATTTCAACATCTTTTCAATTTCTTCTTTAACTTTGACTCGCATGTTTGGGTTAATCCTGTAAGGTCTCTTCCTAACTGGTAGCGCACCTTTCTTTAACTTAATTTTCATCTCACCCAAATATTCATGCACTCCTTTCAACTCATGGTAGCCTCTAGGAAACAAGTCCTAGAAATCACGTAATAACTCAATTATCTTAGCCACTTCAGAGTCAGACCAAGTAATCTCTAATTATGGCCTCCTTAGGTTCATCATCTATTCCAATGTTCACTTTCTTCATCTTCATAGGTTCAAGGTAGGCACGCGCTTTCTCATCCATACTGTTTAAGACCTTGCACGTACCCTCTGAATGATCTAAGTCAAAATTTTCCACTTCTTCATCATCCACCATGTAGACCATCTTTCCTTTCTCCTTCTCTAAGCAAGCACGCTTCGGTAGTTCTGACATTATTTTCTTCATCTACTTCTTAAAAATGCGCTTCTAAGTCAACTCACCAAGTAACTCCTAGTGATTCTTCAATTTTACACTATCTCCCATAGTCAAGCACTTCATAACCTCATAATGTGTCATTCACTGGAGGTTTAGTGGAGTTAGTCAAAAGTCTAGATCATACCTATAGTCAATTCTTGCCAATTTCCAATCTCTCTATTCAACTCCGTGATAAACATACCATGCACACATTTTTTTCAACCTCATCAAGGTGAAATAAAGTTTGTGCACCCACAACAAAGGTGGTAAAGCTTCCTGCCCCTCTGTCAAAGTCTCTCACACTACTGAATCCATAATGTTGAAGATATGTTGTTATTACCATTATATTCATCATATTTGAGTACCGTTCATTACCTCTGAGAAATCTTTGCCTGATAGAGCAATATCACCTCTCTCCATTCTATGAGATTATCCCTATGAACCATCCACCATATTTACATTGTTGTTCCCATCTTCAGGATATAAACTAACAAGTTCCTTCTATCCATTTGATCCTTCCACTGGGATACTTCCATGGCTCTAGGAATACCTTAGGGTTTCCTTTACCAGTGTGCTACTGGGATATCAGGAATGTTGCCTAACCACCTAATCATAGCGCAGCCTGCTTACGTGTAGATAGTTGTGCTTCTTACCTCACGCCCAACCATCTCATAAATGTTCCATGTGCTTAACGTATCACAGGAAATACTTTTAGTATCATTGATGGAAGTTTACATCATCTCACTATTTAGAACTCCTTCCTTAGATGGCTCAAGTACTTCCAGGATCTTGAATGGTGTGCACACTTAATTTTGTTCATATCTTCTTCACTTAAGGTTCAACATAAGGTGCAATTTCTCATATGTGAAAGGGATAATAACTTGTTCTTCTTTGTTCTTAAAATTTCCATATATCCCTTATTGAGCCATAGATCAACATTATTTGCATAACACTAAGGGTGCCCAAGTAGAGCTTAAGGAAGTTGTCCACTTCTGCAATGCACTAAGACCTTCTCAAAGTCCTTAGTGATTCTTTGCCCCCTGTATAGTAATGGATGCATCCTTTAAAACTCCAATTGGCGTGGCCTTAGTCTGATTTACCATAACATGTACATTGGAAGATGGTTGTAATGGAGGTCTATCCATCTGATCCCATGCATCTAAAGTAAGCACATTCATTTCTTCTAAGTGCCAATCAAAATATTAGCTCAAAAGCCATCCATCCAAACAAAATTCAGAGTGATATCCTTTTCCTAATCCTCTATGAGGGGGAGATTAGCATGCAAAATAAGTCATCCATTCATGAATACCAGTGCGTGTGTTATAGGTATTTAAAGCTCATGTTCAGCCAAGCTATTGCATTATTAATAAACTTTATTTTATTTATCACTCTCCAATGCCAAGTATGTGGAAATTTCTATTTATTAATTTAGATATTAAGATATGATCTAATTGTTAGGTATAGTCTAAAGACCTAAATCTTGTTATTCAACCTACTTTTTCTTTCCAACCTATGGTATTGACTTTATACAATTGATCTCTAGTCCTCCATAAATCTATGGTTTTGATAAATTCTTTGATGCAATCTAGTTTCTCTCTCTCCACCATTTTGGCTGATATACGTAATCCTTGTAATAGTTCTTAGATTGTTATTCCTTACCTGATTATCTTAGCATGTGTTGTTCATTCTACGTATCGAGTTCCATAATAAGTTATGATATTGCTACTCATTCATGATCTTACAAAGGTCTAATGAAATTAATCTGAGATGAATCCCTGGAATCTTCTATGCCTCTATTAATTGTAATGTTAAATTATTCTGTGTTCCACTTGGCACTAATAATACTTATGATCCATTTAGCATTTGAGTGTATCCCTATAACACAAATTGTAGTGGTGCCATATCTTTCTCTTGATCACAACATCTAGAAGGTTCCTTTAGAACATCAACATCTAACTGGAATAGTCTCAGCTGCCTTCTTTTGATGATCCAAATTCCACAACTGTTCCTTTAAAAATCTATTTCACCCTACAAATTTATTATTACCTCCATGGTTTCTAGATAAACCTCCTTCTGATGTCTTGGGTCTAGATATCTTGAATCACAAACCTCCTCCTTAGTAATGGTAGGCTTCTATTGTAATGTTTCTCTGGCATGCAGTTATCCTCAGTGAGTGTAGTAATTTCACAGCGTACCATCTCAGGATCCAGTGCCGAATTCCATCCTAACCTGGTTTTCCACTACACACTGTATTTTAACCATCTTGTGCACCCATGGTCTCTTGTTTTTACATCTTGAGTCAGATAGTTGCATATAAATCAAGACACTACTTCATAGTTATGAGTCTTTCCACAAAAATGCAAGTAATGTTCTGAGGACAACTCGATCTTGTAATGGTCACAATAGATGCTACAATAACATGCTCCATGAGGGAAGATCACCTCATCCACCACCATGGCCTCATCCTCTAGAATCCACCAATATGTATCCTCGACCTCTACCACGGCCTCCCTTAAAGCACCCTTCATTAGCTCAAAGATCAATCATTTTGCTCACTTTTTCCAGTAGAGTTATTTGAAACTCCAGTCTGTCATACACCAAGATCAATGGACATCATGGATCTGCCTCAATCAACCTTTCTTCAGTATTGTGATTTGTGGACCGGAAAGATTACAATAGCAAAATATTTCTTCCTTATTATGCATTGTAACAATGGGACCTAGCAACAATGATGGGTGCTATAAGGACATATCTCATAATCTAGTAACTTGAGTGTACCAATCTGCAAGGAAAACTATCATTAGTATCCCCTCTACTTCATAATATGTGCACCAAATTCCTGTGTATGTCATGTGTTGTATTGGCTGATAGTTTCTCCAACTATTTTTCCATTACTAAAATCTGAGCTTCCAAGAATGGGCTCACTCACAGTGTATATGCTCCTAACTACCTCATCATGCAAATCTACTTCAAGTGTGGCCATCAAGATGAGGGTCGTATAAGTCTTATGTGAGCACCCCTGAAATCTAAAAGGTGTGATTTAAAGCCTCCGAAGCTTTGGGAACCACTTCACATGCTGACTTACATGGATTCATAAGATAGTTTAGCCAAGAGTGTTTTGAAATGATCAAAACTCTATATTTTGACACTCTTAGGACTTCATGAATTTGATGTCATTTGGACCATTTGAGTTCGCCATTCATAATTTTTTTGTTGAGTTATGGAGCTCAATTACTTCCATGTTTAGCATGCAATGGAAACTTGCTGGAAAATACAATAACCGTCATCAGTTAGGGGGGAACCAGCATCGGTCACCTAGGTCTAGCATCGGTCAAGTATGACCGGTATTGGTCAGGCAAGGAAGGAACCGACAGCAGTTAGGGATAACCGGCATCGGTTACCTGTGCAAGGATGTTTTAATTAACTCCCAAGAATTAGATCTATTTTTAGCATTAAAGTATTTTTATTGATTATAATTGCATGGTTAAGTTCCCTAAGTCTATAAATGACTATATACGCATAAAAGCTAGGGTTTAGAAGTAAAAAAGAAGAGAATTAACAAGAATTAGAAAGAACTTGCAAAAATTTGGTGAGAGAGAGAATTCTTGGTGATGAAGCAAAAGTTTGAGGGAAAGAAAGTACTGTACATCTGAGAGGTGTGAAATATTGTAAATTCTTCATTGTATATCCTTGTCAAGCTTTGAATAATAATATTGGCTTGTTTCTTGGTGGACGTAGCCCACACTAGGTGAACCACGTTAAATCTAGTGTAATTTATGTCTCTTGTTTTATATATTTCTTCTGGTAGAATATCCGCTTTTATTTACATGTATGCTTAGATTTGATATATTATTTGTACAACCATATGTGTTAACCCCAACAACTGGTATCAGAGCTTTGTTTGAGTGTTTTGTGTGTTGATAGATTTACTCACAGAGGGTTTTATGATTGAGTGGGAGCTACAAAAATAACAGAAGAAAACAAATACAAGGTAGAGAAATTTGACGGCCAAAATTATCAATTATGGAAGATGCAGATTGAGGATTATCTGTATCAAAGAGATTTGTATTTACCATTGGATGAGAAGTCTAGACCTACAAAGATGACTGATGAAGAATGGAAGATTCTTGACAGAAAGGCTTTGGGATCTATAAGATTGAGCCTGGCAACATCCATGGCTTCCAATATTACAGAAGCGCTTCTACGGTAGGGTTAATGAAATATCTTGCTAATTTATATGAAAAACATAGTGCTTCAAATAAAGTTTATTTGATGAAGAAACTATTTAGTTCTAAGATGCATGAAGGTGGATTTGCATCTAGTCATTTGAATGATTTCCAATCTATTGTAAATCAGTTAAAATTGGTTAAAATACCATTTGATGATGAAGTAAAAGCACTTTTATTCTTATGTTCTTTTCCTGATAGTTGGGATAACTTGGTAATGGATGTTAGTAATACAGCATCTGCTAATAATATTTTGAAGTTTGATGATGTGGTTAGTATAATCTTGAATGAAGAAATTCACAGGAAGAGTACAGAGGAATCATCATCTGGAAATGCTTTGAATGTAGAAAGAAGGGGTAGGTAGAAGGAGAGATCCAAGAGTAAAAGTAATGGGAAATCAAAGTCAAGGGATAACAGATCTAAATCCAAAAGTAAGGGAATTACTTGTTGGAAATGTGGAAAGAAAGGACATGCAAAGAAAGATTATTGGTCAAAGGATAAAGAGAACCAACAACTAGACAAAGGTAAAGAAGTAAATCTTGCTTGCATCAGAGGTAATGCAAGATGCTCTTATTCTTTCTTTAGATAATAGAATTGAATCATGGGTTTTAGATTCAAGAGCTTCTTTCCATGCAACCCCTAATAAGGGTTATTTCAAAAATTATGTCCAGGGAAATTTTGGGCATGTTTATTTGGGTGATGATGAACCTTGCAGTATTATTGGTAAAGGGGAAGTTCATCTAAAATTTTAGAATGGAAATACATGGGTATTGAAAGATGTGAGGCATGTGCCAAGCCTCAGGAGGAATCTTATTTCTGCAGGGCAACTAGGTGAATCTGGTTGCATGGTTACTTTTACAGGAGACTCTTGGAAAGTCACCAAGGGTGCTTTTGTTATGGCAAGAGGTAAGAAGGTAGGAATGTTATATTTATCTACCTGTATTATTGATTCCTTTTCTGCATTATCTACTTCAGATTCAGATGCATGCATGTGGCATAATCGGTTGGGTCATATGAGTAAAAAAGGAATGCATATCTTAAAGGCTAAGGGTAAGTTATCAGATTTGAAAGATTTAGATCTTGATTTCTGTGAGCATTGTATCTTTGGAAAGTAAAAGAGAATGAGATTTCTCAAAGTTGGGGCAACTAAGAAGGAGAAAAAATTGGAGCTTGTACACTCATATGTGTGGGGACCAGCTCAGGTAGCTTCTCATAGAGGATACCAATATTATGTTACGTTCATTGATGATGCTACAAGAAAGGTATGGGTTTATTGTATTAAACGTAAATATGATGTTTTTGAGACTTTTAAAAGATGGAAAGCCCTTGTTTAGAATGAATCAAATTCTAAGTTAAAGTGCCTTAGATATGAAAATGGTGGTGAATACTGTAGCAAGGATTTCAATGATTATTGTTCAGTGAATGGAATACATAGAGAAAGAATGGTTCCAAGAACACCATAAGAGAATGGTGTTGCAGAAAGAATGAACAGGACAATCATGGAACGTGCTAGAAGTATGAGAATACATTCTAGACCGCCCTTACAGTTTTGGGTAGAAGCAGTTGATACAACGGTTTATTTGATTAACTGTGGGCCTTCAAGTTCACTAGATGGAGGAATTCCAGAGGAAGCTTGGACTGGAAAAGAGGTATATCTTTCTTTTTTTAAGTTTTTGGTTCAGAAGCTTTTTTGCATGTTGATAAGGAAAATAGAAAAAATTTGGATGCAAAATCTAAGAGATGCACTTTCATTTGTTATGGATCTGGTGATTTCAGTTTCCATTTTTAGGATTTAGAGAATTCTAAAATTATTAGGATTCGTGATGTTGAATGAAATGAAAAGAGAATGTATAGGGATCAAATTTTGGTACCCAAGGATGAACCATGTTGAGAAGTTTGTGAATGAAAATGAACTCTTAGATTTAAAAGTATTACCAATAGGGTTACACAGTAACCAGTGTTGGTTGACCTCTGATTGGAACCAGTCAGATGACCCAATATCGGTTACAGAAGATCCAAACCGGCATCGGTTAGAAGAATCGATGTCGGTTAGAGGTGACCGGCATCGGTCACTATCAGATTTGGATAGGAATGTCCAGGAGGTCTAGATTGAGCCTCTGGTACCCCAAACTCCTATGAGAAGGTCACAAAGGGTAAGTAAACTTCTAGAAAGATTTACACCTTCTCTATTTTATTTATTATTGACTGATAATGGTGAACTAGAGAGCTTTGAAGAAGCAATGCAGGATAAGACTCACGTTCAGTGGGAGCATGACATGGATGAGGAGATGGACTCCTTGGAACATAACAAGAATTGGGATTTGGTTAAGTTGCCAGCAGGTAAGAGAACATTGCAGAACAAGTGGGTTTACAAGATTAAGGAAGAAGAGGGTGGACAGAAAAGGTACAAGGCAAGGCTTGTAGTAAAGGGATTTGCATAGAAAGAAGGTATTGACTTTGGTGAAATATTTTCTCCTATTGTTAAGATGACTTCTATTCGTATTGTATTGAGTTTAGTTGCAGTAGAATATTTACATTTAGAGCAACTAGATGTGAAGACAACTTTCCTTCATGGTGATTTGGATGAAGAGATTTATATGCAGTAGCCACTTAGGTATGAAGTCAAAGGTAAGGAGAAACTAGTGTGCATGCTAAAAAAGATTTTATATGGGCTCAAGCAAGCTTCATGGCAATGATATATGAGGTTTGATAGTTTTATGCGAGAGCATGGTTACTTGAGATGTGAATCTAACCATTGTGTTTATTTCAAGAAGCTTGAAAATGGGAGCTATATTATTTTGTTACTGTATGTGGATGATATGCTTATTGCAGGATCTAGTATGGAGGACATTGGTGAACTTAAGGGAAAGCTAGCTCACACATTTGCTATGAAGGATTTAGGAGATACAAAAAGAATCCTTGGCATACAAATACATAGAGATAGGATAAACAAGAAATTGTATTTGTCTTACGAGGATTATATCTACAAGGTCTTAGAAAGGTTAAATATACAGAATGCAAAACTTGTTAGCACACCTTATGACTAGACACTTCAAATTGAGAAAATATCAGTATCCTTCATCACATGAGGAGGTAAAATACATGACATGAGTGACATATGCTTCAGCAGTTGGAATTCTCATGTATGTTACGGTTTGTACAAGACCAGACATTCCTCAGGCAGTGGGAGTTGTGAGTAGATATATGGCTAATTCAGGTAAAGAGCATTGGAAAGCAGTTCAATGTATACTCAGGTAATTGAAAGGGACATCTAGCATGCAGTTATGATATGGAGGTTCGTATATTTCATTACATGGCTATGTTGATTCAGTTATGACAAGATATCTTGATGGTAGGAGGAGCACTACTAGATATATTTTCATAGTAGGTGGAATTATAGTTAGCTGGATTTCAAGATTGCATAAGGTTGTGGCTTTATCTACTACAAAGGCATAGTATGTTATAGCTATAAAGGCTAGCAAGGAGATGATATGGATGAGTAGATTCATGGAAGAGTTGGGAAAGGAGCAAGGTGATTGTAAATTGTTCAATGACATTCAGAGTGCAATTCATTTGGCAAAGAACTCAACATTTCATTTGAGAACAAAACACATTCAGTTGAGGTATCACTTCATATGGCAGGAATTGGAGGATGGACAGTTAAATTTGGAAAAGATTCATACAAGCAAGAACCCTGTGGATATGCTAACGAAGCCATTAGAAAAGGAGAAGTTGGAGCTACACTCCACTTCTGTTGGTTTTCAAGTTTGAGACTTGAAGAGGAAGAAACAAAGCTAAGGAAGGATCCAAGAATGACGTTATACAGGTATGGTGTAGTAATTAATCTCCTAGTGGGAGATTGTTGAGTTGTAGAGCTCAATTACTTCAGTTTAGCATGTAATGGAAACTTGCTGGAAAATATAGTGACCGTCATCAGTTAGGGGGGAACTAGCCTCGATCACCTAGGAGTGGCATCGGTCAGGTAAGGAAGGAATCAGCAGTGGTTAGGGATAACTGACGTCAGTTACCTGTGCGAGGATGTTTTAATTAACTCTCGAGAATTAGATCTATTTTTAGCATTAAAGTATTTATATTGATTGTAATTGCATGGCTAAGTGCCCTAAGTCTATAAATGACTATAAAAGCATAAAATATAGGGTTTAGAAGTAAAAAAGAAGATAATTAACAAGAATTAGAAAGAACTTGCAAAACGTTAGTGAGAAAGATAATTCTTGGTGATGAACCAAAAGCTTGAGGGAAAGAAAGTACTATACATCTAAGAGGTGTGGAAGATTGTAAATCTTCATTATATATCTTGTCAAAGCTTTAGATAATAGATTGTATTATTTCTTGGTGGACGTAACCCACACTAGGTGAACCATGTTAAATCTGGTATTGATTTATGTCTCTTTTTTTGTATATTTATTCTGGTAGAATATCTACTTTTATTTACATGTATGCTTAGATCTGATATATTATTTGTACAACCGGTGTGCTAACCCCAACATTTTGCTCAAAATCAGGGATATTAAATTATTTAAGGAAAGCATCTCATAACACTATATAATCCACACATGTTTGACTAGGGTCAAACATCTTGTACCAGTTGTGTGCACGTCCCTGCAATGTAGTTTCAAACTGACTAGCCTTGCACTCTAAAGCTCTAATTCCTTTCACACACCATAATATCTCACACATATGGACATGCTCAGTAGCATATTCTACTCCCCTATGCTATGGGATAAGAAGTGACATCTCCATGTAAATATTCTAAGGCTGGTGAGGACCATGTCCACCAGATCCAAAACCTCATGTGTTACCTCCACCTCCATATCCACTAGATCCCAAGCCACATCTGCCTCCTGATACTCCCCCTGTAACAGGAATTGAACCAGAGGATGCACTACCTTGTGTCCCAACAGTGATGCTAAATTGAACTCCCATATTCTGTGAAGTTGCGCTACTCCCAAATGTGAGTCAAAATTTTTACACGCATGTGTTTTGTACCGACGATGCACCTGAAAAGGTACCTCCAACCAGACCTCCAAATAACAAGGAAGACATGTGTCTGGCCATAAATGTATTTGTTTTTTTATTTACTCTTGAACTTGTTGATAAGTCAACTTTACCTCTTGCTACTGTATTGTACAAACTAGCTTGTTGATTACTGGTTGTACTAGAAACTTTATAACCAAGCACAAGGGCTAGGTCTCCACGTAGATTTAGATATGCACTCATAGCCCATGTTGTCTCTACTGACACTCTCATGAGAGGCCAATGAGGGTTCCCTGTCATGATTACCCAAATGGGGGAGTTACAGATGCTCTGGCTCCATGTCCTCTACGTGAGATCCAAATCCTTCACAATCCATCACTCTCCACAACGCCATCCATTCTGCAACCTTGTGTTTCTTCTCTAAATCCCTCTTGTACACCTCATTAAACTTAATTCACCTTTCATCTCTTTACCTCTCTACTGCTAGGTCCACCATCCTTCACCACACCTGTTCCTACCCCCGCACGTGGTGGGGTTTAGCTAGCCATCGACTCCTCTTCCAAATTCAAGGTTACCATCAAGATCTTCATTGCCATTGGAATTTCATACAGATATGATCCCCTGGGATAACATAAAAATTAAAACTCAACTACCTCCGGACAAGAGTAAGTGGAGATTCAGTACTCCAAAATATAACTATTTAGAATAACATGGAACCAAGTATCCACAACACGTGTCCAAATCAGATCAACATCAAAGAGGGCCTAAAATTATTATTGCATCTAGATAAGTCTACGAACCCTCTAATTCCTTTTAGAAGCATAAACAACCAGCCAATCATATAGCTCTATGGGAAAAATAGCAAAGAAGCTCTCATATAAGAATTCATACAAATTCCGCTCAACCCACGCATGTGCGTCAAACACAAATCTAGTGTTGAATATATGAGCATATTATTCTTCCAGATCTACTATACACTCCTCAACACTTGCTAAGGTCAACCAGTACGTCTTCATCGCGCAACATCCTTAAACACAGCTGAGAAAGAGGTCTCGGTAATGGAACCAATGATGTAACCTAGAATTCAATGTAAATGACTTCAGCGCACTGGCACATCACTTAGCTTGAGATAAGCGCTAACCTGAAGTGCGCAAAGGCACCAGACCCCTCTATAGAGTTACTTGTACATAATGTTAGCATGATAATGCATATACATATTCAAATTCACAACCAACAATAAACAGTACACAATGCATAAACCAGATCTATATCATAGAATATATAAAAGATGAACTAAAAATGGTTATAACAAGATTTACCACACAAGAGCCAGTTTCAGTCATGTTCAACACCATTATCCAACGAATATGATCCATTGTATTAAATACGGTTAAACATAGAAGCTTCACACATTATAAAGGTATCTTTATGAGTCATACACGTGATAAGACTAGCAACATAACTCTACAATACTTGACGCTTACTTAACCGTGTAAATCAATCCATATATTTAGGGGTGGGGACTTTCCCTTCACTGCCCATGCACTATCTCAAAATAGGACACATGCTAATAATAGCCATGTGCCTTTATAAAAGGATGCAAAACATGCAAGTGCTCTAACAATAGACTTCCTATAGTTAAATTTGAGTAGAAATCTTATTATTAGCCTAAACTATGTATGGTGCTCAGCTGATGCTTGTTCCTAAAATACCCTTGTGTGGACTGCAAGTCTTCATGTCTTTGTGTGCTTGGTACATTATCTCCAAAAATAGCCTTAACAACAGAAACGACTAAGTCTTGATCCTGGGCGCTTCAGCCATATTGTAGCGTCACGCGCTCTTCCAGTGCCCTACATTCACGTGCCCAATACTTAGCCCCTTTTGTCCATCCAACATGTTATAACTCTAATATTAAGTGATCATAATATTTAGTTTATAGTTAAATGATATAGAATAACTTGTATTCTTATTATTTAAATATAAAATTTATATTATTGTGTTAGTTATTTATTAACTAATATTAAATCAATGAGGTGTACCCCGTCACTTATGAAGGTCATAACCCTTTGGGTTATTTAAATATGACTATAGCTCATATTCAAAATTCAATTCATGTAATTCGGGTAAAAACATGGGGTAGAAGTGAGCAGGGATTTTACTGGACTGGATGTAAAAGTTTCTCACATAATGGAAATTATTCTACCATGGTATTTTACCCCATTGGAGTTTTCCAAGTTAAATCTCGTGTTATTATGTTATTTACTTTTCTGTGCATTCATTTATTTATATGTCTACATTTATGTTTATTAATTAAGTTTAATATATGTTTCATCCCCTCATCCTATCATGGTGCTAGAGTGGGATAAAGTTTTGGTTAAATAATTTATTTAATCCTAAAGTTACAACAGTTGGGAAGTTAGTTGTTTAGTTGGTTAGTATCCCATTTAACCCCCCCCCCTTCCCTCTCCAGATGAATTAATATGAGCGTGCACAGGTAGAAAAGTATTCAAAGATTTTATCCCTCACATGAAAATTGGAACTCAGAAGAATTACCAGGGCCTGGAAAATAGAGGTAAGGGTTAATCATTTATGTGAAATATTTTATTATGTTTCTATAGTTTTTGAAAGTGTGCAAGATAATTTAATAAGAGATGTTAAAAAAGGAGAGGGTAAGATTCAAAGTGAAACCCAGTTCACAGAGGAGATAAGATTCCATGAAAATAGGGGTTTCAAATTTATTTATTGGTCAAATCAAACCTCTTGTCCCCTGGTGATGTAATTTTTTTATTATTTTCAACTTTGAATTTCAAAATCTTCTCTTATGTCCTTCTGGACCCCCTTTAATAAGGGTTGTAGCTATAGCTAATATAAACAAAAAAAATTATATACATTATAGATTAAATCTATAAGATTGAGTTTTTTAAAAATAAAAAATGAAATTAAAATATAAAACTATATAGTTTATATAATCCTAAATAATATAGTTTATATTATATTATAGACTATTCAACCTAATCCTATGGGGTCGGTCTAATTTATATTTTATAAATCAAAACTTTAAATTAAAATTCAAAAATAAAATACATATTATATAGTTATAGTTTATATTATAAACTATTTAATATGCGGCCCTAACCTTATATTTTCTATGTAAGGGGGGCGACACCCTACCTACCTACCCCCATCTCCCCATGCACCAAGTGGCACGCACTACATGCCCCACTCACCACCCACTCTACAGCCTCCATGTGCCCTTGTGGTCCCCATACCACCAACCACCACTATGCACGGACCCCCATGCTCTCTCCTTTGGGATAGTTTAGTGCCACATGGGGATGCCATGGATGGGAAGAAGGCTTTATAAGCCTTATCACAAGCATAATACAATGTGATTACGGCCACGCCTTAGTCACTTTCGCTGCCCACATTAAGGGCTTGCTTCACCCAGGTGGATCACCCTCTAGGTTGTGTGGACTTTGTTTGTTATTTAGCGGCTCATACATGAGTTCGTGCTTGGCTCGCTGAGTCGGTTTCTAAGGCTTAGCAATGGCAAAATATTATAAGTCTTGGCTAATATAATATGTGTGGCTCTGTTATTGATTAATATGATTTGGCATAAGATTTGGTTTAAATTACAATTGAAATGTGTAGTATATGGTTTGATGGTCTAATGAACATTTATTAAAATTAGCTCAGTGATAAACTCGTCGAGTTGGCTACCCAAACTCGACCGAGTTGATAGAAATTCCAAACAATATAAGAGAAAGAGATCCAAAAAAATTTAATATATTCCAGTATTCTTTTTTCTTTTTTTTCAAAAATTAATCGTAAAATTTATTTATTTTTGTGAAAAATAGTCAAAATAATATACTTGTTTTTTTGAAATGATATATTTTTTGCAACACGACGAGTAGATCATTGTCACCATTTTAATAGGAAAAAAAAATCACTTACATTTCAATTTATTTTTGATATCATACTAATGCATTCATGTATAGATTATCCACTTGGCAGTACCTCCTTTTTTATCATAAACTAGTTTTTTTCGATTGTGAGGATTAAACGACGACAAGGAGACTTATATTAAACTCTTTTTTAATCCTTTTTTTTTAATTCTATTTATGCAAAAATGGGATCTAATCAGTTTTTAATTGATAAATCTCAAATGTTGAATGGGAATAATTACAACATTTGGAAGATTCGATTAAAGGAAAAATTCATGGTTTGCAAATTATGGGCAGTTGTGAATGGAACTGAGAGGGCTTCGACTGGAAGACAAGAAACTGCAGACAATGTTGTTGCGTATCAACAGAAAGTACAAGAGGTGATGTCCATTATTTTGCGAAGTGTAGAGGATGATTTTTTTCTTCATATCAGGAATCAAGTCCGAGTGAGGCCTGGACTCAATTGGAATCGATGCACGAAGGTACACATTTATCAAAAATCATTATATTGATTTTAGAGCTTACGATGACTCCCATGAAGGGAGATGAAAAAGTGATAAATTATTTAGAAAAAATCAAAAATATTAAGTCTCAGTTAGATAGGTGTAGTTGTAACTTAATTAAGGATAAATTGCTTTATTTCATTATTCAATTGAATATTCATGAGAAATTTAGAAATTTTATTTCAATTTTGAACTCAAAATATCAAACAAAACAAGACATTCTAGATTTGCAAACCCTTAGTGCTCTACTCATTCAGGAAGAGCAAGTAATGAAAAAAAATTATTCTAAGGAGAATTCCACTTAGGCACTTCTCCTTTAGAAATCAAAAGGTAAAACCTCTAGATTCAACAAAAATAAAAAGGCAACCTTTAAACCTCCTAACAAAGATAAGAAACCAGGAAATCTAAGAGTTAGCTTTGATGGTAAATGCCATTACTGTGGTAAATTTGGCCATAAGAAAGAGGATTGTAAATTTTAAAATAATAAGTCAAATTTTAAAAATCAAAAGGGTAAAAAATCTGACCAAAATCAAAACAAGAATTAAAAAAATAGTCAAAAATCAAATATAATTGCTATGTATGCAGGGTTCATTTTAAGACACCTCTATAAAATTGTAGGTGGAAAATACCTGGCGAATATCCCCGGAACCAGTTTCAGCGAAAGGTGAATTTGACAATATTCTAAAACAAAAATTTCACCTATTTTTTTCATGGCTCCATCATTGACGTGTGACAACAAGACGTCAATAATCACTCCTGACATGTGTCACTGGCTGCAATTGACACGCGTCACTAGCTCCAATTGACGCGCATCACTGGCTCTAATTGGCACGTGTCACTGGTTCCAATTGACGCATGTCAATGGATTCTATTGACGCATGTCAGCAGGATCCAGCGACGTGCGTCATTGGATCCAATTGTGGCGTGCGTCAATTGGAGCCAGTGACATGTGTCAATTGGATCCAATTGACGCGCGTCACCGGCTCCAATTGACACATGTCACTGGCTCCAATTGACGCACGCCACTGGCTCTAATTGACGCGCACCACTAGCTCCAATTGACATGCGTCACTGGCTCCATTTAACATGCGTCACTAGCTCAATTTAACGTGCATCGTTGGCTCCATTTGACGCGTGTAATTGGCTCGTATTGACGTGTGTCGCTGGCTCCTGCTAACGTGCGTTAATAGAAGCCATTGACGCGCATCAATTGGAACCAGTGATGCACGTCAATTGGAGCCAGTGACGCGCGTCAATTGGAGCCAGTGACGCGCGTCAATTGGAGCCAGTGATGCGCGTCAATTGCAGCCAGTGACGCCCTTATTTAGCCTATAAATACCCTTCAACCGGTCATTTTCTCGTTTTCTCCCTCCTGCTCTTGAATTTTTGCAGGTCTCAATCCTTGTCAAAGATGCAAGTACAACTATAATGTCGACTTCACATGCTTCCCAGCTGCAAGTTCAGCAAAAAAATCAAGAGAATCCAATTCAATCGATTTCCAAGATCAACTACAGGAATCCCTTATGCCCTCACATCCATATTGTTTTAAATTTGTCTTCAGAATATAAAGATTTGATGGATGCGTGTGAATTTACAGGGCTCATTGATATGCCCCATTTCGAAACAGATCCTGATATTTTGAATTACCTTCTGTCATCCTACAATTCAGAGGACAGCATTTTTTATGTGACTCTGAACGATGGCCAAATGTTCCAATTCAGTATCAAAGCAAATGACATCCATCGGTTTACGGGCCTTCCGTTCAAAAATTTACCATTTGTTACAACCAAGGCAACACTCGTGGAAGAAGACAAGAAATTACTCGAATCAAAGTTCGGTTTCCATGTTGATTGTAAGTATAATTCGTTTTAATTCATATTTTTTATTCTGATACAATTTGTTGTTATAAATTTATAGTAATTTTCACTCTTTCACATTTGTAGCCCATGTCAATAAATCCAGGTGTGGTGTGGATACACAATCAATTGCACACCACTTTCTTGCTACACTTATTTCAATTTTTCAATCCAAAATTATTTTGCAGGATATACCAAATTGGGCCATTGCATACATTGTTGCCACTATCTCAAAACAAAAATTTGATTGGTGCACATATCTATCCAAAAAAATAAGAATTGAACTAACAAATTCAAAACTTTCTGAAAAACCTGTCATTTGTTCAACAAACTATCTCCTTGGCCTTTATTATGAGGCACTTTTAAATTTAAGAGATAAAAAAATTCCTACTTGCACTGATCAGGAGTTGATGAAGTTGTCAATTCCATTTGAAGAACAACAGGTATAAAGTATTTAGTTTGTATTTCGATTTTCAACATTACACTGCGCAGTTATTAACACTTAAATGTTAATTTTTTGAAGAGAAGATATCTTGAAGCCCTTCCCCGAAAAAAGGCGTTATCGAGAGGAAGAGGCCAACAACACGCTGAGGCTTCGGGGGACTCCCAATCTGAAATGGAAGCTCACTCCTCTCCAAACCCTCAACAGTTTGAACTTGTTAAACGCCAGAGAAGTAATACCTTCTCATATATTATTTACAAATTCCAAAGTTGCATATTTATTTTTCAATTTAAATTTTAACCAAATGAATTGACAACATTTAATATTGATGAATTGCAGGGACTTTGGAACATACACCTGTTTCACAAACTCAACCTTCTTCCCCAACTCACTCCATACAATCCCATGCATTCATATCTTCTGAACAGACACTGAGTACAACTCCTACAAGGCCACCCGTAGCACCGAGAAAAACAACCCCTCGACAATAAGGTACAACTCTTCGATAGTACGTTTAATTTCGAAATTTTTGACTTTATGAATTGTTTTCCTATTTTTTCATTTTTTTCTTGTACTTTTCAGCACATGTCAGTCTTGATCAAACCGCAGCACCGACACCCACTCAACCAATAATTTTTAAAATTCCAACCAAAGGAACAGTGAAAAATAACATTGGTAAACGCATGCCTTTTGCTCCAGCCCCTAGTGGGACACTAAACATTGCCTCCTCCTTTCGAATTCCAACTCTCTCACTTGGTGGCTTGCCCACTACAACGGGAATATCTCTTTTGAACAATATAAACTTAGATGAAGATTATTTGGGCATTGATAGCAATGACCCAACTGGTTTTTTCGATACCCGCGAGATGATTCAAGGCCAGTAGGTATACTTCAAATTTCAATTTAAATATGCTTTACAATTTTGAATTACATTTCAATTTAAATTTATTTATCTAAATCTTGATTAATTTTTTCACAAACAGGATCAGCCCACCCAAAGGCAGAAACACGTAGCAGTTGATCTTGGTGAAAGCCCCCATACTTCTCCAGCAAGATCATCTTCATTAGATTCAAATACTGAATAGTTGCCACCTTTTCCTTTGGAGAACTTAATTGGTTATGATTGTCAATCCCATGTCAGTGAGTTTATTCTTCCTCATATCAAATAGCTTATAGAATGGGAGAGAAGGGATAAAGTTCTTATCAATGAGATTAGTAGTCGTTATGAAAATTATTGGCAACGGGATAGTTTATATGCTGCAGTTCAGAATCAACCTACGAAGATGGATTCCTTACTTACCCAAGTAAGAAGTGGGACTGTCACGTATAACAACAACTATGAAGATGACATTTTGGATAAGGCATTAAACAAATTGGAAAATATTAGTGCCGAGGCCCAGGCATATTTTAACAAATGGTCCAAGGACAAGGATTTGGTAGCAATTGCAAATGCCGAAAGAGATAGAGCGGTTGTAAGTACTATTACATTCAAACAATCATTCTTGTTAATTTGAAATTTTTATTTTTTAGTAATATTTTGAATTGACATTACTCTTTTTGTGCAGTTGAAATATGAAAATTTGAAGAGTCAGGCGAAGGTTTTGCAAGTTCACTTGGAAACAGCAAAGAACAGCTTATCCGCAGCAAAAAAATTTGAAGCAAAATATTGTTTTGGTTAACAAACAAAACAATACACTAAAGCGGATAATTAAAGAGCATGGTTTTGACCCTGACATATTATTCAAAGCTAAAGCAGCAGCTGATCCAAATTTGCTGTCGCAGGGAGATGCAACAAATCAAGAAGAAAGAATTTTTAAAAATCTGGACAATGCTGCAGAAGATCTTATAAGTTCAGGGGTTATTTCTAGTGTTGGGGAAAGAGGTACATCCACAGTGGAAGAAGCCGTTGGGGAAGAGAGCAGAGTAGAATTGGATAAAGAAAAAGAGGGTTTTGAAAACTAGAAACTTTTATTATTGAGGAAACTTTAAATATTGAATTTGAAAACTTCTACTATTGAGTATGTACTATGGTATTTGAATTTAATTATATGGATTTATATACAGTCTTTAATTTTAATTGCATTAGATGGTGATTATTATGAATTATATGTATGTTTCTTGTTTACCTTGCATTGTCATGAATTATATGTGGACGTAGATGATGAATGATGATAATTGATAATTAATGATAGATGATGATGAAAGACGATGAATGACGATAATGATATGATATATATGGACGATGATCAATTTAATGTGGACGTAGATTTATCATCAAGCACAGTAATTCTTCTTCTCTAGACTTTTGTAATTCTTCTTCTCTAGAATGGATATAGATGATAAATAAATGGAATGTGTTATAATGGATTTAGATGACATTAATGATTAGAATGGATATAGATGACATTAGAATGAATAGAATTGTAATGATATGATTATGAATTATTTTAAACAAACTGAATTTTGTTAATAATAATTGTAGTGTCAGGAGTCAGGATATGATAATGATATGGTGATGATATGATATATATGGATGATGAGGAATTTTATGTGGACTTATATTTAAAATTGTATAATGTATTGTTTATCCCACAGTTAAAAAAATATATCAAAGGATTTTACACATATAAAAAAAAATTAAATATAATTCTAAGAAATCAAGAAAGAATCATCACTGGCAAGAAATTAAACATAATTACAAATATGATAGGGTTTAGCTTACCTCTTGCGTATTAGATTGCTGTGAAATCATCAAGGGTAACGTGCTATGAAATCATCAAGGGTAAGCGTATTAGATTGCTGTGAAATCTTGCGTATATGATAGGTTTGTTTTACGTTGCATTGTAGATAGAGGGGCGAGTAGCCTGACATTGTCAGTCCTGAGAAGTGCCAGCAACATCTTTAAATATATAGACCAACAATATCTTTAGATAAATGTAAATATATAGAATTAGACCTGTAACATCTTTAATGATAACAAGAGCTAAAAAATGTAAAGTAACAAACAATAAGATTATGTTGAAGAAGATACCTATTTAAAATTGAAATCATCACCCGGTAATGTGCTAGATCTTTGTCTTAAAAAAATTCAACACAAAAAATGGATTAGTAGATAGATGGGTGAGTTGCCTGACATTGTCAGTCCCGAGAAGTAACAGCTTCCTCGGACGGATGTCAACCCACGTTTTCAAAAAATAAAAAGATTGTATTTAACTAAATGTAAATACATAGACCTGTAACATCTTTAATGATAACCAGAGCTAAAAAAAATGAATAGTAACAAACAATGAGATGAATAGTAATTTCAACGTTCCTATCTTTTTGTAATGTCAACATTAAGAGGTAATTCAATTATGATATTGCAATGTGTATACAAGATTATTGAAAACATCAAATATAGTAACAAAAGTCCTAAATTGTGTAAGGATATAATTTTCTATCAACACTAATTCCAAAAAGTATATAGCTTAAATTAGGATTAGGGTTAAAAATAATTCACCATTCTACCAGATGTAGGGGTATAAGTATAATGGTGATTTGAAACTGGATAAGGATGTTGTGCAGAGTGTCATAAATTTTCCTTTGAGATTTGGGATCCTAAAATTAGAGGAAATGTTCATCTATTTTAGAACAAGTTTTCTTGATGAATGTGTCATAGGGCTTCTGAATGTGTCCTTTGATACTAAGATATCTAATCTATATCTAACACATACTTCACACGTGTTTATTGATCTAGGATGTGTATGAATATTTTCAACGACTCTTCTACAACTATAAATATCATCTCTTTGTATTTTAGACCTATTAGCCTAAAAAAGTGTTTCTAATTATATACATTAGATTTACCTCATCATTCCCCCTTCGATACCTATGAGTGCTAGAAATTATGCACCAAATACACCAAAATAGGATTAAACTACTTGTAGTTCTCCAAGTGTCATGGAAGAGTAGAGGTTAGAAAAGTGTAAATGAAGATGGAGCCCTAATTTTATCCTCAAAACTAGGTAACATTGCTTGGCTTGTATTTAATTAAGGGATAGAGATATGTGATAAGGGTAAGAAGATAGATATAATCAAATATAAGTTGACTAAGGTAATGTGTGAATTTGAAAAGATGACTATTGTAAGTATAAAAGGCTAGTTTATTGGAAATGTGAAAAATAATTAGAGGGTCATCCACATCTATTACAATATGATTGAGCACCAACACATTAAAAAACATTGATATAAAAATGCATCATCTTTGTTAGTTAATATATCACAAGACTCTCAACCTTGAGTTTTTTCGAACAAAAAATTTGGTTTTAGACAACTTCATAAATCCCTTGCTTGAGGATCAATTTTTTCATCTTAGGAAACTTTTGGGAGTGAAGGCAATTTTCATTAAGGTGGGATAGTTCAGTGTTCCTCCTTCATTCCCTTTATTAAAGTACATAGTAAGGGGGGATGTCAGTGTTTTTAAATAACCATACACTATTGTATATAATTAAGGTGCACTTGTAATATTAGTTGTATTTTAGTATTTGGATAATTCACCCATTAGTGTACATTTATCCACATATATTAATAGGGAAGAGTATGAACCAATTTATTGACTTGATTATCTTCATTATTAATAGAAAAGTAAATTTTCCTTACAAGTTAACTACTCTCCAAGGCTAATAATAGCCTCTACTTGTTTTTATAAAAGTATGGAGAGCTAGTGTTAGTGATCAATCTTGTGGAAGAGAGTTTTTATTACTATGAAGAATTCAATCCATAACATCTTAATAAAATTGTGGTACTCATGATACTCTCGGTAAATTTGTGTTGTCTTTACTTTAAGCTTTCATTAATTAATCATGCATACATGCTTATGGGTGTTTGTTTTATGGTTGTTAACTACGATTTTGGAGAGTAAATTGCACATTAATAATCATCCCAAATATTTCAATTCAAATTTTAAATGATGACATCTTCAAAATGTTAATAGCTTCATCAAACTCGATGGTGTCTTCTGTAGAATGTGACGTGCGACAACAAGACGTCAATGGTCTTGACTGACACGCGTCACTGGCTTCTATTGGCGCGCGTCACTGGCTTTTATTGAGGTGCGTCACTGGCACCTATTGATGCGCGTCACTGGCTCCTTTTGACGCGTGTCACTGGCTCCTAATGACACGCGTCACTGTCTCCAATTGACGCGCGTCACTGGCTCTTATTGACGCGCTTCACGGGCTCCTATTGACGCGCGTCACTGGCTCCTATTGACGGGTGTCACTGGATCCTATTGACGCGCGTCACTGGATCCTATTGACGCGCGATAGCTAGGACCATTGTCACGCATCAGCTAAGACCTTTGACGCCATCAATTGAAGCCATTGACGCCTGATTTAGCCTATAAATACCCTTCAACCGGTCATTTTCTCATTTTCACCTTCCTTCTCTTGAATTTTTACAGGTCTCAATCGTTGTCAAAGACGCAAGTACAACTATAATGTCGACTTCACATGCTTCCCAACTGCAAGTTCAGCAAAAAAATCTATAGAATCCAATTCAATCGATTTCCAAGATCAACTATAGGAATCCCTTATGCCCTCACATCCATATTGTTAATATGCCCCATTTCGAAACAGTTCCAAATATTTTGAATTACCTTCTGTCATCCTACAATTCAGAGGATGGCATTTTTATGTGACTCTGAACGATGGCCGAATATTACAATTTAGTATCGAAGCAAATGACATCCATCGGTTTACGGGCCTTACATTCAAAAATTTACCAATTGTTACAACCAAGGCAACACTCGTGGAAGAAGACAAGAAATTTCTCGAATCAACGTTCGGTTTCCATGTTGATTGTAAGTATAATTCGTTTTAATTCATATTTTTTATTCTGTTTTTTATTCTGATACAATTTGCTGTTATAAATTTATAGTAATTTTCACTGTTTCGCATTTGCAGCCCATGTCAATAAATCCAACTGTGGTATCTAAGATGTAGCATTTCTAAGTACATGTAATTTTTGCAATGTTAGGGTCTAAGATGAGCTTTGCAAATTTGTTTGACCTGATGAGTGCAGTGGAAAAGTGTGTACTTGAAAGTATACTGGCGTGGGCAGAGTTTAAACAAAAAAAATATCTTAAGAAAACTGATGGAACCAAGAAGGGGAAATTAATTGATGTTCCTAAACTTGATGATGCAAATCAAGCAGGGGGGAAGAATTCTTATCAATGTACTTTAATATTAACAGAGAGTGACTCAGCCAAGGCTCCTGCTGTAAGTGTTTGTGCCTTGAATAAGGGAAATGTGAATACTGAATTTGGTAGTATTGTGACATGTTTTGACATCACTTTCCAATTTAATTTTTTGTTATTTTAGTTATCTTTATTCTATCAGGTGGCAGGAATATCTGTTGTTGGTCAAGATTATTATGGCGTGTTTCCTCTTAGAGGTAAGCTACTCAATGTCAGGGAAGCTACCACTCACCAACAAATGGAGAATAAAGATAAAATCCTTGGTCTACAGGAAGATAAAGTATATGACAGCATTAAATCTTTAAGATATGGCCATTTGATGATAATGACAGACCGGGTACATGATCTTTGTCTAGCGTTGGTTTAGTTTTCTGCTTAATTCTGACACATCCTTTCTAGTGAGATCCTTTTTGACTTGTCCTTTGTGTCTTAAAGGACCATGATGGTTCCCACATCAAAGGATTGCTGATCAATTTCATACTCCTATTGTCAGGGTAAATGTTCCCCCTGTATTTGTTTGAGTGTATTGAGACTCTTTATTTTTTTTTAAGCCTCCAGAGATTATATATCTCCATGTCTAGATTGTTGTGTTATCTTTTTACACCATTCCTGAGTATGAAGCTTGGAGAGAATCATTGAGTGGATCGATAACTGGCTGGACCATAAAGTACTACAAAGTAATGCTAGTTTGTTTTCTCTTTATATGTTTTTAAGTTCTGGTTTTGTTCACTTGCTGATTAGGTATCACTTGTTGCTTGGACCATACAGGGTTTGGGCACAAGTACTTCTAAAGAGGGCAAGGAGTATTTCATAGATCTGGACAAGCACAAAAAAGATTTTGTGTGGGTTGATGAGAAAGATGGAGATGCAATTGAGCTGGCCTTCCAGCAGGAAGAAGATAGAGGCCAGAAAAAATTGGCTGAGACAATTTGAGGTAGTTAGGCCAGGGGAGCAAGGTGAAATGAAATCTGAATTAAAATGATATTCATTTCAACACTAACAAGTTAACAGTTGCCACCTTTTCAATCAGCTTATTCTTCAGTGAGTGTATTCTTCCTCATATCAATTATCTTATAGAATGGGAGAGAAGGGCTAAGGTTCTTATCAATGAGATTATTAGTCGTTATGAAAATTATTGGCAACATGATAGTTTATACGCTGCAGCTGATCCAAATTTGCTGTCGCAGGGAGATGCGACAAATCAAGAAGAAATAATTTTTAAAAATCTAGACAGTGCTGCAGAAGATCTTATAAGTTCAAGGGTTATTTCTGGTGTTAGGGAAAGAGGTACAGCCACAATGGAAGAAGCCGTTGGGGAAGAGAGCAGAGGAGTAGAATTGGATAAAGAAAAAGAGGGTTTTGAAAACTAGAAACTTTTATTATTGAGGAAACTTTAAATATTAGATTTGAAAACTTCTACTATTGAGTATGTACTATGGTATTTGAATTTAATTATATGGATTTATATACAATCTTTAATTTTAATTGCATTAGATGGTGATTATCATGAATTATATGTATGTTTCTTGTTTACTTGCATTGTCATGAATTGTATGTGGACGTAGATGATGAATGATGATAATTGATAATTAATGATAGATGATGATGAAAGACAATGAATGACGATAATGATATGATATATATGGACGATGATCAATTTAATGTGGGCGTAGATTTATCATCAAGCACAGTAATTCTTCTTCTATAGACTTTTGAACTTGTTTTAAGATAATTATTCTCTATACTTGTAACGATATGATCATAATGTCATTAGAATGGAATCAATGGATAAAGATGATAAATAAATGGAATGTGTTATAATGGATATAGATGACATTAATGATTAGAATGGATATAGATAACATTAGAACGAATAGAATTGTGTTAAATAATAATTGTAGTGTCAGGACTCGGGATATGATAATGATATGGTGATGATATGATATATATGGATGATGAGGAATTTTATGATATGATATATATAATTCTAAGAAATCAAGAAAGAATCATCACTGTTAAGAAATTAAACATAATTGCAAATATGATAGGGTTTAGCTTACCTCTTGCATATTAGATTGTTGTGAAATCATCAAGGGTAAGCGTATTAGATTGCTGTGAAATCTTGCATATATGACAAGGTTTGTTTTACCTGACATTGTAGATAGAGGGGTGAGTTGCCTGACATTGTCAGTCCATGAGAAGTGCCAGCAACATCTTTAAATATATAGACCAACAATATCTTTAAATAAATGTAAATATATAGAATTAGACATGTAACATCTTTAATTATAACAAGAGCTAAAAAAATGTAAAGTAACAAACAATAAGATTATGTTAAAGAAGATGCCTATTTAAAATTGAAATCATCACTGGTAATGTGCTAGATCTTTGTCTTAAAAAAATTCAACACAAAAAATGGATTAGTAGATAGATGGGTGAGTTGCCTGACATTGTCAGTCCCAAGAAGTAACAGCTTCCTTGGACGGATGTCAACCCATGTTTTCAAAAAATAAAAAGATTGTATTTAACTAAATGTAAATACATAGACCTGTAACATCTTTAATGATAACCAGAGCTGAAAAAAATGAATAGTAACAAACAATAAGATTAAGGGGAAAAAGATACCTGCTTAAAGTTGAAATCATCATTGCCACTGGTAATGAGCTAGATCTGTGTTTTAAAAAAACACAACACGAGAAATGGATTAGTATATAGATGGGTGAATTGCCTAACATTTTTAGTATATAGACTTGTAACATCTTTAATGATAAAGATAAAAGATAGATAAAGAAGATACCTATTTAAAGTTGAAACAATCCATTATCAACAGCTTCATCAAACTTGATGTTGTCTTCTGTAGAATGTGATGAAGAGCCAATTACACTCTCAAGGTTGGGAATATTTGTACTTGTAGCTGTATTATTCACACATCTTCTTTCGCAAAGGGAATTCTAATGCGCAATTGCTCTGTCAAACAGAAAGGTTTCGATGGAGTATCGAGAAACATAACACCTCATGCAACTTTCCAGATTTTTATCCAACCTGTTTCTCAGTTTTGATTTTATAAATGACAATGCACTGAAAACCCTTTCATCCTCCACAGACCCCAAAATCATTGTTTGGCATAACTCATATAATCTAAAATATTCACTGATATCTTCTTGTAAGATAGAACTTTGATAGATTCCTCGCCACAGCCTTGTAATAGCACCACATTCAGAAGGTTGATCTAAATTCTTATATTGGTTCCTGATTGTTGTTGCAAAATTTGTTGACTAAAACTTTAATAAATCGGCATTCAGTATACCTTTGATTTCCATACCCTTGAGCTCTGACGTCTTTGTAAATTGTTCCATTATTGTACCCATTGATTTATGGAAATGCTTTCTGACAAAGTCTGCACGGCCACCTTCAGTATTCCAAAAATTAAGATTCATCACACCCATGGCTTCCAGAATTTTATCTTTACAGAAACGTTCCCTAATTTCTGATGACAAGGTTTCTGAAATTTTTAAAGCTTTATTCTTGTTTCAACTATAACAAACTCAAACAAATTACATGTCACGGGAACATCTTCTCGTTCTGATCCTGTAATATCTTGACATTTTTGTAAAATGTGCATTGGTATTTCCCTCCCATTAATAGTGATGCAAAGGTGATCGTGGCTATTAAATCTCAAAAGGGTGTTAGGATTTTTAAGATCTAATAAATCTTTCCAATTTTCAAAAACAGGTGCATCAAAACTATCCTGGGAATAGTAAAATATATCAAGACTTTGACATACCATTTTTCTCATCCATATAAAATCCACAATATAGATTAATCTGCCCTATGCATGCTTCATCAGTGTATTGATCTCCTTTAACATTGGAAGAATACCAACCAATGTAAGCAATGTCTCCAAATCAGTTAAACGGAACAACAAGTCCCTTGCCCTATCAACTTCATGACGGTATTTGTGCATGAAACCAACCAATAAAGGATACTCCTCACGAACTCTGCATGCAGGTTCATACAAAGAGATCCATCTAGTCTCCACATCCTTCAGAAGTTTTTTGCCATCTGTAATTCCAATTGCAAATTTTTGGAACTCGAGAAAATGCTTTGGGCTGCTTGACATATAGGCATGAAGTTCTCTTATAAGGTCTTCTAATTTAGCAACATTTTCGTGGTTGCTTACCATTTTATACGCTAAATTCATTCTGTGAGCCATACAGTGAATTGGTAGCATATATGGGGCCATTGTTGTTTGTAGTCTAACATAGAGCCCTTTTCAGTGACCCTGCATGACAGATTGCACCATCTGCTCCAATGCATACCAACTTCGTAGCAATTTCATAATTAGTCATTCCAGCAACATCTTTCAAATGGAGAAAGGGTCCCTTTACTATTTTTGCATTATGTGAAATTGTTTTACGGCATTGCAATTTTCAACCATTTTCATAACACCCAACAGATGAGGTGTCCTTACATGGTTTTCTAAAGTATAGATGTGGATACATACCCATGCGGTGTTGTCGACTGCTGTTTCCCTTCATCAATTGGAAAGAAAAGATAAAGTTTGCTTTTTTTTACCCACATTCTAGGAGATTTCAAATCTTCCTTCTCTATCATCGAGAGGCATTTTTCCATTTCCCAGGTCCACTACTTTCAAACCTAATGAGAAATGAGGTCCATTCAGCATTCCGTTAAATTGATACCGCCAACTTTGAAATCGAGGAAATCCGAATTATCGCTCTTCCTTTTTTAGTATTTGAAAAATATTAGAGAATCGTATGAATTTTGCATGTAGATTTGTTTCTTTCATCTTACCAATATGAGGATTAGTGATCTTATTCCTCCACTTTTCCAACAGATGAGGAAACTTTGTTTTTTCTGCTCTGCCTTAGGGATATTCCGCTGCGTATCTAACATGCAAGCATTCTTTTTCAATCATTTTCCACCTACGTGTTTTGAATTTCTAGCCATTCGCCCCCTGTTACAGTTAAATTTTATTTTCCACAATGTTTTTCTAACAATGTCCAGCTTCAGTTGCATTTTTTTGTTGCTTATACCAATTTCCACGTACATATTGTACATGTACATTCAGATGGAATTTCTTCAGAATTAGATGATTGTACAGGTTCAATACATGGAAATTTAGCTGCCCAATCAAACTTGTATGTCCTACCAATTTTCCACATATTCTTGTTCTTTTTCAATGCTTTACTTTTTTTAGTAGAATTTTGAGCAATATCACAATCACCTGGTTAAGTCCTCTTTCTTGCATAGGATGTTTGATTTTGATTTCTGTCTTCCATTTTGCTCAGTGTTTGTATCTGTGAAATCTAGCTGCATGCTTCTTGGTTGCACCCCAACAGGAACAATATCTTCAAGATTTGGCATATTATCATAGGTTTCATTTGTTTGACTTTGATACTAGGCAGAATGCATGTCCACCTCAATGGAAGACCTTCCACACTATTCAGTATTCTGATTCTTTGTGGAATGCATCTATATGATTGGTATTTACAATATCTGTATCCGTAGAGTTTCCAAAATATTTGAGTCGAGTCATTTCTGAGATTTCTTAGCTTACTTTTAGGTTATTCGTATTCTTTGAATGCTGGCACGTTCACATTAGACCTCTGAAAAGAGTCCTGCGTCAGGAAAAGAACCAAGTAGCGACTTTGTCCAGTGTCTGAGGTCTTGTCACACGTCCCCTATCTGAGGTCTTTGTCACGTGTCAACTCTGCACTTGTCACGTGTCAACAACCCATTTCTTGTCACGCGTCCACTGTCTGAATATACTGTCGCGCGTCAACACTTCCTCTGTCACACGTCAACACTTCCTTTGTCGTGTGTCAACTTCTTTTCCCAAGTCGCGCATCAACACTTCCTCTGTCGCGTGTCAGTACAGCTATTGTTGCGTGTCAACAATGCCCTTGTCACACGTCAACAATCACAGGCTAACAGTAATCTGAATCTCTGGTGCTTAAGGGTATGCGAGTTCAAATTTCACAGTATTCAGTAATTTGTTAAGCTACTTGAGGTATACTACCCAGTGAATCAGCTAGGTTTTTTATAGGAGATGTTTTCAAATGAAGGACATGAAGCCGACTCC
Organism: Taxus chinensis; assembly: GCA_019776745.2. Taxonomy (NCBI): domain Eukaryota; kingdom Viridiplantae; phylum Streptophyta; class Pinopsida; order Cupressales; family Taxaceae; genus Taxus; species Taxus chinensis. The sequence goes on along the minus strand of CM034149.1, from coordinate 41,463,433 downwards.
CCCTCAAAAAAAAATATACTATATATTTTAGGCGAACAGGACACCGACCCACTCCGAATAATTCACCTTTTCAAATTTTCCTAAAATGAAATTTTTGCCATATTACGAATATTCACCGCTAAAATTATCCCTGTTTGTATGCTACCCTTGTCACTGCAAAAGAAAATGAGTGGATATTGGAAAGTGGTGCCTTTATGATGATGACCTTTAGATCTGATATTTTATCTGAACTTAGAGAGTGTAATGATCATAACAACTTGAGTGATCATTCCATTCTCGACGTTCATGGACAATGTATAGCAAAAGTTTCAAATGGTCTTATTAACAATTATTTGTTAGTTCCTAAACTTAAAATGAATTTACTTGCTTGTTCTTAGTTGACTCAAAATAACTATAGTGTAACACTATTAAAAGATGAATGGTTTATTAAAAATGAACATGATGTTACTATAGTTCAAGGTATTTAAAGAGATGGTTTATATGTGTTTAATGGCTTTCCTTAGGCTTCTTGTTTAACATCTCAAAGAAGTGACATGCAATTGTGTGATAAGAGACTAGGTCATGTCAACTTTAGGAGCATGTACGACATGTCTTCACTAAACCTAGTGACTAGTCTACCACCTATTTCCCAAAATCATAAAACACGTGAAGGATGTTTACGTGGTAAGTAATTTGTTAATCCCTTCCACAGTCATCATGATGTTAATTCTTCTTAACCGTTGGAACTTGTCCATAGTGATGTTCAAGGACCCCTAGAATTTCCATCCCTTGATGGTTATCTGTATGTTGTCACGTTCATTGATGATTTCTCTCTATGAGTTGGTCATATTTCATTAAAAATAAACTTGATGTCTTGTCAAAATTTAAATAATTTAAAGCTTTAGTTGAAAACTCTTCTAGTTATAAAATTAAGAGGCATATCACTTGATAAGGATCATAGACAATATGTTAGGGCTAAGGAGAGTCGGCTTTGACTCATTTTGTGTCAAATGTGGCATTCAAAGGGAACTGACTACTCCCTATTCCCCTTAGTAGAATGGGATTGTGTAAAGGAAAATTTGCACCATTATGGAAATTGCTAGAACCATAACGCATTTGGCTCAGGTTCCTAAATTCATCTAGGCTGAAGCAATGAACATTGTTGTTCATATCTTAAATAAAGTTCCCACTAAAGCCTTAGTAAATTCCACTCCTTTAGAAAAGTGGTCAAATAAAAAAACCAAGTGTGTCTCATTTGAGAATATTTGGTAGCCCAGCTTCCCTCTTCATTCCGAAATCAAAATGGAAGAAGCTTGATCAAACCTCTTTTCCTTGTATCTTTGTAGGATATGGTGTCAACACTAAAAATCTTAGGATCTTTGATCCTTCAAAAAGAGAAGTTATAGAAAACATGAATGTTAAAATTATAGAAAAACCTTTTTGTTCTTCTTCATATTTTATTTCTATTATTTATGATGATTCTAATGAAAATGAAAATGAAATTGAAATTTTTGAAAATGATGTAAATGATGAAGAAACTAGTAATGAACCTATAGTTGAAAATGAGATCATACCTATTTCCTCTATAACTAAAATACCCATATGGGGTGAGTCTATTATTCAAGACTCTAATCCTGGAAACCTTCAGAAAATGACTAGAAGTTAACATACATATCATGCTTTGATGACATTTTACGAACTTGCACCCTTATATTTCAAAGAAGCTTCTTTTGATGAAAGATGGATAAATGCAATGAAAGCTGAATATTCTGCCTATTCTGCCTTATTTAAAAATCAAACTTGGGATTTAGTCCATCCTCTTGAAAAATGAAGTATAGTCGGTTCTAGATGGTTATACAATATTAAATATAAAGTAGATGGTAATGTAGATAAATTCAAAGCTAGATTAGTAGCTCAAGGGTTTACTCAAAAACCCGGTATTAACTACATTGAAACCTTTACACCAGTTGTAAAAATGAGCACAGTAAGGATTTTGATTGCCTTAGCTACTCAGTATCATTGGGAAATCCATCAGATTGATGTAAAAAATGCCTTTCTAAATGGTGATTTAAAAGAAGAAATCTATATGACCCAACCTAAAGGCTTTGAAGAACCATGTAACGAAATGTATGTTTGTAAATTAAAAAGAATCTTTATATGGTTTGAAACAATCTCCTAGAGCTTGGTATGCAAATATTAACAGTTTTTTAATGAAGTTGATTTTTCTAATTGTTCATCTGAAAATGATTAAAGTTGAAGAAAATGTTCTTATTCTCATTGTAGTGTATGTTGATGATTTACTTATCACTAGTAATTATAACAGTTTAATTATGAAAATTAAATCAAAATTAATGCAATATTTTGAGATGATAGACTTAGGATTATTGCCATCAAATTTATTTAGGCATGGGTATATTTCAGGATAAAAATTCTATTGTAGTTTCTCAATCCCAATAGACAACTAATTTACTTAAAAGGTTTAATATGTTTGATTGTAAACCTATTTCTATTCCTATAGAAATTGGATTTAAACTTGGTCCTAAGCCTCCATGTGAAAAAGCTAATCCTACTTTGTACATGCAACTTATAGCTAAACACAGATTTATCTAAATATCTGTTGGTCGTCAAAAAGGACTTTTTAGAGAGCAACAGACAGGAGACGAAAAGTCCCTCCTCTTTAATGGGAGAGGTTCCCTTATTCTGAAACGAACTTATTTACAAATATACAGAACATTATTTTATGGTTAAACTTGGATATTACGAAAGTGCTTTCCACAAGGATCATCAGTTACGCAAGGACTGAGGAAAAAGAATAAGAAGATGAGCAGAATAGCAACATTCAGAATTATAGATAGCAGAATAATTCTTCGTGTATGCGAAGCTTCAAAGGATTTAAGACAAGATCATTTGAATGAGATTAAATTTAAAGACACAAAGTTCCATAAATAACCTTCTTCGGATTTATTAGTCAAGGACACAAAGTTCCTTCTTGGTTGTACAAGATCGCTGTATTTGCAAAACTGGACAGTATGCAATCAGAGAGACCAAACGAGTTAAGAACAAAATGATCTTCACAATATTAAAGGAAAACACAGAGACAACAAGAATCAGATAGACAAAGAACAGAAAGCCCTTTTTGTATTGATTTCTTTTAAGATCTATTTACACTTTCAGCAAATATCCAAGTTCTTCCTCTCTTCAAAATGGCGTGGAAAGGCCATTATATAGCTTACAAGTCGGTTACTCTTCGTAACCGTTTCTTTTAACTAAGAATAGTTAAGTACCGCCAATTGCAATACCTTAACTAATTACAAAGAATACGAAAAGAAAGGAAAGAAGAGGAAAGGAAGGAGAAGGAGACAGGTGGCCGGCTACTGGGAGGGAACCACTGTCTTCAGAATCCGCTGCATGAACTTCTTCAATGACTCAGCTATATCTCTGCCACGAGGGACTGATGTGTTAGTTGCAGACTGAGTCCAAAATCCCAGGCATTTCTCCATCTCTTTATCAAACTCGACGTGAGTATGATAGTCTTTGTTTGCTTCTTCAATGGCAGACTGAAGAGAACAAATTTCCTTTATCTTGCCCTTAGAGATGGAGTCTTCCTTGAAAAGATTATCTTTGACAAAAGCTCTGAACTGAGCTTTGATTTCTTGCAAGGACAAGGGAACGCCAGAGTTTTCATCCTGAAGATGACAATGCATATCTTTGAAAGCAGCAGCTGCTAGCGTCTTGAAAGCTTCTCCCCTTTTGCCAGCTATTCTTCATTTCTCCTACAGCTTCTTCCAGGACTCTGATTTTCCACTCTACGCTGTAGACCCAGGATTTTGATAGATTATCTTTGGCATCATCGAAAATCTTATTTACCAGTAAGATGTTCTCATCTGTCTGTCCCATGAGGCGAAGGTCTACAATGCAACTGCCCCAGAGTTTAAGCTCCTTATCCATAACCTCAATGGTAGAGGATAGCTTCTGTTGCAAATTTTCTACCTTTCCATGTAGCTTAAAAGCTTCGTCGATGAAGTTTAGCCCGGCAACAAGCATGTCATCCACCATGGCTTCGATAGCTCTACCATAGACAGAATACTTGTGCATATCTTTAATTTCTTGCACTTCATCTTGGCTTAGAATTACAGGAGGAGGTAGAGCAGCCAAGGGAGTAGGGTCCAAAACTTTGTCCTTAGACAAAAGTGACTTGATAAAACTCGTGAGAACTTGGGCTTGTTCTTCCAGCTGTTCAATCGTCTGCTGCCCTTTCTCTACCCTTCCAATGACTCTGGTGACTGTTTCCTGGAGGTTATGAATCTCACCTTCAGGAGTAGACTCTCCCATAGGGATCCTTGAAAGCTCCAAGTCGGATGTCAGCAACTCTGATTCTGATTTGTCTACTGTGGGCTTAGCAATCTCCAGGAATTGCTGACCTCGAGCATCCGACACAATCCTGGAAGTAGTTCTGGCTTTCTTGGCACGAGAAGGAGTGGTGCCCAACAAGGCTGCTACAGCATCAAAATTTGGTCCCAAGCTTTGAGAGGAGGATTTTCTCTTCCTTTTATCAACCAGAGGTTGCACCCAAGCAAAAGAGGAAGAAGAATCTGCAGGAGAGGCAAGGGGACCAAGAGACAGGGAGCTCATGACACTCAAGGTCTGTGCAGCTGTTGACTCAAGCTGAGATGTAGGCAGAACACTGGAGGTAATGGCGGCAGAAGAATCAGTAGTACCTGGAAGTTCAGTGCTCTGGACCTCTTTATCTTTATCTGCTGGATTTTCAGGAACACTTGCAGGAGTTGGCATCTCACTGTCTTCACTTTCACTGAGAACGATGATGTTCTCTGGCCCTATAGGCAACTCTGCCTGTTTTCTTGGAGGGTCATTCTCTGCAGGCTCCTTCTTTACCTCTTTGAGTTTCTTCTTGTATACCTGGGTAGATGGAGAAGGAGTAGATCCTATAGGTCCCTGAGCTGTTGAGGCAGGAGGGGTTTTCACTGGTGTCCCAGACTCTGGAACTGATGCCTCCCTTATGGGTGTCGAATCATCTTTGGAGCTAGATTCTCCTGAGTGCCTCTTGAATTCTCGGATCTTCTTACTGAACCAGACCCTAGTTCTGATCAAGACTGGGGTAATAATCTCAGCCAGATCATCTCTTTCTTTCCTGTTCCAATCCAGGTCCTCCAGAGGGGTGTGCTTAATCACATTTTCGTACTCATACGAATATAGCTCAGAATTGTCATCTTGGAGACCTTCAGGAACTTGGTACAGACTGAGTTCTTGGATCAATTGCAGGGAGAACCTGCCACAATGCCTTCTTCTGGCTTCAAAATCATCTACACAGTCGGCCCAGTAGTCTTCTGTATCTGCCCTATGATGATAGACTATCTTGATCTTCTTTTCAATGAACTTCTTCAAGTCAAAACAGGTTCTTGGCTTGAAGAAATGAACAGTGATAGGGACCAGGGCTCTTTCTACGTTCTGAGCATCCAGAGCCGTTTTGCATGTGTAGTTTCCCAGAGAGATGGGAAAGTGCAAGCTAGAAATCTTCTTGTCTCTGCAAGTTCTGTGCAACTTGTCCAGTTGCCTGCATATCTCAATCAAGGCCATTTTGTCATTGCAGAACATGGGAAGCCGCAGAGGGGTGCTCTCATAGCCAGCAAGCCTGATATAAGAGAATTTCCTGAACTGAATGAAATAGGCTCCATATTGTGATATCAGGTTCATAGCTTCATCTGAAAACCTTCTGGCAGTGTCACCTTCGAGCAATCTGACCACGTACATGGTGAAAGCATCATTGACCCTTCTGAAATTCCGATTGCTGGTCTCTAGTGTGAACTGCGGGCAATAGGCGTACACTGGATCATCTTTGTGCGCATCAATGTAGGAAAAGCCAAACCATTACCGTGACGCTGCTAGGGTATACATCAGATACGAAGTCATGAAGAACTTCTTTGTTTGCTGCACATTGGATAGTTGCTCGGCCAAATTCATGCTTATGATTTCTGCCCAATTGATGTTTTGCGTTCCCTCGCACACCATGCTGATGAGCGGGCACATCCAGAAATGAAACTCATTGGTTGAGGGAAAACCCATAACCCGAGCCAGCAGGATTATAAAATATGACAATTCTTCATTGAAATCCGCCCAGAAGAGGGTTTTGGTCAGACGAGAAGCTCCTTTCCTAGGGTTCTTCAACCAAGACCTCGCCACTCGAGCTTTATATTTATCACTGTCTTGGTCGAACATGGCCTGTGCTTGATCCCGAGAGACGACTATAGCATTGTCCATCTCTGGAATCCTCAGAGCAGCTCCAATGGCGGCAGCGTCCAGCTTGGCAATGAGCTCCCCGTGTACATTTTTCAATTTGCTCGAATCGGGGTCGAAGTGAGCTCCGCATGAAAGTACAGTATCAGCACACTGCACTGAGATAGGGAAACCTCCGGCGAAAGCTAAACCGCTATCATTAATCATCTGTGCCATTGGCGTAGGGTTTGCATCTGTCATTCTTGACCAAAAATCACCGAAGTCGAGATGACGAGCTTCACTGTCTCCGATATTGCTAACGGCAGACTCAAGTGGAGAAATTTGCTCCTGTCCCTGAAACTTGATCTTCATATTGATAGATTCGGAGCTGCGACCCAGACTCTGGAAGGAATTTGCAAAGGGAATTTGCGTAGATTGCAAGGGTTTGAGCAAACGATAGCAAGGAAGCAATGTGAAAAATGCGAAGGTGGTATGCTTGGTTATATAGCCGTTCGAGGAGCGGAATGAATTTAATGCGCATTGAATACACCACCACCAATTTGAAAGAGCGTCATATTCGGAATGAGCGGGAAAAGCTAAGTGTGAATGACACTTGGTACGCTTGGGACAGGTGAGACGCGAATGCGCGAAACACATGGCTCGGCCGGTTTGGGGCGAAACAGGGAGAAGACGCACAAATGCATTTGGAACAAATGGGACGAAAATGTGCGAAGTACGCGATTCGGGTGTTTCGGCCGAAATTGGAATTTAGACTTGGGACACAAAAAATTCCGAAGTACGTGGTTTGACCGGTTGGCCGAAAATGAAGCAGGGCGCATTTTTGAGAATGGGATATTCGGGGCGAAAACACGCGAAGGACCGGTTCGGGCAAATCCCGAAGGATAGCATTTTTATTTTTATTTTGATTTGGGACAAAGAGCTCTGAAGTACGGGGAGTTTCGGCCGAAAATCGGGAAAGCTCGCACTTTTAACTTTAGGTCACTTTAGGACAGGAAAGTACGAAGTACGCTGGGAAAGGAGATTCGGCCGAAATAGGAACAACTCGCACAAAAATCACTTGGGACAAAATTTTCCGACGGGCCCGAGAATGGGACAGTTTCGGGGATTTCGGCCGATCGGGGAACAGGGTGCACTTTCGTACTTGGGACAGGTGGGACAAAAAGTTCCGACAGATCACACAAAAAGACCCAAAACACAGATTCTTTCAACTTCATGACTTAGGCATTTCAGAGAAAAGCCCTTCAGACTCAAAATTTTGAAAATTTTACTCTTATTAGAGAGCGGGAAATTTTGAGTAGGACAACAGCTGGCTCCTTCTGGGGATGACTTGGTGTAAATTCACTAGAATGAGACAAGGCAAGAACTTAGATAAACTCGGTGAAGCAGACCAGTGCCTTATCCATTGGGCAAAAGGAGTCAGGGACAAACCAATACAAGGGCAACACACACAACAACAGAAGGGAAACACACCAAAAGCGGAAAAGCAGAAACACTGTACATAATATACAAAGGAACTCCCTAGTCACCTAGGACTTGAACAACTTCAAATACTGCCCACTATAAGGAAGTGGGAGGGGGGAACCATCCATGTAATCAAGATAGAAAGAGTTCTTACCAGCAAAGTGTCTTATCTTGAAAGGTCCAAGCCACAGAGAATCAAATTTTCCATGGCTACCACGAGGTTCATGTCTTTTGTCCCACAACAGCACGGTATCACCAACTTGGAACTCTCTGCTCCTAGCTTTCTTATCAAACAGAATCTTCACCTTCTGCTGGTGGGCAGATATTCTATCAGCAACCTCCAATCTATCCTCGTTCAGTTTGTGCAGGTACATGATTCTTTTGTCCAGAGCATCACTGAAACTAGTGTCTTCAATGGCCTTCATCAGGTGCAAGGCTGGCAGTTCCACTGTCACTGGCAATTAGGCCTCTATTCCATACACTACTTGAAAGGGGGACATTCCAATGGCTCTTTTAGGTGTGATCCTGTCTGCCCAAAGAGCATCATAAAGCTTCTTATGCCAGTTTCGCTGAGATTCATTGACCAACTTCCTTATGATAGTCACCAGATTCTTGTTGGTAGATTCTGCTTGTCCATTTCCCTGGGGATAATAATCTGAAGAATGAGCCAGAGAGATGCCATACCCGTAGCAGAAATCCATTATCTCAGTTGAGGAGAATTTTGAGGCATTATCTGTTACAATCTTGTTAGGTACACCGTACCTAACCAAGATGTTCTCCTTGATGAAGTTGCATACTACTTCAGAAGTAGTGCTCTTGACTGGGATAGCTTCCACCCATTTGGTGAAGTAGTCAGTGGCAGTTAGCACATGCGTGTGGCCAGCACTAGAAGCAGGATTCAGTGTACCAATGAAATCTAGACCCCATTGCTGGAATGGTTCCTCAATCACAACTGGCTTGAGAGGCAAAGCGGCCAGTTTGGGTCTTCCCACAAAGGTCTGACAGGCCTCACATTTATCCACCCACTTGGATGCATCTTTGAACAAGGAAGGCCAGTAATACCCTCCACGGAGTATCTTATGAGCTGTGACTGTTGATGAATAGTGCCCTCCACATGCCTGATCATGAAAAGCTGAGAGCAACTTTCTCTGTTGTTCCTTGTCTACACACTTCAGAAATCTCCCGTCCAAACCACGCTTGAACAAGGCATTTTCCCACAATACATATTGTGTTGATCTCAATTTAACAGTCCTCTTTTCTTTAGCAGTTAAATGAGAGGGGCATTCCCCGTAGGTGAGAAAATGGGCGATGTCAGCATACCATTCATCAACTGAACTCAGGAACAGAACAGTAGGAAGGTCAGCTTTCTTCTCCAATAACTCATGTTGGACTCCTTCAGCAATGAGCTCGCAAAGACCTTTTCCCCGAACCAGCTTGGTTGGCTTGATATCAAGGTCATACTCCTAGACCTTAGCCACCCAGTTTCCCCTCTTGGATCCAAATTCTTGTTGCGTGAGAATTGACTTTACAGTCGTATCTGGGACCAGCACCGTAGAGTGAGAGTTGAGGATATAGAAACGGAACTGCTTGACAGCTTTGACTACTACAAAGGCATGCTTCTCCATCATGGTGTACTTTAGCTCATGGTTCTTCAGGATATAGCTCATGAAGGCAATTGGTAGCTCATGTTTATCAAAATCTTCCTAGGTTAAGACAGCAGCCAGAGTACTATCTGTAGCGTAGCAATAGATAATGAAATCCTTGCTGAAATCAGGGCAGGCCAAAACTGGAGTTTTAGCAATAGCTTTCTTGATACCCTCAAAGGATTCCTTTCCTTCAGAAGACCAACCAAATGCTTGCTTTCCTTTCATCATCTGAGAAATATTCAAAGTTAATTCAGCAAAATCAGGGATGAATCTTCTTAGAAAATTGATCTTACCGAAAAAGGAATGCACGCCCTTTTTACTAGTAGGGAGAGGAATCTGTTGGATGGCTTGAACTCGTTCAGGATCAATCTTGATGCCATCCTTTGAGACAATGTGTCCTAATAGCTTTCCCTCTGTAACACAGAAGACAGATTTTTTAGGATTCAGGGAGATTCCATGCTCTCTACATCTCTGCAGAACTGTTTCCAGGTGATCGAAATGATCTGCTCTTGTCTTTGAAAACACTGTCAGGTCATCAAGGTATATGACAATACATTTCCCTTTCAAGCTCCCAAAAGCCAGATCCATAGCTCTCTAGAAAGTGGCACCGGCATTAATCAGCCCAAAAGGCATTCTCTTGTAGGCGAAGGTACCCCAAGGAGTTGTGAAGGCTGTCTTATGTTGATCAGCAGTATCAACCTCTACCTGATTGTATCCAGAAAAACCATCAAGCATAGATAACATCTCAGAGCCTGTTACCGCTTGCAAAATCTGATCCATCATAGGCAGAGGGTAGTTATCTTTCAGAGAGGCCTGATTCAGGTTCCTGAAATCAACACAGATGCGGATCTCACCATTCTTCTTCCTAACAGGTACAATGTTTGCAATCCAAGTCGAATGGTGAATGGGAAAGATGATTTTAGCCTTCAGCAGTTTCTGAATCTCCTGAAATATGGTGTCAGCTATCTTTGGGTTGTACTGCCTCTGCTTCTGCTTGAAAGGCTTGATTCCTGGCTTGAGAGGGATAGAGTGCTGCATTTCTTTTGGCTTGAAGGCTTTTAGATCTTCATAAGAATAAGCAAGCACATCCTTATATTTCCTTAGAAGGTCAATTGCTCTTCTCCTTTCATCTGATGTGCAACACTTCCCGATATTTACCAGCTTCGGGCCATCAGAACTCCCAATATCAATCTTATCATACTCAGCTGATTGCTGAGGTCCAGTGGAAGCTTTAGATCTCACGTATCTGTCATGTTTATCAAACAACTCCTCCAAACTCACCAAACCTTTGGGAATCTTATTTCCTTTGAGCTTAATGCACCCTTCCTGATCAGTTTCTTCTCCTTGGGTGACGGCTTGGTCAGAAGACACGCTCTCACGAGGCAGGTTGTCACTTCCTTCGAAATACAGTTGTTCAAAATTGCCCTTGAGCTCCAGGAAGGAAAGCAAATGCTGGTCGTCGTTGAAGACTTGCCAGTTATTAGTATTGTCAGGGACACTAGGTCGGTGGACCATCTCAATAGTGAACTTATCCTGAGAGAATTCAGGATGAGGAATCAACAGTGACCCTGAGACAGCCAGTGAATCAGCTCTGCTGTTCTTTTCTCTGGGAATTGCTTCAATGGAGAAGGCATCAAGGAATTCAATTGAATCCCAAACCTGATTCCGATAATGCTTCAGCCTCCCGTTCTTTACCTGAAACAGGCTTCTGACTTGCTTCACAATCAGCTCTGCATCACCACGAGCCAAAAGATTTTTAACACCTCGTTCTTTGGCCACTTGCAGTCCAAGGATGAGAGCCTCATACTCTCTGCTGTGTTGTTAGTGTTCTCGAACTGCAATTTAAATGAAAAGGGGTGCAGGCAGCCTTCAGGTGATATTAGCAGAACACCAGCTCCGGAGCCAGCCGAGGAACAACTGCCATCGAATTCTAAAATCTAGACACCATTGGGATATTTAGGTGATATTTTGTAGGGTCGGATTTCATCAGGGGACAAAATCATGTAATTACCATGGCCCCTGTCCTCATAGAGTATTTGTGCCTTGGGATCATCTGTCTTCTGCACAATGTACTCGGACTGCTTCTCAGGTAGTAGCTTCTTCATTTGTCCATTGACAGGTATGAGAGCGTGTGACCAATCCATTTGAATCTCTCCACCCACATCTTTACAGAAGTTTCTGCTTAGCAACATTCCATAGGAAGGAGGAATGTCGGCTACTAGTATGGTAGCCAAGACTTTCTTTTCAGGTAAAGCAGCAAAAGCCACTTGTGCATCTTTAATCCTTCCCACCAAAGGTACTTCCTTACTTTCCATGGAGTAGCAAGATCCATAAGTACGAGTAAGGGTCAAGCCTAAAGCATGAGCTACTTTAGCGGGCATCACATTATCTGAGGCTCCGGAATCTATGACACAGTTACTGAGCCTGTGGCCAGCTATAAGGAGTGTTACATAGAAAGGCTTGATTTTGTCACCAGGCGAGGTGACAGCAGCTACTAGACTAGGCTGTGGTGCAGAAGGAGGTGTGGGCAAAAGGCCTTTGGAGGTGGTCTTGGAATGGGAATTCACAAATTGGATCATCTTGGCAAAAGCTTTTGGATGGGTTTGGTAATATTCAGCCTCTGAAATTTGAACTTTGGTCCTTTTTAGATGATCTACAATGTCAAAGGATCCAGAGGTGGATGGTCCATCATCATTCGGAATCTTAGGCTTATCAACCCTAGGAGAAAAAGAAGAAGAAGCAACTTTGGGGGTAGGATTGGCAGTACTTACCTTTGGTGCAGATGAGGTAGGAATAGGAGATCCTCTTCTGGCAATTACAGGAATAGTTGCAGGTTGCTCTTTGGACTTCTTCAGGGGTTACGTCACCTTTTCCCTCTGATGTGTCTGTTCCCGAGTCATGACAGCGAAGGATTCGCTGTTCATATCTGCTACCACTTCATCATAGTCATCTGCATCATCAATGCCTTCAGTGGTAAAGAAATTGACTCGAGATCCCTCGGGTTCTTCTGCCTCATCATCGAATTCCTCCAGGAACTCCTCACAAGCTTCGTTATCATCTTCTGGCTCTTCAACCTCGCAAGTTGCATTCACAGGAACTTTGACGGGAGGTCCTTCAAGTGCCAGTCTTGTGTGGGGAGCTGGCAAACGGTTTCTGGGTTGAAAATTTCTTCTCGGAACATCTGCATACGGTGCATGCTGAGCTAATTGTTTCTTTATAGCTACTAGATCATTTGCAAGTTTCTGGACTAATGGATCAGTATTGGGTCCAGAGGTGGAAGAGGAAGAAGCAGCAGATTTAGATTTGGGAGGATCTCTCTTCAACTTCCCTGACATGATTAGGTCATCCTCGACACTAACAGCCAGTTCTTGATCCAGAATTAACGTTCCAAGATTAGCCCTTCTTAGAGCATAACTGACTTTAGGCGTTTGGGCATTCAAAAAGAAACATTTTTGGATTTGATCAACCGGTCGAGTATTCACAGGAATTTTGTTGATCAGTCTGTTGAATCGTGCCACAAATTCTCTCATGGGTTCCGATGGATCTTTCTTTATTTGAGAAATCTGGGCAAGCAGTGCATGCACATCTTCTGCCGGCTTGAAACGGCTTTCGAACTGAGTTCTCATGGTATTCCAGTCGATGATGGCACCAGCCGGAAGGTGATAGAACCAGTCAGCAGCATTGTCCTGTAACGTCTCGACGAACAGTCTTACTGAGACGTCTTCATGTTCAACCCCCAAGACTCCACACGCAACTATGAAGGCTGCAATATGTTCATCAGGGTGCACTTTGCCGTCGCCTTTGAATTTGGGGAAGTTCTTTCGGTTACCTCTAGGTAACTCATGCAAAGGCTGAGTGAGGGCCAGGGGCCCGACACGTTGACCCCATGGTACTTGTGCCATTCTTCTTGGAAATACGGTTCGGAGGGGAACTGTAACACCAGCAAGGATTAAAGCTTGTAGATTAGGACTAGCAGGTTCTGAAGGAACGCCACACGTAGGAATTCTTTCTCGAACAGGTGGAGTGCTCGTTGAACGAGTTCTTCTATTTGAAGGGAAAGGAAAACCCTGTTGCTCCAAAAGCTGAAACTGAGAATCTTCGATACCAAGGGCCCTTCTCCCTCGAGTGAAACGCGGAGTCGCCAGATCAAAGGATGATCAAAAAATTATAGTACTGGAATGCGATTTTCCCCAGCGGAGTCGCCAAAAAAACTGTTGGTCGTCAAATAGGACTTTTTAGAGAGCAACAGATAGGAGACGAAAAGTCCCTCCTCTTTAATGGGAGAGGTTCCCTTATTCTGAAACGAACTTATTTACAAATATACAGAACATTATTTTATGGTTAAACTTGGATATTACGAAAGTGCTTTCCACCAGGATCATCAGTTACGCAAGGACTGAGGAAAAAGAATAAGAAGATGAGCAGAACAGCAACATTCAGAATTATAGATAGCAGAATAATTCTTCGTGTATGCGAAGCTTCAAAGGATTTAAGACAAGATCATTTGAATGAGATTAAATTTAAAGACACAAAGTTCCATAAATAACCTTCTTCGGATTTATTAGTCAAGGACACAAAGTTCCTTCTTGGTTGTACAAGATCGTTGTATTTGCAAAACTGGACAGTATGCAATCAGAGAGACCAAACGAGTTAAGAACAAAATGATCTTCACAATATTAAAGGAAAACACAGAGACAACAAGAATCAGATAGACAAAGAACGGAAAGCCCTTTTTGTATTGATTTCTTTTAAGATCTATTTACACTTTCAGCAAATATCCAAGTTCTTCCTCCTCCTTCAAAATGGCGTGGAAAGGCCATTATATAGCTTACAAGTCGGTTACTCTTCGTAACCGTTTCTTTTAACTAAGAATAGTTAAGTACCGCCAATTGCAATACCTTAACTAATTACAAAGAATACGAAAAGAAAGGAAAGAAGAGGAAAGGAAGGAGAAGGAGACAGGTGGCCGGCTACTGGGAGGGACCCACTGTCTTCAGAATCCGCTGCCTGAACTTCTTCAATGACTCAGCTATATCTCTGCCACGAGGGACTGATGTGTTAGTTGCAGACTGAGTCCAAAATCCCAGGCATTTCTCCATCTCTTTATCAAACTCGACGTGAGTATGATAGTCTTTGTTTGCTTCTTCAATGGCAGACTGAAGAGAACAAATTTCCTTTATCTTGTCCTTAGAGATGGAGTCTTCCTTGAAAAGATTATCTTTGACAAAAGCTCTGAACTGAGCTTTGATTTCTTGCAAGGACAAGGGAACGCCAGAGTTTTCATCCTGAAGATGACAATGCATATCTTTGAAAGCAGCAGCTGCTAGTGTCTTGAAAGCTTCCCCCTTTTGCCAGCTATTCTTCATTTCTCCTACAGCTTCTTCCAGGACTCTGATTTTCCACTCTACGCTGTAGACCCAGGATTTTGATAGATTATCTTTGGCATCATCGAAAATCTTATTTGCCAGTAAGATGTTCTCATCTGTCTGTCCCATGAGACGAAGGTCTACAATGCAACTACCCCAGAGTTTAAGCTCCTTATCCATAACCTCAATGGTAGAGGATAGCTTCTGTTGCAAATTGTCTACCTTTCCATGTAGCTTAAAAGCTTTGTCGATGAAGTTTAGCCCGGGCAACAAGCATGTCATCCACCATGGCTTCGATAGCTCTACCATAGACAGAATACTTGTGCATATCTTTAATTTCTTGCACTTCATCTTGGCTTAGAATTACAGGAGGAGGTAGCGCAGTCAAGGGAGTAAGGGTCCAAAACTTTGTCCTTAGACAAAAGTGACTTGATAAAACTCGTGAGAACTTGGGCTTGTTCTTCCAGCTGTTCAATCGTCTGCTGCCCTTTCTCTACCCCTTCCAATGACTCTGGTGACTGTTTCCTGGAGGTTATGAATCTCACCTTCAGGAGTAGACTCTCCCATAGGGATCCTTGAAAGCTTTAAGTCAGATGTCAGCAACTCTGATTCTGATTTGTCTACTATGGGCTTAGTAATCTCCAGGAATTGCTGACCTCGAGCATCTGGCACAATCCTGGAAGTAGTTCTGGCTTTCTTGGCACGAGAAGGAGTGGTGCCCAACAAGGCTGCTACAGCATCAAAATTTGGTCCCAAGCTTTGAGAGGAGGATTTTCAATTCCTTTTATCAACCAGAGGTTACACCCAAGCAAAAGAGGAAGAAGAATCTGCAGGAGAGGGCAAGGGGACCAAGAGACAGGGAGCTCATGACACTCAAGGTCTGTGCAGCTGTTGACTCAAGTTGAGATGTGGGCAGAACACTGGAGGTAATGGTGGTAGAAGAATCAGTAGTACCTGGACGTTCAGTGCTCTGGACCTCTTTATCTTTATCTACTGGATTTTCAGGAACACTTGCAGGAGTTGGCATCTCACTGTCTTCACTTTCACTGAGAACGATGATGTTCTCTGGCCCTATAGGTAACTCTGCCTGTTTTCTTGGAGGGTCATTCTCTACAGGCTCCTTCTTTACCTCTTTCAGTTTCTTCTTGTATACTTGGGTAGATGGAGAAGGAGTAGATCCTACAGGTCCCTGAGCTATTGAGGCAGGAGGGGTTTTCACTGGTGTCCCAGAATCTGGAACTGATGCTTCCCTTATGGGTGTCGAATCATCTTTGGAGCTGGATTCTCCTGAGTGCCTCTTGAATTCTCGGATCTTCTTACTGAACCAGACCCTAGTTCTGATCAAGACTGGGGCAATAATCTCAGCCAGATCATCTCTTTCTTTCCTGTTCCAATCCAGGTCCTCCAGAGGGGTGTGCTTAATCACATTTTCGTACTCATACGAATATAGCTCAGAATTGTCATCTTGGAGACCTTCAGGAACTTGGTACAGACTGAGTTCTTGGATCAATTGCAGGGAGAACCTGCCACAATGCCTTCTTCTGGCTTCAAAATCATCTGCACAGTCGGCCCAATAATCTTCTGTATCTGCCCTATGATGATAGACTATCTTGATGTTCTTTTCAATGAACTTCTTTAAGTCACAACAGGTTCTTGGCTTGAAGAAATGAACAGTGATAGGGACCAGGGCTCTTTCTACGTTCTGAGCATCCAGAGCCGTTTTGCATGTGTAGTTTCCCAGAGAGATGGGAAAGTGCAAGCCGGAAATCTTCTTGTCTCTGCAAGTTCTGTGCAACTTGTCCAGTTGCCTGCATATCTCAATCAAGGCCATTTTGTCGTTGCAGAACATGGGAAGCTGCAGAGGGGTGCTCTCATAGCCAGCAAGCCTGATATAAGAGAATTTCCTGAACTGAATGAAATAGGCTCCATATTGTGATATCAGGTTCATAGCTTCATCTGAAAACCTTCTGGCAGTGTCACCTTCGAGCAATCTGACCACGTACATGGTGAAAGCATCATTGACCCTTCTGAAATTCCGATTGCTGGTCTCTAGTGTGAACTGCGGGCAATAGGCGTACACTGGATCATCTTTGTGCGCATCAATGTAGGAAAAGCCAAACCATTGCCGTGACGCTGCTAGGGTATACATCAGATACGAAGTCATGAAGAACTTCTTTGTTTGCTGCACATTGGATAGTTGCTCGGCCAAATTCATGCTTATGATTTCTGCCCAATTGATGTTTTGCGTTCCCTCGCACACCATGTTGATGAGCGGGCACATCCAGAAATGAAACTCATTGGTTGAGGGCAAACCCATAACCCGAGCCAGCAGGATTATAAAATCTGACAATTCTTCATTGAAATCCACCCGGAAGAGGGTTTTGGTCAGACGAGAAGCTCCTTTCCTAGGGTTCTTCAACCAAGGCCTCGCCACCCGAGCTTTATATTTATCACTGTCTTGGTCGAACATGGCCTGTGCTTGATCCCGAGAGACGACTATAGCATTGTCCATCTCCGGAATCCTCAGAGCAGCTCCAATGGCGGCAGGGTCCTGCTTGGCAATGAGCTCCCTGTGTACATTTGTCAATTCGCTCGAATCGGGGTCGAAGTGAGCTCCGCATGAAAGTACAGTATCAGCACGCTGCACTAAGATAGGGAAACCTCCGGCGAAAGCTAAACCACTATCATTAATCATCTGTGCCATCGGTGTAGGGTTTGCATCTGTCATTCTTGACCAAAAATCACCGAAGTCGAGATGACGAGCTTCACTGTCTCCGATATTGCTAACGGCAGACTCAAGTGGAGAAATTTGCTCCTGTCCCTGAAACTTGATCTTCATATTGATAGATTCGGAGCTGCGACCCAGACTCTGGAAGGAATTTGCAAAGGGAACTAGATTGCAAGGGTTTGAGCAAACAATAGCAAGGAAGCAATGTGAAAAATGCGAAGGTGGTATGCTTGGTTATATAGCCGTTCGAGGAGCGGAATGAATTTAATGCGCATTGAATACACCACCACCAATTTGAAAGAGCGTCATATTCGGAATGAGCGGGAAAAGCTAAGTGTGAATGACACTTGGTACGCTTGGGACAGGTGAGACGCGAATGCGCGAAACACGCGGCTCGGCCGGTTCGGGCGAAACAGGGAGAAGACACACAAATGCATTTGGAACAAATGGGACGAAAATGTGCGAAGTACGCGATTCGGGTGTTTCGGCCGAAATTGGAATGACTTGCACAAAAGTTTTTTTGGGATACTTGGAACAAAAACTTCTGATGGGCCAGAAGATAGGACAATTTCGGGGATTTGGGCCGATCGGGGAACAACTTGCACTTTGGAACTTGGGACAGTCGGGACAAAAATGTCCGACAGGCCCGAAATACATGCGAGAAAGGCCCAATACTTGGATTTCTTCAATTTTATGACTTAGGTACCTCAGAGAAAAGCACTTAGACTCAAAATTTTCAAAATTTGCTCTTGTTAGAGAGGGGAATTTTGAGTAGACAACAATATCAATAGACTTGACATTGCTTATTTAGTAGGGAGTACTTCAAGGTTTATGCATGAGCCTTATCAAGATCATTGGAAGTTAGTCAAAATATTTTTTTGTTATATTAAAGGCACAATTAATACGTCTTCTAACAATGCACAATTTTATGGATATTGTGATTCTAACCATGTTGGTGATGTGATAGATCACAAGTCTACAACTAGATATGTATTCAATTTTGGTGCAGGTGTCATTACTTGTAGCAGTAAAAAGTAGCCAACAGTTTCCATTTCTTCTACTGAGACAGAATATAGAAGTACAATGGAAGCAACAAAAGAAGTCATGTGGCTGAAGTGGCTGTTGGAAGAGATGCACATGGAAGCTAAAGGAAGTACTCCTCTTCTGTGTGATAGCCAGAGTTGCATTGCTCTTGCTAAAAATCTATTTCACCATCAAAGGACAAATCATATTGATATTCATATGCACTTTATCTGAGAGAAGGCTCTCTACAGTGATATAAATCTCCATTACTGCCCGACTAAAGATCAAGTTATAGACATGTTTACAAAGTCATTGTGTGTTGCGAAGTTTTGCAAGTTCCATGTAATGGTTGGCCTTTCAAAGCTTCTATTCAGGGGGAGTGTGAATGATAATGCCACCTCCTATTGGTCGGTCGGTTGTTGACTCCTTCTCCTCTATACTTCTACTTTAGTATAAAACATTGTAAAAATATCTTTTACGATCTATGTAAATTGATAGAGTTTACAGAAAATATAGTCTACTGTGTGCATCTATTTGGAAAGGAGGTCTTTATGTTATAAAAGGCTCCTAGAGATGTGATTTAAGAATTTTTCCATAAGAAACGGTGGGATTTAATCTCACAAATCATGCTTAGCCTAAATCAAACTTCTAATTTATGGATTCCAAATCCTTTTGAACCAAAAGGTAAGTTAAGAATGATGAAGGTGGTATAATTCCTTCAAAAATACATATGCTAGCCTAAACCTTTGGGGTTTATGGATTTGTAAATCATGTTGTACAAACAGGTAATGTTGGCATATGGATCCCCACTTAATAGTAAGAGGGAGTTTAGAACTATAATATTAAGTGATCATAATATTTATTTTATAGTTAAATAATATAGAATAACTTATATTCTTATTATTTAAATATAAAATTTATATTAGGTTGTCAGTTATTTATTAACTAATATTAAATCGGGGAGGTGTACCTTGTCACTTAAGAAGGTCATAACCCTTCTGGCTATTTAAATATGAATATAGATCATATTCATAATTCAATTCATGTAATTCGGGTAAAAACATGAAGCAGAAGTGAGGAGGGAATTTACTGGACTGGATGTAAAAGTTTCTCACATAGTGAAAATTATTCTACCGTGGTTTTCTACCCCATTGGGGTTTTCCACGTTAAATCTCATGATATTGTGTTATTTACTTTTTGTGCATTCATTTATTTATATGTATACATTTATGTTTACTAATTAAGTTTATTATATGTTTCATCCCCTTGTCATGTCATAGCACATTCATACAAGGGACAAGGACTGCATCACGTTGCATACACAACATAAGAAGGGAATTTCATTTTATTCCATTTCACACATTTGCATAGGTGGAGCATTCTAGATCTAGGCCACTATCATAGTGCAACTTTCACAAGGGCAACATAGGGTATCATTACACACACATACACACAAAACTACATGGATTCTGAGATGTAGTACAATGCTCGGTCGTAATTTCACTCTTCGGGTGACCACCGAGGTCATTCTGATTCCACATCCTACATCTTTTTTTATTATATTTGATGTGGTTTGTGGACATGTGCAGGTAGGCATCTGTTTTATAGGTTACAGCTACAATTGAAGACATTGCAACAAAACCAAATCGACAAAATAATATCAACAACAAAGTTACTCCAACCCAGAAAAGAATAGAACCTGAGCATTTGAGTGGAAACTAGCACTCAGTTCAGTCACCAACACCCAGACGCTCCTATCCTCCCATGGGAGCTTCTTTCTTGTGTAGTTCTAAGTTCTAAAACTCTTGGTGATCCTTGAAGACACTCTTTCCAGTATGTTCCAACAGTTTCTCAGTTCAGATCACTTCTAGATCACTCAAAAATTAGCTAAGTCACCTTCCCTCTCTCATTTACTTAGGTTTTTATATCATTGAATGATTATTTTTTGTGTCTTATTGTATTTTAATACCTACATATCATTAGTTACAACAATTACTCTGAAATAAGGTTTAATTCAAATTAAATTAAATCAACTTGTAGGAAATTGAAAAAGAAAATATTTACAAAAAGGGAAGAAAAAGATACAATTAAAGAAGTGTATATACATGGAATGAAGATAATAGCCCATCGACATTCAATGAATCCAAAACACATGAAGAAGATCGTGATATTTTCAAGAAATAAACATTTCATGATTTTTTGTATCTTCTTCTGGTAATTATTAGAATGAAGAAATAGATTGAGTTAGGGAAAATGTTAGTACAAATCATGAAAAATAGAAAGTAAAACAAAAAAGAAAATTTTGTATAGGATGGTTAGAAAAGTTTGTTAGTTTAAGTTGTGTCAATGGTGATGGTAAAAAAACAATGAAATATATTTATTGTGAGAAATATAAGATATCTAGTCCATGGGATACTCAAGAGGGTTGCAGAAATTTACAACGTGATGCTCTTATCAATCATGAAAATTTTGAGATGCATAAAGAAGCTCAAACAAGATGGATCAATGCATTAGATTCAAAAAAGATAGTCTATTATAGATCATCTCTCATAAATTGAAGATGTTAATAAGGGTAGAGTAATTACTATGATGAAAAAAAATTATTTTGTTTTCCAGGAGGATTTCTCCTAGCTAAGTATGAGAAAATATGCCAATTTATTATGGAGGTAAAAACTCCTACTATGTTGAAATATCATGATTACTAGATGAGTCTTTGATTACACAAAACATAAGGCTCCGAATGATTTTGTTTTTTTCATATGAAAACAACTTGAACAAATTTGGATAGATTATTTTTAAGTCCATTTTTCTGATTAAATTTTTCTCATTGATGGTTGATAAAAGTATTGATTGAACCTTAGAGAAGAACCTTATTATTTATGTAACATATTTAGCTTTATAGTGTCTAGGAACACTTATTTCTCAATTTATGAAGGTAAGAAATGTATCAGATGAGAAGGCAAAATATAATTTATGATATTTTCAATCAATTAATAAATGTTAGAGATCTTTTGTATAAGAATTTGATATCTATTTCAACAAATAGGGCTTCAACAATGATTGGGTATGAAAACATATTTGTTTCATTTTTAACAGAACACCCCAGATTTTGTTACAGTGCATTTTGTATCTCGTCTTGATTCATTAGCAAAAGTAGATGCATCTAAAAGGATACCTAAGTTATTATTTGTTGTTCACAAATTGGAACATAAAGTGCATTCGTGGATTGAAAACTCACTAGAAAAGAGATTTATCAAAGCATATAACTGTGTCCCATTTTTTGCAGTTTTTGTAACTTCAAAAAAAATGTCCGACAACCAAAACATGACCAAACATGTATTTTTAAGAGCTTATAAATACCAAGGTGTAGAGGGCATCTCGAATTACCTGATTTTTAAGAATTTTTACAATATTTTTAAATATTTATTTACTAGTAAGATTTTAAAATATTTTTGGCCACCAAGTGGGACACACTTATATGCTTTGAGGAAATTTATGTATATGTATGTTTTATATTTTCTAAAAATCAATATAGTTAGATGGTTATCTTGGGAAAGGTTATAATAAGGATTATAAAACTTATGCCATGTATCTTAACTTTGTGGAAAAGGGAAAAAAATTTCATCATGGTATGAGAAGGAAACGACTTATTCTATTCATTCTTGTTTGCATATGCTTGATGATGTATTAGGAGAACTAAACAAGTTGAACAAGACTTTTGAGGAGGAAAATGTAGAAATTACAATTATTGTATTCACTCTTGATGAAAAAATATGAAACTGTAGACACCTAAAATTAGCACCACTAATCTCTATGTCCGCACCTGCCAACAACCCCCAACATTATCACATCACTAGCATATTATCTATTGAACCCTTATCCTAAGTATTATTTCTTTCTCATTATATTTACTATCATTCTACAACTATAAAATCCTATTTTACTCCTCTTAAAACCACCCAAACCACTTAGAAACCAAATCAAATAAAACCAAAACAAAATAAGCAATTTCTCAACCATTTCATAACCCCTTACATGTATAACCTCTTTCCAAAACTAGTTTATTTATAATAAACATGTACCCAAAAAGAAAGGGGAGTCATCAAATGTTAGAGAAATTGAAGAATTTATGCCTCTTAGAGACCATTCATGTTTGCATTCTACTCCATGATAAAAAAAAAATATGGAAAATATATGCATGAATTCCCAGTTCAATAACTATCTAATAACATAAAAGGACGTATGGTTATAGATTTGTCAAACATAGAAGATGTATGTGCTTTATATGAAATTCCGGTATGTGAAATAAATTTAAGGCACATCTACCACAATAACATAATTTTTGGATCTAAGCATAGTTTTCCAAAAAGATGATTACATATGTTGATAACCCTTGGATTTGTGCAAGTTATTACATCAAAATAGGTCTGAGAAAACTTCTCCATATAGGAAATAGAGAATATTTCATGAAATAGGGAATAGCCTTGTTGTTTAGTCTTGACTTTGCAAAAAAAATTCTTATTGTTTCTATTTTACTAATTAAAAGTGCATTCGATTTTGAAAAAAATGTCTTGGTGTATTTTTTACAACAATTGTTAATTTTCACATAAAAGTAAGAATGGAATGTGTTGTTACTTTTGTAACATCAACTCATTTAATTGTTATCTTTTGTGTTAAAATTAATCGTGTAAGGGATAGGCTCTTCCCAATTTCATTACTCTTCTTACCCGATGAAATCTTCAAAAAAACAAGAGAGATCAAAAAATAACTAATGCAACAATTATATAAAATATGTTATGGAGAATAACGCGTAGACTATTAACTAATTCTTTTATATGCCACTATTCCCTCAACACGGTCATTCATTTTGCTATTAACCTTAGAATAATGTTATAGTTGGTTAGGCCAACACTCTTATACTAACCTTAGTATGGAATAATCCCCACAATGTAAGAACAAAGGGAAATTTTGGGTTTGAAATAATGAATTTAAAGAAGCAATCTCAGGTATATCTACACATAAATAAATGGGGATTGTCTTTTTTTCAAACATTTGTTTAATATTGTGGTTGATAATGTCCTTAACCCAAATACAAACGTTTGAGAAATGAAAATTAAAAGAGCTCACAAGAAAGCATGTTAAGAAGAAGATATAAAGTTTAATTTTAGACATTTTTTTGTGAAATTATAATTAGGGGTGTGGAACCAATAGTTGTGATACCTAACTTGGCACCTAAGAGACAATTAAATGGTGCCACATCAACACTTCAAATTTGTTGTATAGTTGAGTTATCATGTATTTAATGTGTGTGTTTTGATGGAAAGTCAGTTTTTGAATTAATTTAAAATAATATATTTAAAATGTACTAACTTGGGGGTTAGGCGTCTAAAAGTTGGATATATGATGTGCCGCTTTAGATTGGCTACTTTAAACCCAATAGTATGTAATTTGTACAACTACTTTTCATTAAAATTTGCTCAAGTTTTGGGGATTCCCCCCTCAAGTAACCTCCCAACTATTGGACCCTCCCAAGTTTTGGGTCCTCTCCCCTAGTCATACCTCCTTCGGGATGGAGAATATTGTTTTGTATGAAACCTTTCACTTGAAAGTTGTTTCTTGAGTTTTTTTCCTTACAAAGTCTACAACTTACTTTGGACGTAGACACCAATATTCGTTGAGTTAAAATTGTATTACCCTCTTAATAGACAAGTGGATATGAAGAAGGCTTAAGTTGTATGGTGGCAAACACTCCTTTAAAACCATAGAGAAATAATACATAAGCTTCCTACACATAAAGACTATATAAGAAATCTAGGGCATCAGAAAATTCAAAACTTGAAAGGGAAAAAATGTGAAATATATTTCTTAAGGAGGCGGTTCATCCACTATAACATTACCCCATGTATACAAATCAAATTTTGAACCAAAAAAGGCACAAAGTGCTTCTTAAGTAGATGATTCATCTAGTAGAGTGTTGCCCTCTAAAGTATCGTGGAGATCACCCCACAAAACTCTCTTCAATGTCACTTTTAATACTCTAGAATTTTATGGGTGTACAGTCTGGGATGGTAACTCGTCAAAATTGAAATGGATAGATATTGATGATTTAAAAGTATATAATCCCAAGCAATCTCAAAACTAAAAAAATTTGCTCCATGTGAAATCTTACTAATTGTTAAAACAAGAGCTTCCCTGTTGGAGACATTGGTTTTGATTTGGATGACATGTTTACGTAAAGAGAATAGAAAGCATGGAATCTCGTATTGGCCCAAAATGGTACTGGAGGAACAAGTAATCAAAAGAAAGAACAATGGAACATTTGGATTAAATAAATATAAAAAAGATGAGTAAATGGGACATTAGCGTGTAAGAGTGTCCAAACGCCAATGAGGAAGTAATACGGTGTGTGAGAGAAAGTGTCATGGCAATTATGAGGACAAAGCAACTTAGGCGAAAGAGAGAACATCATGTCTTAGAATTCAATCTACGTGAGACCATGGGCAAAAAGCATATATATAAACAAAAATAAAATAGAAAGTGAAAATGTTGATAACTTGATAGCTCAACAACACGAGTGGAGGAGCTATCAACATTTTCACTTTCTATTTTATTTTTGTTTCTATATATGCTTTTTGCTCATTGTCTCACGTAGATTGAATTCTAAGACATGATGTTCTCTCTTTCGCCTAAGTTGCTTTCTCCACATAACTACCATGACAGTTTCTCTCACATATCATATTACTTCCTCATTAGCGTTTGGACACTCTTACATGTTAATGTCCCATTTACTCATCTGTTTGATATTTTTTTATCCAAATATTCTTAGTGACAAGCTTACATGCTAATGTCTCATTTACTCATCTGTTTGATATTTTTTTAATCCAAATATTTTTCAGCGACAAACTTACATTATCTTCAATGCAAGACTAACGGGTGGACAATACCTAAAGAAGATTGGGAAGATAAAATTTGGCATTTTTTATATTTTAGAGTTTAGTAGATACAATATGGCAAATAGGATATAAAGAAAATCTAAATAAAATATACTTGCATATTGAAAATTGGATCTTTGAATACCTTGTTTGAAAAGAAAAGGTTAAACCTAACGCCACGCCAGCACACCCTAGGCCATACCACCAACCACCAACTCTAGTTGTAACTCCCATAGAATGTTAGGTCTCGTGTACTTCGACTTTAAAAAATCTTTCTTTCACCCATTCAAAAGAGTTTGATGTGTGGAACGCGTAAAGACATGGCATACCAAAACAAAACATTATTCATGCACATGGGATGCCATGATAATATTCACAAAAGTTTATATATTCTTTGATATGTCACTATACTATGCGTGAACCTTTTTGGAAAATATTGGGTCGTATGACAGCTTGCACTAATAATTTTAGCATCCCATGTGCAATAATAGAAAAAGTATCTAGCTTGGCATTTTGTCTTTATCTTTACTCCCCATAGGCATCGTATCTCTTTCCGAGGAAGCTAATAACGATTTTTTTAACCATCTTAAATTATTTCCTTTCCGTATGTGGAAAGTCAAATGTAACACACCTATTTATAATTAGATTCAATGTAGATATAACTTAATAAATCAGCTTTAATTACTAAAATAAGGATAGTTTAGGACTAGAGAAAATTTAAAATAATTGAAATGTTTGAAAACAATTTTAAAAAATCAATTTTAGAGTGATATATGATTATTTGCATATATAAAAATAGTCATTGGTAATTAAAAATGGAAAACAGGGTTATAAAGTAAGGTGAAATATATTCACGAAAATCGGGAGAAATGGAGTACCTTAACCATAACTATATTATTTCTTTGGTGGTACAACGAAAACCGTAGTAATATGATTCTGACAAATGTCAAAAACTTTGAATTTGATATAACAACCCTATTCATTTGTTCTTGGGCTTTGAAAACCTCGCTCTTTTCTAGAATTCAATGGAAGTCACTAAGAGATTGGTCTCCTTCATTTAAAAACCTTGATTACAAGACCATAAACAACAACTTGGGTGTTTATGAAGACCTTTGTTATCCCTAAATTATTATCAGGCTCCTCAGGTTTTGAATAGTTTGGCGATTGGCATAATAAGTGCAAGTCAACATATAGTCTAATGTAATGCAATTATCCCAACTAGGTTATCTTTTAATGAATGATACAAGTAATAAGCGTTAGATGTTCTTCTCTAAATGCTTGAATTTTACTTTTGGCATGAGGATGCTTTGTAAATAGATTAATTCCTTGTTTTTCCAACTTTAATATAAATTCATTTGTGATCATTTATTCTCATATATGCACTTTGCGTACTTATAGACTTTTTGAGTTCAAATTAAGACATTATTGGCGCACAAGCCAACCCGCAACTAGTAAGAAAATATAACAAAGAAAGGACATAGAACACCATGGGACCAAAGAAAAGGGTTAAAGGGGGCCATCAAAAAGGTGGCCAAAATCATATTATTATGGTTCTAGCAAAAGGCTCGGAATAGCAAGAAAATAGGGGAAAAGATACAAGTAGGGAGGAAAGAGAAAACACAAGGGAGTGAAGCATACATGTTTGACCAAAAAATAATGTAGATTCAACTAAAATTAGGTACTCACAAGTGATGAAAGTCAAACAAAACAAAAAAGAACACATTGAAAGTCACACAACACAAGGAACACACATCAAGAAGAGCCTAAAATAGACCAATAATAAATAAACACAAAGATACACTAATATAATAATAACAATTAGCTAGTTTCATATTAATATTAAGTGTCTACATAATGTCCCACTTTAATGTGTGCATATATACCAAAGAAAACAATCAAGTACCTATATAGAAGTTGGTACGAACACCTTACCATCTCTTAAGAGATGTTAAAGTTAGTATAGGAATGATAGAGAGCCAAAATTCAAAAGGAGGTATTAATCGTCTAATCTCCATATTGAAGGGATGGGAAGACTATGGAGCTAACATCCACACCTCTATGTCTGGGATACTGAAACTTGTACCCCTGCAAACATATGGAAACATTTGCAAGTGAATAATTGTCAATATAACTAAATAATTACTCCAATCTATGAAAAATTGAATAAAAACAAATACACTTAATCGTGTTGAAAACTATGGCGATGCCTTGGTGAAATCCATGTCTCAAAATGTGTGTTGTATCTGAATATGTGTGTGTGTGTCATGGTGAGACCAAATGGAGTTTATACAAAGGTGTCTCGTGATGAGACCAAGTGGATATGTCAATTAACATAATGTAATTGAATCCATATGATGGAGCAAGAGAATGTCTTGGATTCATGGAGATAAAATAAGTAAAATATATGATCCATTTTTAATGAGTGGGATAAATGTTATGCCCTTAATCCTAGGTCATATATCGGGATATGGATGGCCTACATGTGGCTAACTTAATCTCTTATCATGTCATATCACATTCATGGATGCTTTCATATGCATATTAGGTCGGCCTTGGTGCTTTACATAACATAATAGGTTATATATAGGAGTTAGTAGCTAGTAGAAGATCATCGTACTTGGCACTTGAGTCAAATTGTATGGTTTGGAGGTTTCCCCCTTGAAGTGGCTAAGTCATTCTACTTGTATATTGTGATTATTTCTATATATTTTGGTGTTTTGGTGTTTTTGATATTTAGATATATCTAAGTAATTTCATTAAAATTAGTATTAGAGCTTTGATCTAGGCCAGAATAAGGTCATAACCGTAATATTGAAGATTTGGCTATATATCAAAAATAGAGGAAAATAAATTATGAAATTTTTTAACCAATGTGGTTTGTTATATTATTATTCAAGTAAGGATGTCTCCAAATTTCAAGATTTTTTGACTTTTTTGCACAATTTATATCAATTGTAGTTTTTTTCATAAATTTGCTCCATATGCTTGGAATTTTTCTAAGTTTATTTTACTCTCAAAAATATTTCCAAAATTTAGCGAGGGATTATTCTCTTTGTTTCTCTCTACTTGTCCAATAACCATACAAAACCCCAAACCCAAAATTCTCACCCTAATCCTTGTACCCCAAGACCCAAACCCTGCATCATGATTAGGAGATTGACTAGAGGCCAAGGGAAGGGTCAAGCCACTCCAAGAATGACTACAAATAAGGAAGATATGGATTTTGAATCTTCATTTTATGGGGCACCAAAGATGGTTAACCAACTTCAGGACAAGGTGAATAAGGATGACCTTAACAATGTGTAGGTTGAGTTTGGTAATCACTTAAACCTAATGAAGTTTGAAATGATGACATAATTATAAAAAGGATTGCACATAGTGAAGAGTGAAATGAAGATGGAATTTGAATCATTAAGGAGGCAGTTGTTACATATTAGCTCAAGTATGAACTCTGGTAATAATTTTCATTCAAGTTACACATGTTCCTCAAGCAATGCACACATAGATTCAAACCACACCCACCAGGGTGGATCCTCTGCACAAATCGATGGATCTTCTAACCAATGGCATAATATTATTCCAAAAGTGGAAATGTGCAAGCTCAATGGGAATTATCCGATCACCTAGATCAACCAAATGGATATATTTTTTTATTTGCGTCAAGTCCCAAGTGGACAAAAGGTAGTAATGACATCCTTGTAGCTGGAACCAAAATAATTCATTTGGTATAGATGGATGTGTGATAAAAATAAAAAATAATGGTCTCCCTATTACCTGGTCTATGTTCACTAATGAGCTCCATACACACTACCATAATAGTGTTACAAAGAACTATTTTAGTTAGATAGCCAAGATACGATGGATAAGAATAGTCAAGGACTGTTTCCAAAATTTATCCTTACGAGTAGATGACATCTCTAAGGATCATCTAAATGGTCTCTTTTTGGGTAGACTCAAGGATAACATCCAACTTGATGTTCTCCTTCTTAATCTAGGTTCAATATCATAATCCATGATAGTTGTTCATTTCATGGAGAAAAAAGAAATGGTAAACGAAGGGGTCTTACCAATCACAAGGAATGCATGATTCTAACACCATCATTTCCCCAATTGACAAGATTGACTCATCAATAAATTGAAGAGAAATGAACAAAAGTTATATGTTACAGTTGTGATAACAAGTGGATCAAGGGACATAAATTCTTCATTAAGGGTTATAATGAGGAAGAAGATGAGGAGGAATCAATTGGCGAGGAGGAAGAGGTTCCTAAGATTGAGGTTGAAGAATCTCAACCAACTACCTATTGTCATGTCATTTCAGGAATTATCACCCCCAAAACCCTCAAGGTTGTTGAGTTTGTGAATAAACAAAGTGTGGCAATTTTGATTGATTTTGGAAGTACTCATAAATTCATCAATCATAAGTTATTTGTACATTTAAATTCTTCATTTATCCAGCCCTAGAGTTTCGTATCATGATTGTAAATGGATGGAAAGTTAGTTGTTTAGGAAAGTTTTGAGATTAAGATATATATGGGAGATTAGTTGCTAGAGGGCCCCATGTATGCCATTTCAATGGAGCGAATAGGCATTGTGTTAGGGTTCCAAGTTCCAACGAAATACTAATTTAGGAACTATTGTAATGAAATTCCAACATTTATTCATGCAATTCCATTATGAAGGGATGAATTTTGAGTTTCATGGGATGAAGGTAAAAGCTCCATAGTTGGTAATTTCTTGTCAAATGCATAAAATTTTTAAGAAGGGTGTAGATGGGATTGTGGCATAATTATTCTCACTAGAAGCTTAACCATAAAAATTTCTTATACCATCAAATTTATAGGTGATTATTAATGAGAAATTAATTGTTTTGGGGGATATAATGAAAGTGTTACCTGCCAAAAGAGATCATGATCATGGTATTTAACTAGTATCAAGAAGCCAAATATTGAACATTAGACCTTATAAGTACCCTTATCTACAGAAGATTGAAATTGAAAATATGGTATAAGAGATGTTAGAAGCAGGTATTATTCACCACAGTCAGAGTTCTGACACTTCTCCATTGGTGATGGTACAAAATAAGGATGAAGGTTGGAGCGTGTGTCCAAACAATAGGGAGCTCAACAGATACACAATGAAAGATAAGTTTCCTATTCATGTTATTAAATATTTGTTAAATGAGTTGTATGGTTTTTTAATTTTACCAAATTAGATCTTCTATCATCGTATCATCATATCATTGTTCATGATTAATATATTCATAAATAAACATTTAGGACACGTGAAGACCAATATCAATTTCTAGTGATGCCTTTTGGCCTTAGACATGCACCATCTACTTTCTAAAGTTTGATGAATTCAATATTTTGTCCATTTATGTGGAAGTTTTTCATGGTATTATTTGAATATATATTAATCTACAATAAGACCTGGGAGGAACATTTACATCAATTCAATAAGTTTTTGGACACTCTTGAACAATAAAAGCTTTATACCAAGCCCTCCAAGTGTGCTTTTGGAGCCATATAAGTAGAATACTACAGTCATATCATTTCTCATGAAGGTGCAAAAGTGGATCCTCATAAGATCTAGGTCATAGTAGAATGGACGAGTCCTAAAATCCTCAAAAACCTCAGGGGTTTCTTAGGGTTTGTGAGTTACTATTACATATTTTTGAAGAATTATGGTAAGATTTCAGCACCACTCATAGAACTATTTAAGAAAGACTCTTTTTATTGGAATGAGGAAGCAACCTAGGAATTTTAGTCACTTAAGAAGGCCATGTATTACCACTCCAATTCTTGTTACCCAAGATTTCTCCAAAACCTTTATTGTTGAATGTGATGTTTTAGGGTGTTACATAGGCTAAGTAATCATGCAAGAGGGCTTCCCCATTTCATTTGAGAACCATTGACTCAAAAGTAAAAACCTATCAAAAATGTCTTATGAGAAGGAAATGATGTACATTCTTCATATAGTTACATAGTGGAGACCATATCTCATGATTTGTCACTTCAAGGTGAAGACAGATCATGACATATTGAAATACTTCTTAGGATGATGATTGTAATTTAAAACAATAGAAATGGGTCACAAAGATGTTGGGATATGAATTTAAGATCATTTATAAGAAAGTAAAATAAAATGTAGAAGTTGATGCAATATTTAGGAGAGATGATTCCACTGAAGCATTTTTTATATGCCATGTCCATATTATATGTAAATTATATAGATCGGGAAAGATCAGAATGGAAAATTGACATAGAGACCCACACTCTCATTTAAAATCTCCAACAAGATCCGAGCATTTCATAAACTTTGTATGGAAGGGGGATGTATTGTCGTAAAAGGATTGCTTTTACTTATGCAAGAATTCTACCCTTAAAATTCATGCTCTCTTAGAGATCCATGCTTCTCTAGTGGGTGGCCATTATAGGTTCCTGAATATTTATTGAATAATTAAGGAAGATATCTTTTGAGAAGGGTTAAAATGGGATGTCTATACACTTGTTGAAAAAATCTTGGTATGTCGGTGTAATAAGGGAGAAACTATTAAGTCACAAGGACTTTTGCAACCTCTATCTATTCCTAGTGAGTGATGGGTAGAGGTTTCCACTGATTTCATCACAAGATTTCAAAAATATGAATGAAAAAGTGTAATTATGCTGATTATAAATAGACTCACTAAATATGCTCATTTTTGTGCTTTGTCACATCCTTTTACATCGAGTAAAGTACTCATATCTTTTATGGATATAGTTTAAAAGCTACATTACCCAATATTATAGTAAGTGATTGTGATCCTATGTTTACTATCAATTTTTGGATTGATTTACTATCATATTTGGGTACTCAACTAGCACGTAGTTCATCATATCGTCCCCAACCAGATGGAAAAACTAAGGTACTAAATAAATGTTTTGAGGGGTGTCTAATATGTTTTGCTTCAAATAAGTAGGAAAGATGGGTTTAGTGGCTACTACTTGCCAAATGACGGTATAACACTTCATTTCATACCACATATCCTCATAATTGGAATTTTATAGTTACCATCCACCCTCCCTCACCTCCAACTTGAGAGTCTAACCAAAACTAACATCAATTGAAGATAACATTTAGCACCAACAGGAAGTTCTCTCTATCCTTATAGAGAATTTGGTAAAGGCACAAAACCATAAGAAGTAACAATTTGATCATCAACATAGTGTGTGAAGATTTGAATTTGGAGAGTTGAAGACTTTGTTTTATAATGATTGCATCCATATAAGAAACTATATTTGAAGCAATAGAAAAAATATAACAAGCTTTCACCTAAATATGATGGCCCTTATAAGATGGTGCAAAAAAATGGTAGTGTGGTATATAAATTGGAGCTTCCTCAGTCAACTAAAACACATCCAGTTTTCCATGTTTCTTTCTTGAAGAAGGTTATTGTGAAGAAGGTATCTTATCAATTAGTTTTACTAAATCTTGACTAGGAGGGATACATGATCTTAGAGCCTAAAGGAATCCTACAATTTAATTTTCACCTCTAGCTTCAAAATCTGGTTTATGTGAATGTATGAGGGCCAAAACAAATTAATTTTCACTTCTATCTTCAAAATCTGGTTTATGTGAGCTCTGAGCATCAATGAGGAAGTCTTTTTGATGAGTTTTAAAGCCAAGGGGGCTATAAAAACATGAAATAACTCCATTAAATTCCTCTAAGTCTTCATAGTTAAAAATAGTTTCCCGAAATGAGGCAGAGTGATTATTCTGGAAACATTTATGGTGACTCATAGGCATCATCTACCTACTAGATAGATTAAATGGTAGCTTTAACATCCATTGAGAATGGATTTAAGAAAAAACATGTATAAATTATTCATTCCAATAAGAAAATCCTTGAAACCTACTACCTTGCAAACATTTGAACTCAAAACATGTTTGAATTTGAAGTGTTTGACCATGGAAAGATCTCAAGATGTCCTCCTCTATTTTATTCCACCATCTTTAAATCTTAGAAGCTCTACAACTGCCATGAATAGATAGAGATATAGACTATGAAAAGCTTCCAAAATTGGCTTGGTAAAACTATTTACAAAAGAGAAAATCATACATATCTCAACTAAAATATGCAGAGTGTGCAAAGCACTTGTTATGCCAAAATAAAACATAAACTACTCCTACTCTAACCATGCAAAATAATAACTACACAAATTCAAATCCTTCATGAGAGAAGTAACTTCCCTGCTTTATGAACTTAGGCCATGATATCAGCTTGAGAAGTCCCATGTCAAGTGAGAAGAATGAAAACCAATTCTTCATCTTCTATGTCTTCATGACATATACAAAGGAAAATGTATATCTATGTATGACTATCCCCTTCAATGGAATACATGACTCAAAATGATGTTTTGATGTTCTTCTTCATGATCTAAAGTGAACATGACAGGTGGAAACTCTTATCTTGGTTCTAATCTAGCTAAGTATCTAATAGGGTATCCAACTTTTAAAAACCAAATGACTATATTCTCTAATTTTTCCATATCTTATATGTTTAACTTCATAGAAATTTTTTGCAAGCATATCTTCTTTCATTTTAAGATCTATCAAACATTTATTTACTCCATAATCTTATCACATGGAGGTTCTACAAATAAGGACAAGGTCTCATCATTAAAGTCACCCTCAATGGAAACTATTAATCTATCAAACTCATCTTCATCTATTTATGTCTTCGTTTGAACCTTAGTGGTGTTTACTTTGATTTATATTTAAGAGCAGCTTTGACAAGAAAAATGTTTTTATTGGACTCATTTAAAGGATTTGTGAGTTCAACTAGTCCTTCATCATCCAATTCTTTGTTAGAGTAGGTATTTACCTTAGCTCATATTCACCTAGGTACTTTATTTACTTTTATTGTATTTATCATCACCCACTTATGTGTGTGGATATTTATTTTTATTTATTTAGATATTATGGGGATATTATCTAGTTATTAGGTATAGTTATTTCCTTGATCTATGGTATCGACTAGATCCTTGATGTCTAGTTCTCTCCTAAATCTATGGTCTTGACTAGTTTTTTCCTTGATTTATGGTTTGATCTACGACCTTGACTGGTTCTCAGATTGTTATTCCTTACCTGTATAAGCAAGACCCATTCTCATTATATTTCATTGAGTTCCATAATAATATATGATATTGTTGCTCATTTGTTTGCAAAGGTTTTATGTAAAGTTATTCTGGCGAATTACTTTCATTTTATTGATCGTGGTTTTTAATTAGCATCTGAGTTCTTGGCTTGGTACATTTTGGTTATTGTTCCTTTTATGGTATCAGAGCAGGAGATTTTTGTTGACATTCATCTGCTCATTTGTTTACAAATGTTTTATGTAAAGTTATTCTGGAAAATTTCTTTCATCTTATTGATTGTGGTGTTTGATTAGCATCTGAGTTCTTGGCTTGGTATGATATGGTTATCGTTCCTTTTATTTACCTTTATTGTATTTATCCTCACCCACTTATGTGTGTGGATATTTATTTTTATTTATTTAGATATTAGGGGGATATTTTCTAGTGGTTAGGTATAGTTCTTTCCTTGATCTAGTATTGACTAGATCATTGATGTCTAGTTCTCTCCTAAATCTATGGTCTTGACTAGTTCTTTGATGACTATTTCTTTCTTTGATTTATGGCTTGATCTACGACCTTGAATGGTTCTTAGATTTTTATTCCTTCACTATATAAGAAAGACCCATTCTCAATGTATTTCATTGAGTTTCATAATAATATATGATATTGCTTATCATTTGTTTGCAAAGGTTTTATGTAAAATTATTCTTGCGAATTGCTTTCATCTTATCGATCGTGGTGTTTTGATTAGCATTTGAGTTCTTGGCTTGGTACGATCTGGTTATCGTTCCTTTTAATCTTCAATATCAGACAACATTTCTACCCATTCACTGTTTATATATCAATGAACCTTTGTGGCATTTCCTCCCTCAATGGCAATCATGAAGTTAACAATGATTTTCTCCTCGTAGATAATGTTGGTGAGCTCTTATAACTTCTCTTCCTTCCCTTTCTTCTAAAAACATTATCCCTCCATAATTAGATCTACTTCCCTCTTCTTCATGAAACACAATTCTTCTCAACCCCAAAATTTCACTCAAATATAATTCCTTACTAGTGAATACAAATCTGGATCTTTATATTCACATTCAACAAAAACCAAGAAGCTCTCAATGATGATGTCTTGTATCTATAAAAAAAATTATAACTTCTAATGTTCATGGTGGTATTCCAAAGTTACTAAATGACTAGGAATTAAGGGTTACTAGGGGAGTTGCATTTATTCTTATTCATGCATAGCTTTAATATCAAAGCACACTTCCTCCATTTCATCATTTATATATCATTACACTTTTGACTAATCAGAAAGGTATCCCTTAAGGATGTTAACAAGATTTTGTTCTTTTTTAGCTTCTAAATTATCATACTTGGTCTTAAACATACATGTTTCTTCCTCCTTACACTTGATAACAATATCTTAAAATATAGATTGATCAATATAACTAGCAAGAATTTCTTGAAAAATTTAAGTTATGGCTTCATCATCACTTGCAGATTCATGTCAATATGAAACAATTATCTCTTAATTGGAAGTGATGGAAATTACCTTAATAGAATGTGGTATTCTTAGAAGTGGTTGACTGTTACAAGGTTTTTGACGAGGAGCTTGTTTGATCTCAAAATCCTACTCAAAATATTTAGCCCACTCATTTAAGGATAGTAAGATTTCTTCTCCGGTTTACTTCTCTAAAGGTATTTTTTATACTTTAAAGGATGATGAGAGTCCATGTCCACCACCATAGGTTTAAATCCAAGATTGAAAAGGGCTAGCCAAGTGGTTGGCCATTCAAATGCACCAATATACCAAGATCAAGGCTTTAAATTGATTCTTCATGTTGCTCTTGGGGTTCAAATGTAACTTATAGAAAGGGTGGGAGAGAGAATGGTACTGCTTCAACTTTTTATGAGCTTGAGCATAAGGATCATATGAGTAAGGATTTGAATAAAGGAAATGAGTCCTTGGTTGAGGTTATAGAGGTTTTAAAGATTGAGAAGGCATATTATCTCTCTTGTGAGGAGGATAAATCTCAATGGGATCTAATAAATATCACAAGTCATATACCTTGGGTTGAGAAGGTTATAAGGCTTCAAAAGAGTGAGTAGGAATACTACATGATTATGGTAAAGGGATGGCCCGTCGACAAGGCTCTTTGAAACCAAATTTCTTAGCATCCATTTTATCTAATAGCTCAATCATTTTCTTGAAGTTCTCAGCCATGACCACCATATTTTGTTGAGGCCTAAATCAGCTTGGTAAAGGACCTCTCCATGGGCAGTGTTCTCTGAAACTATATTGTATAGCCCTCATTTTTTCAATCATCTATGATGCTCATTGCATGTTAGCTTCCATGGCTTGGATTTGCAGTTGTAAATTAGGATCAAACATGAAGTTAAATCCATTATCTGCATATGCTTGCTCTTGAACACTACAATAGCTAGTTTGATATGTGTATGGGTCAATGGGAGCTAGTGTATATATAGACCCAAAAAATAAGACTTGTGTGTTTGATTTTAAAAGAGTCATGGAGTGAATGAGGGTGGGGGGGGGGGGGGGGATATTGATGTCGCACATAAGAATTCCAATTTGGGAAGGAAGGAACCATGAATACATAACTTCCTAAAATGAGGAAAAATGAATGGAAATGGTCTACAAATGGGTGAAATGAGCTCTTAAGACTAGTGGATTCTCCTGGTGCTTAAGAATAGGTTCACAAACCAAAAGAGTTAAGGAAACGCTAGATTTTAGCTATAAAAAATAGGAGAAGATGTGTCCCTATCAAATAAGTACAACAAATAACTCAACAAGGACACAATTTAGTCTACAATGGAACATTTAAAACAAATGGGAACTAGATCTACACAAAATGTCCAAGAAAACTTCTATAATGACACACTTTAAATAATAAACAAGACTAAATAGTCCTACTAGGCATCCCAAAAACCATTTTCACTAAAATTGTGCACCCATGTAAGATGGATAAGTCTAGGAAAAACTAGGCTAATTCAACAATAACATGGGATTGTCTCCAAAGTTTAAGACCTCGGCCCTTGAGACGAACCTCAAGAGAAAAGGTTGGCTCCTTACATGGATAACTCAAGTGTTGTCACTAACATACTCCTACTTTAACAATGTCAAGGAGAGGGGGAGGAAAAACAACTAAAAATGGATAGGGATTGGCGATACACAAAATAAATAGGGATCACTACCCTGAGATAAGAATGAGAGGACAAATGTAGATACAAAGGGGTAGATATAGTCACAATCAACCCTGCAATTTTAGCAAACTCTTCACTCCTATACATAGTTGACACAATGAACTAAAATTATGCAAATATAATCCATACACATCATAAAATGATAGAATATAAAGGTAGGAAGGCAATAACACAAGACAAAGGGTATATATAAGCCACAATCAACAAGATATTATTACTTGGGAATATACATAATCTATTACAGTCATTTGAAAGACATTGGACATATTACACAAGTCCAAGACAAAGGTCTACAACTCAGAATGTTAAGTCACTATTTGGGTAGGGTAACTTTACATTCAAGAGAGGGTCCATTTACAATTACAAGGTAATTTACTTATATCCCAAAGAGAGAGAATGTGACTAAGAAAAAAGAGAGAAGAGGAGTAGGATATGCTTGACAAGCTGTAGAATATCCTTCCTTGTGTTTATTAAAAACCTAGCTCATAAAAGTTTGAAAGATGCTCTATAAGGTTCATGAAGGTCAACAAATGCCTTTGAGATGTTTGGCTTAAAAAACTTTCCCAAATTTGCCTCTAAATCATATTTTAAGAATGATGGCTCATGATGATGAACTGCATCTAAGAGGCTAAAACCAAACACTATTCATAAACCTTTGGTCGATATGCAACATCATATTAGACCTTATCTCATAGATGCCTTCATATGCAAGCAACAGAGTAGATAATTTTTCTTGTAAATATAAAATTTTGAAATTTTGTACAAGGTGGGTTCACTTGAACTGGGTAGAAACATTCAAGATTTTTTTACCTTTATGGTCAATTTTTCCCTTTGATGATCTAAGTTGAATATGGGTTCTAGTACCTGAAAGTTCTGTCTTTGGGATCTAGATATGTGATCAAAATTCTATGATCGTGTTTCTGTTATTGGATACGGCTTCTTCTTTATGAAAGACCTAAATAGGTGGTTGTTTTGATTGGGTTACACTGACCTCACCCTACCCCTAGTGTTGTGATGTATATACCAATACTCTTAAGACGGATCAAGTCACACATAGTTCTCCTTCTAAGTGAATGTGTGCAAATGTAAACTAAATCATGCTTTGGTAAGATCCTAGTAAGGCCTCCAACAACTTGGCAATGATCTTTGGTGCGAGTTGTAGTATATGATAGTGATCTAGGGAAGCAACAAAATATTTTATTTAGACTTGATAACTTGTTGATAATTTTCAAGGAATGATATTGTAATGATAGTCCTTCTTGGAGTGCTTGAGTGCGAAAGCCTCTAAATAGTCAAAGATTCCAAAGGTGTCCCTAAATATTAGGGTGCATGTGCTTTTATATGTGAATTGTATGAATGGTTTCCTTCTCACTTGTCCCTTAGCCGACCAAGGTAACTTGTGCATTTGAAAAATTGACCGTTGGAAGTGCTTAAGACAAAAGTGTTAGCCAAGGTCGAAATCGTCCACCCAATCTACCTATGTCATGCGATTATGCCCTTGGTTAACTTGGGACTTGATTTGAAAGTGGAGATAGGTGGCCTTGAGTCCGAAGATGCATTTTTTATATAGTGCAAAGGTTCTTAAAGAGTTAAACTAAGTGACAAGTACTGACTTGGTGGCTTTCGAGTATGGGATTGAGCAAGATGCATGTAGGGTTAAGTCAATTAAATTTATAAACGGTAAAGGGATGGGAAAAATGTAAAATGATTATTGTTAAGTGCCTTTCCAAATTTATGGTGGTACAACAAGAAATATTAACATTACCCTATGACATTTGAATCAACATTAAACTTAAGGATGACCATTTTTATTGACATATCACACTATTACACTCACTTATCTCACCTCCTCCCAATTTCTATTGTAAGTTATGCATGTCTAAATTTGTCTACAAAATAAAATTTAATTTTTATTTTAACCCATCACCCACAAACCCAAAGTTTATGGCTAACTGATATTGTTCATCATCATTTAGCTATTGCATTTGTCTTTTTTATTGTTGGCCATATGTATAGAACCAACTTTGGGATCATACACAGTATAAAAAATATTTTAGAAGCACATATTCCTCCGGGAGGCCTATTAAGCCGTGGACATAAGGGTCTTTATAACACAATAAATAATTCTCATCATTTTCAATTAGGTCATATTCTAAAAATAACTAACAACATACAAATTTCATCTCGCAAACTAGCCAAATTTTTTATATATATATACACTTGTACATTCACAATTGAAAATCAGAAACAATCCATTACGAAAGTGGCGTTTTGTAACTATTTTTCATTCAAAATCATAAACAATCCATTATAAAATTGACGTATTGTAACTTTTTTTCATAAAAAAAAGTTACAATTTAATAGTTGCAAGAAGTATGTATACACCAATTCATGCACCTTATATTTCAGACGGTCACCTACGTTAAGTAGTAAATCTTACATAAGAAGGAATGATATTTGTTTGTGTATGTCTTTCGTGTGAACGGGGCGAAGTGCAAATTTTCCGTGGAGCACTTTACGGGATTCGTTATGGTCCACAAGGTTGTTACATTTGCGTGTGGGGCCTTCCAACGGAATGTTTTAACGGGTATCACGATTCACATGTACCTACCAACCAAGTCGGGGCCCCATTTGGAGTTGGAAACTTAATTTTACTAAGCTAAAAAGATTACCTACGCTTTGTATTTGAAATGAAGTTATATATGTGCGCGTGTTACAAATATGAGAGGGGATGGTTTATGTTGTGAGTTATTTTGTAAATTTAAAATTACCAATCTCACTTGAGAGATGTAATGGAAATGTTGATAGGCATGATCAAAGGAGAAATAGTGTGGGAGAACGCAGGGTGATGAAGAAAGGAATAGAGAGTGGAAAATTATAGGAAAAGAAAAAATATTAGAGGGAAAGTATGTGATCCTCTTCTTTCTTTCGATAAGTCAGATATGGATCATGTGTCATTTGTGCAAACTATTGGAAGGAAAATGGGAGCGTGATGGACAAATCCTTGAGGCAACGTACTCTGAAGATAACTATGAAAGTAAGCCCTGGTCATTCAATACTTAGAATGCTTAAGCCAACTTTTCCACTAATAACATTGTTATCACCACGGCTTGATCACACGACTTGAATTTGTTGTTATTGTTTTGTTTCTAAGAGAAACTCATAACTTTATTCACCTTGCTCTCAAGCAAGCATTTTCCCTAGGAATATAAACTACCATTGACAGATGGTTTTTCATGTAAAAGGAAGAATAAAAGCATTTAGAAGAAAGATTTACGAGATTCTTCAATTTCATGTTGCTTTTATTTCTCACATTTATGTCATGGTTGTAATGAGGGATTGCTTACATGAGAAAATGGCAAAGTCGCGGAATGCATCTACAGTGAAGGGCACATGACAAAATTTGTTGACCTTGAGATCAACAATCCAAATCTTGTACACCACCATTCTTCCTTCCAACAATAAATCACAAAAATGGATTCATTATTACTGTGACTATTCATGATACCAGTAGTCATACAAATATGGGGCTTGAAATCATATTGAGTTGTTTTCATTATGGGACTTGAAATTGTATGGAGTTAGCATTCTAATGTAGGACCTCAAATCGAATGACAAGAATAATCCAGACTAATATTGTTTGCTTGTAATTTCGATAACAAATATGTATTGTTGGCTTCTTGGCTATGCTAGAACACAAGGGTTTGGACTCATCTTCGGTAGCACATAATTTCGATGAATCCGACAAAGAAAGAAGTGGCATTTTCCATTTGGTGGCAACAAATTCATCAACGTAAGGCTTGAGAATCTGCGTCTTGGGTTATCTTTCTAACAAAGCCTCACGTGTGGCATGAAGCATGCATAATGCAACCATATTCAAATGGGATATGACAGGAAAAAGCTAAGGGAGATTGTCAATGCAGTGTTTGTTGAATATTAACTTTGTTTTAATAGCCCCAACCTAAAAAACCTTAATTTGTAATTATTTTGTAACTTTTTAGGATTACTGCAATTACAATATTGCGTGTTTTAATAATATTGAATGGTAATAAAATTTTGTTGAGGCAACGAAAAATAGATGATACTTCAAAACATAAAAACATGGTAAATTAAGAATAAAATTTGACACATATTGTAAGATGCCAACGAATTCGTAACTCTAAATATTAATAATAAAAAATAGTTGCGATATATCGGATCGTTGGTGACATTAACTCCTAACACACAACCAATCAAACAAGTGTTCTTACCATTGCAAAAGCAAAAATGCTAAAGCAATATTTATAAAATTGAAATTTCATCATTGCTCAAAGGTCTAGAAGGAAAAACTTGTACACATTCACCACCCCCATATACATTAAAGAGATATATCCTTCCCTAATACTAAAAAAATCGAAACAAAGGATAGCGTTGAGTGGCACACTTATGAATGGAACAACATGAAGTAGAGATACCATCTCACAATACAACTTACAAGCGTCACATGTTGCCATGGCCCACTGTATCAACAATGCTATCATGTCTTTTCCTCAAATTATCACTTCCTGCAAACCATTAAAATTTAAAAACAACCATGAACTTGAATTTCCGACCAAGAACAATAACAGAAGAATACACAAGAAAAGGAAAATATATGTCCTTGTGATTCCAATTTATCCTCTTCATTAAGAGAACAAAATGTCAACATATTAGAACTGACATTATCATCTCAATTGCGAATGCCCATTGTTTCTCACGAAGTCTTTAGGGATAGACCCCTAAAACACGCCAAATTACATTAGTTCAGAGATAAAGCATGAGCTAGGGATAACCAAAGGATGGTTCATCCATCCTTTCCCAAAGCCCCAAAAAATAATTCTCAAGGGCATGTGCCTTCATCCGTTTTAGTTTTCGTTCTTGATAGTGATCATTTGTAAATGCATGGGGAAGAAAGGGAGGCGAGATAAAGCTTCCTCTCCACCTTATACTTATCTGAGTCCAACTCTCAAGTGCCACTATGTCCTTGGGTCTCCAAATTGACTCCTTTGTACCTACTTTAGTGAACGGAAGAGCAGAACAAAAACCAACATAACCATGAAATTCATGAAATAGAATCCATTATTACATTCACCGTCAAATCCTTGTTAAAGTAGAAATTATGGCGTTGTATTTGATTCATCGATCACAAGCAGGCATTGACAGTTGTGGACACACCCTCATTTTCTACATCTTGTCATACATGAGTTCCCTGTCTAATTTGGCAACGCCTATTGGTAAGAAAGGGTAATATACCAAATGAATTAGCATTTGAGTACACAATAGTGAAATAGGAAAAAAAAAAAAAAAGGGGCAATGTATTGGCGTAAAAAAGATAGTCTACAAAATAAAACATCTACTTATTAAATATTGAAAAACAAAAAATAAAAAGTAACAATATTGCTATGATATATTATGGGAGTGGAAGCAGTAGTTGTGATATCTAACTTGGCACCTATGTGGCAATCAAATGATGCTACATCAACACTTGAAATTTGTCACATAGTTGAGTCAATATGTATTTAATATACATATTTAGTTTCATGTGTTTATTTGGAGGGAAAGTCACTTTTAGAATTGATTTAAAATAGCAAATTTGAAATGCACTAAAAAATGGTTTGACCTAAACTTGTGCATGGGGCATGTAAAATTTAGACATATGACATGTCGCCTTGTGCTTGGATACTTTACATATTTGTTGGGTACAAGTTGTACAATAATATGTAATTTGTATAACTACTTTTCATTTAAATTTGTTCAAGTTTTAGGTATCCCCCTCAAATACCCTCTCAACTATTGGACCCCTCTCAATTATTGCATCCTCTCCCCTATAACCCGCAACTTTTGGATGCCCTTTTTTATTATGAATTTGCAGTGAGCGCGATCTCTATAAAGCCTTTTAGCATAAAAAGAGTTGAATTAGAATGGACCGGCTATAGTTTTCAGTGCCCACAAATAGTCATCAAAATATAGCATTTGGATAAGCTCCCACCACTCTGGTAACATCATATGGAGACAATTTTCATTTCCAAGCACTCAAGAGCTAGAGATTGTGTTCAACAAATTTGACATCAACACTGATGCCAAGATATTGTTGTTGGAGATGAGCCACATCATACGATTGTTGGGGCACAATTCAATAAAGGAAGAGCTCTAGGTGATGATGGTGGAGGTTGACTTAAAAGGTGACGAGTATGTGGAATTTATAGAACTCATGATAGTGAATACATATGGCATGGAAAATGTGGTTACATTGTAGGATCCCAAAAATGTGTTTAAAATGTTCAACATGGATGGAAACAAATCCATCTCTAGCTATTATCTTCATAACATTTTAACTAGGTTGGAAGAGAGTTCTA
Source organism: Taxus chinensis (assembly GCA_019776745.2). Taxonomy (NCBI): domain Eukaryota; kingdom Viridiplantae; phylum Streptophyta; class Pinopsida; order Cupressales; family Taxaceae; genus Taxus; species Taxus chinensis. The sequence goes on along the minus strand of CM034149.1, from coordinate 41,419,337 downwards.
ACTTGCATGAATGTCATTATGATTGGCAGGGAAAATTTTAAGAAACCCACGTGAAAAAACTTATAGAAATCGTGGCGAATATGACCAGAACTAGACTCGTTGGGTTTGGAAATTATCTAAAATAAGCATTTGTGGCATTGGTGAAATAAAATAATTTTTTTGAAGGAAATTGTGGATGAAGTGGTGAATGAAGGATAAAATAACATATTATGGACTTAGCCATTTTTTGCAAGCAAAGGACCACTTCGCATTTGAAAGGATGTCAAATTTAAAAGACACACTAGTTATAGAGACTCTGCCAAACATACAAAATCCCACCAAAGACACAACACATGTCAACATTTCGGCGATCTCCCAACCAAAGGCTTCTGGTGGACTTAAATCCTGAGGAATAAGCTGTAGATAATATAACTTTCAAGTCCAGAGCGGGGGTCAAGTATTAGGTCAGCGGTCAATCAAGGACATGTCGCAGCTAAGGAAGGAGACATATGGCATAGATCAAGAGAATCAACAGGGAAATGCGTCGGCATTATGTCCCTCTTCAAAGCGATTGGGTTCCACTTAGTGATTAGTTTATACAATCTAGCTCTATGTATATACATGGTGAATTTCATCAAATTTCAAAAAAAATCCCAAACATGTTGACAAATGAGACCAAATGACCAGGAAGGTTCCATAGATTTCTTAGTGGTCCAAGAATGTTTTAAAATATTGTCCCGTCGATCACTTGATGATTCAATAAAAAATATACGTTGGGATTGGAGATTTGTTGGCTATTACATGGGACAAATTATTGTTTGTGGAATTTTTGGGTGAAACGTGGGCACTGCCATGGTCACAAAATATAGCCAAATCCATATTCTATGATGCCTACTACTCACCACATTATGAATATTCACCACTAAATTTTTCCTTGATGGTTGGAGGTGCTGATGTTGACGAGAATGGTTAGGTCATATTTGATGAGTTTGAAGTTTTAAAAAACTTAACATGCATAAAGATTGTAAAATTTAAGATATCCTATATTTACATGCCACAATAATCTAATGTATCATTGATACAAAACATTAGGAGGTGGTAAAATTGTCTCGATGAAATTCTTATTTGGAATGCATATCGGCGTAATAAGGAGTTCCAAAGTGGAATTTAAAAGGAGATTTCTTTTTTAAGTTGAAAAACATTAAATTTAATGTTGTTTAAAAGATATAAAGATTTAAGAGTCTATATTATGAGAAAATGGAGTTTTTGCAAATAATTGGATGTGAATTTATTAATAAAGTTTTTTATTGAAAAGCATAATCTTTATTAGTAATAAAAATAAATTACACTATTAATTATATAAAAATGGGTGGTATTGTAGCACACCCTAGAAAACCACAATCAAATTAAACCAAGTTGAGAAAAGATAAGTGACACATGGACAAGGTTGTTAAGTAATTGTATACCATGTCAATAGATATTATTTTCAATAAAAAATGAGCAATAAAAAAGAGCAAAAGATAATGCATTAAGCATCAACAATGAACATGGAATCTACTAGAGGAGGTGATAAAGCAATATCAAGATTGTCACCCCACCCACCAATTCTATAAGGATCTTGGTCTAGGAATCCTTCCCAACCATTTTTTATTTTCATCATGTTCTTCTTGCATGGGAGAAATTACAAGATAAAGATGAGGGAAATTGTTAGAGGGGGGAACACCTCAATCGTCGCTGTCATCGCCATCGAAGGGAGGAAAATCCCTAATAATGCCACTATCACCAACAATATCACCAACACCACTACCACCATTATTGAACTAGTCAAACCCCCTCCCTCCAACACCCACTCAAAAGGGAAAATCCAGTCGAGAACATGGATTATAACTTCTTCTTCTGCTTATAGAGTAGTGGAATGGAAAGCCATGGCCATGACCCGGTGAGGGGACAAATGTCAAGAATGATCTAGTGGTTCTTGGCTAACAACATAAGGCACATTACCCCAATGGTTGATGAGCATATGCAAATGTTCTACCTCCAAGTGATCTTTCTTCGCTTAGATTTGGATATGGAGTAACACAATGACAATGTTGGGATTTATTATAAATATAGAAAATATATCCATCTACATATGATAAAATAGACCTTAACTTTTATCTTTCAAGATATGAAAAAGAATGTCATCTCAAAATAATTTCCACCGTTGGGTTTTTTGGTAAGTAACATGGACGAGTCCCCACTAAAAACCATTTTATTGGTAAATATTTTTGGAAGAAAGGCCTGAAATAGAGAGTGAATCCATTTTCAAGTAGATTAAGCAAATTGTAAAATTAAAAAATGTTTTTTAATAGTCTCAGCTTGGTTATAGATAGAGAACATGGGGTTAGTTATTCCCTTGTGTTCTATCCTTTATCTAACTGATGCCCTTAGTAGATAATGCATTGGAGAAAGTGAGCCTTCTTGGGTTCAATAAGGATTTTCTAAAGCTTGTCAAACTGCCTAGCCCAAACCAGGTGGGAAGATCTCATATTCCTCTAGTGGTGTAATGAATTGATATGAATTTCATGGGAGACTAACAGGTGGTAGTTCCAATATGGGGGTTTTACCCATATAAATAGGTAGCAACCGAAAAATTTCACTCTCTCCACTAAGGGACCCATGAAGAAATCCCAAATTTGTGGAGGTGATGATAAGGGATAACATTTTGAATATCGGTGATATGAATGACATCTTCATTGCTCATCTAGAATTTTTACTTAATAATGTTCCAAGGAAGCTAATCCCTAGTTTCATTACATAAAATATCATTTAGGGTATGAATCCCATTTTTAAAGAGATAAATGTTGTTAATTATGGGGATCATGCCAAGAGTGACATTTTGTAGGTTGATAATGGGAGACCACAAAATCAATTGGGAATTGACAGAAATATAGTTTTTTAGCCCATTTCCCACCCAAATAAGGCATGGTTTGAGCATTACCCAATATTTTTAGATACTTTTAAAAACAAATGTTCCTCCAATTCAAAAAGCCACATGATTAAGGACAAGAGTTTATAAATCCATACCCCTCCAAGCATTCTTTCCAAGAGTGGTTCCTTGTAAAATGTAATTTCTTAGCATGGTATTTCAAGATTCAATTCTCTTTAGGCCTTTTAACACATAAGGTGTGGCCTTGGAGTTTGATATCAACAATCCCAAGCCCATTGCGTCCTTGGGTATACAAAAATGTCCTAAACAAGTCTATAGAAAACTTTTTTGCCTTTATAACTAGCCCATTAAAAGTCCCCAAATAACTTCTCTAGCTCCCCTTAGGCAGCTTTGGAGGGTTCCCAATAAGAGGAATAATATGCATGGATGACAACAAGAAATTTGGAACATATATGGAACTTCTCTCCTAGAGAGAGGGGTTTTTTGATTTAGAATGATTTTCCCCCCACTCTTTGAACTGCATAAGACCAAAATTCAGTAGGAGATACTTGAAAGGAAAAATAAATGTCAAAAATAAAAATTGCAAACCTTCCTAGATCCATTTTCATTGTTATATTTCCAACTAGTTTGGAGTAGGAAAAACTAATTTCCTATATCATTGTGTCTGTATTCATTGAATGGAAGATCCATACGATAAACAAAAGGTATCTAGATATTACATAACATTAGCCACAATATTCTCTTCTATTAAGGATATTGAGAAAGGAATCACTATTAAAGTGGCCATAGATGAATTTTTGGCTAGAATGAGGGAGGGAAATTCCTTTATCCAAACCTCTAGAAAAATATTTAGCAATGAGGTAACGAAAACCTTCAGTAGCCAACACATAGAAGGAGGCAGCTTAAGGAAAACCTTGTTTGATAGATCAAAACAAGCCAAACATATGTGATTGAGCTTTATTTATGGTGATTCAAACACCAACATGTTGGAACATCATATTGACAGTGTGCACAAAACTAGGGCCAAAACCAAGGGCTTGTAACATGTAGATGATGAAAGTCCCTCCAATCATATAATAAGATTTCTCAAAATCAATTTTGATAAAGAGTTATTTTTTATTAGAGATCCTATCCCATTCCACACCTTCCCATACCACAATTACACTGATCTTCTCACCGCAATGAGAGCGTGTAATCCCCATCGTCATCACAACATGAATAAAAAATCTCAATGCCTCACATGAGGTGACATTAGTAAAAGTAATAAGCAATAAAAGAGGAAACTAGTGACTAAAACTTGCAGTTAACACTACTTTTTGTGCACAAAAACACACACACACACACACACACACACACAGATATATATACATATATATATATATATATATATATATATATATATATATATATATACATATACATATGCATATGTATACATATGCATATATACATATACATATATACATATGCATATATACATATGCATATATACATATATATATATATACATATAGATATATATATATATATATATATATATATATATATATACATATGCATATATATATATATCTATGCATATATATATATATATATATATATGCATTATCTATGCATATATATATATATATATATATATATATATATATATATATATATATATATATAGATATATATATATATATATATATATGCATAGATATATATATATACATAGATATATATATATATATATATATATATATATATATGTATGCATATATATATGTATGCATATATATATGCATACATATATATGTATGGATATATATGTATGGATATATATATATATGCATGTATATATGCATATATACATGCATGTATATATGCATATATATATATATATATGCATATGCATACATACATCCATACATACATACATACATACACACACCACACACACATACACATATATGCATATATGTGTATGTGTGTGTGTGTGTATATATGTATGTATGTATGGATGTATGTATGCATATGCACACACACACACACACACACACACACACACACACACACACACACATATATGCATATATATATGTATATATACATATATATATACATATACATATGCATATGCATACATACATCCATACATACATACATACATACATATATATGTGTGTGTGTGTGTGTGTGCATGCATATGCATATGCATATATATACATATATGCACACACACACACACACACACACACACACACACACACACACACACACACACACACACACACACACACATATGTATATGTATATGTATATATATATATATATATATATATATATATATATATATATATATGCATATATATATATATATGCATATATATATATATATATATATATGCATATATGCATATATATATGCATATATATATATATATATATATATATATATATATATACACATATGTATATGCATGTGTGTGTGTGTGTGTACACACACACACACACACACACACACATATATAATAATAATAATAATAAATGTTTTATCTCCAAAACAAGTCATAATGATAATCAAATCAAATCAAAGTAGAATATAATGATGTATCATTGTGGTAGTAACCACCTAGTCATCTAGTATTTTTCAAAAAAATAAATGTATGAATACGAGATATAACAAATTCAGCCTCTATCTCAATGAATTTAATGCATACATGGCCTTATTTTACAGTCTAATACAATTGCGTATATTTAAGTAATGGTGATTTTTTTAGATTATATCTATCCTACTCATTTACTTGTCTTCCTAAATATCTAGTAAATTATTCTTACCTATTGTTATGTTATGATCTTGTGTGTGTGGACTATAGTTAAATTCATTTAATATATTGTGTTATCCTCAAACACATAGATGAATGAAAATCCATATTTCACTCTCAACACATCATTAACCCTTTTTTATTTGTTTTTCTTTCCCCCTTTCCCCCTACAATTATTAGATTAAGTAGTTAGTGTCAGAATTAGGATTAGGAGTAGATGAGAAACAACTCTCTATGAAGGTTTGATTCAAGCTACAAGTCCCATAATCAAGAAAATCCCGTGTTGTGTTGATAATGAAATAATCTTCATAGGAGAAAACTTTCCACCACTAACAATTTTGGCATGCCTGGTGGGGCCATGCTTTTTTTTGTTTAAAATCTTGCGCAAAGCTTCTATTTTATAAATTTTTAGTCAATATTTTGGTGATATTCTTGACTATATCCAATTTTGAAGCAAAAATATATCACCAAATGACTCCATGTTTTCAAATATCCATGATTTGAAATGTAGACTAGTCCCTCCATGCTTTAATGTTATCACACTTCCATGGATCTCACCTAATCTCACCAATTTGTTTCGTAGAGCTCTTATTCCCCCCTTCATTTGTAATAATGGTACAATATCCCAAAACTATCCCTTAAATCCTTGTCCTTCATTCAGGGAAATTATTTTGTAAGCCTTTAATGACCACATTTAAGATGTGACCTACTTATGTACACTGCATAATATTACAGATCCTAATAATATAACTTTGAGATTTCTTGCCTCTTCTCTCAAAGGAAAATCTCTATATTGGTTTAAATGATTGAGAACTCACTCAATATATTTATGGGATCAATTGGGGTAAAATGTTAACAACTGGTTCAAGGAGAATATAGATATTATATCAGTCATGGAAATTATACCTTAACACCATAAAAAGACCTCCATAGAGTATGTCTTAGACTTCAAAATTAGATTCAGAAAGACTTGGGAAAGAATTCCCCAAGTATGTAGACCCCTTACCAGGTATGCCATTTTTATTCTACCTAAGATCCGTTGACCTTGAATTTGATGTTTTGATTGAGTCCCTTAGAGGTAATGCTCTTATTGCAGCCTATGATATAACTATTTAGGTAGAGAAGAGCCTCATTTAGGTTGGTATGATGAATCATATACCTTTAAGTCTCATACTTCCTAAGTTTTGAAGCCTCCCAAACCTACCCCAAGCACACCCAATTTAATCAATAAGGCCAAGATCACTATTTGAAATCAAAAGCCTTGTTACATAGATTTTAGAAGAGGTTATAGCTTTCAAGGGAGAACTAGCCATCCCTCAAGACTAACATCATCTTGAAATCTTATTAGCCCCCCCTACATATTCTCTGTAAACCAACAAATCCTCATACTATGCACCTAGTTTTTAAAGGATGTATAAACTTGAAAGTGCAAGCCAATCAACCACTAGTTGAGAAAATTTCTTTCTTTCTTAAAAACGTGTAGACAAGTAATGTTGTTTTCTACCATTATGAAGAGCCTCTACATAGTACATCAAAACAAACCATAGAGGAGTTACTTAAACAACATGACATTGTGTATAACTTATTTCTTACCCTAGAGGAAAAAGAGATATTTCATCGGAGTGGATCATCTACCTCAAGAGGAGAGGAAAATTAAGGATGATGAGCTCAAACAATCCCCTCTTGGAAAATTGCAACGGAGAAAAATACTTGTTAGTGTTTAGTAGTTGATGACACACTAAACTTTACAGAGAAAATTGCATGAATAAACATGGAAAACTAGCACCATTTTCATCCATCTAGGCAAGGTTCTAAGTCTAGGACTGTAACATTAAGATAGAAGCTTAATATAATGCTTAACTAGTATGAAAATAATACAAAATCAAACTAAATGTGCCTACTAATATGCTTGAATTACCTAACATGAGCATAAATAGACCTGAGAGGGAAATCAAATGGTTATGGTTGCTACTCCAAACAAGGTGAAATGGCCTCTCCAAATGACTACTTGGTCATTTTAGATATCCATCTACTAACTCCATTGAAGGCTTTAGGAAAGGATTGAACTTGGCTATATATCATATTTATTATATGAGATGCAAATCAAAGCATGGTGTAAAGTATAAAGGAATGAGGTGCACCCTTTTTATAGTTTTTCTTTTGGGAGAAACTTTTATTTTGGTGCATGTGGGACTAAAAATCCCCAAATTAGATTAGAATTTATAATCATGATTAAGCCTTATTAATCACAATTGGTGAATTACCAAGTGATTAAGAGGTGTGAAGCCTTAATCAACCACTTAGGGTCAACTAGGAGGCTAAGATAAGCTTTTGAAACTTGCAGAGACATTGTGGAGGTGAATGGGGTGATTTTGAGTGGTTGGAAGAGGGGTTTAAGACAATACTAGGGTATATTGACCAAAACAAGGGGAAAATAGACTTAATTAGCTAATAAAGGCTAATTATTTGTTTTAAAAAGGATTTTGACTTATAATTCACCGTAAATTGGCATCTTGAATGTGAAAGGGGTTACACAATCAACAAAGTGTTGTTAATTGGCTAAAGTGGTAAAAAATGTTAGTTAGTAAAGATCACTAATTATAATGGAATTAGCAAGAATGAGAGTGATTTGTGTGCATTTTGGCAATAAGATTGTAAAAGTGGAATTTAGGTGTCTACATTTTCCCCTGTTTGAGGCGAAGTAAGTGACTTCTCTTCAAATATAGTAGACAAACATAAACATGTAAATATTTGAAGAAACATTAGCATGATGAAGGATGCCCCCTCGAGTGTCGATGGGGTAATAGAAGAAGTCAATCGATGATCAAAAATATGATTGAAATGGATAGAATAAAATAAGTTAGAACATGTGTGAAACCCTCGTGTATTGAGAAGGAATAATGAAAACGATAAACATGGTTGTTTATTGCCCCAGGTGATTTGGAAGAAAAATTAGTAGTGGTAATAAATGATAATGGAGAACTATTTAATGGAGAATAAATGATTAATGGAGAACATAGGACAAGACCAATCTTTGCATCCAACCTTTCAATAAGCAACTTGTTTATATCATTTGGCCCCTAGGTCTACATCATCGGCCTTTATTTAAAATAAACAAAAGTGTAAGATAACATGAAAGCTAAATTAAAAACAATTGTTTATTACTAAAAATACGTAACTCCATGCAACATACATTATGTAATGCAATACGAGAAAGTAAAATGATATTTAGCTCCATGGAACATACAAAATGCAATGAAATACGAGAAAGTAAACCAGCTAACCTAATAGAAAAACTAGTACAATCACACGTACTCAAACAAAAAATGCTGAAAATATTTGCACTAATTATTTTTGATATCAAGCTTCAATTATCAAATGTTCGAGTTATAACAAAAAGGGTTTGAAAAATGAAACACCCAAGAAAGGATACATGCAAGGCGAATACACGAAGGATTTAAGTAAGTCCTATGAAAAGCATAAATCATGCACTATGAAACATTACTTAAGAAACTCACTTGTTGCAAGGGAAGTACAGACAAAGATAAGAAAACCCAACTTTGTTAATGGAGGTAGATCAAAATGATTTGCATGTCGTTTGCGCCCAAGAATAGGTAAGAAACCCATAGAAGATGCTTTTGTAGGACCAATTTTTTATGTTTAAGGAAAGTATTTCATATGATATAGGCTTCAGATGGTTATTGCAAGACATTGTAAAAAATGACAAATTTTGGATTTTTGGTAAATTTTAAGCCAATGTTGTTGATTTTCTTGACCATTGTGTATCTCTCTTCGATACCTTTCCAACACAAAAAAGGAGTTGTTTTGAGGTTGGGAGAAAAAGTTATGGCCTCCAGAAGATAGGTAGTGCATTCAATGTTGCATAGGTGCCCAGGCATTGAAATAGGTGTGCGCACACTAACAGGTGCATTGAGTTAAGCATCATTTTACTAATTTGTTTGGGATTTTTTGAAACATATTTGAATGTTTTGATTTGTAAAACATATGTAAATGTTTTTTATTTTTGAAACATATTTGAATATTTGTTTATTTTTAAGAAGTTTTCTAAAGCTATGTATAGGAAACAAAGAAACATGGATGCCCCAGTGATAGATGGGATGTACAAGGGCAGAACACCACACACGTGTGCAAGAAAGTGAAGATGCAAAATTTCCCCCAATGTTAGATGGGAATATTCAAAGGAAAACTCTTCACACACAAAAGTTGGATCAGGGCCAATATAGATAGGTTCAATCATGATGATGAACATAACCCAATGACATGCTAGGAAGGAGCAAGGATGTCCCCAGTGTAAGCTGGCCAAGAAGCACATGATAGAAAGAAGTGGAAGTTTGTTTTGAGAAAGGGTACAAAGGTGCCCACAAACATGGCAAAAAGGAAATATTATACACATGGATGTTCTGAATGAAGTAGAAGAACAACATGAATGTAGCTTAGAAGCCTCATGATGAAGAAGCGGTTATCCAAAGGCATGAATCATGAGATAAGATACAAACTAGAGTAAGAGTCTGAACAAGGTAAAAATAAAGACACTTGGTAACATACTAATCTTGTTTTCTCATTGAGATCCAATGTGTGCACGTGGAAATTGATTACCTCTTGGAGGGAAGATTTTATAGACAACAAGTGAAGACACCCTAGCCAATGCGTAGGAAAGATTTATTTTTCAATGTTGATTTTTTTAATGGATTGTGGAAGGAGAGTTGTACATTACTCTGCTACTAGCCAGAAATCCATAGCCCCCATAGAGATGCATTTGACTCTAATCACAACATTCCTCTACTGTCAGGTAGGTGTCCATAACCCTGATAGAGATTATTAGAAATACCCCAACAGAGAGTAATACATAAATTTGCTTTTGCTTTTAGCTTTGAATTTTTGATTTGATTGATTTGTTTTGCTTCCTAAAAAATTATTTCAGCTCTCTTGTTTGACAAGGGGTTAAGAAGCACTGATGGCTTGATGGAAGGAGGTGGAAGTGATCACAGTGACGACATTGGCTAGTGTCAAAAAATATATCCAAAATTTCTTTGCAACAAGTGTTTTAGATGTTGATTATGATAGGATCTCTAAGATGTCAGTCGTTCTTTAATATACCAAGACCAAATGGAAACCATAGAGGTAAATGTCACAAAATGTGTGTGAATAGGATAACCAAAATATCAACGAAGGGATGAAAATTGATCCATAGGGATCCAAAATGACTTTACTTCATCAGATTAGTCAGCACGAAGAATGAAAAATAATACATGGAGTTTATTTCTTTTTAGTAACAGGATCACCACTCTATGCAGAGTGGCGGTCTTGGGACCACCGGTCTGCATTAGGTAGTGGTACTGGATCTTACAAATAGAAAACCAAAAAATACGAAATGAACAACCCATAATTTGAAAGGTTGTCTGTGTCTCTTCTCCTCCATGATCTTTCCCATTCTCCAGTGCATGGGAGGACATGAGAAAGGCTATAAATTCATGTTTGTAGAAGAGAACAAGATCATCGAAGCATTATATTAAGTGAGCAAGGGTTTTCTTAGTGCTTTGTATTGTGGGCTGTAGAAGAAAGGAGGGTTATGGGTACTAAGTTACCCATGGGGTTGAGTGCTCGAAGGACCTTGGTGAGCCACATTATCTATTTGTGGGATTTAATAGTTATGGATGGATCAAGAGTTTCTGGGCCTAGGGGGTTAAGAGGGAATGGGGCCCATGGGGAACCAAGTTCCCTACAGATGCTTGGGAGAAAAAATACAAAGGGTGGTCATGTTTTCGACTGGGGGCGGGCCATCATTTGGAGGTTTCTGGGGATAAATTTTTTTCACCTTCGGGAGTTGATATTCTTTCCATAAAACTATAATGATGTAGAGATGGTAAGCATAAACGAGGATTCATTCACTAGACAATCTATGTCAACATGTTCTAATAGAAATCTCGAACAACATCTTTTACATATCTGAAAGACATAGAAAAAAGGATAATTCCAAAGTGGAAAGAGTTTATAGCATCAGTATGTGAACTATGGCACGAGCTAAACATAGAATCAAGGACTGTGGGTATTCGTAAAATGAGCATCCCAATGACATTGACGAGATTTGCACCCTTAAGAAGCTTTCACCTAGATGATCCATAAAATTTCTACATAGAAATTTATATCATTGAGAATTTGGGGACAAATGGATGTAGATAACATGGTTCCGTAGAAATTGAGATGCTGAAGACCATGATTTTGAATGGGGATTGGTGGATAAAAAGGTAAAAAAGAGCATCCCAGGTCCAAACAAGACAAATTCTGTCCTAAGCAATACTTCAATGGAATTAATGAAGTTCAAGGCTTAGCTAAATTTTTTTCTTTTACATAGCAAGGAGCCACCATGATGGAATAGATTTTCATGGGTGCCCATACTCTTGGAGAAGAGACATTTAAATGAAATGTTTTGGTGTGTGGGTTCATAATTTTGGGATTCTTATTTCTTTCTTCTCTCAAGTTCAGATTTAATATATTTTATACTCTTCTCAGCTTTGAAGGACAAGTAGATGCATAGTTTCTTGAGGACATGGTTAGAAACAATTAGAATTTTACTTTAGATTCCATCAATGTCCATTCGAGTTGCATAGAGGATCACCTTCACAAGGTCTCTATAGAATGGATATTGACACACTCTGGTTTGGTGGGAAACCCATGTAATGGACTTGTGTAACTTTAAGGAGAAGCGTAAAATTTGTGAAATATTGTGCAAGAATTCCCTTAACCCATGCAATTGTTTAGAACTAACTTGCATATCCTAATGGACACAAGACTGACTAAATGATTATTTGGCATCATTTTTAGACATGTTTCAAGTGGTCAAAGTGTTCAGGACTATTTTTGTTGAAATTTCATGGATATTTGCCATGGTGAATGAAACCTTGACTTGGAGGATCAGTATCTATTCTAGACTTCCCAACTTCATGATTTCCCTTCTCTATTCTCACTTAGCAATATGTTTCATCTCCATTTTCTTTGCGTTTTCATCTCTCTAAGATGTCATATTTCTTTATTTTTATGTTATGTCTATCAAGCATACTACATATCTGATCTCTAGATGGCTTGGAGATTGCATAGACTAGGAGTAAATAGTTTCATTTCCTTCCTTATGAGTAGATTAAAAGCTAGGTTTAGGTAGAATAACTAACAAGGGTAAGTGGAAAGGTCCATCTCAAGGTAAACAAAGTTCCACATACTTAAGAGATGCTCCCATATGAGATCCTAAGAAGTATTTGCATCAGTCATTGTGATAATACTAGGGTGATATTTTTGGTTATAACAATTTTGGCACGCTTACATCCGGAGTTACACCCGAAGCACCTTACCACTTTAGGACATCAATTTTGTTGTGTTCTTGACAGATGTAAATATAGAGGGGGGAGGTGGCACATTTCGAATATGACTCTGATGTAGACTCGAAGGCTAGGATCCACGACAACCAACATTTTGATAACCAAGAAGAGGACCTTTCCTTAGACTATTCCATTTTTCTTTCCATACCTTTCATTTTTCTTCCATCGATGAAGTTGTATAGTCATGATATTCGGTTACTCAGTCATGGAACTATCCTTTATAGAAGTCTCATGTCCAGTTAAAGCTCTAGGTTATTAAAAACTCACGAGCATCTAGACCCTTATCTTTTGGATTGGGTGAAGAAGGGTGTTAATCCATTCATGCACACCTATGGAGAAAGATGTCAAGGTCAAGTTCAGGATCAATTCACAGAAACTATGGATGCAATTTAGAGGAAGATGTTATGCCCATATTTTGGAGGCCATTCTACACCTAAAGAGGATGATCTTGAGAGTCCTTATTCAAACAATGGAGCACTGTTTGGAATATTTCAAGGGATTAGCTACAAAAATGCAAGCTAGACAGCCCAATTTAAGGACATGCCCTTTCCATGGGGAGACCATATACCTAGTTGGCTCAGCCCACAACAAAGACTTATTCAGGTAAATGATAATCAAGCTCTCATTACTATTGATTAAAGGTTTCAAAAAGATTCATTAGCAAGTCATTCAGAGAGTAATTGATAACCAAGGAAAGCATAACCCTTGGATCAGTATTATCCCAGTACCTTTTAGGACGTCATTTCAAGATTCTATGGGGTTGCCAACTACCCAGGAAGCCTAAGAGGTTGAAACCCAACTATTGGCCGAGGTGTCTGAGACCACAATGGAACCATCCCCAAGTTGTGGGACCTTGCGAGCTTGGGATGGATCTCTAGAGAAGGCCGGTTCCTCTATCTATTTCTACTGCTACTGCTACTCCTAGTGCTGAAAGGGGAAACTAAGCTATGAATGCCAAGGGACCAGGGAAAGAAGGATAACATAAAGTAAACTACACTAAAAGGTGATAGCACCAAAAAAGAGGGATGAATACTATCTGTTCTGAGTAAGAATGACAGGGAATATGTGAGAGGAGGCTAGGCATGAGTAGCACAACAAGACACACATTCACCAAATCAGCCTTATGGAACACAACCAAATATGGAACTGCAAGGGACCTGAAGTAGCACAACAATACACAATGTGAGAGAAAAGGCAAGAAGAAGTAACAAAAACACGCTAGGATAGAGAATAGTCACAAAATGATGCTTCTATTACTTCCAAAATGCACAGAACTGTTACAATGCTAAAGAGGCCGATATCCACATGCAAGAGCCAAACATGGAGGTCTGCAACTCAAAATATAGAAAATATGGAGTCCTTAGCAACACGCATAAGGATCCAGAGTATCCAAAAAAACAAATGAGCCTTGCTCTTGCATTTATAGATGAATCCATGGAGGAAGAAGGGAAAAGGAGGGAAAACCTAAATTTGAAATACAACCACCAACAGGAAGCATTCAATGTCTGTAAATCCACTTGGAAATCTGTGATACGCTTCCCCATGCCTGTTTTACATGCAAAGGAGAGAAGATCATGCTAAATTGGGTGGTTGGAGCAATCAAATCTACTCATCAATGTTTAGAGAGACATTTTCCACATTCTCACCTACCAGATCCACCAGGATTTGAAATTTGAATTTCTGGCACTGTAGCTGATGTCAGCAGCTTTCTGACAAGTCCAGGCACACACCGACCTGAGCTTTATAGCTAATGATATGGCTGTTAGAAGATGTCAGAGTTGTTGGGGTACGTAAAACACGTGGCGCATGCTGATTCGCTGGAATGATGGCCAAATGTACAACTATTTTTTCATTTCTACCACGTGTCAATCATTCACTTGTTGCAAGGATTCGATACCCTATTGGCGCATGCTGACAGATTACATGTTGAATGCTTAAGCATCACAAGATGATTTGGCATAGAAGGGCATGGGGAGAAAATAGAGGAAGGTGTGGAGGGAGTGTGCACAACACGCGTGGGGAGAGGAATCAAACTGGTGAGTAGAGAACGTATGGTTAAGGTGTAACTATTACAAAGTAATGGGTGTGGCGCACGAAGGGTCAAAGACTTAGGTGCGCGGGGTGGAAAGAAACTGACTTGGAAGAAGGTGGGCATGCGGAAGGTAGGCATGTGAGAGAGAAGTGGAAGGGAAAAAGGAGTGGGGCATGCAGGTAAACTGTGACCAAGGGAATGTGCCAAATGATTCTGAGCATGCGCAACTTCTTTAATAGATAACCTAGGGCCAGAATGTGTATGCAAGTTATCCAAATCACTAGGGGAGTTCTTTGGATAACAATTTTGGTGACTTTTGGGGCCATCTACCTGATAGATGAAAGAGACCAGAAGCCTAAAGCATCCATTGGGCATGGAGTCTGCATGAAAATGCCTTTGTTGTCACCTTGAGTATCATTTCTGCACCCTATCCTGAATCTCACAACTGCTGAGAGAAGCTCTGCACATTGGAAGCAACAAAAGAGTGCACATAGGAAGCACGAGAGGAAAGAACTATGTACAAATAAACAATGTGTGCAAAGCACACTTGAAGGAATTGAAACTACTTAATATATACAATATGATGCAACAAACCTAATGGAAGGGTTTGAGATAGATCCCATTTACTGGGATTTGTAGCGCACTTCCATCTGGATGAGTTAACTCAAAAGAGTTAGCTTCTTTACAGGACTTGATGATGTATGGGCCACTCCAAAGTGCATCAAAATTTGAATGGCACCCTGGTTTAGCTCTGTCAGCATCCCATTTTAGGACCAGGTCTCCATCTTTGAAAGCCTAAGGCCTAGCCTTTCTGTCAAACCATTTCTTTGTTACCTGTTGATGTTGTTCTAGCTTGATCATGGCAGAGTTTTTGAGTTCTTAGAGATGAACCAACTCTGCCATCCTGATTTCTCTCTAATTCACACCCTCAAATTCCAGTTATTTGGGCAAGTGCTAATGAATTTAGCTCTAGTGTCAAAGGAAGGGTAGCCTCCTTGCCATAGACAAGCTTGTAAGGTGAAGTTCCTATTGCCTTTTTTACTGTGATTTTATCTACCCAGAGCACGCACAAGACCTTTGTATGCCACTATCTTTGGCTGGTATTCATTGTGTGCTTCATGATTCTGATCAGGTTCTTGTTTGTTGACTTTACCAGACCATTTCCCTGAGGGTAATAGTTGGAAGAATTTTTTAGGTAAATGCCCAAACTTAGAGCCCAATCAGTGATTTTAGCACCAAGGAAGGCCTTCACATTATCAGAGATAATGGTTTGAGGAACACCAAACCTTGTGACTAAACCTTTGAGGAAGTCAAGGATGACTGCCTCAGTTGATTCCTTAAGTGTGACAACTTCTGTCCATCTGGTGAAGTAATCTGTAGCTGTCAGCACCCATTTATGTCCAGCACTTGAAGGTGGATTGATCATGCCTATGAAGTCTAGACCCCATTGCGCAAAAGGTTGATCCACTTGGATTGGTCGGAGGGGAAGCACTGCCAATATTTTCTTTCCTGTAAAGAAAGTGCATTCCTTGCATTTTGTGACCCACCTATATGCATCTGCAAATAGGGTAGGCCAAAAGATACCTGCCATTATGATTTTCATTGCTGTAGTTTTGGCAGAGAAGTGTCCACCAGAGAATCCATCATGAAATTCTGCTAACACTTTTTCAGTCTACGCACCGTTGATACATCTTAACAACACACCATCTAGATTTCTTTTAAAGAGAAGTCCATCAATCAAGACATAAGGAATAGATTACAACCTTAGATGTCTTCTCTTTGCTTTGTTCAAACCTAGAGGGTAGGCACCCTCAAAAAGGAATGAGATCATGTCCTTCATCCAGTCACGCATTCTAGGGTCTATATTCTGCTCATGTTCTACGCACGAGAGGCCTTCATCCAGAAATAATGAAGCCTCAGGTTCATTCTGCGCATCCTCAGCAATCTACCTACAGAGTGCGCTACCTCTTACCAGCTTTGTGGCCTTAATAGCCACATCATATTCCATGATTTTGGTCACCCATCACACTCTCTTCTCACTGATTTCTGCTCCCATGATGAAGTCTCTGACAGATGAGTGAGAAAATAACACCTTGATATGATTTGTGGTGAGCATGCTCTTGAATTTCTTGAGCACATGCATGATGGCGAAGACCTAATTTTCCATGTGACTGTACTTAAATTCATAATCCTTCAGCATCTGGCTGAAGAATGCCACTGGCTGTTCTAGTCCTTGTTCATTTTCCTGTGTCAGGACAATAGCAATGCTTATATCAACATCTTAGGCATAAAGGATGAAATCCTTTGAGTAATCTAGATTGAGGAGTGTTGGTGCACAAGTAATTTCTTTCTTGATCTTATCGAAGCTTTCTCTTCCTTTTGTTGTCCATTTGAAAGGCTATGTCCTTCTTGAGCATAAGGGTGATGGGCCGAACCAGTCCTACAAAGTTAGGGATAAAACACCTAACAAAGTTAATCTTGCCAAGGAAGGACTGTAAGGATTTTTTCTGCACCAGCAAGGAAAGGGCTAGGATGGCTGAAATGTGCTCAGGGTCAATCGCGATGCCATCCTTTGAAACCACATGGCCCAAAAGCTTTCCCTGAGCTACTGCAAAATTGCACTTCTTGGGATTAAGAGAAACCCCAAATTCTCTGCATCTCTCAAAGACCTTTTCCAGGTGTGCTATGTGATCCATGCTCTACTTTGAGAAGACAGTTATATCATCAAGGTAAACCAAGATGAACTCATTGATGTAACCTTTGAAGGCAATATCCATGGCACGCTGAAATGTTGTGCCCGCATTTGACAAACCAAAGGGCATTTTCTGATATGCATATGTTCCCCACTTGGTTGTAAATGTTGTTTTGAATTGATCCTCTTCCTTGACCAAGATCTGGTTGAAACCTGAGTACCCATCTAGCATGGAGAACTTTTACGCGCCAGCTACAGTCTGCAGAATCTGCTCCATTGAAGGCAAAGGATAGTGATCCTTTAGAGATGCCTTATTCAAATCTCTGAAATCAACACAAAGTCTGATTTCACCATTCTTCTTGCGTACTGGAACCAGATTTGTGACCCAGGTAGAGTATTTGATAGGAAAAATAATTTTTTCCTCAATGAGTTTGGATAATTCCTTTCTCATGAGGGGCTCTATCCTTGGATTGACTGGCCGTTGTTTCTATCTGATGGGCTTTATGCCAGGATCAAGGTCAATGGAGTGTTGAGAAACACTTGGATCAAAACCCTTGAGGTCTTCATACTCCCATGAGAAAATGTCACTATATCTTTGACAGAGAGAGATGAAGGCCTATTTTTCTTCATGCACAAGTCCTGCTGAGCAACAGCTCTTTTCCACGCGCAATAGTAATGGGAGAGAAATCCTCTTGTGCACACATATATCTTTCTTCACCCTTGAACTCATCATCAAGGCTGAAAATTTTCTCTAAGGTGACCAGCCCTTTAGGAAACTTATTTGTCTTCAGCTGTATTACTTGGTCACCATAGCTATCATGCAAGTCAGCTTGCATACTTGATGAAAATTCAGCTTCATTCTGGATAAACTAGATGATCTGCGCATCACTGTCGAACACTTGCCAGCTGGTGTTATTGTCTAGAATGGATGGTCTGATTACCATCTTAATGTGCTGAGTGTTCCCTTTGACAAAGTCCACAATAGGAGAAAACTGTGAACCAAGCGTGGCCATTTGGTCGGCTTCCTTGTTCATTTTCCATGGGACTACCTACAGATTAAGAGCATCAAAGCTCTCAAGTAGATCCCAAACTCTATGTTTGTAAGCTTTAAGAAGCTTATTCTTTGTCTGGTATTTTCTGGTGACCTGGTGGATAACCAGCTCTGTGTCCCCAAAGATCTGCAGTGCTTTAATTTTCTTCTTTTCAGCAATAAGCAAGCCATGCACCAATGCTTCATATTCCGCCACATTGTTAGAACATGCAAACTGCAGCCTGTGCACAAAGAAGAACTTCTCATCCTTAGGGGAAATGAGAACCACTCCTGCTCCTGCACCATTTCTACTTCTAGATCCATCAAAGTATAACTTCCATAGACCAGTTTGAACCTTGTCTCCTATGAGCGCACACGGAAGCGTAACATCTTCTTCTAGAATGCAATAAGTACCAAGCCCAGTTTCATAGGCTTCTAGTTCTTCAGCATAGGGATCGAATTTGTGATGCCTCTCCACCCATTCATCAAGTACTAGGTCTAGGACAGAGGATGGAAGAGACTGCTCTTCAGGAACTGAAGCTTGTTCTTCTTGGATAAGACAATTGGCTTGGAGAGGGGATGGAACATATGGCTCTACATGATAAGAAAATATAGGCTCAGCTTGTATGGTAAACCGGGTACCATACCTTGTCTTGAGAAACATATGAGACCAATCAGATGACAAGTAACCACCCACTTTAGCAGTAAATTCCCTTGATAGACATAGGGCAAACAAAGGAGGTAGGTCAATAATTGACACATCTTGAGTAATTGTCAGGCTAGGACATGCATGGAGGGTTAACTCAAGATCCTTGATGACTCCTAAGGTGGTCACAATTGAGCCATCAAGTTGTAGGACTCCTTTAGACAAAGGGCTATATTTCAGACCTAAGACATCAACTATCTTCTTAGGCATAACAGAAGTACTAGCACCTGAGTCAATCAAGAAGTTATGCACTAGGTGTTTGCCTATAATCAAGGACATATAGAAGGGTGGGGTCTTAGCAATCTTGCTTACTTATTTCTCCTCCTCTTGGTAGATTTTGACAGAAGTGCATGGCTTCTACATAACTGGGTCAGCGCATGGAAGTTGTGCTAGAGCTTCATGCAGCAAGTCCCACTGAGATGGAATGGTTAGGGCATCCCACATTGTGACGTTTATGTTTGTTTTCTTCATCTGTTCAAAAATACTGAATGGAAGCCCTCCTACCTTGTGTATTTGGGGAACAACATCCCTTTTGGAATGTTCAGGTGTGGAAGCCTAATTTTTAGCTGGAGCAAAAGCCTGGCCCACCAAAGCATGGGTGTGCGCTACTTTAGAAGGATATTTACGCAGGACTTCTTGCGTGGGGGGTTGAATAATTTTACTGTAAGAGGTCTTATCTAATTCTTTTTTCCTTTGAAGATCTTCCTATATTGCTGGTACTGTGACCTACATGCCAGACTCCAACATTCTTTTCTTATACCTTGTGTTGTCCACAACTTGCATGCATGGTATATTTTTATCTTCTGCATCTTGGTTGATTATGCAGAAGTCCTCTACGCCAAAGAACATCATATTGGTCTCTAGAGGAGCTTCTGGATCTTCAGGGTTATCTACTTCATGGGAGCTTGTTGAAGGCTCACAGGATGAAGCATTCTGGATCATGAAGGCTTGGGCATGCATAGCATTAGCACAATGGTACTGACTATGAGGCATCTTGCAAGGGAAGCACCACTCTGATTCTTGTGCCAAGTTGTTCTAAACTGGGACAAGCACTCAGCTTGCACTAGGCACTGGAAGAGAAGGCGCAGGAGGGACAACTTGCAAAGGCAGATGTGCATTAGGCTACCACCTATCATTCTACTGGTTGGGCGCGTATCTTTGATTTCCATATTGATTTTTCCAAGGCTGATTCCCTTGGCCATGCATCGGAGTGGAAATGCCTCTATACACTTGCACTTGCTACTTTTCTAGTGATATGACCTTGTTTGACAAATTTCTGATCAAGGCCTTCAATTCTTCATCTTCCTTGTGTTGTGCTAGAGAGTAGGATGTTGAGGCAACTAGTTGCGTGCTTTTCTCAGAAGTAGGAATGGGGGCCACAGAAGGCTGGGGTGCTTGTGACATCTCTGGGAACACAGGCATGGGTGGTCTAGGAGCCAACTTCCCCACCTATATGAGACTATTTTCTGCCCTTACTGTAATGTTATAAGCAGCTGGTAGAGTCCTACCTCCCATAGATTGGATCATAACTGAGATATCACTGTTGAGTGCCTTCAGATAATAAAGGAAAGCATGTTGGGCTGTAGGTCTCACCACAAGAGGAATTCTATCCTAAGTCTTCTGAAACCTGATGTTGAAATCAATCATCTGCTCATTGGGTGCTCTCCTTGTTGTTGTCAGTTACTCCACCAAAGATAGGTGGTCTGACTTGTCTTCAAATTAATTACATAGAGCTGTTCCTAGCTCATCCCAACTAGTGATAGATCCAAGCCTCAAGCCTCGGTACCATTGAAGCGCATCCAATCAAGCTTTACCTTTGAAAGAGGCTTGTAAGCAAGTACCTGACTGCTACATCATTATGTGTGATCAGATAGAATGAACACACATTCGCTACATCCTGGATGTGCTCCTGAGGGGTGACTTGATTCTCACCAGTAAAGTAAGGAATACTTTTTGAGTAGCACTGCCATTAGGCATATCATGTTGTATGGCTATGATTAAGGGAATCCCTCCATCAAAGTTTGCAAAAATTCTTGGTGGAGGAGGTGGATGATGCACCATCATAGGGCACACAGGTTGTCTGTTAGGAGGATTTGAATGGGCGTGACACATTGGAGATAGAGATGCACGCACAGGATTTCTAGAGCAAACTTTTCTCGGGGATAGCTAGAGGTACTCAAAAGAGTCTTCAGCTGCTGCACTTCTTCTTGTGTGCACTCTTCTCATGAAAGGCACTTAGGAATGCTAAAATAGAGATTGTAAAATATTGGGAGTCACCATATGTGTTTTGAAAGGAACCTCTTCAGAGGCTGAAAATGCTAAGTCCACACACCAGAACTTAGAGATATGAAATTTAAGCTTTCAATGCTTGTCCCACCGGGCATGCCAGAAACTATTGGTTGCTCAAACGTGCACCCATGTCTTGGATCTCAAAAGGGCCAAGGTGTCTGAGACCACAATGGAACCATCCCCAAGTTGTGGGACCTTGCGAGCTTGGGATGGATCTCCAAAGAAGGCCGGTTCCTCTATCTATTCCTACTGCTACTGCTACTCCTAGTGCTGAAAGGGGAAACTAAGCTATGAATGCCAAGGGACCAGAGAAAGAAGGATAACATAAAATAAACTACACTAAAAAGGTGATAGCACCAGAAAAGAGGGATGAACACTATCTGTTCTAAGAAAGAATGACAGGGAATATGTGAGAGGAGGCTAGGCACGAGTAGCACAACAAGACACGCATTCACCAAATCAGCCTTATGGAACACAACCAAATATGGAACTGCAAGGGATCTGAAGTAGCACAACAATACACAATGTGAGAGAAAAGGCAAGAAGAAGTAACACAAACACGCTAGGATAGAGAATAGTCACAAAATGATGCTTCTATTACTTCCAAAATGCACAGAACTGTTACAATGCTAAAGAGGCTGATATCCACATGCAAGAGCCAAACATGGAGGTCTGCAACTCAAAATACAAAAAATATGGAGTCCTTAGCAACACGCGTAAGGATCTAGAGTATCCAACATAACAAATGAGCCTTGCTCTTACATTTATAGATGAATCCATGGAGGAAAGAAGGATAAAGGAGGGAAAACCTGAATTTGAAATACAACCACCAACAGGAAGCATTCAATGTCTATAAATCCACTTGGAAATCTATGATACGCTTCCCCATGCCTTTTTTGCATGTAAAGGAGAGAGGATCATGCTAAATCAGGTGGTTGGAGCAATCAGATCTACTCATCAATGTTCAGAGAGATGTTTTCCACATTCTCACCTACCAGATCTACCAGGATTTGAAATTTGAATTTCTGGCATTGTAGCTGATGTCAGCAATTTTCTGACAAGTCCAGGCACGTGCCGATCTAAGCTTTGTAGCTGATGATATGGCTGTCAAAAGATGTTAGAGTTGTTGGCGTACGTGAAACATGTGGCGCATGTTGATTTGCTGGAATGATGGCCAAATGTACAACTATTTTGTCATTTCTGCCATGTGTCAATCATTCACTTGTTGCAAGGATTTGATACCCTATTGGTGCATGCTGACTGATAGGTTACACACTGCATGCTTAAGTGCACATCACAAGATGATCTGGCACAGAAGGGTGCATGGGAGAAAATAGAGGAAGGTGCAGAGGGAGCACGTGATCGCATGCATGGGGAGAGGAATCAAACTAGTGAGCAAAGAATGTATGGTTAAGGTGCAACTATTACAAAGTAATGGGTGCGGTGCATGAAGGGTCAAAGACTTGGGCATGCGGGGTGAAAAGAAACTAGCCTGGAAGAATGGTGGACGCATGCGGAAGGTAGGTGTGAGAGAGAAGTGGAAGGGACAAAGGAATGGGGCACACAGGTAAAATGCGACCAAGGGAATGTGCCAAATGATTCTGAGGGTGCATAACTTCTTTAATAGATAACCTAGGGCCAGAATGTGTATGCAAGTTATCCAAACCACACTGTCTTTAAGACAAAACAAGGTTTGTATGAATGGTTAGTACTTCCTTTTGGGTTATGTAATGCACCCGCTACATTTATGAGATTGATGAATGATGCATTGTGGGATTTCATAGATTCATGTTTCATCGTATATCCAGACGATTCTTTATTTTTAGTGCCACATGGGAAGAACATCTAACTCATTTACAACAAGTCTTGCAAGTTCTCAAAGAGAAACAACTACTTTGTAATATGAAGAAATATGAATTTTCCAAACAATCACTCTTCTATCTTGGGCACGTGGTTAGAGAAGGAGAGCTACGAGTGGATCCAAATAAGGTGGAATCCATCACTAATTGGCCAACACCAACATGAGCCACAGAGACTAGGAGTTTTGTGGGAGTAGTAAAGTACATGCGGAAGTTCATTCCAGGCTTCTATTACAACACCTTTACACACAGTGGCCGTAAAGAGTAAGGGTTTTGACTGGGGTAAGGAACAAGATAAATCCTTTGAGTTATTGAAATACAAGATTATTCATGTTCCAGTACTTTCTATTCCTAGTTTGCAGCAGCCTTTTGAAGTAGAGAAAGATGCCAATGATTACGTTATGGGTGCAATGTTGCTTCAAGGAAGTAAAATTGTATGCTATCATTATGAAAATTTCACTTCACCAGTTAAAGGATATCCAGTATATGATAAGGAAATGTATGCACTAGTTCATGCAATTACAAATGGAAGCATTATTTTTTGGGTAAAGAAACTATTGTGCACACTGACCACAAACCTCTCTAGTATTTGCAAGCACAATCTAAATTGTAGCAGGCAAGGCACTACAAATGGATTGGGTTCCTTCAACAGTTCCATCTGGTGATCAAATACAAGAAGGGTAGTACAAATTTGGTGGCAGACATGTTGTCTAGGCCACCCACATAGGAGAAGTTTTCCTGTTTGGCCACTAGCTTTCAGATCGAACCCTTCACAAAGGAATCTTACGGAGAGGCATATGCCCAGGATAGAGACTTTGGGGTGACATTTCAGTAGTCGTAGTCCCAAGGGATTGAAAGGATAGGGATTAAAGAAGAAATAATTTGGGGTGACTTTGGGGTGCTCTACTGAAGGGGGAAGCTTTGTGTGCCTAAAGAAGAAAGACTTCTATTGATGAGGGAAGCACATACCTCGAAAGTAGCAGGACATTTTGGTGTTGGTAAGACCCTAGCCCACTTGAAAAGGTACATGTATTTGCCTAATATGCAAGAAGAAGTATCAAAATTTATACGTGGATGTAAACTTTGTTGTACTAACAATCCTAAGACTAGGAAGGGGGGTTTGTATATGCCTTTTCCAGTACCTACTCATCCTTGGAGGACATTTCTATGGAGTTTTTAGAAGGATTACCTATGTCTAAACATGGACATGACTATCTCTATGTTGTTGTTGATAGATTTAGTAAGATTTGTATTCTTATAGCATGTAAAAAGACAATAATAACACATGAGGTAGCAAATATTTTCTGTGCTAATGTATGGGTGCATTTTAGTTTGCCAAAGTATATTATTTCTGACATGGATTCCAGATTCTTGGGGAAGTTTGGGACTACTTTGTGGGACAAAATGGATACCAGGTTACAGAGGAGTAAAACTTTCCATCCATAGACAGATGGATAGACAAAGGTAGTGAGCAGAAATTTCATATAATTAATCAGAGGGTATAACATCAAATACCCAAGGACTTGGGACGAGTCCTTAGCCTACATTCAACATTCCTATAATTGGGCAGTACACACATCCACTATGAAGTCACCATTTGAAGCATGCTTGGGATATCTACCTACAAATCCATTGGACATAACAGTTGGGAAACATGATGAGGAGGAGACACGAGACACAAAGGTGACTAGAGAAAATAAACTCATTGAGAGGATCCGACAAATCCACTCAAATTCAAAGAATAACTAGAGAAATCTCAAGCCAAGTATAAAACTAGGCACGACCAACATAGGAGGGAACATAAGCTTCATGTTGGAGATAGAGTTTTGCTTTAATTGAGCAAGGAGAGACTACAAGGTCAAGCATGAAAGCTCAAGCCACTACGATATGGGCCCTTCACCATATTGGAGTAGGTTGGAGAAAATGCTTTTCGACTTGATTTTTTGTCATTTATGAGGATGTACTATGTAGTAAACTGTGAGAACTTGCACCTATATGAGCCATCCATGCTAGATGAAGATGAAGGACTACAATTGTTACCTTCCATTGAGGATTGCGTCTTGGAATCACGAGGTGAATTAGAGGAGGATGTAGTGCTGCGTCAGAGAGACTAGGAGAGGTCCGCAGGAGTCTTGGCAGATTGGATTGAAAGGAAGGAAACCAAGGAATGCTCGGTGATATCTGAAGGAGCAAGTGAGGGAATTATTTCCTCATCTACTCCCCCACTAAGATTTTGTGGGACCAAAATCCTCCTAAGTAGGGGAGGTGTGATCCATAGGGATCCAAAATCAGATCAGTTAGCACGAAGAAGGACAAATAATACACAGAGTTTATGTCTTTTTAGTAACATGATTGGTGCTCTATGTAGAGCGGTGGTTATAGAACCACTGCCTAACCAGGGCGGTAGTCCTGGGACCGCTGGTTTGCATTGGGTGGAGGTCCTGGCTCTTACAGATAGAAAACAAAAAAAATACAAAATGAACAATCCAAAATTTGAAAGGTTGTCTGTGTCT
Source organism: Taxus chinensis (assembly GCA_019776745.2). Taxonomy (NCBI): domain Eukaryota; kingdom Viridiplantae; phylum Streptophyta; class Pinopsida; order Cupressales; family Taxaceae; genus Taxus; species Taxus chinensis. The sequence goes on along the minus strand of CM034149.1, from coordinate 41,393,110 downwards.
CTTCTCCTCCATGATCTTTCCCATTCTCCAGTGCATGGGAGGACATGAGAAAGGCTATAAATACATGTTTATAGAAGAGAATAAGATCATCGAAGCATGAAAGCAAGTGAGCAAGTAGTTCTTAGTGCTAGAATTGTGTTTTGTAGAAGAAAGGAGTGTTGGGACAGAGCAAACAAGTAATTGGGAGGAAATGTGAGATATTATCTACTTCTCTTTCATACTTATTGTAATTTTTGTACTTATTGTTTTGAATTGGCCAATAAAAGAGGGAAGAAAGAGCAATTTCTCTTCCCGACTGGTTTTTCCTCCTTTGGAGGTTTCTAGGATAAAATTTGTTGGTGTTTGTGAGTTGATATTCTTTCCTTTCCTGCAATTGTTGATTCTAAGCATAAGAAAATTCATTCACTAGCTATCTCTATCATTTTCTAATCGAAAGTAGAACTATAATGTTTAATTTTTTATTCTGTGGATGATTCCAAAGTTGAAGAGTTTACAGATCAAAAATGGTAGGAAGATTTACAGAAGAAGAGTAAGAAAGGGAAGAAAGAACATCTATGTGTATGTAATACATGGTTGCAATGTGTATTTTTTTACCTTTGATTTTTTTTAAATGTTTTCTCATTCATTATTTTTTTGTATTTTTGTATTTTTTTGAAAGGTGGGACTGACAAGATCACTTAGCATGATAAGATCCAAGAACAATGTTAGAAATTTCCTTGATAAGGAATACTAGGCGTGTTTTCTTATCAAGATTCATATTATCCCCGATCTCAATGAGCATGGTGAGCTCATACTCAATAGATTACTGCATTTTATCATGAAACGTGGATTTTGTGTGCAGGAGATTGAGGTCCCTATCCAAAGGTTTCTGTACTTTACGTCATACTTGATGGGTGCGTTGATGTGCATTTTTGAAGCATGTTTGATTCTAAACTTTAATGTTGTTTAAATTGTTGTGAGCTTTAGAGCTCTTGGAATTTTTGATTTGATCCTGATGAAGGAACCATTTTGGTTTCCTATAAGCTACTACGTGAGTTGTCTGATCTTGAGAAGTGGCAAAAGAAAGTGGAGAAATAGAATTGATGTGAGGAATGACAATGAGCTTGCCACAATCATTAATAGAAGGAAAAATGAAATTGAAGAGAAGGGTACGGTCCAAGAATTAAAGAGGATGGGCTATAGGGAGGTATCTCATAGACTAAAGATAAAGTACTACAAAGATGTGGCCCTAAGATTGAAGATGAAGAACTTCCAAGTGGCATTCCATAGATAGAAGATGATGGGCTACTAGGATGTGGCTCAAGAATCGAAGATGAGGGACTTCTAAGATGTGCCCCCAGTATAGACGAAGATGGGCTGCTAGGAGGTGAGCCACATATAGAGGATGTGGGGCTACTTGGAGGTGGCCCAAATATAGAATAAGATGATGGGCTATCAGGTGGTGACCGAAGATAAGATTGTGATGGAGGAATCCTGATAGATGAAGAATGATGTGAAGAAAAGATAGGATCTTCCTCAATGGTATTCGGATCTTATTTAGTATTCTAACAAAAGGAATTAATTTATTCTTCCCAATATGCAAGAGTATTAAAGTCAAGATTAAATCCTTGATTGCCATCGTGTGACCCTAGGAATTCCGTGATCATCTCCTCATCTTGAGATGAATCGATCGGTTGGGGTAGTTATTCTACCATAAGAGGTTGATAGGATGAACGCGACATGGGATTCGACTTGGATGATTGATTAGAAGGAATTTGAGTCAGAGAGCTCTTCGGCAGAAGAAGGGGTCATTAAGGTGGTGAATAAGGGAGCTCCTGCAAAACAAGGGAGGACTGCAGCTCAAGAACCAAATTAGAATTTTCAGAAGATCTAGGTGAATATGAAGAATCAGGATAATAGTTTAGATCAGAGTGAAAAGAAGAGTGGGAGAAACCTAAATAATAATTTGGATTAGAAGTGTCCAAACTATACCATCGACTATGAGATGAAGGTGGGGAACATGGTACCCGAATGGAATCTCTAGCATGAAGAATCAAATGAGGTCTAGTTGTGATAGGCATATTTTAATGGGAATGTTGAAACCTAGGTTCCTTACTATCATAAGTATGCAAAACTACGTGATAATCAGTCTTTGTTGGCACATGCCTAGACATAGATAGCCCAGGGGATATCACAGGGGTTATTTTGTTGAAATTTTCAACAGGTGTATCTACACAACCAATGAGGACATCAAAATGATTCTCCTCATTAGACACATAATTAGCATTCTTGTCATGATTATGTTTAGGAAAAGTCTTCGTATTGGGGGATTTTTTAGGAGTGGATGAATCCATCTCCACATCGCCACTTTCGATTAAGTTTTGGATGTAGCATTGAAACTTCAAACACTTATCTGTTTTGTGACCTTAAATGTGGTGGAATTGGAAATATTAATTATCTCTAAACCATGACGGTTAGGCATGTTATCCTCATCAGGCGTAGTTTCAGGATATCTAACTATATTAACCACCTCTAGCTATTTTAGTATTGATGACATTGAGTCCGAAAGAGGAGTGAAAACACGTTGTTTATATGGCTTGTACTCTTTTATCGTCAACTATTCCATAATTAACAATGTTTTTGTTCTTATTACGAACAAAATTTGGCTTGTCGTTGGTCTTGGGATCATTATGATCTCTTGAAAATGGATTTAGGGTCCCTCTAGCTAGCAATGATTTTTCAATTTGAATCCCTTTTTTGATTACCTCTTCGAATGTGTTGCCACACTACATTTGCAAGTGTAATGTAATGTCTAGATGGAGGTTGGGAACAAATATATTGATTAACTACTTTTCGGGTAGGGAGCAAGGGAAACGACTAGCTAACCCTCTCCATCTTTGTAAAAACGTAGCGAAGTTTTTTGTTGTTTTGTTGCTTGGAATTGCAGAGATCTAACATGGTGACATCATTCTTAATATTGAATGAGAAGTTTCATATGAAAATTTCTACTAGTTCTGGCCATGTTGATATGAATCCATTAGGGATGTGCAAAAACCATTCTAGGGCCGTTGCTCCTAAAATTTGTGGAAACAAGTGAATAAGATAATTGTCATTAAATGCCACCTCTTGACATGCCATATAAAATTACTTTATATGATCATGAGGGTCACCTTCTCCCTTATATTTATTAAATTTTGGAAAATCAAAATGTCTTGGGAAAGGTACATGCAACATGGATTTGTCAAATGGGTAAGGACATAACTCATCAAACCGATACTTCTTGTTATTATTACCGGTTTGGCCCTCTCATAACGCTTGAATAGTGTTCTTCATTATTGATCAATCTTGATTAAAAAAGTGGATCTTGCGTGGGTGGTGGCGTAGGTCTATACAAAGGGTTAAGCCTAGGTGTATGCCCACCCCGATTTGTTGTGACAATCTCTTCATATGGATCTCTTTGTGCCTCCTGTCGAGGAGTGTTTATTGGGAATTCGTAAAATGAATCTTTAGGTTTTACCTTTGGTATAGTTTGTTTCACAACTTTTAGTTGTTCCTTTTGTATATGCGAAGCCAGACTTGCCAATTGACGAGTGAGGGCTTGGACCCGTTTTTCTAATGTAACCTCTTTAATATGTATTTCATGACAATCTTCATTAGGAGGAGGTTGTGCATGATGAAATTGTTCTTCATGGTCTTCGTAAAAAAAATTAATAGGAGGCAAACAATAATCTCCATCATTTTCAAATGGTATCTCCTCATTATTTTTCTGTGCAGAAGTAGAGGCATGACCTAGATTTAAAATTTCATTAAGAGTGTGATGAGGGCGGTCTAATTATTCTTCTCCCCTAACCATGCCGACGATAAGAGAAGGGTATACTATGGAAGGTAATTTGGCTCCTAGTTCCATAACCCACATAAGAACTTCATGTTTGTTATGAAAATGTAGTTGTCAAAATGGGTGGAATGAAGCTCTGCATCCACACGAGGAGAATCTTCCTCTCCACCACTATGTTCAACCATGAGATTATCCTTCAAAAGAGGGTTGTCACCTTCAAATATATTGGCTTCTAACTTTCGTGACCCCATTCTCATAGTAGGAATCACTTAGAATAGAAGGTTCAATGCGAAAGATTTCCGCTAAGGTTTATTAACAAGGGATCCTATTCAAATTTGTGCAATGTAACGACCTTAAGTAGTTAAAAATAATGGTGACTATAAAATAGCCACAAATTCAATAGGTCAATGTGAACCTAAGAATTAAAGAATAATCTACCCTAGCAAGGTAATATATGACAGCATTTTTCCTTAGAACAATACAATGACATACATCACTCAAAATTTAGTTATACCAAATAGTTTATTCTCTAAAATTTCATCTAGATAGATTTGCAACCAAATAGTGACAACACAACATCACCAGTTAGGTCAAGTTTGCAACAAACAAGGCCTAAATGATAAGATAATGTTGACGCGATCTTCTAACAAGATATAATAAAAACCACTTTCTAAACACTAATAAAGTCCAAGTCTCGTAAAATGGACTACAACAATGTGAGCAATGTAACGACACTATTTGGACACGTGAACCAAGATTTTGGGAAATCAAGATTTATAGTGTCAAAATGATGTTATCGCGATGCTAACAATATATCCTAAACACTAAAAAAACTCAAGACAAAGTTAGGATGTAAAACCTACATCTATGTGTAACAAGAAATTGCTATGCGTGCAAACAACGTAACTCTACAATATAGAGATTTAGGCCTAAAATTTCAAAATGGAAACAAGACGTAAATATCTCAATTGTATGGCTATAATGTGGGAAGTGTAACAACTCAAAAGAAGACAAGGATGAAATCACCTAACTACGATGATAATAAGTCTCAAATATGGGTTTTTGAGACAAGGGGGCCTACTAGATCGTGAGTACGTACCATGCACACTTTCAACACTTACGCTCTAGAATTGTAACCTAGTCGTGCAAGTAGAATACAAAAGTGGTGGACACACGATATCTAGCAGTATTTGTATATGTTATTTCCTTTTGTCCAAAAATGGGCAACAAGAAAATAAGGTTGTAGACCAAGTGGGTTGAAATAAACTTGGTGTTATTTTGGCAGAGTTTCACCTTGTCTTCAGACACGTGAAAATCTAGGAAAAAATGACACTAAGTAGATTTCGTGATGAAATGTCACATGGTTTCAACTTTAAGAGATTCTTTCCCTTGTTTGAAAAACAAGAGTTTGAATCTAACAAAGTTTTTACTTTGTGAGAGCTCTCAAGTATACTATCTAAGACAAAAACAATAGCTCTAAGACGGAAATCTTCCTAGGTGATTCTCTCTCTAGGTGACACAAGATATCTAGAGCGAGCTCAATTTACCAAGGTTTCCCAAGGAGTATCTTAGCTTTACTTTACCCCCTTTAGTATAATGAGCATCGAAGTGCATTCATTTATACTTTCATTGGGGTCGTGATACAAATATCTTTGATGCTAATCTCACTAAGGCATACTACACAAGTCGGTAGTGTGGAACACTTTCCTATTTCATTCACAAAGTTACCTCTTGTGTGAACTACTTTAGGATTCCTAGGACCACCCCCATTGTTGTATCTTAAGGCTTATGCTAAAGGGGTTATGTCCTAGTTGAGCAGACGAGACGTAGCTCTTAACTGAAACTTGCAAATATAATGTGATGATTGTGGTGTGTTTTTTTTTATCTTGTCTACTTAATGTGGTTTTTGTCGCACTCCTTTTGGAAACCTACAATCACATGTGTAGTTACAAAAATTGTTTAGGTCCTCCTTTCTTTGACTAGTGTTAGGTCCTTCAAAAAATGGTTAGTAGTTTTAAATAGATTCACAATATCATAGGAGAATAACAATGAAAAATGCTTGTAAATCAACTAACTACCATCAAATTCTGCAAAAACAAGGTTTATTCCCAATTCATCCAAGTGCTTTTTAATAAAAAGACTAAAATTGATTTTGATTCCCAAGATCACACTAGGTGCAAGGGAAGAGCATACACAAATTCTGACCTTGGTTATTTAGCAAGTGAAAAAGAATTTAAACTAAAAGATAATTAACAAAGTTTCCTACTTACTCTAATGATAGCAAAAGAAGGTTTAAGAGTGCTTATTCTCTAGATCACACGAAGTGCAAGAGAAGAGCATACACACCTTAACCCAAACTCATACAAAACATGGAAACAAAATTAATTCGTTGAAACCCTAAATGATTTTATGAAAAAAGTTACTCTAAATATATGAAATTGACAAAAATGACATCTAAAAACCTCTGAAAAGTGATAGAAATCATAAAAACCAAAAATGGAAATTTTGAGTTTACATGAAAAAAATATATAGACATACCTGCATGCCCCTGTTAGCATGTGCGTGCATATTTCAATGCCTGCATGCATCTGTCGACGCATACACGCTTCTATGTAAAAAGTGACTAACAGCTAAAAAAGGTGAGTTACATGTGTGCTTCTAGAGAAGCGAGTGCGCGCCTATTTCAACGCATGTGCTTCCAGTTCAACGCTATGCACCCCTTCGCTGGAAGTGGTCAAATTAAAATTCGAGTTTTGACAAGAATTTATTCAAAAAAGTTAAATCTTTGTTATTTTTTGGCAATTTTGATAGGGCTTCGCCTCCTTGAATCCTACAAGGAACATACAAATACAACTTCTACCACTAATCTATTTAAAACAACTACTTAGCTTGAAAAAATGATCCAAAACTTTGAAAACGACTCTAAAAATTTGAAATTAATCTAAAAAACTTGAGAAACTAATCTAAAAAGATTTAAAAGTACTCTAGAAAGCTTGAAATTTAAACTAGAAAACTTGAAATTAATCTAAGAAACTTGAAACTAATCTAAGAACTTGAAATGAAAAAAACTTTGAAACTAAGTTTAAAAGTAAATGCAATGGGGTACTGTCCCACCAGGCGTGCCAAATGATGACACCCTAAACTTTACAAAGAAAATTACATGACTAAACAAGGAAAACTAACACCATTTCCATCCATCTAGCCAAGGTTCTAAGTCTAGGAATGTAACATTAAGATAGAAGCTTAAAAGAATGCTTAACTAGTATGAAAACAATACAAAATCTAACTAAACATGCCTACTAATATGCTTGAATTACCTAACATGGGCCTAAATAGACCTAAGAGGGAAATCAATTGGTTATGGTTGCTACTCCAAACAAGGTGAAATGGCCTCTCCAAATGACTACTTGTTTGGATATCCATCTACTAACCCCATTGAAGGCTTTAGGCAAGGATTGAACTTGGCTATATATCATATTTATTATATGAGATGCAAATCAAAGCATGGTGTAAAGTATAAAGGAATGAGGTGCACCCTTTTTATAGTTTTTATTTTGGGAGAAACTTGTATTTTGGTACATGTGGGACTAAAAATCCCCAAATTAGATTAGAATTGCTAATCATGATTAGGCCTTGTTAATCACAATTAGTGAATTACCAAGTGATTAAGAGGTGTGAAGCCTTAATCAACCGCTTAGGGTCAACTAGGAGGCTAAGATAAAATTTTGAAGCTTGCAGAGACATTATGGAGGTGAATGGGGTGATTTTGAGTGGTTGGAAGAGCGGTTTAAGCCAATACTAGGGTATACTGACCAAAATAGGGGCAAAATAGGCTTAATTAGCTAATAAACACTAAATATTTGTTTTGAAGAGGATTTTGACTTACGATTCGCCATAAAGTGGCATCTTGAATGCGAAAGGGGTTACACAATCAACAAAGCGCTGTTAATTGGCTAAAGTGGTGAGAAATGTTAGTTAATTAACAAATATCACTAATTATTAGAGAATTGGCAAGAATGAGAGTGATTTGTGTGCATTTTGGTAATAAGATTGCAAAAGCGGAATTTAGGTGTCTACAACAGCCTATCAAGACAAGAATCATCATTGATTTTAACTATAATCAAGAAGTAAAAATATCAAATTGGATTGACTCTAATAGCGACAATGACACTTTCTTTTCTCTCGACCAAATAGGTTTCACAACCAAGGATGACTAGATCAAGCCACATGTCACTAAAAGGGAGCTAAGAAGGCCACATTTGCTAAATGCAAAGAACCCAATTATGTTACATGTTTAGAGCTCACTTTTACCTTGAGGATTACAATACTAAAAGGCTAGCATGACTTGGGATTTCCACATAGAAAAAGGGGGGATGTTTTAAACTTTATTTGCAAGTTTGTGAACATGGTCATTTTTTCAAAATTTGTAAGCCTTCTACCTTCATAAGCAGATTTCAAATTAGATATAGAGCCCTTTCATAACCCAATCCAAAGTTTTTGTAGTTATGCCCATAGTAGAGAATGAGGAAGAGGCTCCTTGTACTGAAATTTAATTGATATACCCTTTAGAGAAAAACACAAATGAAGAAGGGGTGTATTCTATGAACATGGATTATATTTCAAAGGAGAAGAAATACTAAGACCTATCTTGGTTCCTCTCACTTATTGTGATTTCTGCAAAGCTCATTACATGGCCGCAAATCATTAGAAAAGGAAATTAATTCTCCCAGTTGATCAATGGATTTGTGTAATCCATATCTATACATTCGATAGAGTATGTTAGAATCAATTTTTTTTCCCTACAAAATAAGTGTTTTACACACCCTACATTTTTCATTTAGGATATATGTGTTTTTAGTTTGTACATTTTTTTGGATCCCTTCCAGGAAGTTGCATATTTAAAGAGGATTTGAAGAAAAGTTATTTTATAGAATCCACTCCTAATGGATGCTGGAAGGCTATTGGTTCTCCACAATTAACATGAAAGTGTCTCCGCAAATCACTAGAAATGTTAACCAAAATGTGCCTCCTACCCAATTTTGTTAAAACCGTAGTCTCAAAGTTTAACATCCTTCAACATTTATCTTAATTTGCTTTTTTTGTGACACTTTATTCATAACATGGGATATAAACCATTTTTCATAGCCATGTATCACTTCAACACGTTGCGATATCCTATCTCAACATGTGATGCATTATTTCAATCCAAAACATGTTCCATTCTTTTGCATTTCATATCCACACCACCCTACATGACCTATATATATTTTAAGTGTCTCAAATTATTCATTGATGTCATGGTGTGTTGGTTTCATTCATAACATAGAGTGCTAACAATTCTATTCCCACATTGCTCCTTCTTTTCCCACTTAATTTCTGACCATTCTCTTATGCCTTCCCTCATTTCCCTTTTTCCACGTCATGTTATCAACCCATGTGTAGTTGAGAAGTATTTCCCAAATCCATTGATGCTTGTATAAACTACATTATTCTATTTTTAGTTGTTGAACACTTTCCACAACCATGCTACTCTACCTCTCATTGTGATGCTTCATCTAATGCTACATAACATTGTTAACACCCACTATTGCACTTCCCAAATTCCCAAACACTCTATTGTTTGGCCACATATTTGATGTGGAATCACCCTTTCTACAATTTTCTACTTAATTGAGGACCCACATGAATCTCCTTTAATTCACAATGTATTCTCCATGTTTTCATGCAACTAAAATGATTCAATCACTTCTTTTATACCATGGACCATTCCTACCCATTGTTACTAAATCAAATTTATGTACCGAGAAACCCTCATGTTGTAGGATCAACGAGATGGTCATGGAGATCACCCTTCTACCTCAAGCGGTTTGAGAGTTTAATGCTCGATCAAATGGGACACAACTGGGATGATAGTGTAGGCCTTCATGATGCATGACACTTTAAGATGACATTTGATTTAGATGGTTGTTTTCCCCCTCCGGATCCATTTCCCATTGCCATAATCTCCAACTTCTTATCGAGATCAAATCTTGCGCCACTTCATATTCCATATTCTTTATAGCAAGGGAAAATTTTCCACTTTTCATTCATGACATCCTTGACTTGTTCCTCAATTATCTTCCCTTCATTTTCTATAAAGAGAAAACTTTATTTTGTTCTCGGGGTTTTTCTCCTCCTCCTCTTTAGAATTCACTTGAATTCCCATCTTATACATGGTGTTTAAGGCTCTATGTTAATGAATGTAATGCATCTAGGGCCTCATTTTGTGTAACACTCTGATTTTGTGTGTTAACTTGGTGAATGTTTTACATACTGTTATAGCTGCTGAAATGAAAGCAAACATGTTAAGATATATTTTGATCTTAAGAGAATGTGTTGCTAATTTGGATTCTTGCATACTGTGATTTATTACATGGGACAAAAAATATTGTACTTGTGTGTTTGCTGATGTGACGACAAATTGTCGTATACCTGCTAGCTCTTGTTGCTGATTGACAACATACCCTAAATCAATTCCATTGATTCAAGTATGCTGAGGTCCTCTTATGATTTCTGTGTCGATTCACACTTGAACCGGACTGAGATTGTTATGAGCGTGTAGCGCCTGATTGCAGGTGTGAACAGCTAGCATGAAAATGCCAATGATAGGGGTTCGATTCTTGAACCCTGTACTGTCGAACTAGGGACCTCGTGAGGCAAGGAATGCCTGGACACGGGTGGCCTTGGCACGTAATCTGAAGGACGGAATGTCCTGCTCTGCATTAACGTGTATGTTAGTAGGGAGGCTGGATGGAAGTTGTTAGTGTTAGTGGTTAGTATGAATTAAACCCTAAATTAATACTAAGTCCTAACATGCATCCTACACTACTATCCTAAGTGGATTTTTAAATTCAAAAAAAAAAAGGGGAAAATAAAACCTAAGGCTAAACTAAGACCTAGGTTGAATGATTTATGCAACCTAAACTAATCCTAATCTAAGGGGTACGCAAACCCTTGGGAGGAAAGGGATAAGGATGAAGGAAGGGCATTCATTGGCATTTAATAGGCAGTCCATACGTGGACAATGCCAGTTTTGGCAGGGCAGGTAAGAATTAGAGGCATCTATTTAGAAATAGAGCCAAATTCAGTTTGCATGAAAATTTTGAAATTTAAAGTTCGCCAACTCAAGTGGCGGTGGCGTGAGAAGTAAGGAAAAAGGTAGAGCCTTAAATTGCATTAATTATTTTTGGTCCTCGCGACCAGCTCGCCTTGGAAACAGCATGAGGGAATTTGATTTTCATTTTGTAGATTCGAGCCTTTTGTGAAGTTGCTCTGCATGTGGTTTTTCTGACCTGGTTCGGTCGAACCAGCTCTTGGCATTTGACATTTTTCGTGGAGATTTGGAGGCTGTTGTTAAGCCTGAAGAAGAAAGGAGTGCTGGGAAGTTTGAGTTGTCGTTGCGGAAGGGAAAAACGCGGCAAACAAGGTTTTCTTCGAGCTCTGGAAAAGAGGATTTCAGGCATGTTAAGCCCTTCTCTTTAAAACTCTTGCTTTGTTTAAGTGTCTCATTAAAACAACCCTGCTCTTGGGTTGGATTGCATGATTTCTGTCGAGCTGATTTGACTTGGATTTTGTTGGTTTTTGCTTTCTTTTCTTAGAAAATGATAATAAGATTTGCTTCTGGTTGCTCGGTTTTGAGTTGTTTTTGTTCGAATCAAGTTGGGAATGAATTATTGTATGGTTGTTGACTGTATGGTGGTTTGAAATGGATATCCTCTTTCACTGTTCATGTTGATTTGAAATTGGGAACAGGCTATGTATTCATTCCTTATAGTGAAATTGTTTCCTTAAATGAAATCTTTTCTTGCTATTGTATTGGGAACTGTCCCTGCATGTAAAAATAAGGAAGTGGAGATACAACCATGTATATTGCTATGAATTGGGTTTCATTGAATCTTGCTGTCGTTTTGGAAACGATAAGAAATATTGTCTTTGACTTCTGAGTTTAATTTTCTTTGTATTTCTCGAATGATGTACCTTCTTGTGTGTTGGACGTGTGAATGTATCGGGAAATTCATCGTGTGAATCTGGTGACTGTACACTTATTATGAGTTGTTTTCACTATTGAAACAATCGTTTATTGCTAACGAACAGGATGGAAGGAAATAATAGTTGTTGAAGTAGTTCTTATTGAAGTTTTCTTTAAGGAAGTAGATCCTTTTCCTTGTACCTGTTTTGGGTTTTGGAGGGAAATGGCATTCGGGTTTCCTTTGAGTAATTGAACTCGAACTGAATGAAGTATTAGCAATATTAACATTGTTGTACCTTTTCTTGAGTAGGAACTAAACGAATACGTATTGGGTATTCGTGATGTAGGAAAAAGATAACTGTTTTTCCTTCTTAAGTCGTCAATGGATTTCGTTTCTCCTTGTTCAGAGAATAAGGTGGTTTCACTGTGTTTTATAATGCTTTTTGGTCTTCCTATACGGACTGTTGACACAATTACAACTTGATTGTATTCTGTGCAAAGAATGATTATATTTCTTTATACTGTAATGGAAAAAAAAATTGATTTCATTGCGTCTTATAGTTGAGGGTTGTCCTTCTGTTTGAACTATCTGGAGAATACGAACTTGATTTGATTTTGTGGAAATAAATGGGAAATTTGGGATCTAACTTGTCTTCTGAGTTTGCTCTGGCTGTACCGAGCTCATGCAATTAACACCACGGTGCGGGTTTGCTTTTATAAAGGAATTGACAATTGAATATGCGTTGTTTGTGGTATTAGATTGAAACGGTACAGGCTATGAGAGTTTGTTTTTCGATAAGAACGACTGTTTTGTTATCTTTATAATGAGCTGTCTTGTTTAAGATGAACACGGGTTGGGTGTTTGATTTCGTTTTGAACAAAATGATTGTTTCTTAATGAAAATATAGGGAATGAATTCTTCTCTTTTGCTATTTTTGACTCTGAAAATAATATTGGAGCTTTACGGTGCATAAGAATTTGGTTTCGCTGTAGGTAACAACAATGTATAATTTGTTATTATGAACTGTATGCGTTCATGGATATAGAGGGTCATATGAGTAAGTGACTGCGTGGTTGTATAACTGTTTGTTTGGTTAACAATACAGTGAAAGAAGTATGGGATCTTCTAGTATAGTAAATACATATTCTGCAACTTGATATTGCTTGTTCTATGATGAATTCTTCCCTGTTTTCATTTTAAGCGGATTATAAATGAAATTATTCTTGCTGCCGGAAAGTGAATTCTGAATGGATTTTGTAAGTTTCACTCTGAACTGTTATCTTCAATTGACTTTCATTTGGGTCTCACTGTTAGGACAGTTATGTGGAAGGAAATAGAGATATGAATGAATGACTTGGAAAAGTGATCTTTTCTTCTTTCATTTAGTTGGAAATCTGGAATTCGTGATTAATGAATTTTTATAGTGCTTAGATGGGAGCAACTATATGCATTGCTGTTTGCTTTCTTGTCTGTACTTGATTGCTTTAAATTTAATACATGAACTGGAAGGAAAGTAATGAGTTACATTTCAGTTAGTTCATCCTTTGCATTTATTATTAATGAAAGGCGTGGAAAGGATAACAGTATGTTTAAAATTATGTGGAAACAGGACAGCAGTCTTATTGCTGATTGTGATTATAATTTGATAGTTCAGTTGTTAAGCTGATCTTTCTTTTGTGCCTATTTCATGATTGATGTTTAACTGTCGTTCATAAAAGCAGGGTTCTTTTATTGAGACAGTTAGTTGAAGCATCTTATTTATGCTCAGTTCATTGAACTGACCCGTGTAATTCATTTTGCAGATGAAATTTGATTAGAAGGAAGACTTGGCTATTTTCTGATACTTCTGATTGTTGATAATGAATTGTAATTGTTGCTTTTATTCCTCTTCGAGGAATTGTGAAAAGAAGAAAATATATTCTTCTGTCCATGAGTTGTATGGATGTTTTGTATAAACTATGCCCATCTCAGCTGGATTGGCAAATGTACAGATTATGACTTGAAATATTGAATACAATTACGAGTGTGATACTTTCAATATTTATATCAGTTTGATTTTGTTGTATAATCTGGAATTATAATATTATTTCTTGATTTGAATTTGTTTATTTATCCTTGGATGGATGCTAAATGGAAACTGATATCTATTCTTACCTAAATGCAACTTTTAAGTTGAAAAAAATGCAAATAGTTCATACTTGGGTAAAGATGAATTTTTAATTGACATTAGAAAGGATTAAGAAGAATATAATTCCATAATCAGAAGGTATTCATGATTAGCTTAGGAGCTAAGGAATATCAATTCAACTTTGGAGTAATCGAACTTCGCTTTCGAACTCCATTTATGATCCCGTTTAATAAAATTCAGAATAAAGGATATAGGATAAATATATCCACAAAAACTAATGGACCTTAACTATATACCGTTAAAGAGAACAAATGAATTCATTTCTCGAAGTTTAGACCTCGTTTGATTGACGTCTAATAAGTTAATATTCTGAAATTAGTTGCAGTTGGAAAAATCTTGGCTAAGTTTAATAGGTTAAACTTATCACGTCCGTCGGTACGGACTGCTTAATCCAATGATTAAGAAAAAAACCAAGTAAGGAAATGTAGCCCTTCGATACGAAGGTGAAGATACATAACAAACTAATGGATGGTTTAGTCCCTCTTAGTTATATACAACTGCAACGGAAACGAGGATCAAGGGATCAGCACGAATGCTGAAAGTTGATTTTAATTATTAACTCGTGGCTAAGTCACTTGAGCAGGATGTGTATTCTCGATGGGTGGATTCTGTAGGGCATTGCTATATGTCAGCTACAGCAAGGTGTCTTCATGAAGACGGGGTCTTTATGACGACACAATGTTGCAGCTGACATATAGCAATGCCCTCCCGAATTAAAACATTTAGAATACATAGGCTGAATGTGTAGATCTTAGCAGGGGGATAGGGTATGATCTGGTATACGGAGTGACTCCGGAATACTAAAGACAAATGGACACACGGAGTCGTGGGGTAACGACACTGTATGTCTGCGTATCTTTAGTTACCGGGAGTGCCTTCCTATACCCGTTCATATTACTAGCTGGAATTGAAAGTTTAAAACTGACCTTAAACGATGAGGACTGGTAGGAGCCAGGAAAGACCATTCTAGATAACAGGTGAAGTGAAGTGAAGGACGTATTCCGTAGATGTGTATCACATCCAGGAATATGATCATGCAAAGCATGTGAAAATATTTGGCCAAAGTATCACAATTGCTGGTTGCGTTGTCCTTATCACTTAATTTAAGATGTAGGATGTCAGATGAATATCAGTAACAAATATTCAGATAGGCTTCTTAAATGGATCACTTCGATAACCGGGAAAGGTTATGAGAACAGGTATATATAATATACTATGCATAAACAAACATGAAGGATCGGTTGTTGCCGAGTCATGAACATGAAGGATCGGTTGTTGCCGAGTCATGAAATGAAGGATCATTGAAACTCTGAGCCATGAAAATGGAAGATTGGCAGTTCATCGAGTCATTTACAGCAACATATAGAATCTGTTATAAGATTGAATGGCATTGAATGTGTGTTCCATATTGTAAATATGTGAACAGGGAACATTCGTTTTAAAAAGAAATTGTGTGATCCAAACTGTGTTGTTTGGGCAGAGAACAATTATTAAAACTTGAACGTGTGTTTGAATTTTATAATTCATAACAGTGAACGTTATCAAAAAAAAATAAAAATAAAAAAATTTCCCTTGTTCTGGTGTTCTGAAATGAGGATGTTACATCTTGGTATCAGAGCTGAAGGTTGCAGCTCTTGGACCTAATGAGTCCACGATATTAATAAAGTTTACATTTTCTTATTGAATAGAAAATGGTCAGGACAAGAGGGAATGCTGCGAATAACCCGTTGCAGGGTGGAGAAGCAGCAACTGCCCAAAAGCTAGATGAAATCCTTGCTGCCCTACTTGATACGAGGGATCGTTTGACTGTACTGGAATAGTAGTCAATGGGCAATGAAGAGGAGGAGAATGAAGCTGAAATAAATGATCAGCTGCCTCCTATGGACAACATCAACGGAGGGAATCCGGGTGTTGATTATAATAATGTAATTGCTCCTAATCCCCCTAAAAATAAAAGGGCAAGATTAGCAGCTGAACTTACAAATGATATAAAGAGAATAAGTCCTCCAAAGTTTGATGGAACAACTCTTGGGGACGGGGCTAAGAACTGGCTCAGTGAAATGGAGAAATACTTTGCAATAAGAAACTTCTCCGAAGAGACTAAAGCGATATGGGGAGCATATCAGCTTTCTCATGAAGCATCATCATGGTGGGACAACCGCAAGGTTGAGTTGAATATTGTCGAATCAGACATA
This sequence comes from Taxus chinensis, assembly GCA_019776745.2. NCBI lineage: Eukaryota > Viridiplantae > Streptophyta > Pinopsida > Cupressales > Taxaceae > Taxus > Taxus chinensis. The sequence goes on along the minus strand of CM034149.1, from coordinate 41,376,904 downwards.
ACTTGGGATCAATTTAAGGGTTATTTTAGGCAACGATGGCTGCCTCAACTCTATTTTGATATGAAAATGACTGAATTTCAGAACTGGTCGCAAGGAAGGCTGTCGGTAACGGAATACTGGGAAGGGTTTACTAAACTCCTTAAGTATGTGCCGCAGTACCAAGCTGACGAGAAGTTCAGAATACGGAAATTCATAATGGGACTGAATCTCATCATTGGGGGTGAAGTGGATGTCCACGGCCCAACCACCATGGATGGGGTTGTCGAAAAGGCAATCAGACAGGAACAGAAATTGAGAGCAATATCTGCTCACAGGGAAGAGATAAGGAAGAAGATTCCCAATCCTTCTTCGTCTCTTGCACCAAAAAGGGGACCTTGGAAAAGGTTTGGTGTGAAAAATAAAATTGTTGTAGATAACAACAAGAAACCTGTGATGAACAGACCTGTAAATAGCGTGTAGAATAGCTTTACAAAAGTTAATGGCATTGGACAGAAGTCCTATGGAAGCCAGAATGATAACTTCAAAGCTGGTAACAAATTTGAGCCTAGAAAGGGGCCAGCTGGAGGATGCTTCAACTGTGGAAAGGACCACTATGTGAATCACTGTCCTATGAAGAAGGATGATCGTGGACAGCAGCATAGGATACATGCTGCAGTGGCTAACAGACAAGCTGAAAAGCAAGTGACGCCCATAGAAGTTACGGGTAAGTTATTCGGTAAACCTGTAGTTGTACTTTTTGATACTGGAGCTACAGAATGTTTTATTTCTACTAAACTTGCCTTGAAATTAAAAAGAAAGGCTGCAAGAATGGATAAAGCATGGACAGTGCATTATGGGAATAATGTTGTCCATACAGTCGAAATGTGCCTTTTTGGGGCAATTCTTGATCTGCCTGGTTTCTCCACCGAAGTTGACTTGTATGTCGCTCCTCTAGGATCATATGATATCATTATTGGAGTTAACTGGTTGGCTGAACATAAGGCAAAGGTCAACTATTATGAAAAACAAATATGTTGCCTTGATGACCTGCAGAAAGCAGCAGTCATTCAAGGTGTAAAACGGGAAGTTGCAGTCAGGAAACTGACGGCTATGCAACTAAAGAGGGCTAAAAACAGAGACTGCACCTTGTATGCGGTAAAAATGACAGAAAATGAAGAGGAAGATAATGATTTCATGGAAAGATATCCATTGTTGAGGGATTTTCGTGATGTATTTCTGGAGGAATTGCCAGGTCTTCCGCCCAAACGTGAGTTTGACTTCGCTATAGAGATCAAGCCAGGAACAAAACCCATATCTAAGGCACCTTATAGAATGACTACCATTGAGTTGGTAGAGCTGAAGGCTCAGTTACAAGAACTCCTGACTAAGGGGCTGATCAGACAGAGAGTCTCACCTTGGGGAGCGCCGGTAATTTTCGTAAAAAAAAAGGATGGCACCTTGAGGCTGTGCATTGATTACAGAATGCTGAACAAAGCAACCATTAAAAATCGATACCCACTTCCTAGGATTGATGATCTGTTTGATCAGATGCGAGGAGCATCAGTTTATTCAAAAATAGATCTGCGATCAGGGTACCATCAGCTGAGGATAAAAGAGGAAGATATTCATAAAACAGCTTTTAGAACGAGGTATGGGCATTATGAGTTCACAGTGTTGCCTTTTGGGCTGACTAATGCACCTGTCGCCTTCATGAACCTAATGAATAATATTTTCCAAGAATACTTAGACAAGTTTGTGCTTGTATTCTTAGATGACATTCTTATATACTCTAAAAATGTCGAAGAGCACCAAGAACACCTCAGGATAGTGCTGGAAATCTTAAGAAAGAGGAAGTTGTATGGCAAACTGTCCAAATGTTCCTTTTATGATGAAGAGGTGCATTATTTAGGACACGTTATAAGCAAAGATGGGATAGCTGTTGACCCTTCAAAGATCACAGCTATAACGGAATGGCCTGCGCCTAAGAACGTGCATGAAGTGAGGAGCTTCATGGGCTTGGCTGGATATTATCGAAAGTTCGTTAAGGACTTTTCAAAAATTGCTGCCCCGATCACTTCGCTGCAAAAGAAAGAAAAGAAATTTGTTTGGACAGACAAATGTGAATCTGCCTTTAAAAAGTTAAAGGAACAGTTAACTACAGCACCTATTTTGACTGTACCTGATCCAAATGGAGATTTTATGGTTGTAACGGACGCCTCAGGAGAAGGCCTTGGAGGCATTCTGTTACAGAATAACCATGTTATCGCTTATGAAAGTAGAAAGCTTAAGTTACATGAACAGACCTATGCTCCACATGATCTTGAGCTCGCTGCCATTGTTCATGCGCTTCAAATATGGAGGCATTACCTTCTTGGCAAGCCCTTTGAATTCAAAACAGACCATCTGGGACTGAAGTATATTTTCACTCAGCCAAATCTGAATGCAAGGCAGCGAAGATGGTTAGAATTTCTGTCTCAGTATGATTTTGAAATAAGCTACATTAAGGGCAAGGAAAATAGAGTAGCAGATGCTATGAGTCGAAGGAAGCATATCTCTGCTCTTATAACGTTAAGAACTCAGTTTAAGGATGAGGTAAAAGATGCCTTGGAATCAGATCCTTATTTCCAGCAAGTCAAATCAGCACTTGCCGCAGACCCACAGGACATCAGGTATAAAGGATTCCATTTTGATAACGAAGGAGTTCTGAGGTTCGAAAACAAGGTATATGTACCTGTGGCAAATGACTTAAGAGGGAAATTGTTAACTGAATTCCATAATTCACCTTTTTCTGAACACCCTGGCATTACAAAAATGCTCGCTGATCTTAAGCAGCAATATTTTTGGAAGGGAATGAAAAAAGATGTGGTAGAGTTTGTAACACACTACTTGGAATGTCAGCGTGTTAAAGCGGAACATATGCACCCTGCTGGATTATTGTATCCCCACAGCATTCCACAGTATAAATGGAAAGTGATAACGATGGATTTCGTTCAAGGATTGCCTATGTCAAGAAATAAACATGACATTATCCTGGTTGTAGTCGACAAATTGACCAAAGTGGCACACTTCATTGCTGGTAATTTGAAGGACGATGCACCAGTGCTAGCAAGAAGATTTGTACATGAAATCTTCAGATTACATGGAATACCGGAATTAATCATATCGGACAGAGATCCGAGGATGACATCAAGGTTTTGGCAAACGCTTAATGCAGCCTTGGGAACTAAATTAAACTTCAGTTCTGTATATCATCCAGAAACGGATGGACAGACTGAGATAGTTAATCAAGTTTTAGAGGACATGCTAAGGATGTATTGCATGGACCAGTAATATAAATGGGAGGAATACCTTCCGCTGGTAGAATTTGCTTACAATAACACCTATCATGCCTCTTTAAAAATGGCACCCTTTGAAGCATTGTATGGAAGAAAATGCAGAACCCCTGTCAGCTGGGACAACGTTGAAGACAGAGAGGTAATTGGGCCAGAAATCCTTATGGAAATGGAACAACAAATCAAAATGATTAGGGAACATCTAAAGGAGGCTGCCAATAGGCAAAAGAGCTATGCAGACTTGAGGCGGGTTGACAGGCATTATAAACTTGGAGAGAAGGTCTTTCTTCGGGTGAAACCGAAAAAGAGCTCAATAACTTTTGGCAAGGCTGCCAAGTTGTCGCCATGTTACATGGGACCTTTTGAAATTGTTGAAATAATCAACCCTGTAGCTTATCGTCTAGCATTACCTCCTGCTTTGTCTCAAATGCATGATGTTTTTCATATTTCTTTGCTTAAGAAATACGTGACAGATTTATCACATGTGCTAAATTGGAATTCCTTGCAGGTCCAAGACCCAGGAATAATCGTGGTTAAGCCCATTCGAGTGCTGGGAACTCGCCAGTTGTACTTAAGAAATCGCGAAGTGAACTAATGTAAGGTCCAGTGGGACCAGTTCAGCGAAGAAAGTGCAACTTGGGAGAATCTCGAAGAAATGAGATCTACTTTTCCACACCTGTTTAACTGAATTTGAAATTCAGAGAACTGATAATTTTACCAAATTTAGACAATTATTAGTCTATTGTACAGTTGTCTTAAAACGCTGTTTTTAAGAGAGAATCTGTTTTTGGTATGAACTTATGAACGAAAGGACAATAACTGAACTTTGTCCTAGGAACTCCTTGATTTGTTAATCTGATCATCGGGACGATGATTCTTTAAGGAGGGAAGAATGTAACACTCTGATTTTGTATGTTAACTTGGTGAATGTTTTACATACTGTTATAGCTACTGAAATGAAAGCAAACATGTTAAGATATATTTTGATCTTAAGAGAATGTGTTGCTAATTTGGATTCTTGCATACTGTGATTTATTACATGGGACAGAAAATATTGTACTTGTGTGTTTGCTGATGTGACGACAAATTGTCATATACCTGCTAGCTCTTGTTGCTGATTGACAGCATACCCTAAATCAATTCCATTGATTCAAGTATGCTGAGGTCCTCTTGTGATTTCTGTGTCGATTCACACTTGAACCGGACTGAGATTGTTATGAGCGTGCAGCGCCTGATTGCAGGTGTGAACAGCTAGCACGAAAATGCCAACGACAGGGGTTCGATTCTTGAACCCTGTACTGTCGAACTAGGGACCTCGTGAGGCAAGGAATGCCTGGACACGGGTGGCCTTGGCACGTAATCTGAAGGATGGAATGTCCTGCTCTGCATTAACGTGTATGTTAGTAGGGAGGCTGGATGGAAGTTGTTAGTGTTAGTGGTTAGTATGAATTAAACCCTAAATTAATACTAAGTCCTAACATGCATCCTACACTACTATCCTAAGTGGATTTTTAAATTCAAAAAAAAAAAAGGGGAAAATAAAACCTAAGGCTAAACTAAGACCTAGGTTGAATGATTTATGCAACCTAAACTAAACCTAATCTAAGGGGTAGGCAGACCCTTGGGAGGAAAGGGATAAGGATGAAGGAAGGACATTCATTGGCATTTAATAGGCAGTCCATACGTGGAGAGTGCCAGTTTTGGCGGGGCAGGTAAGAATTAGAGGCATCTATTTAGAAATAGAGCCAAATTCAGTTTGCATGAAAATTTTGAAATTTAAAGTTCGCCAACTCAAGTGGTGGTGGCGTGAGAAGCAAGGAAAAAGGCAGAGCCTTAAATTGCATTAATTATTTTTGGTCCTCGCGACCAGCTCGCCTTGGAAACAGCATGAGGGAATTTGATTTTCATTTTGTAGATTCGAGCCTTTTGTGAAGTTGCTCTGCATTTGGTTTTTCTGACCTGGTTCGGTCGAACCAGATCTTGGCATTTGACATTTTTCGTGGAGATTTGGAGGCTGTTATTAAGCCTGAAGAAGAAAGGAGTGCTGGGAAGTTTGTGTTGTCGTTGCGGAAGGGAAAAACGCGGCAAACAAGGTTTTCTTCGAGCTCTGGAAAAGAGATTTCAGGCATGTTAAGCCCTTCTCTTTAAAACTCTTGCTTTGTTTAAGTGTCTCATTAAAACAACCCTGCTCTTGGGTTGGATTGCGTGATTTCTGTCGAGACGATTTGACTTGGATTTTGTTGGTTTTTGCTTTCTTTTCTTAGAAAATGATAAGAAGATTTGCTTCTGGTTGCTCGGTTTTGAGTTGTTTTTGTTCGAATCAAGTTGGGAATGAATTATTGTATGGTTGTTGACTGTATGGTGGTTTGAAATGGATATCTCTTTCACTGTTCATGTTGTTTGAAATTGGGAACAGGCTGTGTATTCGTTCCTTATAGTGAAATTGTTTCCTTAAATGAAATCTTTTCTTGCTATTGTATTGGGAACTGTCCCTGCATGTAAAAATAAGGAAGTGGAGATACAGCCGTGTATATTGCTATGAATTGGGTTTCATTGAATCTTGTTGTCGTTTTGGAAACGATAAGAAATATTGTCTTCGACTGCTGAGTTTAATTTTCTTTGTATTTCTCGAATGATGTACCTTCTTGTGTGCTAGACGTGTGACTGTAACGGGAAATTCATCGTGTAAATCTGGTGACTGTACACTTATTATGAGTTGTTTTCACTATTGAAACAATCGTTTATTGCTAACGAACAGGATGGAAGGAAATAATAGTTGTTGAAGTAGTTCTTATTGAAGTTTTCTTTAAGGAAGTAGATCCTTTTACTTGTACTGTTTTGGGTTTTGGAGGGAAATGGCATTCGGGTTTCCTTTGAGTAATTGAACTCGAACTGAATGAAGTATTAGCAATATTAACATTGTTGTACCTTTTCTTGAGTAGGAACTAAACGAATACGTATTGGGTATTCGTGATGTAGGAAAAAGATAACTGTTTTTCCTTCTTAAGTCGTCAATGGATTTCGTTTCTCCTTGTTCAGAGAATAAGGTGGTTTCACTGTGTTTTATAATGCTTTTTGGTCTTCCTATACGGACTGTTGACACAATTACAACTTGATTGTATTCTGTGCAAAGAATGATTATATTTCTTTATACTGTAATGGAAAAAAAAATTGATTTCATTGCGTCTTATAGTTGAGGGTTGTCCTTTTGTTTGAACTATCTGGAGAATACGAACTTGATTTGATTTTGTGGAAATAAATGGGAAATTTGGGATCTAACTTGTCTTCTGAGTTTGCTCTGGCTGTACCGAGCTCATGCAATTAACACCCGGTGCGGGTTTGCTTTTATAAAGGAATTGACAATTGAATATGCGTTGTTTGTGGTATTAGATTGAAACGGTACAGGCTATGAGAGTTTGTTTTTCGATAAGAACGACTGTTCTGTTATCTTTATAATGAGCTGTCTTGTTTAAGATGAACACGGGTTGGGTGTTTGATTTCGTTTTGAACAAAATGATTGTTTCTTAATGAAAATATAGGGAATGAATTCTTCTCTTTTACTATTTTTGACTCTGAAAATAATATTGGAGCTTTACGGTGCATAAGAATTTGGTTTCGCTGTAGGTAACAACAATGTATAATTTGTTATTATGAACTGTATGCGTTCATGGATATAGAGGGTCATATGAGTAAGTGACTGCGTGGTTGTATAACTGTTTGTTTGGTTAACAATACAGTGAAAGAAGTATGGGATCTTCTAGTACAGTAAATACATAGTCTGCAACTTGATATTGCTTGTTCTATGATGAATTCTTCCCTGTTTTCATTTTAAGCGGATTATAAATGAAATTATTCTTGCTGCCGGAAAGTGAATTCCGAATGGATTTTGTAAGTTTCACTCTGAACTGTTATCTTCAATTGACTTTCGTTTGGGTCTCACTGTTAGGATAGTTATGTGGAAGGAAATAGAGATATGAATGAATGACTTGGAAAAGTGATCTTTTCTTCTTTCATTTAGTTGGAAATTTGGAATTCGTGATTAATGAATTTTTATAGTGCTTAGATGGGAGCAACTATATGCATTGCTGTTTGCTTTCTTGTCTGTACTTGATTGCTTTAAATTTAATACATGAACTAGAAGGAAAGTAATGAGTTACATTTCAGTTAGTTCATCCTTTGCATTTATTATTAATGAAAGGCGTGGAAAGGATAACAGTATGTTTAAAATTATGTGGAAACAGGACAGCAGTCTTATTGCTGATTGTGATTATAATTTGATAGTTCAGTTGTTAAGCTGATCTTTCTTTTGTGCCTATTTCGTGATTGATGTTTAACTGTCGTTCATAAAAGCAGGGTTCTTTTATTGAGATAGTTAGTTGAAGCATCTTATTTTAAGGATAAGTGCTTAATATGCTCAGTTCATTGAACTGACCCGTGCAATTCATTTTGCAGATGAAATTTGATTAGAAGGAAGACTTGGCTGTTTTCTGATACTTCTGATTGTTGATAATGAATTGTAATTGTTGCTTTTATTCCTCTTCGAGGAATTGTGAAAAGAAGAAAATATATTCTTCTGTCCATGAGTTGTATGGATGTTTTGTATAAAAACTATGCCCAATCAGCTGGATTGGCAAATGTACAGATTATGACTTGAAATATTGAATACAATTACGAGTGTGATACTTTCAATATTTATATCAGTTTGATTTTGTTGTATAATCTGGAATTATAATATTATTTCTTGATTTGGATTTGTTTATTTATCCTTGGATGGATGCTAAATGGAAACTGATATCTATTCTTACCTAAATGCAACTTTTAAGTTGAAAAAAATGCAAATAGTTCATACTTGGGTAAAGATGAATTTTTAATTGACATTAGAAAGGATTAAGAAGAATATGATTCCATAATCAGAAGGTATTCATGATTAGCTTAGGAGCTAAGGAATATCAATTCAACTTCGGAGTAATCGAACTTCGCTTTCGAACTCCATTTATGATCCCGTTTAATAAAATTCAGAATAAAGGATATAGGATAAATATATCCACAACTAATGGACCTTAACTATATAACGTTAAGGAGAACAAATGAATTCATTTCTCAAAGTTTAGACCTCGTTTGAATGACGTCTAATAAGTTAATATTCTGAAAATAGTTGCAGTTGGAAAAATCTTGGCTAAGTTTAATAGGTTAAAATTATCACGTCTGTCGGTACGGACTGCTTAATCCAATGATTAAGAAATAAACCAAGTAAGGAATTGTAGCCCTTCGATACGAAGGTGAAGATACATAACAAACTAATGGACGGTTTAGTCCCTCTTAGTTATATACAACTGCAACGGAAACGAGGATCAAGAGATCAGCACGAATGCTGAAAGTTGATTTTAATTATTAACTCATGGCTAAGTCACTTGAGCAGGATGTGTATTCTCGATGGGTGGATTTTGCAGGACATTGGCATACGCCAGCTACAGCAAGGTGTCTTCATGAAGACGGAGTCTTCATGACGACACAATGTTGCAGCTGACATATAGCAATGCCCTCCCGAATTAAAACATTTAGAATACATAGGCTGAATGTGTAGATCTTAGCAGGGGGATAGGGTATGATCTGGTATACGGAGTGACTCTGGAATACTAAAGACAAGTGGACACACGGAGTCGTGGGGTAACGACACCGTATGTCTGCGTATCTTTAGTTACCGGGAGTGCCTTCCTATACCCGTTCATATTACTAGCTGGAATTGAAAGTTTAAAACTGACCTTAAACGATGAGGACTGGTAGGAGACAGGAAAGACCATTCTAGATAACAGGTGAAGTGAAGTGAAGGACGTATTCCGTAGATGTGTATCACATCCAGGAATATGATCATGCAAAGCATGTGAAAATATTTGGCCAAAGTATTGCAATTGCTAGTTGCATTGTCCTTATCACTTAATTTAAGATGCAGGATGTCAGATGAATATCAGTAACAGATATTCAGATAGGCTTCTTAAATGGATCACTTCGATAACCGGGAAAGGTTATGAGAACAGGTATATATAATATACTATGCATAAACAAACATGAAGGATCGGCTGTTGCCGAGTCATGAACATGAAGGATCGGTTGTTGCCGAGTCATGAAATGAAGGATCGTTGAAACTCCGAGCCATGAAAATGGAAGATCGGCAGTTCATCGAGTCATTTACAGCAGCATATAGAATCTGTTATAAGATTGAATGACATTGAATGTGTGTTCCATATTGTAAATATGCGAACAGGGAACATTCGTTTTAAAAAGAAATTGTGTGATCCAAACTGTGTTGTTTGGGCAGAGAACAATTATTAAAACTTGAACGTGTGTTTGAATTTTATAATTCATAACAGTGAACGTTATAAAATAAAAAAAAAAAAAAAATTTCCCTTGTTCTGGTGTTCTGAAATGAGGATGTTACATTTTGTAGTCTAATACAATTGTGTATATTTAAGCAATGGTGAAGTTGTTGTGACTTTTATTCACCCCACTCTTTTCTCTTATCTTCTTAATTTATAGTAGATTGCTCTTACCTATTGTTATGCTATGATATTGTGTGTGGACTACACTTACATTCATCTAATATATCATGTTATCCTCAAACATGCAGAGATGAAGGGCAATCCGTATTTCACTCTTGGCGCATCACCAACCCTTCAGTATTTTTTTCTCTTCCCCCCTTTCCCCATAGATGTTATATTGAGTAATTAGTGTTAATACTAGGAGTAGATGGGAACCAAATCTCTCTAGAGGTTTTACTTCAAGTCACAAGTCCCACACTTGAGAAGAAATCCCATGTTGTGTTGAGAGTGAAACAATCTTCATGGGTATACACTTTCAACCATCAATAGTTTGGCATGCCCAGTGTGATGAGGTTTTGTTTTTGTTTAAAATCTTGCACAAGGCCCTTATTTATAGACTTTTAGTCAAGATTTTGGTGAGAATCTTGATTGTACTTGTTTTTTTGAAGAAAGAATATATCCCTTGGCGACTGCATGTTTTCAAAAACCCTTCCTCTGTGTTTTTGTTTCCTAGAGCATTGGTGACCCCTTTCATTTGCAATAGTAGGATAATATCCCATTGTGAACCCTTAAATCCTTGCCCCTCTTTTATGGAAACAATTATGTGAGCCTTATTGATCACATTCAAGATGAGGCCAATTTATGTGCAGTGCATAATATCATAGAGGAGAATACAACTGTTAAATTGCTTGCCCCTTCTCTCATTGAAAGTGATAAGGGTTGGACACTTGCATTACACTCGACTGCTCGTTGAATTACATTATATTTGGTGTATTGTCTTCAAAAGACTATTCCCATCAAGAGGCATGATGTGAATGGAGAGATAACACAAACCCCTCTAAACATCCTCATTTTTCTTGTTTTTCGCAAGTTGTTACTACAACATTAAAGTTCTAATGAGGGGTTTTCCTAGAGGACCACAAAATTTTAGAAAAGTAAGTGAGGTTTTAAAGCTTGTGAGGAGGCGAACATGGTTGTTAAATAAGTTTTACAAAATTTGACAATTGTCATAAACACATCCTCCGATTCTAGACAAGTTGTTCAGTTCACATTGATTTTTTGGGTATTTTTTCTTTGTTGTCTAGACCTACATTGTGGTATTAAATTCTAACACCTATCTTTAAAATTGCATCAAATCAAATATTTTGTACAACCGCATATTATAATTTACTTCTGTACAACTTCTAAATATTATTTTTATCCAATTAAGATTGATTTATACAATCTCTTGTTAAAATATTTTTATTTGAATATAAAAATCTGTATTACCATTTATTGATATTCCACAAATATTCATTTATGAAATTAATACTATCTATACAAGAAGTTGCATTGTTGACTCGTAGGTCATTGGTTTGATTCCTAATTTACACGCGATGTGTGGTGTTGGACATTTACACACTTCTACAAAAGTGATCACTAGGATTTGCCTTATATTTGAGTTTCAAAACTTTAGTTCGTTCAAGTACTCACTAGTCATTCTTAACTACGAAGAAAAAAAAAAAAAAAAACTGATTTATATAATCTCTTTCTATTTGAATATATAAAATTGATAAAAGGAAGTAATAAAATGGTTGTTTACTTTCAAACAAAATCTTAAAAACCAAATAAAGTGTTTTCAAAGAACCTCTCTTTTCTTTATAGCTTTGTCTGCCTTTATTCTTTCCCTCAAAGAATGATTAATAACTTTCACTGCACACATTTTTCACCACCATGCTTTGTCAAACCCCATTAACATGTTTATAAAATGCAAATCAAATCAGTTCCACATACTTATGTTAAAGACCAACATTCATATCAATATTCGATGTGTGACTGTAACGCCCACTCTCAATCACAATGGATATGACGGCCAAGTTTGCCATATTCATCCTGCCGCTGCTTCTGCAACTGTCAGTAACCTCCTGCACACATCCAGATAACCAGTACAATTCCAATTCCAATTCCAACTCGGATTCCATAGCCATTCCTCTGTACAGAAACAATGCATTTGCGCGCTCGGACGTCCAAGGTTCGAGCCTGAATGAAGATGAAGAAGCAGTTCAGAAAGTGGCGAGGGCGGTGCAGGCCAGCAAAGCTCGTGCCAGGGGTCTCAAAATGGGGCTTTCCAGAAATGAAATGCAAAAAACTAAGAAGAGGCAGGGCCATGGCGCAGCTTCAGGCTTGGTAGAGAGTCTGTACGCTCGTAGCTTTGGTGGGTATTCAATGAAAATCAGCTTAGGAACTCCCCCACAAGAAATATCAGTAATTATGGACACTGGCAGCGATCTTGTTTGGGTGCCCTGCACACTCAGATATACCTGCGACCGCTGCAAAAACACCAGCGACCCAGTTTATCTGCCCAAAAACTCGTCATCCAAGAAGCTCATAACCTGTGCAGATGCCAGCTGCAGAAATCTTCACGGAAAGAGCACGGAGCCCCTCTGTTTTAAAACAGGGAAGTGCTCTGCCACTCTCACCAACTGTTCCAATGTGGTCTGCCCCATTTATGGCGTTCAGTATGGTAAAGGCAGCACTTTTGGGCTTCTTCTCTCTGAAACCCTCGTCTTCAAAGGACAAAAGGAAATAAAAGATTTCACAGTGGGTTGTTCCCTTGCATCGTCGCAGCAGCCTGACTCTGCAACAGGCATTGCAGGATTTGGCAGAGGAAGTCTGTCCTTTCCGTCACAGCTGGGCAATGAAGGCAACAGTTTTTCTTACTGTCTTCAGAGCCACCGCTTCGACGACGAAGAAAACACTAGCAGTACTCTCCGGCTAGGTAAGGCTCCCAATCTTCATCTCAATTACACTCCATTTATAATCAATCCCAGAGGAAGCCCATATGATGTATATTACTACATCGGGCTGAGGGCGGTGACCGTGGGGAGTATGCATCTGAAGCTCCCACTGAAGCTTACCACATTTGATGCAAAGGGAAATGGAGGAACTATCATAGATTCCGGCACTACATTTACTGTTGTTCATGAAAAAATCCTGGAGAAGATAAGTGGCGCCTTTGCTTCTCAGATCGATTACCACAGATCCACCCAAATTGAAGCCCTCACTGGTTTGGGGCTGTGTTACAATGTGTCTGGTTTTAAGCAGATTCGTTTGCCCAAATTTGGGTTTCATTTCAAGGGCGGTTCCGCCATGGAACTCCCTCTTCCAAATTATTTTCTTGAGGTCACTGAGGATGTCATATGTTTGGCCATTGTTAGCAGCAGCGGTGTATTGGAAATTGATTCTGGGCCTGCTGTGGTGGTGGGGAATTATAACCAGCAGAACTTCCATTTGTTATATGATAGGCTGAAAAATCGACTCGGCTTCGCTCGTAAGAACTGCGCGGCTTCCACTTGATTGTTCTTCAAACCCGTTGGTGGGTTACTAAATAAATTCCGTTTATTTCTTTTCACACTGTCATGGAGGTTGTAGGTCACTCAGAAATTCAACATATTGTCACCATTACAGTGAGCATTTTTATGCTTTTGGTAGTTATTATGTACACCATTCATACATGGGCTGCTGTAAATTAATTATTCGCTTCTGGCTATACGTAGGCTAGTAGGCATAAGCTAACAACCACCAGCAATTTCATGACATGTCTGTGGTTGCAATGAAGTTAATGAATGGTGATTATTTCTGTGAAGTCAGTATTCCAGGATCTTGATAATCTACCGTAGGAACACAGTTTTCGTAATGATAAAAATTTCACATTTTTTTGACTTAATTTAAAAATATGTATATATTACAAATTATGATTATAAATATACATTTAAAAATAGTTTTGTGTGATGGTTACTACAATTATATCCATTTTTAGCACAAGACTACTTAATTATTATGGTGCCACTGTATTTATGTGTAAGTTGTTCCTTCCTCCAATTTCTTTTCTTGTATTGGGTAACTTTTGACTTGTTTCCCTTGTGTACTTTACAACTTATTACTTCTTTGACTTTGTTTGTTTTCTTGTCTTCATTGCTCATATTTCCTTTTCTTTTGTTTTCCTTTTTTATATTCCCAAGGCATATAACTTTCATTATGTTTATTATTATTATTATTATTTTATTCAAATCAATAACATTCTGCCATGTGTCACATTTTATTTCTAAATTATAGTTTAGTTGAAATAAATATTTTTAATTTTTTTAAATATATATTAATTTGATATGTGATTGGATTTTCCCTTTATTTTTCACAAAATTCGAGGTAACAAGTTTTTCCATATAAATTACACTTTTTCTTTGTAAACTACAGTTTCAAGAAATAGACATTCACAATATTGGGGTGCAGGGATATTGATTGACAACATTGTTGGGGGATCGAAAGTCAAGTACCCGAGGTTAAATTTGAAGTAGAACCTAACTTCTAAAGTTTTATGAACATTTCCCGGTTTTTATAAGTTAATAATTTCTAAAAAATAGATTTATTTCCAAATAATTTTTAACTGGATAAATTGAATTGAGATGACTGTTGGTGCAACATTTTCAAAGAAATTACTGTTGTTTCATATCAACACATAACAAGTGGCTGACATTTTTTTTTTGAAATATTAAAAAAAATCGTAGCAAGATTTGTGATCTAAAAAAGCACAATATTCATTAATGGACATGATTGAAGACATACACTTGAATAGACATGTTATTGTGTCATTTATTGTCTATTAAACATTCTGGATTGTCTAGGGCATAAACAAAGTTTTATTTTACGTATTGTACCAAATATCCTAACTTGCAATGTGAAAATGTCTCTTAATGCCATTGATGCCCCATTGACATTTGATTTTGGGGAGGCTAACAGAGTGCAATAGGTGAGTATCATGAACTATTTGGAGGTGAAAATCTATTGATAAAGTTTCGATAACTTTTTCAAAGAAAAATAATATTTTTGGAAAGAATGATAAGTTGTGCAAAGTTCAGACCCCTTTACCTTCTCCAGTATTCTTACAATATGTGCCAACATGTCATTGGTAATTTTTTACAAGGCATTGCACATTTTTTAAGCAAATATGATTTGCAGGTGTAAAACCAAGCACATGAATATGTATAGAGTAGGATCAGGTGGGCTAACATTGCATATGAAACTTGGCTTAAGACTATTTCTAGCTAAATTATTTTGGGAAAATGGTAGAGAACAAGATTCGTTATTGGCTTTTCCATCCCTTGCTGAACTACTCCTTTGGAAGGGCTATATGGATCTGGATGATGGGTTAGTTCAAAGCAAAACCTAAACTATGGTTTTCCACATTTTCCCTTTTCTTGGTTTCTTCTTGAGGTTGTCTCCCATAGCTTGTCAATCCTAAAGATCTCTTTCCATCTTTTGCACATGCTCATGTTGGCTGCATTTGGTGAAACAATGCCAATTCTATGCAAGGATACCCATGTATTCTATTCACTACAACTTGGCTAATGAAACATATGAAGTAATTAAAATACAACACATATGCCTTGGTTGCTTCAAGCTACAATTCATGTTGGTAAAATAATTGCAGGATATGCACAAGATGGACTTGTTGATAAAGCCTTAGAAATTTTTAGACGATTACAATTTACAGGAGATTATATTTGAAGGCATGCTCAAAACACCCTAAACTTCTCTTCCACAAAATCCTTCTAATCTTCAGGATGCGCATGACATAAAAAACTGTCTTGCCATTTCTTAAGCAAGACAATGTTCTATTGTATTTATGATCCGCTCACATTCCTCTTCCGTTGCAACGTTCTCCTTCTCCCACTCTCTCTCTTCAATATGGTTTTCTACTGTCCTCCCCATGCCAAGGGTGCTTGCAATTGACAGATTGTAGGGGATCAATGGCTGGAATGACAAGGAAATAGACAAGGATATGTAACCCAACTTTCTTGAATGTGCTGGCAACTTGAAACTAGTAGGTGAAAGAGTTGGCATGTAATGCATATTTAGACAGAAGCAGAACACAATATTAATGGTTTTCAATGCAGATGGTATGTAAATGACGTGTGAATGTCTTTGTGTATATTCAGATTGCTCTCTCTACTCTTATTTATATCATATGATCTTTATAAATTTTCCATCCTCGTTGTTGAAGCCATCCCCATTTTCTTATTTTAGGGGAAAGATTCGTCTTGTTTGTGTTAATTAATTTTGACACAATTCAACTGTCATAACTTACTAATATTATGTTCATGAAGAGAGATCTATTTTATGGACCCAAATTGATGATTGAAATCACGAGATCGGGTATATTAATAACCTTTTACAGAAAGAACCAAAGAAGTCTAAAATATCTTCTCTTATTTCATAACCTTTTAGCTACTCTTGGTACTTGAAACTTACAACTTACAACACCTCTAATTTTTACGTTGATCATCACATAACCAAGAAAAATAAACAAAAAAGATGGAAGTTCATGCTTACCCTTACATAGTTTTAACGTTTTCACTACACGATAGGGTAAAGAACACCACTAAAACCAACCGCCTCATGAGGGGCTTTCAAGTGTAAGCCCACACAGACCCCTAGTTCATGCACTTTAGACTTCTGTGACATTTACACATGGATTTAAATTATTTTTCTCACGGGAAAAGGCACACAACTTGAGATTGCTAGCAGACCCAATCTATGCTCCATCTTTATATCCTTCACATACTGGGTGAATTCTTTATAACGGATGTTAATGGCCTCAAGTTATTATACAACGCCTGGATTTCCTTTTGTAGGGTCCATCTCTTCTTTTATGGCAACTTAACCTGTGTTCCACCTTTATTGATTACCAATTACTATGGAGAGAAATTATCTCCTTGTAGCACTTGACTTTAAAGTTCCCTTCCCATGAGTCTATCATGTACCAACTCTTCAATTTGTGTTATACAATCTTTTCCATCGTTACTTTTACAAAAAATATCTCAATCCATCTATCAAAATGATTAGAAGATTTGGTTGGAAACTGCCTCTAACTTTTAAAAACTTTAGACAGTGTGTGACTATTGTATGTATAACTAGCAATTGCACATGAGTTGCAATCAACTCCGGCGAGGTTAGATTGTAAATTTATCATGGAGGGAATTGAGTGTGAAAATGTATTTGATATTTTATGATTAATCTTTGGATATAAATTTTGGGGTACTATAATAATGTATGGTGACAATGAAAACATTAAGTAATGGAGTATGGAAAAGTGGGAAGAAATTTTTGTGTGTTTTAGTAGTGTATTGTGCAAAGTAATATTGAACAATATAATACAATAGGAGTTGAGTTGGCCAAACAAATTAGAATCATATATTGGCTTTTTTGTTGGTTTAAAAAAATATGGAGGCATCTAATTTGCAAAACAAGTGTATAGTATTAAAAGCAATGTATTCAAAGGAGTGGTTGAGATAGTTTCTGAAATGTCGACACATGTAGTAGTCACAATTGATGCTAGAGATTCCATAATAGTTTTAAAAGAAAAGCTAAAAGTAAATCATCCCTGCCAATAAACATTATAAATACGAAATAAGTTTGTAGATAAAAAAATACATAAATACCCCAATGTTGCAACCAAAGAGCATAAAATGCAAAACTGTAACTGTAATGCTATAATACATTTATGTCTGCAAACACAAAATGTGTAACATTCAAGATAATAGATCATCAACAAGGGATTAAATGTGTGGTGGTATGACAATGAAATGGAAGAGAAGCTTTAAAACAATGATTTCTTTTATGTGTCTGTCTGTCTCACACAGATTTCGAACACAATATCATAGAACTGGTCAGTTTCAGCTCGTAATGCACCCAATTTATGGGTTCTATCAAAGAGTCTTTAGGACACATACTTCCCTATCCACTTAGAAAAAGGGTTTTTGCTTAAAAAAGACAAATGGATGAAACAATGGCAATGGTGGAAAATCTAGAAATTCAATCCCTGACAAAACAAAAGGTATGTACCCTTTTTTTTTCTTCTTCTCTATGTTTTCATGCATTCACATGTCTAGATACCACCTCGTTAAGGTCTTCTTCAATGTATATTTGTGTCGGCATGTCCATATTTATTCATATAGTCCATGCAGAAGCGGATTGTAGAAGGTAATGACATGTAGCTTATGCGGATATGATTTTCTTGCTTCTACGGATTTATAACTGCTGGCGGGGAAAAAAAACTAAAGGAAACAAACTATATTAATTGTGTTCTACAATTAATAATCACCATTAAGGCCTCAAACAAATACAATATTAATATGCACATATGACCATAATGAAATAATAATGCCCATATATGATGAGAATAGGTGAATTGCTCCAGGCTGCTTCCTCTCGTCTGTATGTTATTTTGGTTAAAAAATAGAGAAAGGTGGGGGTTGAGGGACGAGACTGAAAGAAAATATTTACTTTTGCATTCATGTTGTTTCACCTAATTAATTAATTCCAAACATTGTTCAGCAAAAAACATTTCTTTAGCAAATAAATATGCAAGACAATTCACACTATTTCACCAAATATATTAATTGTGAATACTTTTGCAACTATAAATATCCAAAATACGGCAAATAACAAATATCTAAAATATGACAGTCTGTAAACATTGGATCCGCCGGAATTTGACACTTTCTAGCAGGAGCATCTTCAAAGGAGAATGCCTACCGGCGAAAAATATAAGACTTTATAAGGGGTACGATTTGAGGATGGTATTTAGAAATAAAACTATAGTTTTTCCTCTAATTAATGTCTTTGAATACCCCTTTTGTTGTTGTGTGTGAATTTGAATTTTCTACACAGACATAAGTACCCTAGTGTTGTAATGATCATTACAAGTATTACAAATAAATTAAGCAATGTTTATAGTAAGCACTATCAAAAGCAAGGGATATGTTTGGATCCATCTCCACTACTGTGGTCATGTCTGTAAGACGGGTGCATTTAATCTTCAAGTAATTTGTGTGGGAGGGATTAAGGGAAGGGTTTATGCCTCCTTTTCCTTTGAAGTTATAAAGCCTATTGCTGAATGTATTACAGTGACCTATTCCAATCGTATGTCCACTTGCATGTTCATAATTATTAGTTATTATCAAATTTTCTTGTAATGTAAGAAGTGATGTAGGAATTTGTTACCCCCCTGAAAGCAAAATGTGGTCTTTCATGCTAATCCCTTTCTTTGCAAAAGAGGTCTTGGGTTGCGAGAAGTTGAAAAATGGGCTAGGAAGGTTGTTGAAGACCTCATTCTGAATAGATGTCACTCCATCCCTGCGCCCATTTCTTACCCGCCAAAATGGTCATCTAATCTGTAAAGTACAAGAATTATTCATGCATGGATTTGTTTGAAATTGATAAATAAAAAAGTACAAGAATTGACATAAGAATTGGTAAGTAAACTCATTTTCTTATCATCAACATAATGTTGTGAGGCTAGATCTCTAAACCATTATTAATAGTGAGAAGTAAAATTTAAAATGGATAGAGAAACATGATTTTATATTATGAATTAGGCTTATGTACACAAGTTATAAGAATTGACATAAGAATTGGTAAGTAAACTCATTTTCTTATCATCAACATAATGTTGTGAGGCTCGATCTCTAAACCATTATTAATAGTGAGAAGTAAAATTTAAAATGGATAGAGAAACATGATTTTATATTATGAATTAGGCTTATCTACACAAGTTAAATGCAAAGAATATGATTCCATGATTATTAAGAAATTAGGTCTTTATAACCGTAAAAGATAATATTGTAGTTAAATGTAATTATTGTAGCAACAACTGCATCTCAAACAATTAGTGAGTTAATGTTAGCACAAGAAACCATGCCTAGACATTTTCTCTCTATTTCTGCTTTGGCGTCATCAATTACTTCAAATCCAGGAAGACCCATGTTTGGAATTACCGCCATTACAGGAACTTACATTTGAAAACATGATGGAAAACAACTGAAACTACAAGCTTCAAAAAACTAGGGGATAAAGATCTGTAATACAAAACATGTCAAAAATGAGACATAAAATAATAGTTGAAGTAGTAGACATGAAAAATTTTAAAGGGAAGAGAGAGGAGAAATACTTTTGGGTTGATATACGCCTTAGAAATTTGTCACCGCAAATTATGATGCATCGACTACAAATAGCGATGAATATGCAAAAATGGAGTCCTTAGTAGTGGTACATAGTACTTGGGAATGTCGAACAATACTGGCTATTGTCGAGGCTTCTGAAATAATCACAAGATTGATATAAAGTTTCAAAAGATTGGGAAAAAAACCTCATAGACACAAATTACTTAAATCTTATATCAAATTTGTACATTGAACACTGATATTTAACAATACATCGATTGACCTATAAAATTCTAAACTATCGACACAAAATCCGTTCAAATGATTGATAAATATTTATCAGCAAGAAACATGATCGAAATTCATCCCTAACAATAGAATTCTAGCTTCATCAATAAAAAAAATATGCAAGCATAATCTTGCATACCCAATTACTTTAGGTGAAGATCAAGAAATCAGAAGCAATCAATTGAACCTTGTCAAATATATGAATGCAACTACATATCACATACTTAAAACATAGCTTCATATGTAAGAATTATGTATAGCCTAGGCATTGTACATTTTTTTGTAGCAACACAAAAGGAAATTATAAATTAAACGTAAGCAATAAATGATTCATTCAGATGCAACATGACTAATTTTTGTAGATCTCAAAACATGAAGAAATAATAGACATATAAATACAAAGTGAATTAGACAAAACAACTACAATGTCACAACTCGAATGAAAGATTAAAAAACTGCTCTGTTCCTTCTTGGTGGATCAAATGAAAAACAAAATCAAGAAATAATCGTTACCTAATAATCGAAAAAATAGGGCCAAATAATCGATAGCCATTACCTGTAGAAGTTGCTACAATTACAACTGCCAATTTTGCGTAGTGGATTCTTCTTCACATTACATTGAATGCATTATCTTGATATTTACAATTTTTTAAAAATGAGGATGAATAGGTGAATCTCTCTAGGATGCTTCCTCCTGTTTGTATGTTGTTTTGGTTAAAAAACAGAGAAATGCGATTGAGGGAGGCAGCTAAAAGCAGATATTTTCTTCTGCATTCATGTTATTTCATGAAATTAATTAATTCAAAACACTGTTTAGCAAAAAATATTGCTTTAGCAAATATATATGCAAGACAACTCACACTATTTCACCAAAAATATTAATTGTGAATACTGTTGAAACTATAAATATAAAAAATCTGACAAACAACAAATATATAAAATCCAGCAACCTACAAAACATCAGATCCGCTAGAATTTGACACTTTCCAGCAAAGCATCTTCAAAGGAGAACACCTATAGATGAATAATGACTAACAAGTGTTCTTTTACACATCTGACCCTTGTTAAGTGAGTATGCCACACTTTTAAAATACTGCTAGCTCTCGTTTTTTAAAAATTAAATCCAAGATCCTGTAAACTGTGTTTAGTTTATATTTTTCCTTGAAATTAATGTTAAAAACTATATAATAAATATGAAAAAGGAAAAAAAATTGGTTGGTTTTTTTAAATTAAATTAAAGAATTCAAAAACCATAATATTGTTATTCGTATATAATTTTTTGTGGTGCTTACTCCCACTTCTAAAGTTTGAAATTTGATCTACATTGAAAAAATATGTAGTTTTAAATAATCATTTGATTATATTGACACTAAGTTTTGCATTTTAATTTTTCAGGATTAGTTGTATCTATATTGGTTATCTAAAACATTGGCTACGTCTACAAATATTATGAGCTAAATGGGTTGATATAATCTTCTAACATATGTACATAATGTTTTGAAATTATGAAGGAATGTCGTAGTAACATGGCTTATGACTTAATCGCTTAGGATTCAAAAAACACAATTTGTTTCAATTTGACATAAACATAGGTGTAGATTTACAAGATTCAAATACAAGACTGCAGAATAGTGCTATGATTTAATAACAATCAAAATCATGCACACAGGATCTAAGCAATTCCCCACAAAATATACAGTAGTGGAAGTATAAACTAGAATAATCCAAATCACACAAAAGTACACACACATAACAAACATGTACCGTGGTTCACCCAATGTTGGCTACGTCCACCAAAGATAGAGATATCATATATAATATAACAAGAGATTACAAACCAACTCTTCTGCACAAGAGTACATGTATCTCTATAAGAGTATCTCCTCCTCCCATATCTCTAATCGGATCTACCTGAGTACACTAAACTGTGCCTCCATACCACCACTTGTGTCTTCTCCAGATCTCTAACCAGATCTACCTGAGTGCACTAAAATTGTGCCTCTCAAACATAACCAGATCTCACATACCTGAAGCTACCCTGCATCTGCCACTGTGCAACCAAGCTCTCACTGTATTGTGAATCTGCAAACAATACCTCTAGAAAGATCTACCAATGTGCAACCCTAACCATGCACCAAGAAGTAAGTCTCTCCTCCATCACTGTAACAAACTGCAAACATGAATACAACTTCCTCTACCATGCTAGATTCCTATGGATCAACAATACAACATGATCTCATGGATTTGCAATACAAGATCTCACAACATGTGGATCTACAAGAATGAGCAATAACAAGATCTCACAACAACCTATGGATCTAACAAGAAGAAACCCTAAGTTCTTTGCATACTATGCAAGCCATTACATGAGACTAAACAATACAAAGGAAATACAATAGAAGATAATACCATCTTCTCACCAACAGGGTACCTGCACTTTCCTTCTGTTCAACTTCTCTCGATGAAAGCTCTTGTCTTCATGTAATATGATTTTTCTTCTTCTTCTTCTTCATCCTTTCAACCAAGGATTATGCTCTTATTCTCATCAACACCTCTTTAACCCTAGTTTTCTAGCTTATATAAGTTTAGATAAACTTAGGGAAAATTAGCCATAAAATTACATCCAATAGATTTTATTTTAAAACAAAAACAATATTAAAACCCGTGACTTAAAAATAAAGTGCTTCGCACAGGTAACCGGCACCGGTTAGACCTAACTGCGGTTGGTTCCTCCTTTTCCTAACTAACATCGGTCCCACTGTATCCGATGCCAGTTACTATATTTCTAGTCACTTTCCATTTCATGCTAACTATGAAGCAATCTAGCTCCACAACCTAGCAATCTCCCACTTGGAGATAAATTGGTGAACCTCTGTACCTGTATCTGTACATCACTGTCCTCAACACACCATGAAGACCATGTATTCTTTCCTTCAACAATTCTCTTAAAGAAAAATAAAACCAAGAATATCAAATCATCTTCTCAAACCAAGAAGATAAAACCATGACTTACCAAACCTGCACGGAGCTACAACTGATCCGTGACACCAAGCCTCAAGATCCCACTAAATCGTAACACCATACCAATTTTTGGTATAAGACAAACAAGCCAACCTAGCTCCTCATGCAACAAGCTATCATGACTAACACACCTGCAAGAGCTCCCACTCAAACTGAAGTTCTAAGCCTCAATCACATCCATAGCCATACCTATAAAACCAACCATTTTCTCCATCCATCTATCCATGTCTCCATGCAACCACCAATGCAACTAACCAAGACAAGTCAAACTGGAATATGCGAAAGTAAAACAAGATCCTGGGTAAAGACAACCCAAATGAGTTCTACCTACAACAGTGGGTGATCAATCCAAAAACATGCATAACTCAAATAATCCAAACACTGCAATCTGTAAATCCAACCCCACATAAACAACTAGCATGTCCAAGACAATCATCTGTAGATAACATCTTTCAAGGAGTAACATAGTAATCAAGAGGAAATACAAACATCCCCTACTCATGCTCAAAGCATCCATGTGCAAATATAACATCTGCATCATCAGAGAATCACAAAATTGAATCTATCCAACATGTACAAACTCACCATGTACATCCATCCATATCACCAGCTCTCCAGAAGCTCTAAGTCTTCCATCGACTAACTCCAAAGCTGAATATGAATCCTATGCTCATCAATGTCAATAACAAACATCCATGCTAAACCATGCCACTAATACCATGCCACTAATACCAAGTGCAAATACTAGCAAACATGTCATCAACATACTCTGCACAAACCAACCAAGATGAAGGCAAAAAATAAGGGCACCATCTAAAAATGGTAAATAAACACTGCTGTCAAACTTGTGACCAAACCAACCATGGTTTCCCCTAACCGACCACGGTCAACTCCTGATTGACCACTGTCACCAGATGACTGACCATGGTCTCTGTAACAGTCAGAATTTATCCTTTTTCACCCTTCAAACTCTAAAAATTTCTCTATCATCTAAAACCAACTGAATCTACCATCAATTGTCATCCCTAAGGAATATCCAGGCACCACAAAATAAAATAGAAGTAACATCACAAAGAAATAAACTCAAAATAATTACAAATCCATGACTACCCTCCAAAACCAAGTTGTGCCTCCTGCCACTCTGAATAGTTGCAACCTCCTCTCACTTTGCATGTGTATCATGTATCCAATCCTGTAATGCCAACAACCATGGCTTGCTCCCACTGAACACGAAATCCCTGGCATTACCTCTAACACCAAGCTCAAAAGCTAATATGTCAGTGAGAAATGAAACTAGATGAAAGAACTATAAAATTGATTCCCTTTCTTCTTTGAGAATACTTCTACATCACAGAAGTTTGGAATTCTTGTGAAGTAGGTGAATCACCTTCTTTCCATCTGTATGTACTCAACATCTCTCGTTACCTGTAACTGTGTCTAACCATGAATTTTCATTGAGGATCTCATCCTTAGAATAGAAACCCTTGTCCTCAAGATTCCACACAACCGGGAAATAAAATTCAAACAACACCAAGAAACCATGGTGTAAATTTGTGCACACAATCTAAACAAATATCAGTTGCTCCAAAAGAAATAAATAAAACATGAACCATATAGAGATACCTGACTCAAAGTTTCAATGGACTAACTGAGCCAACTCTGTCCTCTTTCTGATCCAAACCATGAAGTGATCTACACTGTCTCTGCCATGTACACTCTGTGCAAGAAACTCGATCCTCCAAACCAGGACACAGAACCATCTGCCCTCTCTTATTGTAAAAAACCCTATACAGATAAGTTGCCACAAAGACCAACCACGGTCATCCCCTAACCAACCATGGCTAGCTGACCAGTATTGGTTCCTCTGTGACCGACCTCAGTTCTCAAACCGATGTCAATTCTTCTAGAATGAACCCAATGCCACACAATTTGGTATAGCACACCACACCAGGTGCCTAATTCGACCGAAGCTGATAGTTGAGATGAGCTAGTCATTTCAAGAAGCATCCAAATCTCGTACAAAAACAATACAACAAATCCATGTAATAAAATGCATCAAGATGAAATACATCACCTTACCAGTACATGCTTCTCTGATGGAAGCCCTGTCTTCGTTCTGTGCTACTGCCTCTCTACCAAAGCTCATGCATCTAACTACACCAAGAATGCATACCTGTTCCTTTTCTCTGTCTAAATCTGCAATCCAAAAATATGCATGTGCAATTAAAACATACACTCAACAAACAAGATACATTCCATGCATCTCTTCATTTCTTCAGAAATGTGATTTTCTATTTATAACCAGGCTGCTCAGTAACCGACAACAGTCACCCTGTAACTAACCACGGTCCTCAATAACTGACCACGGTCTTACCCTACCAACGCCGGTTGCCACTCAATTGATGCCAGTCACCATGTTCTCTAGCAACCTTACACTTCCAGCTCCCACTTGAGATTCAATCTCTTCTTGCAATTTTCACATCAGGAAAAATAAACCCTGCTCTCATACATGTCAGTAATAACCACTAACAAAACCATGAAGCAAACCCTTGCTCTGAAAACTAAAGCCATCACTCTGATACCAGTTGTTGGGAATACATGACTGCGGAATAGTGCTATGATTTAATAACAAACAAAATCATGCACACAGGATCTAAACAATTCCCCACAAAATCTACAGCAGGGGAAGTATAGACTATAATAATCCAAATCACACAAAAGTACACACACATAACAAACATGTAACGTGGTTCACCCAATGTGGTCTACGTCCACCAAATATAGAGATCTCATATATATATAATATAACAAGAGATTATAAACCAACTCTTCTGTACAAGAGTACATGTATCTCTACAAGAGTATCTTCTCCTCCTAGATCTCCAACCAATCTGCCTGAGTACACTAAACCGTGCCTCCGTACCACCACTTGTGTCTCCTCCATATCTATAACCAAATCTACCTGAGTGCACTAAAACCATGCCTCTCAAACATAACTATATCTCACATACTTGAAGCTACCTTGCATTTGCCACTATTGTAACGCTCAAAATTACTAGAACTAGAAAATGGGGATTTTTTTTAAACATACATAAAAATAGATTACGCGGCTGCAATCATACATATTTATTTAATCAAATTCTTTAAATCAAATTTGTTCTTTTGATCTGTCTGATAACATACGTGTAAGCCATGTGTGACTGAGAAGGGTGTATCCAAATCTCTATGATCTCCCTTCACCACTACTTCGAGTGACAATGGTTACTAGCATTTTGGCTCAACATTTTTCAGGTCATGGGAACCATGTGAAAGTCCTTAGGTCTACCACAAATCTAGTTTTTCGACTTCGTATTCTGGTATCCGACCATTTCCTACCTCATGTTCAGTGTTCAACTTCCAATGATCAGGTTATTGGTAACTTAATTTAATCGGAGGACTAGGTGATCAGATAATGCACATCCATCAATGCATTACTTTGGCCAAAGTTTTCCACTGTGCAGGTTATGGCTAAACTCAAGACAACACACTAGTCTTAGGAGTTTAAGTCTTCCACCACCTCACAAGTATCCCTTTCACAGTTATCTAGATCTTATAGTTTGTATTTACTTTATTTCTAATTTAACATATCTTGCAAGAGTTTATATCGAGTTAAATTCCAAAGGCCAACTAGGATCATTAGGAGATAAGTCTAATGGATCTTTTCATCTATTTACCATCCCATTTAGTCTCTCTTTTCCTGATGCTTGTTTTTTTAACCTTAAATTACCTTTTACAACGATACTCTTCCATTCTCTATACAACAAGATTTACAATCTTCTCATATTAATACCAAGTTTACCGAATAGCCGAATTAAATATATATTAAAACATGTATATTTAATTATTCCTTCGATTAGCTATGCCACTAAATAGCTTATTTAACTTAGAAATTTAAGACAATTGATTGTTACAATAATTGCCCAATTATTGGCTTCATACCTTGACAAATATCAAATAAATAAATTTAACAATTTATGATAAGTAAGATTTCTTACTTCTAGTATTTATCATTTACTCGTATTGATATATTATTACATACAAGGTAATCATCTCTTTATTAACATCATAAATTACATATGCCGTTAAGGTGAAATATATAACTATTACGGTAACTCTCACATAGTGAGGTTTGAATATTAATAATGGGTCCAAGATCCCAATACATTTAGTCAAAATTCTAGGATATCATCCTTCTACAAATTGAAATCCAAGTATCTCATTTAGATTCATGCTACGATAAAACTTCATAAGAAATGAGTTTCCGCATATCCAAATGTGACCGCTAATTGTCTTACAAGACCGGACTAGTGGTATGTTGTCAATTCAAAATGAACTGGAATGAATATTGCCCCCATTTTCTGATGCAATTATTTAATAAAATATGAAACGATATACATGTTATTTTATCAACAAACGTATGGTAATATAACAGAGGATGTATTATTACATGTTTTTCATCAAGATACAACTATGAATGTACACAAATAGAACAACCAATTTCTATTTCAACAATCATGTTTCATTCTAATCACAAGGATCAAGACATAATCAAACCATAATCATTCAAAATCCAAATTCTGATTAAACCACAAGAAAATCATGCTTCACATGGTACATATTCAACTATTATTTTTCTTACCTTCCAATCAAAAAACAACTTAATAAAACTATCTGAAATCATCATTTCCAAATACCAATTAGACATATTCCCTCTAGTAATGAGCAACTCTATAAAATGCACAATAACTTTCTTTCAAACAATCAAAATACATTTATATATATTTACAGGAATAGTCCAACTAAATAGTGTAAAAACACCTCTATTAAATCATTTTAACATGTTCTTTCAGGTAACCGACAGATCAACAAAACAAATTGACCCATATACCACAGGATGATAATTTTGAAGTCTATTTGCATAGAATAACAACAATAAATTTCTAACACTTCCAGTAATGAAATCCTTTAAGAAAAACTAAGTCATATTACATAGACTGTTAACACTAATTTATTTTTCATTCAGGTAATAAAATTATACCTACAGGGAAATCAACTTGTACATATCCAAATTAGTTCGTTCCAGCATTAATTTCTTTTCTGTTTAGAAATTATTAGAATCCGGAAGCAAATATATCAGGCAAAATGATGAAATACCTGGTAAAAATATTTTTCACACTACCCAGAAATCGCTTTGCTCATACAAATAAATTATTGTTTGACTGTAATAAAACCCAAAGGCAGAAATTGATTTGGGTTTCCATAAATCAAATTTAAATAGAAAATAAAATAAAATAAAAATTGATTAGGAACACCCATCTGTGTTTTTTCTAGGTTTAGCTAAAACCACACAAAGGAAGCTTAAGAGAATACACAATCCATCAATTTCCTTTTTAAATTTCATTTCCAAGCAATTAAATCAAAAGCTGTCCACAAATTCATTTAATTGCCATTTAAAATAGAATGTGTATTTCCTCATTATTTACAAATAATGCTGCAGAGAAGGGATAAGATATTCATGCCTGAAGTAAACCTAGAATCAGAAATCTTCTACTCTTCCTGTTCCAACAAGTTGAATCCTTCTTTCCTCCAAAACTCACGCAGGTATTCTAGAAGAGAATAATGAAAAAAGACAAAGGAGAAATAAAAGAAAATATAATGAAGAAACTATACTATAATGGAGAATTTTCGAGCTTCCAAATGTTGCTTCATGCGTCAATGCATGCCACATACTTGGTGTCAGATGAAGGCGTGTCCCTTTCAAAACTCTCAGATTTTAAATATTAAAATATTATTATTATTATTCTTTTTAACTTTTGATTTACATGCCAAATCCTTTTAGGATTTTAAAATATAATTTCACAAATTAATAATGCATTTTTAAATTTTTTTTAATTGATACCTAACTTTAATGGTAAAACTAATCATCATAATATAAGTCCACATATTGCCAATAATATGTTATCATAATAATTATTCGAATATTCTCATAAAGCTGGTTTGATATAGCATTGTCAAATAAAATTGAGGCAATATTCATCACGGTCATTGCAAAAGTCAAACAAAACAAAAGACCACCAAACTGATTAAAATAAAATAACCAAAATAAATAACCGAAAGATTCACTATCATTAATGAATCATTTTACCTATGATTAAGGCCTAATCATGTTTTAGGAAGGGTCATCAAGGTGGGTGCGGAGTTATTTGTTCCGCAATGTCATGCCCCACAACAGAAGCTGTGGGTCATGATACGACAAACCAAATGAATTTTATACCCAATGATGATCTCGTCTAATCCTATTTAGAATTACTGTAGTTAATTTAACTTACAAGAAATTTTGGGATGTTACAACTATACAGCCAAGCTCTCACTGTATTGTGAATCTGTAAACAAGACCTCTAGAAAGATCTACCAATGTGCAACCGTAACCATGCACCAAGAAGTAAGTCTCTCCTCCATCACTGAAACAAACTACAAACATGAAGACAACTTCCTCTACCATGCTAAATTCCTATGGATCAACAATACAACATGATTTCATGGATCTGCAATACAAGATCTCACAACATGTGGATCTACAAGAGTGATAAATAACAAGATCTCACAACAACTTGTGGATCTAACAAGAAGAAACCCTAAGTGCTTTGCATACTATGCAAAAAATTACATGAGACTAAACAATACAAAGGAAAATACAGTAGAAGATAATACCATCTTCTCACCAACAGGGTACCTGCACTTTCCTTATGTTCAACTTCTCTCCATGAAAGCTCTTGTCTTCATGTAATCTACTTTTTCTTCTTCTTCTTTTTCATCCTTTCAACCAAGGATTATGCTCTTATTCTCATCAACACCTCTTTAAGTCTAGTTTTCTAGCTTATATAAGTTTAGACAAACTTAGGGCAACTTAGCCATGAAATTACATCCAATAGATTTTCTTTTAAAACAAAAATAATATTAAAACCCGTGACTTAAAAATAAAGTGCTTCACACAGGTAATTGGCGCCGGTTAGACCTAACCACGGCCGGTTCCTCCTTTTCTTGATAGACATCAATCCCACTGTAACCGATGTCGGTTACTGTATTTCTAGTCACTTTCCATTTCATGCTAACTGTGAAGAAATCTAGCTCCACAACCTAACACAAACATGATCCTTGCATTTTGCACATATTATCACTTGATCACACAACTACATTTGTCATAACTCCCAAACTATTTCCATTATATTTTGGTGCATGAAATCTATTTATTTCACAGACCAAAATTCAAACAAGCCAATTAGTTTCAGCATTAACTCCAAATTTTAGCATGTATAGTTTCCCTCCATGTGCCTCACAAAACATCATCTTTGGCAGTATTTTCCATATCATGGCCTTGTTTATCTTGGTCCTAGGAAATGGCCATTTCCACATGGTACATACTATATTCAACCATTTTTGTAGTCGCTACCCTATGCCCCCTAACTTGAATTCCCCAGTGTTAGGTCCATTTCCTTGTTGGTTTTCTTGCATGTTGTGTGATGACTTATGTCCCAATAGAGTCCTAACTTGAATTCAAGAAGTCTATAAATAAAAATTGTTATTAGTGGATTTAGAACTATCAAAGCATAATAAATTATTAGTTGATTTAAAATATCAAAGTAGAAAAAATTACACACAAAATATTTTGCAAGAGTGATATTGAAATTGTAATAGTAGGATATATTATATTTTTGAAGCCTTTACTATTTTTTGCATTGTTTTCATGCAAAATGACTAGCCTAAAAATTTAAACTTTAAGGCATGACAACTAAGCTCATAATGCAAAATTTTTCTTTCTAATCACACTAAACCATCCCCATGACCAACTTCTCTCCAAAGGAAACATCAATCCAAATCTGAAGAAGGTACTAATGATGTTTTCAAGCTTGCCTCAGTATGTAAGGAATTGTGATGAAGCTCATCAAATGATTCGATGAAGTTTGAAGAAAGAATAGTTTTGTTTGAAACCTAAAAGGATAATTTTGGGCATTTTCAAGGCATGTGTTCTTCTTCTGGGAAGGTTATGTTTGTCACGTGGATCATACACCCGCTGAATCTTTAAGCAATCCTATGCAACATAAGAAAATCCCTAAGGTGTGGGACCTTTTCGCCTTGAGATGAACCTTCGGAGTAGGCCACATTCCTTTTAAAATTGGTGCATTTGATTTAGGATCAGAATGCAAGGCTACAACACTTGAAATAAAAATAACCTAACATGTTCCTGAGATTAGAGGGAGAGAGATATTAATTGAAATAAATAAATTTGGTGTTGCACCAAGATTTAAAGGAACAAAAAGATCTACTTCGTTTGCACAATTAATATTGTGGAAAAATACATGACATGCACATCTCCTAAAAATATTCTCAATCACTGAACTGATGTAACATAAAACTCTAAACAACAGAAGGGATTTAAGATTCTCCACAACTGAAATACAAAGATTTATATCACAATCTCACCAATAATTGAAATAAGATAACTGATTTAAAGGTAATTTAATTCACCACACACAAGGAATTAAACATTAAAAAATACTTAAAAAATTATAGAATTGCACAATATATCAAATATTCAAAGGCAAAATAGTGTTATGAATATATATAAAAGGCTTGAAGCTTCTTCTTGGAATTCTCAAAATAATGGAGCCCCTTCACAAAAGATCTCAATGTGTCTTCAAACATAATACATCTTAGTATTTATAGACTAAGGAGATTGAGTGATTATAGATCAACGTCTTAACTACGTATTACTAAAAATATAATGCATTAATGTATTAGGGAACAACCTCTAATGAAAATAGCAAAAAAAATAGTTGAACAAGTTTGACCGAGTCAAACCTATAACTTCCACTGGTTTTGAAGCTTGGAGATTGTCCAACAATGGCTGCCACATCTAACTAGGACTGAAAACATCCTTTTCTTTCTCTGGTTTTTCTTTCTTTTCTCCTTCCTCCTTCGCCAACTTGTACTTAAGATCTAGAAACTTTTTAAAGATTACTTGAAGCTCCTCATTTTTGGGTCCGCATGTATAGTGATTCAACACATACACTGTCTCGATTTCTTTTCCTAACCTCCCATGTAACCTTCTTATTTTTCTCATAACTTCCTTTAGTTGAGTTAGGAAGTTCTAGTAAGATACAAACCGATGAATATAGTTGATGCCAAAAGATTTCGTGACATAGTTATCTTTATTTACCATATTCTTGAATCAATTGATGATCTATTAACTGATAACATATCAAAAATTTTATGCAGAAACTTGCAGTTGATTCTGTCAAATTCTTGTATGATATTGTTTAAAACATCAACTGCTTCTATCCTTATTTCCTCCAAAATTTCCAAAACTTCCTACAATATCCTGACCCTGAACTTCATGGCCTCGTAAAAATCAAATGGATTTTCTATGTCATCAATGAAACCTTCCTTCAACAACACATCTGCCTTCTCATTACAAATATGCTCCCATGTTTCAAGAGTAAACTCTAAATTATCACTCTCCACAGTGAGAATTTCCCTCATTTTGGACACTGCATCCTTCTTTGAAAATAAGTTATTATACAAATCAATGAAATTTTGATAGTTTCTCACCTTCCTGAATTAGGTTCTCCATCCAACCTCTAACTGTTCCTCCTTTATGCCTGATATTCTCTATCACATAATAAGATGTATCATCAAAGCTCAGGGAAACAACAAGGGCAATAGTAGTCTGAATTAGTTGCGCAATATTTGTTAAAAGAGTGGTTAGTTGTTCCAACTTTCCTTTAAGTTTGTCCTTGGTTGCTTTTTACTTGTCATATTTTTCTAAAACATTTCCTAGGACCACCTGAACATCTTTTTTGACACCTTCATGGGTAGATTTCCCAAGAGCAAACCTCAAAACTTGATAATCTACTGTCGTGATCATTTCTCTTGTTTTTACTACATTAGGAGTAATTATTTCCACACACATTTCTCATGATTGATCAACCAATAGATTAGAGACAATCCTCAGTCACTTCTAGCTTGCCTTTTAGGAGTCATATCTAGGACACTTAAGTCAACAACATCGACAATGGGTACTTTATTCTTCTTCTTAGGGGTTTTCCTATGCAGCCATTTGGGTACTGAAGAAGATGATACAAAAGACATTATTAGCATAGTTATAATGGTATTTGGAGAAATTGATAACACTAAGGCATTGGTCATAGTCACAAAAGGTGACAATGATGTGGTGACAATAGAAGGTGGAGTGGAAAGAATGGCCTCCGTTGTGAGTGAAACATAAGTAGAAACAAAAAAAGATTGGTAGAGAAGGGAAGTTGAAAGTGGCGACCCTATCTCTAGAATCTCTCCAAATCAGAGTGTAGGGAGGGAAGAAAACACTTGAGCCATTGAGGGAGATGTGGCAAGAGATAAAGGAGAAATGGGAACAAAAAAAATGGAAGAGAGTGTCAAAGGGAGAGTGAGAGATGGAGGGGAAAGAGGAACTGAAGGTGGTGAAAGTGGAAGAGATGGGGAATGAAGTGACTGTGACACTTGAGGAATCTTTGGTGAAACACTTAAATCAATTAATTCACTTGGCTATAATACTTGAGGAGATATGGTTCATGTAGTAGGAAGTCCAGAATTAGAACCTAAACTCTTGTATACAAAAGAGATCTTTCGTGGTTTGGTAATGGGTTTAGAAGTTGATCTCTTCCCTTTTGATGGAGTGGGTTGACCTATTGATGATTGTACTTGCACTGACTCTGTTGCCAATTGGTATGAATCCTTAGGTGTAATCCCCAAAGCTATCAACCATTGATAAGTCCTTTGTGAGTTGGGGCCCACCTTGTCCTTTGTGTTACTACACTCTTCAATTGACCAATCAATCCAAGGAAGAGGCTAATTTGCGACACTTGATTCTTTAAAGGAAGGATCCAACACTTGATTGTCATCTTTTATGCCCTTAGGAATAACTAAAATCCCATAGTGTCTAATTTCCTTCAGGGTTAACCTTTTGAATTCTCTCTCCCTGATAACACATTCATCCTGAAAATGAATCTAAATATCCTCCAGGTGAGGTACATGGATGCTAGCTAATCGTCTTTAGTCAAATTTATCCCAATAATCGAAGTTAGTGCATAGATGAAATGTATTCAAAGTCATCTACAACATATCTCCATCAAAATTTTAAGCCTTAGGTATATTTGCGCATGTATATTTTCCTATGGTTACTGGGAAATAGACACCTTATTTGTTCCAATCATGCTGGATCTTATGGTAACGAAGC
This sequence comes from Taxus chinensis, assembly GCA_019776745.2. Lineage (NCBI taxonomy): Eukaryota > Viridiplantae > Streptophyta > Pinopsida > Cupressales > Taxaceae > Taxus > Taxus chinensis. Next base: position 41,342,457 of record CM034149.1, on the reverse strand, counting down.
AACTACCTAAATAACTCCATCAAAACCCATTTGTTTGTTGGGAATCTTGGCAATTTAAAAGGAGCACCTGTAAACCCTAGTACCCTGATATGAGTGAATGTTAGGAATTGTAGGTAGATACATCCCCACTCTTGTACTTCTTTCCAAGCCTCATAAAAAATCCTTCGATTATAAAAATTCTTGTCAAAAGAGTACAAGAGTACTACAAAGAACACATCGCTTACCCTACGAAAGTGATTAAAACCTTCTGCCAGGGTGAGATGAGGGTAGTACTTGTAATAACTTAAAATTTGAAACTAAAATTAGTTGGATTATTTTTTCTAACAAGAAATAGTCATTCCTCTGCATATTTAAATAAGATAACTAGCTAAATCTAGTTAATTGCGCAAGTCATATTAAATTATCAACAAGTAGACATTCCCCTGCATAATTAAATCAAGTAACTAGCTAAAGTTAACTTATGCAACATGTCTTAATAAATTAATCCATCCTATAACATAATGATAAAACTTGTGCAGTTGTAAGGGTTAAATATCCTTGATCTCCATGATCACCCATAATATTCGTTTGAATGTTCATACCTAGCCTCACTTGGTTTTACCACACTGAGGCAGTGAGAACATGTAACTGATCCTCTAGTGTCTACCTAGAGTTTATTTATTAAAACTCCATCATGTATCCTACACTTCGGGATTTGAGGAACCACGATGATTAGACAATGTACCCAACAAGCTCATTACTTTGACCAAAAGTTTTATCTATACTATGTACACTTAGTAAATACATGTGCACATAACATCTAAACTTATCTTTCCATCACCTCACAAATGTCTCATCACAATTATCTAGATTTATTAAACTTATATAGGTGATCATATTAAGAATTTTCTGAATACCTAACAGGTTCAACTTCATAAGTACAATGAACCCCATTGTCCTCTATTGGTTACCTATAAGGGTTCATGATATTCATGGATTATCCAATTACTTAGTGAAATATAGTTTACACATCTAATTACTTTGGATAGATGGATAAGACCCTGAAGTGATCATCACTTTGCTACCCTATCCATACGTTATGACCTTTCTATAGAAAAGGTATGTTGGATCCCTCTTCAAGATTCTACTAGATCTTATTAACGTTAAAATGTCATGATTTAGAATATTTTGATTCATTTTCCACTAAAAAAAGTCATATCTATACTTTATTATGACTATATCTCACGTCTTGTTTAAATCTAGAGATAATCTCAACTTAGGATTAATTTCTTATCTTAATGAAGGAAGATAAGTTCTTTTAAATATCCTTCACATCCTACAAGGTAATAAATTGATTTACAAGACTTATATCATATTTCCTTTAGATGCCTTCATACCTATTATTGAACTAGTCTTATAAATTCTTGACCAAATTACTTTCAATCATTTGATTAATGCATAACATTATATATTGGACCATTATGTTACCCAAAATCAGATTATAATATTTTTAAATTTAAGACTATCATCATGCATTTTCACCCTTCCCAAAACAATTTTATAACTCACTTAATAATATTTTTCTTTGCCCATAATAACCTTTTTAATGTAATGGAGAATCAAATAGTTATGAGGTACCATTTTATTATCATAAACCATACCCATTCTAAGCATAGGATTGCTCAATAGGAGAAAACGTAAATTTATCAACATACCATTTAGTTACTAAATCCCATAACATAACAATGTATTTAGACATATAGAAATCAGCCAACACATTAATATATTACAAGTATTGTCCATAAATGGACTAGTACAAAGGACATCTTGTCCAAGACGACTTTATATATCAATAAATTACAAGTAAAATAGGATTGAAGATCTATGATAACATCATCCTCGCTCTAATGCCATTCTTCACAAGCTAGTGATAGAATGTCCATGCATCATCACAAAACCTGAGACACTGTTGGTTTGGGGGTGTCATTTCAAAGAATTGGCAAGAAGTTAATCTACTCACCTAACTATGTTTTGAAAAATAAAGTAGATTAATCATCTCAACTTTGTTACAACCATAAATTCAAGGGTAATTCTTCCGCATAAGATAGGCAAGTAGAACCCTCTAGGAGTCCCATAGTTGGCGATGAAAGAGGCGTGGGGGTATATATGTGAAGCGTTCCCGAAGGAACACTTTGGATACAAACCTCCCCTATTTTTCCATCGCAAATAGTGTGAATGGCGGGGGTTTCGGGTTCCCAATCTTGGTTGGAACCACTGCCTTTGCACAATGCTTGAATCAACCAATCAAAAAAATTAATCTAACTATCATTCAAGGAAAATTAAATCTTATTTACAACAACATTAACGCAAAATGAATCTCATGTCATAAAAAGTCATCCACATAATTTTAATCCATAAAAATGGCTAAGTATATAATTATGACATTTTTTTTCATAGTTTCTCCTTGTATTTTTCACTTTTAAATTTTCCAGAAAGCAGTTTTAAATAATTTGAATGCAATAAAGAAATAAATGCATTAAATGAAAAGCTATGGATAAAATGATCCAACCCTCTGAGTCATTAGGTTATCACGATTAAAAAAAGACAAGAAATAAGCTTACCCAGCTGAACCGTTAGCTTTTATTTTATTTTATTATCATTTTCCAAATGTCCTTGCAAAAGGTTAAAGCATCTATACAATATGCAAGAACTACAAACTCTATTTTTTTTTTCATGACAATGTATAACATTCATTTTTATTTCATAACTTGAAATGAAAACATGCATGTAACTAATTTTATTTCCAGGCAATGAGTACCAATAAACTAATTATTCACTATAACAATAAATCAACACCAACCTCTTACACAAATTTAAAATACTAGAATCCATCACCAAAGAATATCTGTAACAACTCTAGGTTTTAATCATTCAATGCTATCATTCAGAAAGTATTGATCTATCTATTTAAAATAGAATATAAGGGCAAGAAGAAAAAAAATCATGCAAGTTTCTTTGAAGGAACTCAAAAATCTCAACATTCATAGAACCATTCAAAAATTAACTCAACACTCTTAGTAAAACCCAAATCTTAGATAAATCTTTCTTTTCAGATTGTACACAAGGAACAACCATATAATTTCTTGAAGAACCTAAGTTTGAATCCCACAAAATCTTAGTTCAATCCCCAAAGCCAAAACTTTCATAGGAATATATGGTAAAAATACAAGTTTACTACCCACTAGCAACACAATCAAAACCAATAAAAAACAACCGTATGAATTTATTAATGAGTATAGGTTTGAAACCTATAAAATTCACAATTTATTTTCCTCAAACCCTATAGCCATATTATTTCAAAAAAACCCATAGCAATAAGAGGATCATTCGATTTATTTGAAGGGGGTTAGTAAGGTAGGTCTAGGTGAAGAAATGAATACCCAACCTATTCATTTAACCAGAACAAAATAGCCATATAATTTCATAACAATATTACAGGTTCAAAACCCTCTAAAGCTCATATTATTTTCCCCAAAAAAAGACATTTTGTACAAATTACCCAAAAATTTCACAGATAAAATTCCACAGACGTTTATTCCTTAATATTTTCACATTAAATCAAACCCACCAAAAGAGAATGAAACAATATCTTTATGAATCAAAAAACATAGAGACAAGAAGAGTAACCCTTTCTTGAAATCGATTTGTGCCTATGTTTTATTTTTGCTTCTAGATTCTCACGGAAAACCCTATCAATTTTCCCTAAGTGTAAACATTCCCAGCTCCCCAAAACAACCAACACCTCCACATTACATTCCTCATAATGACTAGAGGGTTCTTCATAAAAAATTGATTCCACACACATGCAATGAAAAATCAGACAGAGTGTCTCCATGACTAGAGCTCAAACTAAATTTGAATGCCATGCAAAAAATAAACTCCATATTTTACCCCTTTTACCCATGAACTCCCAAAAACCCTGATTGCATTTACTTCCCTTCAACAACCATCTGCCAAATGAATGGTGAATCAAGTCTCATGTCTTCATGGGGAGGAAATTCCCCCTTTTAACATTGAATATTCATTTTAATAATTACCATCCCCCTCATCTGTGTGGCTTTCCACCTTTATGGACATATTTAAAAATCATTAACCTTATCCACGCACCATATGGCATTCTTTTCCATTTTGAATTTATTTCAAACCAAATAACACATAAGCTAAACCATTTATGGGTGTGGCCTTAAGGCCCCCATTCTTATATTATTTAAAAATATATATACTTAACTTTAATGTTACACTCACATCTTACCAAGGCTATTTTAGCCTTAATGGTTTTACCAAAAAAAATGCCAACTCCATAACGGTTCCCACAACAACATTATACCAACCCTTAATTAAACATGTCGTGCAAGTTGACTTAGGAGTGATATTGCCCTTAGTCCATATAGGCACCAACACAACATCATCGTTGTACGGTGACCATATCGATTAAGGATGGTGCCGTCCTAATCGACTTGATGCCCATAAAAAAATATGAACAAGACATTACATACTACTGCATTAAAATTAAACTACATTTAATAAAAATAAAGGTGGTATTTATTTATCTAAGTACTTAATATTTAATTAAGTACTTCGATGAATAATTACTGTCATCCAAAAATAATACTTAATTATCTAAGTAAATGTTCATTTTTCCATTATTCATAATTATTTAAATAATTAAATCTCTAAATAAAAGATTAATTAGCGGGATGTTATAGTAGTCGTATATTTTTGTTGTGGTCCTAACTCCATTTGGATTAAGCCCTAAAAACTTCCTCATTCCTGCCGCTGCATATGCCACGAACCCTGAAATACGAAAAATCCAATCCTTTGAAATGAAACACTTTTGACTCCGAAGTTCCAAGCACAAAATCTTCAAAAACTTGGAACCATGAAGCCACCAACACTTTTGTTTCTTAAGTGCTGAAATTTCATCTTGTGAATCAATTTGTATTTAGACTTAGAAAACAATCGAAATGATAAGGAAGGATAAGCCATCTTTGAAACTAAGAACAAGACCAAGGAGAAAATAAAACTAGTTGAAGAACAAACATATAAAGAACCCCCAAAGTCAATAATAAAAAATGAAATTTGTAAAAATTACCCAAATCGGCAAGAAAAATATGAAAATAGTGTTTCAAAAATTGCCTTGGGCAGTACGATAGGGTACATAGAAATGCCAGTGTGTCAGTGTACTTAATCAACTAGAAAAAAATGATAAGTAGAAAACTTCTGTATTTATAGGGAGGTGAAAATTTATTATTGCAAGCCAACACATGTGAGGTGGTTGGATAATAAATGCCTTTGGAAATTGGAATTTCATAAGTCGGCACATAAACTTCATGCAAAGTGTACTCTAGACTTTGAAGTATGAAGTACTAAAAATTAAAAATCCTTGAAACCCTGAAAGTGAAAACTTCAAAATGAAAAGTTTTGAATTCAGAAATTTGGGAATCGGAGTTTCGTTGCGCAAAACATGTAAAAAATATTTAAAATCCCTGAAGTCTGAAACCCCAAAGTATGAAATCAGACTTTAGATTTTGGAATTCAAGACTTATCTTTCGTTCTGCATTCAAAACACAAGAAAATCTCTGAAACCTGAAAAATATGATAAGGAAACTTTTGAAACATTTTTTTTTGAAAAAACCAAGGAATGGAAGGGGCAAAAAATTTGTAAGGTTTTTTTAAAAATCCCTCCCGGCAAGGGTAACTTGTAAATTTAACAGGTTTTAAAAGATCATAAAAATCTAGAAATATTATTGAGGATCCTTGAAGGTGTTGGAAGTGGTTTAGGAAAATTTAGGGAAGATTTGGTGGTTTAGGGAAAATCTGTGCAAAAACAGGGTTTTCAAGTGAAAGGAATAATCAAATTATGAACCTAAACTTGTACGAATGCTTGCAGGAGATCCATAATTAGTTAGAATGTAAACAAATAGGAAATGGAAAGATGAAGTAATTCTCTGTGAGAGTAGAATAAGCCAAACAAAACAATTTTTCTTGATTAATATTATGTATAGAATATCTTCACATATATAGGAAACTTCATTCCTATTATTTAGGAGAGTTACAAACAATATCACTATATACGTGAAGTTGTTTTAACAACTTCAGGTATGTATCAAAACAACCCTTAATATACTAATTATTACATAGTGTTCATACTACCAATAATATATGTGAACACTAAGCAAAATATTCCTAACGTTCCTCCCCTTAGTGTTTATGTGGGTAGAAAGCACATCTGAAAAAATGGAAACAAAATAATATGCCCCCGCATATTTTTTAGGTTTGCATACTGCTGGCTTGGATCTTGTTATCTGGATCTTGCTGCACATGACTAATCCGATTCACCATAGTGAATCCCATACCAAATGATCACACTTTAACTGATTCACCTACATACTTGAACTCAACAGTTCCTTCTTCCACTTCCAATGAATGCTAGATTTCACCAAGCGATCGATGTTAGAAGTACGAAGGTCGAAGAATCTTTGGAGTCATAGGATCACTCCATTTCACCTATCCTCCTATACAACTATTCTTAGATTCCAAAATGCACATCATCCTCATTTAAATATTTAGCAAGGCATGTATACCATGTTTTATTTATGCACACACCACTCAAAGCAAACAATCGAAATATTATAAAAATGTGCTACCGGTGCTATATGAGACCTTGGTGACTGATGAAAAGCGTTGATTGGCCTCCATCCTCCATTGCATCTGACCTTCAGTAGGTGTGTTGCTTAACTCAGTTAAATTTGATCATGGAGATCAATTTTGAATGTCCCCCTTGATTTGGACTCAGACATTGGGTAACACTAAAAATGTGTCCATGAGGTATTTTTTAATTTTTTTTGATGACTCAACTAATAACATAAAAATATTTGGACTCTAATTACACTTTTGACTAGACAATTTTTACACCTTGAATAATACAACTAAGAGATTCGTAATGAAAGACAACTACAAATTTATGTATCATTCAGTAACTTAAATATGGGTCTATGTTTTGTAACAAACAATTACAAATACATAACCACTGAGTTATTAAAAAACCATATAAACTACAAGACCTTGAGCAAGACAAATGCTTATTACTTTTGAAAGACAGATTTTTTTTTACTTTATTTTCTTCACACAAGATAGACTACCAAAAAAAACTCATCAAGCTAACAAATCATATATTAATATATATGGAAAAAAAAATAAAGATTGATTCATTATTTGAGCATGTCAAGACCGAGTCTTCTGTGAGTGAGCAAAGGTTACTTCAAACAAACTTGACTAAAGATGTGTCAAAATCAGCCAAGGAGATGCATTGAATGCAATGAAATTAGGTGGTGAGAAACACATGTATTTAGGTGAGGGGAATAATCTCACTATTATCTCCAATGCCAATGCAATGAAATATTTGAAAACTTTAATGGTAGATGTGTTAGTGCTCAAATTGATCTCGCCCCGTTTATCCTTAAAGTTCTTCAGTTTATGGGCTTTGTTGTCTTCTCTATCTCCCCGTATTGATGCATGAAAACTCTATCCTCCATTTGGTTTCTAGGATCAGTCCTTTCCTTAGTCGAGGATCACTTAAAATTCTCGAATTTTTTTTTATTCCTCTGTCCGTGTGAAAGAGTCTGTAACTTGGGTGTAAAATTTGGGTTTTTCCTTTCCTTCTGTTTTCCATAGTCACATTTTGTTGTCCCTGTCATTTGTGTTTCAAATATATGTGGAAACATGATTGGATGTGGCTTAGAGGATCACATTTGGGCCTTATATCATTTCCAAACTCTCTTTCTGTGAAGAAAGATTCATTTCCAGGCTCAAATGGTGACTTTTCTGCATTTTATGATTTAATAGGTGTATTTTCCTAGTCAAATTCATATCTCAGCATCAGTGGGAACGTGGCTTTTTCTGGTTGGATGCATCTTGGTGGGTCACGTTAAAAACTCTAAGGCTCACTTCAACCCAAAAATTGTCCACGTGAAGGGCCGACACTCATCTAAAAATTTTCTTTTTGGTTTGGCCTTGGAGTTGCGCAGGGGAGACACGTGAAGATTTCTGCTATCTTGCCCAAACTTAGAAAAATATTTCATGTGGCCGGTACTGTTTTGGAAAACCATGGACATGTGGAGGGATGGTGCTCATTTTAAAATCCACCTCAGGGTCCCACCTTAACAAGTGCGACAAAGAGACATGTGGAGGCTTCCGCCAGTTCCGCCCTATACTTAAACTTTTCAAAGCAATTTTTAAAGGCCTGGGACATGTGGAGGGACCACACCTGTTTGGGGACCAGCCCTTAAATTTTATTTTGAAGAAGTTCCAGGAGGACACTTGGAGGCTTCCGCTCATTCTACCCTTGCTTGGACTTTTCAACGACTAAGGAAAACTATCTCGGACCCTAGACAAATGACACCTTCCACTGATATTTCAACTTTTGCAACAACTCTGCTTGACTGAGACAAGTGGTGAGCCCATGCTCATTTGGGGTCTCTATTTTTGGGCACCATATCAAAAGAGTGCCATGAAGACATGTGGAGGTTTCCGCTGGCTCCTTTTATATTGAGAATTTTCAAAGGCCAAAAGGTGTTTTTCTTGGTCCTAGGGCACATGAAAGGCCCACGCTTGTTTGCAAACTTGCATATGTATTTATCCTTTGCAGTTGCACCAAGAAAACATGTGGATGACTCTAATATAAAGTACAAAAGGGGAAAAATCAATGGTTGCTATGTATTGTGTCTATTTTTCTGCCATTTTTGCTCCAAGACTTCTGGAGATATGAATATGCACTGTTTTTCATCATTTTTGATGAAATTCCTTGTCGTCTCTATCTATAAAGTGCCATTGAATAGTTTCAGAACTTAATTTGTGAGTCCAAGGTTTGTTAAGATCAATATTTTGAAGTTGGAATTGCTCGAGCACTTGCAAAAACTGGAATTACTAGAGAAGCTAGATGCGAGACAAAGTTGTAGAGGAAAGAAATGGAAAAGGATGAAATGATGAAAGTAGCAAGTGAAAAAGATGAAAAAGGTGTTGCCTCGAGGGTGAAAAGGATTACTCGTCATATCCAGCTGTGCAGAGTCTCTGAAAAATGATTAAAAATGGTATTTCTTGCATGATAGAATCGGAATGATTAGAAGGATTGCCAAAATATTGTGGCATGACATCCTAGTCATCAGTTCACAATTGGTCCACCTGGCAGCTTTCGGATGTGAATTTGTTAAATCTCATTTTTCGAGGAAACTTGGTAACAAACAAATATCCCTCAAATATTATTCTCTTTTGGGGGAGAAATTGAGTGAGAAAAATGTATAAATGCAATGAGAATACTCTTGCAAATGGTTGGGGATTATATTTTATAAGAAAAATTTGAGAAAAGCCATATTCTGAAAAACCTGTCTGAGATACCTGGTTAATTTGCTTTGTGTTACATTTTATATCATGTCAAGTTGGTTACAGATGTATAGCCATTGATGAGCACTAAGATTTCTCTGGAAGCTTTCCCTTGCTGATGAATTTAACAAAATTTGAATTTAATGTGTCAATCTTGGAGCAATTAGTGTCTGCTTTGTTTCAAAATGTCTGCAAGTATTTTTTCTTGTTCTTATTGCAATATTACATTGAAATATTTGTGAAATCACATAGGATCTCATCCCTATGACAATTTAGTGGCATTTGTAATTTCATTTCAGGAAGATCCTTCATCCTATGATGAGATAAAAGAATTTAAAATAATTCCACTGTCATTTGTTGATAAAGAATTGTCTGTAAGTCTTTGGTGTACCTTACGGTGTGAGCGATTAGAGATTTTGGTGTTTAATTGAGTCTTTTAGCTCAAGCCTTTATGCTAGATTCTCAAATATTGTGTGAAAACGTGCTAATCTGGGCCTCCATTGAAGCACACCTTCTGGTTAAATGAACGTCTTAACTATTCTGAAGTTTTCTATTGTTGAGTTGTCCATTGTTGTGAAGTGTCTCAGAGATATGATATAATCAACTTTATCCTACTTAATCTCCCACCAAAATTATTCACAAACCATGAATCCATCCTGAACTACCCCTGTTTTCCTTGTATATCAACAAAGGAACAAAATCTATTTACTAAAATATGCAGAACAATCAGGATTTAAAAATGTCTTCAGTAACCTTAGCCTTGTTTTGAAAGTATCTCCATCTTTTAGAAGTGAAAACTCTTGAGAGTTAAATTATGGAGTATTGACTGTACTTTCCCAAGGTCTTCTTCATAAAATTTGTGTAAAAGAAGGATATCTCCATCTCCTTCATCAAAAAGAGGTTACACTAAGGATCCTCTCACCTTGGTCAAAGAGGCATGACCTAAAGCAGTGAGGACAGGTCAAATCCTCTTGAAGGTGCTATCCATCTCTCCACAAATCTGAGTGACAAAGGGCCAATTAGATCTCATCCCCGGATACAAAATGACACACACTATGATCTATCTGTATCTAAGCTCCCTGTCTAATCTATGTTGCTGTTTGGATTGAAAAGGAGAAAAAATTTGGATACCAACAAGATGCATGTGAGGCGTCAGAGAATGTGAAAGAAGATCCAAAATGAATACAAGTATATGACTGCAGCCTACACTAGACACAAATATCAACACCAACTAGTATTCTAACTATTTCCTTTCCTTGACTGATGAGATGCTCAAAATGAAAACTACTGGGTCATTCTTAGAAAATCATACTTCTCTTAAGCTTTATAGATGTGACTTATCAAATGGACTACGTTGAGAGTTTTCCCATCTTTCTACACGTAGATCTCTGCTAGTAACGTGATCTCCTTCTGTGTTTTCAAGATGAAGCAAACAATACACTGCAATGGTTATGGTGATAATAATACATGCAGATGCTAGTCATAAAACCACATGGATAAAGATTTTAGCAGATTTGGACACACAATTATAAAAAGTAGAAGTGAGAGTGCAAAAACTACCATGATGAGTATGCCATGCCAATACCAAATTAACTGGAACCCTATAATGCAGAATAAACATGTATAATAGATCTTTATCTATCCAAAAATATGTTTACAATAGTTATATAGATCTAATCTATAATTTTTTGATGATAATTTTGAAATCCTCACGAGTCTGCAGGCAGATCAAGTTTATACTGAGTTAAGCATAGTTTTGGCATTGAATGTCTAGTAAGACCCAAATCCTGAAAAGTAAAAAGCTACATAATAGGATAGAAGAAGCACATGGTCCAATAAATCCATGCCTGATCTAACTTCGAGGCTTCAACAATTGATTTCTCACAAAAATACTAAAGAAAATATAGATGAAATTCAAATACTTACTTTGGATAAATATCATCACTGGGGTAAAACATAGTATGACATTGCCCTTAATTGTTTTTTAATCTTCCACCAAAGAGGGGGAGGCTCACTCTGATACCAAATGTGTGAGAGAGATAAGCTGAATAGAACAATTCTTCTTGATCAATATTCTGTATATAATCTCTTCACATATATAAAAAACTTTGTTCCTATTATTTAGGATAGTTACAAACAATATCACTATATACGTGAAGTTGTTTTAAAAACTTCACATAGATATCAAAACAACCTATAATATACTAATTATTACATAGTGTTCATATTACCAATAATATATGCAAACACTAAGTAGAATATTCCTAACATTCTCTACATGGCGGAAGAATCAAATTTGTTCCAAGACCTAAGAGTTTCTCAAGGAAATTCAACTTTTATAGATGTAACTCATTGTCTTGATAAAAAGGGGGCATTATTTGGAGTTCTAGAAAGAATCAATATCTGAAACCTATGCCATTGATCTTGTAAGGTATTTTGGAGTCATATTTATATAATATTTCACCTCTAAAGACCATTCCAAGCTCTGATGATAAACTAAAATGTGGACGAATGATATTTAATCTAAACTAGCAACAACACTAAATAAAAATAGTAAATAAATATATAAAGTGACCTAAGTGACTAAGAAATTAGAAATGTAATTCCTAATGTGAAAGAGGGGTTAAGAAAGATCTTAGCTGAATCGATGAGCTTGCTAGATTGTGTCATAGAGATGGCTGGAGAGACAAGAGGAAGAAATGACTATGCCGAAGTAAAGAAAAGTGTAGATCTGAGCAATATGAGTGAACTGGGATGTTTGGATAGATACATGGATGCCTGTGGGTGACCTAGTCTGAGATATGGATGCTTGGGTCTGTAAAAAATCTCTACAACCTTCCTTCGATGTGTTGCTTGATGGTTTCCTACCTTCGCTTCCTATCGCACTAGCTTTGTTGGACTACAGAGTATGTAACTAGAAATCTGAAATGACGATGAGACCTACAAAACCCTAAGATGAGCATTAAACCCCTAAAAAAAGAAAGATTCATATGAAGGAGTCAAACTTACCTCAACTACCACAATGGTGGTCTTACTAACTAAGCATTGCACTACATCTCAGACCTGATGTTGTTCTATGTGTGTGTGTGTGTGCAATCATGCCCTAGATGCTCTTGTGCCAGTCACACTTTGTGAAAGTAGTGAGCAATAACTATGTGTAGAAAATGTAATAGAGTGGTAGATGGAATCGTAAAAACTTCCCTCCTATGCAACGTGATGTAGATGAACCAACCTTGTGCGTCGTGATGGAGCTAGATAGATGCAAATAGAGCCTTTGATGGATGTAACCTTAGGTGATGATAGTAGTGCTTAGTGCTTGGTCCCTCATTATGGTCTCATAAATTTATGTTTATATGGTTCTCTTGTTCTAATTTCATAATTAACCCCAAAAATGCCGACCAATAAAAAGATAAGAAGCTCAAACAGTCAGAAAGTGCCTAAAAAGTGGCGGGAAAGTGTAGAAAGGCTCATGGCATTCCAAATGGGACCAGGGAACCTAGGGCACCACAGTCAAAGGTAAAATGATGACAAAGAAAAAACAAACTGGGAAAGTATGTGCTGGAGGTTGGCAGTGACAACAAAAATCAAAGTAAAATGGCCAAAAGATATGGGTTAATTAATACTTTCTTCACTCAAAAACCATATGAAAAGTAGTATGAGATCGAGAGTAAATAATGTCTAAAGTATGTGATTTTATGACTACATTTTCCGCCAATTTTTTTTAGTGAGTGGAAGGTTTGGTAATATAAAGTAGATAGATGTGTACCAATATCCATGTAGAGTGATGCATAAAGCATGCCAATGGACTAGAAAAAACGTGGAATGAGAAAATATTGGAGCATGGAAACTAAAGATGCGAACTTGCAAAAAGTGGTGAGAGTGAACCTAGGGTGAAAATGCATGTGTAGTTGCTAATGCGTGTGATGTACCTATATGGCTAGTATTATGTGTTTTGCCACAAAATGTTGTTTTTGTTGCCCCTATTGTTGTAGTTGTTATTGTTGACTGCTTGTTTCTCATAAGGACAAACATGCAAGGAGAAGATGATCAAGTAGTCAAACACACATGTATGTAAAAACACATGTAAAAGATGCATGTATATGTGTGTGAAAGCATGTAAATGTAAAGTACGTGAATGAAAAATGGAATATGCACACCTGATCCATGTCAAGAGAAAAAGTGTAGAAGGATATCTTGTACTGCAATTTTTTTGGCTGATCTTACGCCACCCTAGCCAATGAAGTGTATGGAGAAAGTTACATTATTCTCCATCCTGTAACTACTTACTTGAAGTTGTATGATGAAGATATCTCTGTACTACCTAGTTTTTAGGTGATCCGTCGCTGTAGTCATTTTTACCCTTATCACAAAAGAAAGGTACCCCATGCACACTGGCCTATCACCCAACGGCGCTGGGTGCTCACCAGAGGCATGCACGGGAGCTGAGTCTCTCTTTTATATGAGTCTAGTGGGAAACATCATCTATGATCCATGTTCAATGGTTTTAAAAGGAGTAAAACATATAAACATCATAGAGCTCAGAATGGCTTCTAGATCCTTGCAGTCATTCTAGATAGAAAAATGCTTAACATAGTGGATAACTTATACCAAAATAGAAAGAAGTTGTACAAGAACTCATACTTAATCATAAACATAAATGCAAAAGAATTATGAGAAAGATGTATGCATTAGAATCATCAATGTTCATATTAATTGTAAACTGGTAACCTCATTATATTCATGGAGTCATTACAGAATATTATAGAGAAGCAGACCATAGTCATGCATTATATCTGGACTCATATGACTAGGCTCAGAAAAGAAATTTATAACCCCATACCCTTGATACATCCTTCCCTAAGCATAATTTCCCAAACTAAAAGAGTTATTGCAGTATTTCTACAGAGATCCGCCCACTATCTAGTTATTATTTTTCCTTCTATAAGTGCTTGTATATATAGGCTTTCTAAGCTGCCAAATCATCCTCTAGCGGCCTCAAATTTGATGCCAAGTGTCTAAATGTGTTCCTGCATGCGGGCATGCTCCTCCAGGACTGATATTTCCACCTTTTACCATGATAAGATTCTAGAAGCTTCTACCCCAGGCATGCTCCTTCTTGGGCCACCTTGTTGCCAGGCTGGCACCTTATCCACTCTGCATGTATAGTTGGGTCATGATTTTCACGTGTTCTACCAAAACAACCAAAATGGATAATTCCTGAACCCTTGGTTCTATCCACGCTCACGCCACAGGCTTCCTTAAATCCTTCTCTAAACCTTGCCTTGTGCGCTTTATCCTTGTGCGCTTCTCTTCAACTAGGCCTTGCGTGCCTATGCACCTTTTAGTATTTAGCCAATATCTTAGGGGCCTAACATTACCCCACACAATGATTGTTATCTATCTGTGGGAACACTTCTCTAGAGAGGGAAAGAAAATGATGGACTTACACCGTGGGATAAGAATAAGGGGATGAAAGAATATGGAAAAATAATAGGGAATGATGGAATCACTGTAAAAGGCTAGGAAAATCCTTTTGCAAGTCAGCCTCCAACTTTTTCCAGGCATCAAATTCATTTTACACTTTTTAATAGAGGTCACCAACCAGGGGGCTCACCTCATCAAAATGTAGCCCATTTCCTCACATGCTTATGGTGTTGGAAATTTTCTCCAACTCTTTGCCCACATCATATAGCACATCCATTCTCTACGTAATCTGTGGGTACAGTTCCTTCAATCAATTTTTAATTGAACCCTTTAAGGCTTCAAATTTTATTTTGACCTCGGTAAGGATTATGTCCCTTTCTGCCCTATTCCCTTTATTCTTTTCCTGGAACTCCTTGAGTTCTACTTCATGAGTGGCGACCAAGATGCCTACCACCTTGTATCTGTCCGCGCAGTTGTCATATGTGGCCTCATCAGTCTAGGAAGTGACTTTTATATCATCAAGAACCTTGCTATAATCTGCTATGAATGCCATGACCTTAAATTTATCTTCCTTCTCCAAGCATGTGGCCACTTCTTCTATAGATTCCAAGGCTAACGGATGCCTTTCCATGGTGAGGACTCTTTTTAAATCCTCTAAGCATCCGAAAGTAGATCCATACTTCTGCACAGAGGGTTCTAGGTTTGGATGCTTCAATACTATAGCATTATTTATAGCCTCTACCTTCTTGTATACTGCACCCACCTTGGCCTTCTCATCTTTTAGATCCCGTTGTAACTGGGCACTGATTAGTTTCTCTTGGCTAAGCTTCTTGGCCCTTATAGTTAGTTCTTCCCCTTTCTTCTTCAGGTCCTCCTCCAGATCTTTTATTCTATCGTTCCACCCGAAGATTCTAGCCTGAATTTCAATGGGGACCTTGTTCAGCACATTGCAAAGCTGTTCATCTGAGTGCTGTTGAGTGTTCACCATGGGGTTGTATTCTATTGGCCCTGGCAATGTTATTATTTCCCCGTGTCTTACCTCAAATTTCGGCTTGTCAAGATGGGACTCAATTACCCATGAGAGAATCTTCCTCCTCTATGGGTAGGTAACCTCCTTGTCAAAAGATGACATGGCTATAAGCTCTTCTGCCAGAATCATGCTTTGGAACCGTACGTGAAACACTTTGTTGGGGTCATCAATGTAACCCATCCCTAGCCTCTCCTCCCCTGAACACCTTCCTCCTGTGTGCATACCCTTAGGAATACTTACAGTTAAAATGGGGCCTCTAGTGCTGCCGTGGTCCTTTTCCGCACTCTCCTCCTCCTCCTTGTTTAACACTAGCCCAATGCTACGCTTCAACTTCTCCTCCTCCAAGGTCTCAATGAAATTTTTTTCTTCTCTCTCTACCACCTTGGGTATCTACTCCACCATAAGGCTTGGGGCCTTCTACATCTGCGCACCATCTCCCTCACTTCTCATGTCTTGGGTGCCTCTCCCTTCCTAGCTATCCTTGTGCCACACGAAGAGGAACCCTTGCTCCTCTTCTCCTCCTTCTTCATCCGAATCATGTACGTTGAAAATAGGTGGCCCTTGTTCCTTTTCTGGCTCATCTTCCCCACTGACATCTTCTTCGATAGCTTCTTCTTCACCTATGCGCTTGTCCAAACTTCTAGTATCTTCCGAGGTGGTTTCCTTTTCTAGCCTCTGCTTCTTCCTAACCAGGGATTTTGGGGTATGTGACTCTGTTTCTTCTTCTCCCGAGGACTCCTTGTCTGATGGATTTTCTAGCTCTGAAGTCTTTTCCTTGATTAAGGGTCTCTTCTTACGTTAATACATGCTTGTCCTAGCGCTTGTCCCAGGGGAGCCTATTACCTGTGTTTCCCCAACACTTGGTATTTTCCTCTCTGGCTCCTTTTCCACCTACTTGGGCACGGGTCTCTTCCTGCTAGTTGGATCCCTAGGCATAGATACCTCATTTTCCAAATATGTTCCCTTCTCCAACTTGGGTCTTATGTGGAGGTACACACACGCCGTGGATCCTCTTGTAATGGGTAAGGTCATGGGATTTGTCATTTGTAATTCATGTGACACGTACCTCTCCATGTACGTGCTCTTGCCAGGGTAGACCAACCCTTTATGCATTTCCCTGTGCTCCCAATCCAAATTACCAAGGTCCAGTTTTAGCTTCTTGGACTCTTTGAACCTATTTACCCCTGCTTGGAAGTATTGAGCTGTGAAGGCAAAGGGGAGCTTGCACCATGGGCTCCATGTCTCATCTGTCAGTTTGAACCTACCCAGGAAGAAATAATGGTACACAAAAAATTTTGCTTCTCCTTTGGTGGCCACTGGTAGTTGTTTGAGAATTCTCCATTCTTCCCCAAATGCATTCCTTAGGTGCGTATACCAATTCTCTAGGCATGCCTTGTGAACAATTTTCATGGAGTCACATGCGTATTTTTCAAATATTTTTACAGGCGAGGGGTCCTTATCTAGGTAATCCCATACAAATTTGTCTAATGCATCAGGTACTCTAATCTCTGAAAAAATAATTGTCAGCAGGACATTACCAAACAAGATCCCGTCTCCTTCCTTCGTGCAACTTACAATCTCATCCGCAATGAACGCAGAAAAGTTATAGATGGCGCCCTTTGAGATTTTCTTACAAACATGTAACCATGGCTTATTGACCTAGGTCCATCTCTCCTAGCCATTTAACTTGGTCACTAGATGCGCAACCATTTTCATTACCTAGTCCTTGATATATGTGATATCACAATATCTTGACCCCTTTTTATATGCGTAGGCAACGATAGTCTCCTTAATTGCCTCCTTATTTCCTAGGTTGTCTTCGAAACTGTATCGTTCACAGATGAGGCTTGTGAAATGTGAGATGAGTTGAGGGGTAATGCACATCTTACAGCCCACAAAATGGAAGTAGTCCTCATGTATGCACAACATCAACCATTGATAGAGGAACTCAAGATTCCCAAAGTAAGGAAACTCAAAGAGTTACAATAACCCTGCCTTTTCCAACTTGACCTTCATGTCATGATTATAGATGGGATAGCCCTCTAGTGTCCTTCTATTTATTGTGCGCACTAGCTCTAGTGCTATCTCCTTCTTGATCATGCTCGTATGATGATTATAGTCATTTACAGACATGTTCCTTAGATGGGACTTCCACTCCTTCCCTAGCATTACTACATCTGGGTACTACATTTTTGCATACCACTCTTCGTTTGTATGTACGTAAGTTTCTTCTTGTTTTCCCTTGCCCTTGACCTTGTCCTTCTTGGGTGTGCTAACTGGTTTCTTGGGTGCCATTGTCTAGGTTCACTTCTTACTTTAATCACTTTGTGTAACTTTGTTCTTCCACTCTTTCCCACCTTAGATCTCAAATTTGTGAAGAGAATTCCTTAAACCTGTGCCCTAGTTCTTCAAACCCTAGCTGAGATAATCCTTTCACAAGACGATGCCTCTCACAACTCTTTTACGCCCATGAAATCCCTCTTTTTCTGGTTCGCAGATCCAAACTAGTCACCCACGCTCAATCTCTTTAATTTTTTTCTTCACACGGATCAGTTTTTAGAAGCCCTAGTTTGTGAAAATGCAAAAAGGGATTCTTTCTCCTTTTACACAAAGTGAATAATGAAGTTCCTTGACCTCTATTTATAGTTTTTCCCTTTTTTAAGCATTAAATGCTACTTTACCTACCATTGTACTTTTTATATTTAATGTGGTTTTTTCAACCAAAGTCTAACTTTAGCACTTTAACTCATGTGCCTGACCATGCGTGAGTACTCTTCCAACCTTCTGGCATGCAACCAATCCAACTAGAGAGGAGACTCTTGCACGTGCATCACCTGTGCCAAAGGCACTTCTTCTATCCTGATTTTTGCTCTCGCCTACCTCATGTTGTTTATGAACTTTTTCTTCCTTTGTATGTGGGATCTGAGAGTAGCCTTATCTTGACACCAATCATCCTTTTCCATCTTTTCTTTCCATGCACCTCTTTCAACAGGTCCATTCAACTAGGATTTTCAACACAACTTCCTTGGCACTTTACCCACGCTCTCCTTCACATTACTCCACCCCACACTAAAATGATGTGCGGTCCTCTACACACTCGAAAATACTCAAAGAGTAATAAGGGTTACCAGTGCCCAAGGCACAAAACAAAACAAAAACATGAAAGGGAAACACAAGAAAAGAAAGGCATAAAGGAAATTCTAAACTAACTGGAAAAAATTCCTTATTTACAAACACCAAGAAGACTTATTTATAGTAGGGATTCAACCTACTCCCATTGAAGTGTCAAGGAAATTTTGTTCCATCCAGCACTTGTAACGAGTTAAGAATGTACGAGATTTTATAGGAACCTAACCAATGGACCTTCAACTTCCTAGGATGGTGTAGAAAATTAGAATCAAATAGTAAGACCATCTTCCCAACCTCAAACTTCTTGTTTCTGATGTGGCAATCGTGCCATGATTTTTACTTTGATTTTTCTACTGTTTGGCTCCACTTGGCGAGTGATCATCTCTCATCCAAATCCATTAGTTATTCAATTCTTTCTTCCATCACTTTCTCATCAGCTAGCCCTCCTGCACGTGCTATTCACAGAGAAGGTAACATGAATTCAACTGGCAGAACAGCTTCTGCACCAAACACTAATTGAAACGGTGTGGCTTTGTTCATCCTTTTATAAGTTGTCCTGTAAGTCCATAATACGGATGATACATTTTCATCCCAATCTTGTCTTCCGACATCACAAATTTTAGTCAGGGTATGACTCAGTATTTTGTTAAATGCTTCCATGGTTCCATTTACTTATGGGTGATAAGGGGTAGTCTTGTGATGAGCTACCATGAATTATTTTAACAGAATCCTCACAATCTCATTTAAGAAATGTGTACCCCTATCACTGGTTAAAATTAAAGGACATCCATACCTTGTGATAATGTTTTCCCAAAAAAATCTTGTTGCTGTGGCTGCTATGTAATCTTTAGTTAGAGCTACCTCTGTGCACCTTGTCAAATAATCCGTGCAAGTGATTACATAGTGTGATCCGGTCCTACGAACTGTTGGTGCAATAGGGCCTACAAAGTCTATTGCTCATTTATCAAAAGGATCAACACTATGGATAGGGTGCAAAGGCATTTCATCTCTCTTTCCTAGCTTGCCAATGTAATGACAATGGTCATACGCTTTACAATAGTCTTTGCAATCCTTATACAGAGTTTCCCACCATAATCTTGCCATTAAAATTTTATGCACGGTGGTGTCACTTGCATAATGTCCATCCTCACTTCCTCCATGTGCTTCCTCTATGATGGCGAGGTGCTCATGCTCTAGTACACATCTGCGTAAAACTTCATCACACCATAACTTGTATAAGTCCCCACTGATCAACATATAGGGTGTGACATGTATAGCTAGTTGCTTTCATTCTAATGCCTTCCTCCCTTCTGGTGCCACACCTTCTTTTAGGAATACCACAATCTCCTCCAAGTCCGAGGGTGCACACTGTAATCTAAATAGTTGTGCGTTTGGCATAACCTCTTCAATACTCTATGCATCCTCCCCTGAATCAATCCTTGACAGATGATTAGGTCTAGAGTTACTTTTTCCAAGCTTCAAAACTACCGTAAACTCAAACACTTGAAATAATAGCACCCACCGACATATGCGCGCTTGTAGAATGGGCTTGTTCACTAAATAGTTTAACGCCATGTGGTTGGTGTAGAATACAAAGGGTGTTGCCAAAAGATACTATCTGAACTTGAAAAGTGCATAGATCATTGACAATACTTTGCACTTAGTTGTGGTGTAATTCTTCTCTTCTAGTGTCAACTTCCTGCTTGCAAAACATATAGAGTGATCAACAATTCCTTCACCTTGCTGTGTAAGCACTGCTACAATGGTGGTTCCTGAGGGATCTACATGAATATGGAAGGGCTTATCCCAAGAGGGAAAATGTAATATAGGCACAGTGACAAGCCTATCCTTTAATGTATCAAATGCCTTCTGCTGCGCCTCTCCCCAATGGAAGGAACTTTTATGTCTGAGTAATTATTCTAGAGGCACGCCTGTCTTGGCATACCCCTTGATGAATTTTTTGTAATAACCCATATACCCAAGAAATCTGTGCACTGCGCTTTGGCTAGTAGGTTCCCCCAATCCCACAATAATTATAACCTTGGTAGGATCTAGTAGCAAGCCCTCCTTACATATGATGTGTCCCAATAAATTCCCAAAGGGTGTAGCAAAGACACAATTTTTAATGTTGAGAGATATCCTTAACTGCCGACATCTGTCAAACATTAGACTCAAATTATCATAGTTGTATTTCACTCGCCCATACACTATCCAATCATCTAGATAAACCTAAAGGAATTTGTGGATGAAGTCTTGGAACGCCTGAACCATTATGCATGAAAAAATAGTAGGCACATTCTTCAACCCAAAGGTCATGACCATTTATCCAAAACTTCCCCATTCAGTGGTGAAAGTTGTCTTCTCCTAGTCTTCCTTTGCAATCCAGACTTGGTGGTACCCTGAAAATCCATCCGTAAAGGAATAGATTTCGCACCCAGTGACTCCCTCTAAAATTTATTTAGTGAAGGGAGTTAGAAAAGGATCGATGACACAAACTACGTTCAGCTCCTTATAATCCATGCATATCCTAATCCACCCATCCTTCTTGATGCTTATCACCATTGGACTTATCCATTCCTATTCTTCCATAGCTTCAATAATTCTAGAAGATATCATTTTTTCTATCTCTTCCTTTACCTTTACATGCAAATTAGGATTCATTTGGTAGGGTCTCTTCCTGACTAGATGCACACCGTCCTTCAACTTCAGCCTCATCTCCCCCAAGGAATGGTCGATGCTATTGAGCTCATGGTACCCACATGGGAATAAATTCTCAAATTTACGCAAAAGATGAATGACCTTAGATACTTCCTTCTCCAACCAGTAATCTCCAATGATAGCTTCCTTAGGTTCCTCTTCTGAGCCGATGTTAACCTTCTTTGTCTTTAAAGGCTCATGGTAGGTGCGCACGTGAGCATCAACACTGTCCAATACCTCGTGCGTCCCCATAGAATGGTTAACATGTAGGCTCTCTGCTTCCTCTCTATCAATAACATATACTAACTTCCCTTTCTCCTTTTCCAAGCACACGTGCTCAAGATGGATCTCTTCTGCTTCTTCTACTTCTTCTTCAAAGCATGCCTCCAAACCTGGTTCACCTAACAGTTCCAACAGCCTATCTTCTTCCATGGCACTATCCCCCATGGTAAGGTGCTTAACAACTTGTAATGCCTTATTAACTGATGGCTTGGTACTTCGATATTCAAATGTTTAAATGAGGTCAGCTGCTATTTCTTTCCAATTTCCTATTTGGTGGCGTGTCTCAGAGTGTATGTACCATGCGCATGCGTAACCTTGTAGTGTAGAATATAACTTGTGTACCCAAAGGGATGGTCAAAAATATTTCACACCTTCTCTCCAGATCTTCTCACAAGCTTGGATGTGGAAAGAGGTGGGTTCCTTACCATGGCAGTCCTTGATGGCGGTGGACATGTTGCTTCTAGAAAACCCGACAGAGAGAGCAATTCTCACCTCACACCATTCTAAAAGGTTCTCCTGATGTGTAGCCCACCACTGTGCCACTATGCTGAGAAGGAAATAACTTAACATCCCTCTTCATTCCTTCTCCTCCTTCCACCGAGCTTCCATCTCTTGTAAAAAGATCTCTAGGAAGGCCCCTCCTGAATACTTAGGTAATTTTTTCCCTCCTAGGTGCCGGACTGTATGCGCCTTTGTTACTTTTTTTACCAATCCTCTCAACTTCTGTCTGATCAATTCATAAGTCCCATGCACCCAATTATCACATGCTAGGCTGGTGATGTCACTTACTGAGTGAGCATCCTCAAACTGGATAAATCCGTCAGTAGGATGGATTATCTCTGGATCCCTGATTGAGCACACATATATCCTATCCAGGACTTCTTCCCCCAAAGGTTCAGTATAGGGTGTTGACTTCCCATCAGCCAAGGGTATAATAACCCGATCCTCTTTATTTTCAAAACTGATGTACCCCTTGTTGAACTGAAGGTCAACATTATTCTTTTAACACCATGGGCACCCAAGTAGTGCTGGGAAATTGTCCACCTCGGTGAGTGCTAAGACTTAAAATTCCCCAGTAAACTTAGCTCCCTAGATAGTGATAGCTACATCCCTTAAGACACTAATGGGCATCACCTTTGTTTTGTTATTGATATACAACACATTTGAAGATGGCTGTAATGCAAGTATTCCCATCTAGTGCCAAGCATCCAATGTGAGAACATTGACCTCCGCACTTGTGTCAATGAGGATATTAGTAAGGAGCCATCCATCTACAACTGCATCCAATGTGATTTCTTTGTCATAGTCAAGGCTGTGAGGGGAAAGGTTTGCATGTAAGATCTATTTCTCATGCTCTTCTCCAGTGTGTGGTACCTTCTCCCTTAACCATGCCCCTAGTAAGGGAATAAAATTTTCCTACCTTAGCATTTTACATACTTCCTTGACCTCATCCAGGTCATCCTTTGGTGCCTCGACCGTTCTACTTTGCTCCTCCCTCTTGGACTTCTCCTTTAAGCACTGGATTTCTCCTTATAAACTTTGAATGACATAGATGGTATCTTAATATACTTCCTTTTGATGTGTGGGGTCTGGGTACTTCTCATGAACTATTTCCTCTCTTGAAACTAGGGTCCTCTAACTTGGTATTTCCTTTATGCGCGCAACCTCTGCTCTTGTTGTTACTAAAATAGGTTCTAAACCTACATCACATGTCACCCATGACATATATTGTGTGTCTATATTCTTGATGCTTACCATTACAATGCTCTTGTATTTTCATTACTGTTGATTCATGTGCTCAAACAACTTTAGGAATTCCTCATACTTGTGCTTCTTTCTGCACCATGAGCATTGTAATAGGTCTGGGCACTCCCATTTATAATTTTCTGTAGACCCACAATTAAAATAAGTTCCACATGAGAACTCACTCCTTCCTCCCCCGTAATTACCACAACCACAAAATCCTCCGTGAAATCCCATTCTACGTGTACCACCATATGCACGCTCCTCTAGCGGCAATCATCACCCTTAGAACTACTGGCAATGCTGGTTTGGTGTACCCCATGATCAATGGCCTCATGGATTTGATCAATGAGCCTACAATCCTTAGTATCATGGGTTGTAGAAGTGTAAATTTTATAGTAGCAAGACACATTCTTCTAGATTACACGCTGTAACAAGGGGCACCTACTTGCATCATGATCCCCATTAAAAATTTCATAGTTTACTATCATGGTACGTACTGCCCTCCGGGGACAAATACCCTTGACATGCCCCTCTAATTCATAATCTATGCACAATAAACCACTGCGAGTCTCATGGGCTGAGTTTGTGGACAAGTTCTCCAGCTTCTTAGCCATAGCAGTAATTTGAGCTGGGCTAAATCCAGTATAAACACTACCAACAGCCTTGGCATGCAAAGCAACTTCCAACACTTCATGTGGTTCTGTGAACATTTTATGATATAAGGCCCTTCTAAAAGGGGTGATCAATCCTCCAAAAAACCATTGAGCATGTTGTGAAGGGTGAATATCATATGAACTTAGACAAGAGAGTTTTAAAGTGTACATCATACTTTTGCACACTCTTTGCCATTCCCTATTGAATTTCCTTCAGGGCACTGATGCTCTTCTGTTAAAACTCAAGGATGTGGAATTTTACCAAGAAGGAGTTCTTTAAAGAAATGTAATCCACCACCATTTGATGGGGGTCATATTTCCTATACCAAATATGCATGCGCCCCTACATTGTTTTTACAAATTGATTAGCCTTCCGCTCTGAGGTTGTGATTCCCTTTGCTCACCATAGTAGCTCACATTTGTGAAAATTCTCTGCAACATCCTCAATACCTCTATAATTTGACAAGTGTAACGAAATCTCAAAGAAGACCTAAGGGGGTGGTTGGGGCCCTTTTCCTCCTGAGCTAGAGCCTTGGTTTCCTCTGGTGTTCCCTCCACCACCGGATCCACTAGGTCCACCCGGTCCTATGCCTCTTGAGCCACCAGATCCACCAAAAGCACTAGGTCCACCCGGTCATGTAGGAGTTGTGCCAAGTGCCCCCAAGGTTTCACTGAATTATGTGTTGACGGTTTGTGATAATGCCCCGCTACTAGTATTGCACCCCGTGCCACTTCTAGATGTGAGACCAAAGGCTTGTATACTTGCTCCTTGTCTAAAGAATCCTCCAAATATGGGGATATGTGTAGCCATAAAATTTGGAACTAAAAAATTGTACATCCTAGGCACATATCTGTCACTTCTACTGATTCTAACTGGGTCAATGATACTTATTCCTTATTCTAAAAAACCAAGCACCAGGGTTTGGTCACCAGGTGGGTTTAGATACGTGTCAACGAATCTTCTTTCTTCATGCAACGATATCTCATCAAAAGCCAAAGGGGTCTCTCTTACATGCTTTCCAAGATGGGGTAGCACAGAATACTCAGGTTATACGTCCTCTACGTGAAGCTCAACTCCTTTGCGCAACGTATGTCTCCATAGATCCATCACACTTACAACCTTGCATCATCTAGTAATGTCCCTTTCACATGCTTCAATATAATTGAGCCATCTCTCCTTCCTTTCCTTCTCCGTCGTAATGTCTGCCATCTTCCTCCACCCTAGCTCCCTCACCCAATGCTCAAAATGGTTTAGCCGGCCATTGGAAATGCCTCTAAACCCAAAGTAATAACTAGGATCTTCATTGCCAAAGGGATAACACATAGAAATGATCCTCTGGGCTCCTGCATAAATTCAAACTCAACAACTTTTGGGAAAGAATATGTGGAAATAACATACTCCAGAGCGTATCTAGTCAACACACCTTCCCACCAATGATCCACATCACGAGTCCACGTCAGATCTGCATCCTGCATCCTCTGGTAATCTTCTTGGGTCCATGGCATGTGCAGGAGTTGAGTATATATTTTATGTGAGTTTAGTGGGAAACATCATCTATGATCCATGTTCAAGTTTTTTGAAATGATTAAAACATACAAGCATCATAGAGCTCAGAATAGCTTCTAGATCCTTACAGTCATTCTAGACAGAAAAATGCTTAACATAGTGGATAAATTATACCAAAACAAAAAGAAGTTGTACAAGCACTCATACTTAATCATAAACATAAATGAAAAATAATTATGAGAAAGATGTATGCATTAGAATCAACAATGTTCCTATTCATTGTAAACTGGTAACCTCATTATATTAATGGAGTCATTACAGAATGTTATAGAGAAGCAAACTGTAGTCATGCATTATATCTAGACTCATATGAATAGGCTCACAAAAGAAATTTATAACCCCATACCCTTGATACATCTTTCCCTAAGCATAATTTCCCAAACTAATAGAGTTCTTGTAGTATTTTTGCTGAGCTCCACCCATTATCTGGTTGTTATTTTTCCTTCTGCAAGTGCTTATATAGATAGGATTTTTGGGCTGCCAACTCATCCTCCACTAGCCTTAGATCTGATGCCAAGTGTCTGAATGTGGTCCTCCATGTGGGCATGCTCCTCTAGGCCTAATCTTTCCACCTTTTACCATGATGAGCTTCTAGAAGCTTCTACCCTAGGCATGCTCCTTCATGGGCCACCCTGTCGCTAGGCTGACACCTTATCCACTCCACATGCACATTTGGGTCATAGTTGGGTCATACTTTTCACATGTTCTACCAAAACACCTAAAATGGATAAGTCCTGAATCCTTGGTTCTATTCGAACACGTGCCATGGGCTTCCTTAAAGACTTCTCTAAACCCTTCACTGCACACTTTATCCTTGCACACTTCTCTTCAACTAGGCCTTGCGTGCCTATGCACCTTTTAGTATTTAGCCAATATCTTAGGGGCCCGATACATGCCACTGGTTGAAGTAGTGTAAAGAGGAAATCCAATGTGTTCTATAACCTGTAACTGCTCCCCAAAATGATAAGGATAATCATGTCCTGTAAAAGGCCCTGCATACAGGGTTCATAGACTGGTCTAAACTCACTTGCTATATAACCCATAGTTCCAAGGGTGGAATTTGAACTAAACTGAACTGAACCATTGTAAAGTTGTTGTGTAGTATGTAAAATCTTAACTAATTCCCATCTTTTTAGGAGCGCATGTGATGTCTCTGATAGGAGAATGCGGCCAAAAAAGAGGACCAATCACATAAAATCTATAACTCTACCCTCAAGGGGGAAATGAATGAACTTAGTAGAGACCAAGGCATGCACAAACAAGAGGCTATCCAAAGATAAGTGTTAGTAAAAAAAATATGTATGTATAAGACAATATGTAAGCTACGCAAACCATGTATAAGCTACTAAGCAATATAGTAATGTAAACATGGAAGAAGACAAAGTAAGTGACACAAAGCAGGCTGAAAACACAGGACATCACTCATGATGTCACAAGACACATAAAGCCATCATGGATGCATGTGACAAAAAAGTGTGCACACCAAACAAAGGGCAAGGCCCACATACAATAGTAAATAGTAGACAAACAAGTAAAAACAATAGATAACCATGGAAGTAAAAAATGCTGTGAATAGAATGTTGCACATGAAGAACCCATTAACATGTTAGAAAGATAACCAGTGTGTCAAAAGTGTGTATAACCATGTAATATAGAGTGCTAAATACAAAATGAAACAATATCCCCTGTGAGAGATGAATGTGTATGCCCCCAATGACCAATGTAGGGTGGGTAGAAGGTGAACATCCATACTACATGCAAAATACCTATATCTATGATCACAACTAAGAAAAGGCATGAACGTACATGTGTGTATGGTATAGATAAATGACATATAAGAGATATAACTAGAATGTGTAATAAGACAACCATATACATGCAGATGTATACCAGAATAAAGGAAACCAAGATATGCATCATGTTGTGGATGAGTGGAATGGAATTATAGGAGCCTTGTGCCCCTCGAGTGAGTGGAAATGTATGCATTGAGGTTCATTTGGTTTTCCCCCTTAGCAGTCAAGAATGAACCATAAGTGAGAGTGCATCATTGGGAAATGGTCAAAGTGTGTGTTGCGTCTAACGCACTGTGATAATTGTGTATGTGTATTAATGATATGTGACCTAGAGATGATGTGTACATGAGCCTTATATCCAAATTGTATATCAAGATAAGATGATTGAAAGCGTGGTGATGTAGCCTAAGGTGTATATCACTACAAGATGAATAAAGGGAGTGGTGATGTAGCCTAAAGAAAATAACACTACAAGATGAAGGAATATGTGACCATTTAGCCTAAAGCATTTGTCACTAACTTGGTAATGTCACATGGTAGAAGGTTGAATGATGAGTGTGTGTGTATGATAGGGTCTATTTGATTTGTAAACCCTTGGCAGTTGAGTATGGACCGATGAACTAAAGTGTGTCATAGGGTAATGAGTGCAACACATAAGAGAAAATGTAGTATGTGTGATGATAATAGACAACCAAATGATGTGTAGGATGTGTAAGTATGTAGCGTATAGTATGTAATGTAATATAGGAAGATAGACTAAGTGCATGCTATGTAATATGTAAGATAAATAGGATGTAATGTAGATTAACAAAGTGTGACATATGTATGATAAATACTAGGATGGTGTGTAGACAATGTATTATGTGTGATTGCACAATGCAAGATGTGTATGTAGACTAAAAGTGTAAGGTGCACGGTATTTAGGATGAGAAACATATAATTTATACCCTAAGAGTGTGATACATATATAATGACTACTAGTATGATGTATGATGTGTAGATGCAAATGTCAAAATGATATAAACTAAATATAGAGTTTATGAGGTAAGGTGTAACACATATGATGCAAAATGTGTGAAGCAATCTAGTGTGTAGTGTGTGGGGTTCATGTGTAGTAGGCCCTCAAAAGTTGAGTGTGAAATGAAGCACAAGAGTGTGTCATTAGGTAATAACGATGCTAATATGTGTGATGAATATGCCTATGTGAGGATATGAATGTATGATAATGCAAAGATGAGAGATAAACCTATGCGAATATGAGGAGGGAGGGATGTGTTAGATGCTATGCCCCACAAGTGTATGGTATAGAAGGTGACTATGTGCCACTATTAAGGAGATCATCATTATCATGGTCAAAACGTAATGGAGCAAAATCATAAACATGATAAGCTATAGAGCGAGGAGGGTTGTATAAAGACCCATTGCAGCATAGTGTGTACAAATTCATTTAATATTACTCATTAGTAAAGGCTATCGGTGGACACCCGTGAGAATGCCAACGAGAGATATTCAAAGTGTAAATGGGTGAAGAGTCATCATGAATAGTGATATTGCCAAAAGGTATAGGAAAGGTAAACAAAGAATGGTTAACGTCTATCGTACCACCAATATAGTCAAGCCAATAATGTCTAAGTGAGTGGAAAATCACAAGGGGTACATGCAACAAAGACCATAAAATGAAAAACACGCATGCCATAAGTGGCCATAATGTGAAAATAGAAATGATAAAGATGCGGTGAATGAAGAGGTGGTAAGATGTCATTAAGTGTCATGCCAAACCTTACTAATCCGTCACATGTACAAATAGTATCTAAGTAAGTAGAGTCACTTGGGAAGTGCTACTAAAAGGATATGTTGATAAATAATGTGCATGTAAAAAGAGGTAGCGTAGCTGCAACCCATGGAGGAGAAGATGAAATAACATCCATACTATTTACAGACCCCTGTTATAGTACCATAACATTAGTAGAGGGAGGGGTCTTGAATTTATATTCACCTAGGCCATCAACCACAATGGTTTCTTCAAAATAAGAGTCATCTATATCTATAGGAGTAAAGTTAATTTGTATTAATGCGTCATTAGTGAGTTTGATAGTGTTAACTTTGTCATCAGAGTCCTCAAAATTTTCTTAGTGGGCATCATTGTGTTGTATTTCTTTGTCGAGTATATTGCTAGGAGATACAGTAGGGGGAGGAATTGAATATGCCTCAATATATTCCAAAGAATTTGAGTTGGTATGGTGGGTGAGATGATTTCCATAGTATAAGTAGAAACATCCAGAGTATGCGTAGCTGAAGAAGAAGGTAGCGAAGCACTAAACTGACCAATATCATGTGTCAAGGCTACAATATGGAATAATTTGTGAAGGTGGAATGGGCATAATAGTAATAGGGTCTATACAATAATATTTGAATGGCTCTGGATTTGCGGTGATAGTATGTTCATAGCCATCATGCAAAAATTTGACACATTGTTGATTAGTAGATACAAGTGCTTGCATTGCATGAATCCAAGGTCCACCTAAAAAGAGATTGAATTGAAATGAGGTATCTATAACATATAAATAAGTGAGAATAGTTTTAGGCTTAACTCATAGATGTAATGAAATAGTTCCTAAACATGTACGAGTGGTAGAGTCATAGCCTTAGATGATAGTAGATTCCAAGAAATAAGAGTATTACTAATACCCAACTTCTTTAGAAGAGAATAAAAAATAAGTTGATGTCTGATCCATTATCAATAAGTACTCATTTAATACAAGTGGTGCTAACAATGGCAGTAATGAGAAAAGGCACACATGGATTGCTTTTAGCAAAAGGTGATAGATCCTCGTCAGTGAAGGATATAACATGTGGAAAATTGTGAAGAGATTATATAAGATGTGTAAAGGCCACTACAAAATTGTCACTTTCAATATGAATAACATGAAGAAAAACTTCTAATGTGTTACGACAGTCTGGTGCATTACTATAGTGCCCACACTTTCTACAGCTCAGTAGCTTGTTGTTTATTTCCTCTTAGACATGTTTTGACAGTGATTGGGGATATCTTGGACATTATATTTAGATATTTGATTTTATTAGACATGTGTGACATTCAGGCGTATAGCGCCAATTTAGCCTAATTTCTTTATTGTCGCAGTTTCTTGTTATGACATGGAAACTAATGAATATGATGTGCTTGGAAATCTAATTATATTTATGGATAGTTGTTGCATGGTGGGATTATATGTCACTTTATTCATCTTGTCTAACTTTTGGAATGTGGAATATATTTTTGCACGTTGTCGCATCTTGATTTCAGTAGGATGTTAGGTTAGTTTAGCATGCATTGATATCTTACTATGTCACTTAATTATATTGTATCGGACAGGTGCGGTTAATGTGTGCAATGAGTGTGCAGGTGACAGGTTTATAGGAGAACGTGGGATTCAGGCCAGCTACTCAATCTTGCACAAGCAGCCCACAGGCTGAGTCCTAGCCATGTTTACTGTGTGAAGCCCTAGGATAGATGTTTATTAATTTTGGGCACTATGAGTGACCCCAATGTATGTAAAGTATTTTGCTTTGTATTATTAATTTTGTTTAGGGTTGTTAGTAAAGTTGTAAACTTGTTTTGGGAGTTAATAATCCCACTTTCTTTTAAATTGTTGATTTTTTGTTAATAAGTCTCTTAATCACAAGGGTTTAGGGTCACATGTGAGACCCTTGGGTGGTCCCCACACCCTCTACCCTTGTGCCAAAATGCAAAACCCGAAATTAGGGTATTTTGGGCATTTTTGGGGACCCCTTTGTAGCTTGGGAGTCCCCCTATCACAAAAATGAGCCCTTGGACCCTACCTAATGGGTAGGGGGGCTTGTTTTCAAGGCTAGAGGGAGTTTTCCCTCCCTTTCTACCCTTTTTTTGTCACATCCATGTAAGAGGTGTGGATTTGTGTATTTATCAAAAGTTCAACTAGTTTTGTCTTGCTAACATTTAAGGGATTTTGGGAGAAGAGGGCAAAAAGATAATTTTACCCTTTCTCTCTTTTGTTTTGGCATCTTTGACCATGAGGAGGAAGAGGGGTGACACATGTCACCCCCTCATTTGTGAGGATGTTTGCTTGCTCCTCTTCAAATTCTCATTCATGGGAAATGAGAGGGACTTTTTCCTTTGATTTTCTTGCTTGGATGCTTGGGTGATTTGGAGCTTGGGATTTTCTTGGAGCTAAGAGTGGAAAACTTGAAGTTAGGAAGCTTTTTGGAGAGCTTTCCTTGAGGTAGGTTCCTAGATCTTATTATTGTGTTGCTTTATGTTAGTTAATAGATTGATTGCTTGAGAATGTTTTTGTGGAATGTAGCTTGTAGTGTTGTTTGTGTGTTTTTACTCCCTCCATCATATGGCATGATGGAGTTTTGGAGTGTGGGGGAAGAGAGAGGGAATTTTCCCTCTCAATCCTCAAGGCTTGATGGCCAAGCCTTGTAGGACATCATTGTTTTTTTTCCCCCTCAAATGATTGAGGTGGGGAAGTTGATTCATTTGGCTTGAATCTCCTTCCCCATCCTTGGTAAGGAAACCCCTTTTGGGGTTTGAAAATCCTTCCAAGGAGGACTTGGAGAAAGGGGGAGGAATAAGGAGGGTCTTGTTTTGAATAAGGAGCAATAAGGAGGTTAAGAAGATGTGTTTAATGTGCAAATAAAATTGATACTTAATTTTGGAGAACTTTCTCCTCTCTTCCCCATTTTTGGAGGATGAACATGGGTTCTCCTCCTTGTAAGTTGGAGTCTTGTGTTGTAGTGAATTTTATGTTTGTGTGCTTGTTTCATTGTTGTTTTACCCTTCACCTTGTGCAAGTGTTGTTTAGCTATCCTCTTTCCCATGGGCTTGGGGGAGGCTAGCATGCATCCCAACCTTGGGATAGACATGTGATGATGCCTAAAGGTTGGGTGGTTAAACAAGCTCTTTTCTCCTTGCATGGTTTTGGAAGACATGGAAGTTGGCTCTCAGTTGGAATTGGTGACATGGTGGGCTCTCATTATTCTTATCCTTGTGATACTTTCTTGTAATGTAACCCTCTTCGAGTATAGTACGTGAAAGTTTGCATCTCCTTGTAAATCCTCCATTTTGTACATTTTGTGTCACTTGTAAACTTGTTTTAGAAAAGTTTGATTGATGCTACTTGGGAGTTAACATCCATGTAACTCAAGCTTGTGAAGTAATGAAGTAATCAAGTAAATAATCTATCTACTTGAATCTTGTTATAACTCTTGCATTTATATTTATAAAAAGAAAAATAGCATGTTGAAGGTTTTGGGATTCCTTACACCTTTGTAACCTTGCAAGCATTGATAGCAATATGTCAAGAAAAGAAAACTGCATTTCCTTGTTTCCTTGCACTTTCTTGCTTATGTGAAAACTTAAGAAAGCATGTTATTTAGAAAACTAATTGTTTATTTTTAGTTAAGGAAGCATGTGGCTACTATTAAATGAGAAATACTCCCCTTCTTGCAATATGCTCCTCTCTTAAAAATATTAATAAAAATAATACATGAAAGGAAAGTTGAGAATTTATATTTCATTTCCTTGAGAAGTTTAAATGTTTGGTGTTGTAAAATATTCATACTTAGTTTTAAGTTGCCTACTTTGAAGAGTTCATTTTAGAAATAAATCTTATTTATATTGGAAAATTCTTGCTTATTTTATTTGGTGATATACCCAATGCATATAAATATCATTAAATCATTTTAATATATATATATATATATATATATATATATATATGCTGTTTTATTTATGGTCACATATTGAAAAGAAGAAGAAGAAGAAAAGCACTACAGAATATATATATATATATATTCTGTAGTGCTTTTCTTCTTCTTCTTCTTTTCAATATGTATATATATATTCAAAGTTCATCTACATGGTATATGTATCATGTTTTATACAAAATACATTTAAAACGAATTATATATATATATATATATATATATATATATATAAAATTAATAGTAATGGGGGGAGGGTCGGCCCTTCCCCCCTAGCCGACTGTCATATTTAAAAAAAAAAAATGGCAGGGGGGGGTAGAACCCCCCCTGCACCCTTGTTACAGCCGTGGGGGACGCTGCCCCCACGGAGCCCCCCCCACAGAACCCCACAGCCGCTGCTGCCCCCATGGCCACCACCCCCCGCGCTCTGTCCGCCGCCATCACCACCTGCTCCGCCACCTCCCCGCCTGTGCAGACCTGCCCTCCCCTCCTGCGCCCCGACTCCACTACCCTGCGGCCTCCCTGCCGCCTGTCTACCCCTCCTGTCCCCCTCTACAACCTCCCTACTGTCCGTGGCCGCATCAAACCTGCCCCGGCCGGTCCTTCCGCCCCCCCTGTCCAGTCCCCATGGCATTACTGTCCCGCGCCCCTGGCGCCACCCCCGCCTGCGCGCAGCCCTAATCCACCCCATCACAAAAACAAAAGAGATAAATGAATAACCACCCAAACAATGACATAATTATAAATATATGTATAATAAAACAAACCAAAATAAATGAGTATAAATATGTATATGTATTTCATACAAGGAAAAATATAACAAGAAGAATAAGAATGGAAGGAAACAAAGAGAAAAGAAAATGGGACATTTTAGGGCATCCTAGGGCAACTAGATCAAGAGTTGAAGATTGTCTAATCCTAGGGTCATTATTAAACCTTGCTTTTTTTTTTCATGGGGTTTTAATGTGAAGTATATCAATAGGGAAGGGTGTTGAACCTAAGAAGAGGGTGAATAGATTAAAAGTAGTGTAGGGTTATTCTTTTAGGCACTAGTAAAATTTAGAATATAATTAAGTAATTAATTTCGAGTTAGGGTTAGTGAACAATTTAGATTGGAGAAATTAAATGGTATAAAATTTGTAATCAGGTAAGAATTTAAGAGATGTATTAGTACTAACTAAACACTTAAACAAAAAAAATTATTACCCTAAAATTTTAGCCACGATTGATGTGCTTTTTTTCGATGTCCCAGGAGGGGGCATTACAATTACATAATAAGTTGTAAAGGGAATCTTGGCGGGCATATTTTTAAGTTGCTTAGTGATGTCACAACCCTTACAAGTAGTAGGAGGATCTACCAAAGCAATGGGTGGAGAGATATAAGTGGGTGGAGTTGTAGGTGGATTAAGATAAGTACGATGAGTAGTAACTACATTAATAGATGAATCAAACCTGGGTGTAAAAAAGTGGGGAGCATGTTGAGTATGCACACACATAAAATCAGCAGCAGTAGTCACTATACTAGAAACCTTGGTAGGCACAAAAGTAGGATAAGATGATTGAGTCATAACTTGATAAGGTGAAGACATTATCAAAAGAAAGGGTTAGATACATTAGGTTCACCAAAATTATTAACTAAAATGTGGATGAATGGCAGTTAATCTAAACTAGGAAAAACAATAAATAATAGTAAATAAATATAGAAAGTGACCCAAGTGACTAAGAAAGTAGAAACATAAACCCTAATGTGCAAGAGGGGTTAAGAAAGAGCTTAGCTGATTCGATGAGTGTTGAACTGTGTCGTAGAGATGGCTAGAGAAAAAGGAGGAGGAAACGACTATTCCTAAGTCTAGAAAAGTGTAGATCTAGGTAATATGAGTGGATTGGGATGCCTATATAGGTACAGGGGTGCCTATGGGTGCCCTAGTCTAAGATATGGGCACCCTTGTCTATGAAAAATATCTAAAACCTTCCTCCGTGGTGTCACTTGATGGTTTTATGAATTTTATTCTTGTCACACTAGCTTTGGTGGATAGTGTAGTATGTCACTGGAAATCCGAAATGAAGATAAAACCAGTAAAACCTGAAGACGAGCATCAAACCCATAAAAAAGAAAGACGCATATGAAGGGGCCAGATTGACCTCAACTGCCACAATAGTGGTCTTACTAACTAAGAGTTGCACTACATCTTAGACCCTATGTAGTTCTATGTGTGTGTGTGTGTGTGTGTGTGTGTGTGTGTGTGTGTGTGTGTGTGTGTGTGTGTGTGTGTGTGTGTGCAAGCATGCCCTATATACTCTTGTTCGAGTCACAATTTGTGAAAGTAGCGAGTAATAACTATGTGTAGAAAATGTAATAGAATGGTGGATGGAATAGAACAAACTTCCCTCCTATG
The DNA here is from genome assembly GCA_019776745.2 of Taxus chinensis. NCBI lineage: Eukaryota > Viridiplantae > Streptophyta > Pinopsida > Cupressales > Taxaceae > Taxus > Taxus chinensis. Next base: position 41,306,578 of record CM034149.1, on the reverse strand, counting down.
TAGTGTGATATAAATGAACCAGTCTTCTGCCTTGTGATAGAGCTAAATGGATGCAAATGGAGCCTTTGATGGATACAACCTTACGTGATGATAGTAGTGCTCAGTGTTTGGTCCCTCATTATGGTCTCATAACTTTATGTTTATATGGTTCTCTTGTTCTAATTTTGTAATTAACCCTGAAAAGGCCAACCACTAAAAAGATAAGAAGTTCTAATAGTCAAAAAGTAACCAAAAAGTGGCGGGAAAGTGTAGAAAGGCTCATTAAACCCCAAATGGGACCAGAGTGCCTAGTGCTCCCCAGTATTGGGTTAGACGCCCTAGTAAAAGGTAAAATGATGCCAAACCACAAAAACAAATTGGGAAAGTATGTGTTAGAGGTTGGTAGTGACGATAAATTCAAAGTAAAATGGCCAAAATACATAGGTTAATTAGTAATTTCTTCACTCAAAAACCATATTAATAATAGTATTAGACGTAGACTAAATAATGTCTAAAGTTCATCATTTTGTGACTACATCTGAGAGAAAAGTTTTCAGGTTCTCACTAGTGAAGAGTGTGCAGGCTCCATACTTAGCCAAATTTTTGACTACCACACGTCATGATTTAACCCCAAGTACCCCTTTGTGTCCCTCTTTTCCCTTTTTCCCAAGGGGATAGAGGGGAAAAATGAATTCCCATGAGCAAGATCTTTCTCTAGTCCCCCATGTGACCATTTTTAGTTCCGTAGGGTGCTTATCTGGCCAACCACATTTTCTTAGGCCTGCTCAAATTCCACCACTTGTCAAAATATCTCTCCAAGCATCATTTTGTGACCCTCTTTTCCATTTTTCCCAAGGGTACAAAGGAGAAAACATGAGTTCCCATGAGAAATTCCCCTTTTTGGTATTTCATGTGACTTTTTTTAGCTCCCCGAGTGCTTGATCAACTTTTTTTATGTCCCTCACACTTCACCACATGCTGACACTTGTAATAATATCTCTCCAAGTGCCCTTTTTTGTCCCTCTTCTTGATTTTTCCCAAGGGGAAAGAGGGAAAAAATGAGTGCCCATGAACAATGTCATTAAACATAGTTTTCAACTCCACTTAAGCTTTCATCCAACCCAGGGTCAAACCATGGTCAGTAGGTAAACAAGAAAGTAAAATCTAAACCATTTTCAAGTCAATTATTATACACTATTCACTCTCCCACCATTATTATTGTTAAACCTTCAAAAACATCATATTACAATAGAGGTGTTGCCCAAGATTTTCCAGAACAACCATGGCTTCCAAAACCAAGTTTTTCTCATAACTCACTAGCCAAAAACCGAACTACCATGAGATTTCCACAAAATAATCTACTCCAAGGTTCCTTTGAGTTGATTATAGTTGAATACCATATTATTCCATTTCCTTTTCATTTTCATAGTATCAATCTAAAACCCCACCTTCCAGAGTTGGATTTTTTATTTCCATGAGTTCTAGCAGAAGAAACACAGTGAAATTTGAGCACATGATCTTGGTGCAGAGCCGAATCCAACAATGGTTATTTCATTGCAACCTGAAACTAATAAGTTCAGTTTTAGAAAATAGTATATGCTCTATACAGTGAATTAATAAAAATAGAAAGTCTCTCAAAACAATAAGCTCCCATCACTCAAAACATCTAGAAACACTAAAAAACAACAAACATGGTAAAACTGACAAATTTCCCAAAATAACAATTTTTTAATAAGCGGCATACTAAAAATAGTAAATCATAATCAAAGGGAGGTATTCTAATCATGATATGAGATTTAGAAAGTAAATTTTGTGTAAAAAAGGAAAATTTCCCAAAGTAGCAGCTCTTGACCCGACTTGCCAAAAATAGAAAGTTTCAATTTTTAGTGTAGAAAATTGTTTTTGGCTAAGTTTTCACTCACCTCAATGAATTTTGCCATCATCACATGGTTGTAATTTTTTTGTTTATCTCAAACAAGAAAATTAACCCTCTACAAGGATCCTAAAGCATCGTTATGATCACAATTGTGTTTAAGAGCATGACAAAGCATATCGAGGCGTAACAGGCAAAAATAAGGAACATTGTAAGGATGACAGAATTTGAAAAGAGTCAAGATCCACATTAGAATCCAAAATTCATTTAAGGATGTCATCATGATCATAAGTGAAATGAGAAACTCATTGGGAAAGTTGAGAAACATCATATCTTGAATCTATCGTCACCTCTCTAAGCAAGTCAAAGTGACCTTGTCAAGTCTTCTAAGTATTCAAGCCACAATATATGAAGAATCAAGGAATCATGTTTTCTTATGAGAAGCATATGAAGAAGGTACATAAGATCTCCCAAATGTGCTCTCATTCAGTAAGTGATTTGGAGTCAAGAAAGGTAGATATGTGATCTTTGTGTAGGGAACCTTGTATAAAAGGAAGAGGAGTCATCCTCACTTCAGTGTCATTCACAATAGTGTTATTAAACACTTCGTCAAATATTTGGTAACACAGTCACTCCCCCAAGGAAGAAAAAATTTCAATCAAACCTGATTCCAGTATAACCAAGGGCTGAAAGGAAGGATAATAAGATTGTTCTAAGCCGTGAAGATATCAAATGATAATAATGTTATCGCCAAATCATTGCACCCTCCAAATGGCCAGAATGTGAACAAGACGTTCGGTGTGATCGGGTAACATGGGATCACCTCTCAAGATATGGGACTTGGGCTCAAGGTGAACCTCTAGAGAAGGCTGACTTCCTCTTCCTAAACTAAGTGTTATACTATTCCTAGTCTAATAAAATGGTTATCTAGACCTATGCTAACATTTTCATGGGCTTTAGGGAAATATATTTGCAAGAAATAAAAATATACTAGGGATGGTGATGCACCAAATAAAGGGTGTTGCTAGACTTAGGAAGGGTTGATTTTAAGAGGGTGTTGTGCACCACAAGTCAACTTCACCTACTGCAACTTAGAGAGGGTAACAAAATACAAGAAATCAGGAAGCATGTGTCCCTTTGTTAAACTCAATCAGACAAAACAATCTATCAGTCTTCCAGTGAATAAGGATGAACTTGAGAAGGGTGAAAAAACACCACAAAACAAATGCATACAATACTCGACCACTTGATAATTAGATAATCACATAAATCCAAGAACCTGCAATAGAAACTTGAACTTGCACAGTGTACTTGCAAGCATGAGAAAGGAACAAAGAAGTATAAAAGGATGAAAGGACCAAGAGTAGTCACAAAACACACACTTTTATTACTTCAACAACATGAAAAATGCATCACTACATTTAGAAGAGGCAATGGTTTACATTACAGTCTTCGAAAGGAGGCTTGAAAGTTCCCCACTCCACAAAGCTAACTTGCGGAAGAGAAAGAATTCTTGAAAAATATACACTTGTCTTAGATGTCTAACTTGTCCAACCTCTTGGAATGAGATTCCAATTTACATTTATAGAAAGTATAGTTAAAGAGAAAGGATGTAGAAATCCTAAAATTCTAGGGCATGAATAATGGCACATGATGGCCACCATGTTTAATTACATCATTAATTGTATTTACTCGTTATTCACAATAAATTCAAAAATTTAAATTATCCTTATTTAATTTAAAATAATATTTTTAAAATAATAATATTTTAAATATATTTTAATAAAAATAAAATTCATGTATTAGGTGAGATCTTGATTTGTAAAATGGACCAACTTGGCAATTGGCTCGCCAGCTAGCTCATCGAGCTGGTTGGCAAGTTACTTCTTTGCATTTTTTTAATGAGCCCTTTGTTCACCATGCCGGGTTCCTTGTTATGTTATGTGCACCACTTTTGTTTTTCACAATATCCTTACTTTATACTGAGTCTATATGCTCACTCGGTGAGCTAAAAGTCTCCACCTCTAACCATTAAACATCTGTCATGTACTCACATTAAATAGAGCCCTTAACCATTTGCATTGAAACTCATTGGCTCCACATATCCTATTGTACAGGTCTCTAGCGCACCAGATGACTCAGACTTAAATCGGCCAATCGATCTACTTGAATGTTGATTGCTTTAGAATTTACATATTATCCCTGAAAACCACACATGACATGTCCACTAACTTTGAGAATCACTCTGATTCCACGCCATTCCTGCCATGTCCTCCTTGTTAGATTTCTTGTCTCGGGAGCTCGAACATTATTTTTCCAAGCTCGACATGGAATTTTTATCATAAAAATAGGAAATTCATGAGTGGGGATCCCTAAATTTCAAAGCCATTTTTCCCATGCACTACCTTAGAAAATTGGTTCCTAATGCTTGCTTCTCCACTATGTATCACACATTGTTGACATGGATCTTCAGAAGACACGAGCTCCTTAGGCTAGAAACCTTGACCCAAATGTCTTGATGTTCCCCATGGTCATTACTGCTCAAAATTCCTTGAGCGTGGAGTATTTATTCCAGATTTCCAAATCTAGAAACCCAAACTTGGATACAATTTAGAATTTTCTCGATAAAGTCATTTCAATCGTTTGGCCAAGTTAATGTTCTCCCACCACCAAAAAACTCACCTCTAACTGAGCAGACCAAGTTACCTTTTTAATCTATTAATAGTGAGATCATCACCTCTCCCACTTAGCTTTGAGTTACCCCCATTATGAAATCAGTGAGCTCTCCTGTGTGATACATGATCTAATAACTATTAAATTTCTCGACACGATCCGTTCCTTATTGAGTTAGGTATTCAACTCGAGGTCCCTTTGAATACATCCTATTAAAAATGTGCTTAGACACAACAAACATCTCACCCTACGACTGAGTTATTTCATCTACCTATGAGCCACATGATGAGATCTTGACAGCTCGAATGAAATCCCATTTTACTAGTGAGCTCACTCATATCTTAGCTCCTTGTCTGAGTGACCTGATCATTAAGCTTGGTTCTAACTCTATCTTGATACTGAACTAGCTCCATTGAGCTTGTTAATTTCCACTAACACATTATTATACACCAATACCAACCTACCACTCTTCCATGTATCTCAGCGAATGGATCGCCATCATGACCACAACCATCTAATGCCTTAACTCCCCTGGCGACTTGCTTGGTGAATCAGTAACCAACTTAGACTTCTTCTCTACATGTAAGCCTCATGATGGCTTGCCATTACAAAGTTTCCACCATGGCAATCGCAATGAATTTATCCCATGTGCAGAACTCCTATGCCAACTTTCCATCTCCAATATCTCAAACTTGGCAAGCTATCTCTATATCCCCGACTTGGATTCAAACTGAACTTCTTCTTCCCAATTCAACTTCGAGTGCCCCCCATCCAACAATCAACTCGATTCTGACTAAGCCTAATGAGTTGATTTCTTATGCCATGATTGACTCGATCATCAGAGCCATGAGTAGGATCTATGTAACCTAAGTCATTTCCTCTCTACCACCTAACCACCATCACTCATTCATTCATGTGATCTATTCTACTTGACTCAGTTCCTTGTGATGAACTACTGATCCTGCCGAGCAACTTGGCGAGTTGCTCGCCCTTCTCATGTCTTGCTGATCTCTGTGTCGAGATCTCATTTATATTCATTTACACCAAGCCAATGTGATGAGTATAACCAAGCTCATCTAATCAATCATGCCCATGCCCATGTTTTAACTCTTAACTCAAATAAGAAACAATGTATTCACATCGACTTGAACTCCCTACACTTGAGTGAATTATTTCGAAAAGTTTCCATAACGCTGAACCATTCCTGCGATTTACCCCCATACTTCATGATCGATTGAGTGATCTCTTCAACTCAACTCGCCTTGGCACCGAGTGACTCACCCCATCTTGTCCCGATGCTATTCTATCTACCAACATAACTCATTGTTTTGGTGAGATAACTCAACTTTCACTTCAAAACGTACTCGCCTCTTACTTTTTCCAAATGCTATAAATGTTTTCTGAACTCCCCTGCAGTACCCCAACTTACCACTTTAATAGCTCACCACTAATTTTACCCTATCTCAAAAAAGCTATTTCAGAGATCCATTGAGTTATCAATCCATCCCTAGCTTTCCAATTAGGTCACTGAGCTGCCCAATGAGTTATCTTAGAACTCAATGCCATCTAGGCCCTATAAAATGGATTTTGTCCTAAATTCAAATTATTTGGGAATTTTCTCATTGCTAGAAGATCATGGAAGTACAATAATCCCTCATATCATAATTTATCAAATTTATTGTTTCTTTTTCTCGTGTTGACTAGAAGTGGGCCTGAAACAGACAATTTCCCCATCTCAGCAAACCTTAAGCTTTCAAAACCCTAGAAAAAAGAAAATAATTCAAACTTATCCAATAGATTCTTGGAACACTGTAAATATTACCAAAACACAAAAAATCAACTTGAAATGACCCAAAGGCCTCTTGAAGGCCCTTTTGTGTTAGGGCACAACATGCCCCCCTTTTGTCCAATTTTACCTCAAGGGGAAAAATTGGATAATAAATAACACACCACATTTGATAAGATGAAAGGAATTCTCTAGAATAACCTTACACAAATATTTACAAACAAATAACTAAAATATCATATATGGAAATCCATCATAATCCATTATTACATTATATTACATAAGATCAAATAACATAAATTAGCTCAATAATGAGGATGTACATATAGGAGGAGGGAAGTGCAACTACTACCTACATCAGTGGTGAAGAACTCCCACTAACTGATACTAGAAGTTAAGTTAACTCCACATAATTAGTACGCTTAAACAAGTTAAACCAACAAGTTTAGGGATAACATAAGTGCACAAATTATCCTAATAAACAAATAAAAGGATAAATAATAACCTACACTAATACCCCACATAAACATAGCTTAGGTGGGTGGAAAAGAAGGTGGGTCTCAACAACAAGACCTGATGAGGTAACCACATACAATAACTGGGAAAAAGGGACATTGCAAGGTACCGAAAACCAGTAATAAAAAAGTAGAGAGAGAAAAACCCGTTGCAAATCATCTCAAGAAGCTCATCTCAAAAAACACGTACAATGCTGAAGAAGTTTAGTGTGCATTATGGTCTGAATCCACTGCTCGATCAAAAACTTTAAAAAAACTGACATGGGGCTTCAGCCGAATAAATCCATGTACAACAAAATTTTCAATGGAGTGATGTTAAAAGTGCAAAAAACACCAAACATATTCAATCAACTACTACAAATATGTGCATCACAATCCAATAATAATAACTAAGGAAACAAGGAAAAGACACAATATCCAAAGAAATAAGAGTGCCAAGATCTAAGAAAAGCCAAGGTAACAAGGCAAGGAAACAAGACCCGAAGAAGCAAGATCAATTGCTATAGGATAGGTGTGCCACGATCCAAGAATAATAACCAAGGTAACAAGGCAAGGACACAAGATCTAAATAAATATAAGTGCCACGATGCAAGAAAATCCAATGTAACAAGGCAATGACACAAAACCTAAAGAAGCAATATCAACACCACACCCTCCCATACTACTGAATGGGTAGAGTGACACTACAAATATGTATGAGTTGTCAAAACAACTACTTGAACACTGAAAAAATAACACTGGGCTTCACCAGAATAACTCCCCTACAAGAGAGACTGTCAACATGCCTAAAAGTGTCAAAAATACATATCTATAATCTCTCAATAAACAAGGATATATAAATGTTGGCACTTTATAAATGAGTGCATGTTACAATAATGACATTTTATAATTTTAGCTTGTTTCTTAAAATAAATAGTTCTAATGGAACAAGCACAAAAAAAAGCAATTTTGAAAAAAATAGCACTCTAATACAAGTTACCGATCTAAAGACACAAGCTTTTCAAATTTGTGCTTTGATATTTATTTAAAAAAAATTAAATGTCCTTTTTCCTGCACTCTTCCTCAATTTATCTTTTCTAAAAAAAAGTTTCCAATTATGGATCTTCAAAACGGAAGAAGTAATAAAACCCATTATTATTGAATGTGAAAACCATAGAAAAACCCAGAATTTTTTTTTTCTAATTTTTTTTCCTTACCAACACAAATTTCCAAAATACCCAAAGGTACCATGAATCGACATGATCCCCAGATCCTCGGCACACATGAACTCTACAAAGATGAAGAAAAAAACCCAAGAAAGTGTTTTTCTAGATGGTTTTCCTCCTTAACACAGATTTCTAAAATGGATCCATAAATCTTCAAATCCTTTCCACACAAGAACATTGTAAAGTGGAAGAAAAAAAACTAGTATCGTATGTAAAAAACCCAGAAACCATTTTTTTAATACTTTTTACTTCCTTGGCACAAATTTCTTTCCCTGACACAAATTTCCAAGCGGATATGTACATATATGTGTCTACCTCTACAAAACCAAAACAAACTCAAAAAACAAATTGTCTCCTTCAATGGACAAGTTTATAGACGTTTATGGGGTTTTTCCACCTTACGAATCCAATAAAGCCCTCAGTTTTGAGTAAAAATGGAAGATGAAATAAACGTCTAACAAATTCCAAACTATATAAAAACAAGTAAACATTTGCTTGTAAAAGAACTTACAAATGGATGTCTACATCATCTACTACTCTGATACCATGAAAGAAATGATAAGAAGATTGTTACAAGCTATGCAGATCTTAAATGATAACAACACACCACATTTGATGAGATGAAAGGAATTCTCCAGAATAACCTTAGAAACAATTTGCAAACAAATAACTGAAATATCATATATGGAAATACATCTTAATCCATTATTACATTATATTACATCAGATCACATAACATAAATTATCTCAACAATGAGGATATACATATAGGAGGACGAAAGTGCAACTACTACCTAGACCAGTGGTAAAGAACTCCCACAAATTGATAATGACAGTTAAGTTAACTCCACAAGACTAGCAAGCTAACTCCACACAACTAGTACACCTAAGCAAGCTAACCCAACAAGTGTAGGGAAACTATAAGTGCAAGAATTATCCTAATAAACAAATAAAAGGATAAATAATAACCTACACTAACAAGGGCCACTGAACATGAGCCTTCAAAAAGGAAGATGATGAAAAGAAGATGCACAGAGGTTCCATATTCCATGAGGGTTCATACGAAGGTGAAGTTCATTGTAGATCCCATAGATCCTCTTGAGTCGAGAAAGAGTGATCCATTGTAGCCTCCTTCTCTTTAGGGAAATCCAAATATGTATTTCCCAGTGACATATCTTTCCCATAATGAACAAGATGTGATCCTACATAAATCTTCTAAAAGTGCTCTTGTTACCAACATCATGTCCACTCCTGAAGATCCATTCGTAAAGAGCCATTCCCATGGATTCAAGAATTTCTTGAAATTAAACCAATAATAAAACAAAAATATGCAATTCTTGACCTTAGAGCTATCATTTTTTTTGAATTCAAGAAGAGGAAGAAGGTGTAGATGGCTTCTCGTCTCTTTAGTGGAACTTCTGATGACCAATATGTAGAAATTTCCCAACCTAATAATGTAAATCATGTAGAGGAGATGACTCCATTGCACTATGATTTGACTCGAATCTCATTGGGTCAAGCTTCATGAGGGTAACTCTCATTTGTTCAAGGAATCATCTACCTGTCTATTTTCTCAAAATGAAGAGTACAAATGCACAATTGAGAAATTGGAGGAGCATGTGAAAGATCTCAGTTATTACATTCAACCTTTCTTAGAGCCCAATTCAAAACCCCCTCTTCCCGTGAAAGGCATTCTTCCAACCATTAGCTTTAACCCTAAGGCGATCAAGAAGGTACAAGGGCATATAATGCAAGGGAATGTTAATGAGAGATGGGTTGAGAATATCATTGAGAAAGGAAATAAATTGTTCCTAGAATTTCTCTCTCCACTCAAATATGTTCTTGAGATTATTACGGAAGTAAAGAATGAAAAGAAAAACATTGAAAAAGACAAAATCCACTTAAATGATGTTTTCGCACTTATGTTAGAGATAATCTCCCTCGAATCTCACACCATCATTAGTAAAAATGTGTTCAAATCAACTGCTAAAAATTTGTCCCGAGTTTTGGTGTGCATCATGGATGCCATATATGGTATGATAAAAGATGCCATCTCTAAACTTGACTAGTGGAAAAAATGCCTTTAAGATTTTGAATGAGGTCATCATTTATGTGAAGGAACTTGGATTCTCTGCACTCATTGAGAATTCATCATTAGAATAACTCATTAATTCCTTCTATGAGTTAGTCAAGAAGGAGATATGTGATCTTATTTCCTTTAACGAGGATACCTTGGAGTCCATTTCCAACATAAGAAGTTCTATTTCTAATATTGCAAGAGATTAAGAATAATTGTCTAATCATTGCAATGATATCAATGATGTTCTTTGGACATGGATCAAAGTTTTGAGCTGCATTGGAAATCCAGAAGTAGATAAGGTGGAACCTGCAGTAGCTTGGTTCAATAGAGAATTAAAATGATAAGATATCATTCTAGGAAATATCCCTCAGGGATCATGATAAAAAATTTCTCTATAAGTAAAGCCTCGTCTTCATCAGCATGACCTTCTTCTCCCCCTCTTCTTCTCTCCTCCTTTTCTCTCTCATGTTGTAATTATCTGTTGGGAAGGAAATTTTCACTTTTTGTCTTATTCATTTAAATGTGACCTTTAGTCAAACATTGTAATGATTTCCCTTTAATTAATAAAAATTACTCACTTTTCTTTCCTAGGAATACGAAAGGTCATAAGTTGTAAGGGTAAGTGAAAAGTGATGCAGGGGGTAGATGAAGGGACATTTGTAATGCTATAAATTGGAATGGATTATCCATTGCAAGGGGTGGGAAAGTGTTGATTAAATTTATGTTGTTGATATTACCACTTATACATCAAGAAATAAAAGATTCAATTCTTCTATTCCTTGTCTTATGTTCCTCTAATCTCTCTTTCCAACTTTGCATACATGATAATCTTGTAAAACCAAGAAAGGTGTATTTCCTTTGATAAATTAGTCAATGGAATTATGTGTTTAAATTTTTTGGTCTTATTATTGGTTTCATTTTTGTGTTCTTCTAATTGAATGTAGACCTACTCTGGTTATTGTAAGTGAACTATGTAAGCCTATTCACAATAGTAACCCTATCTCTCATTGTTTCCCCAACTCCCCTTTACCTCTCTCCACTACAAATTATTCCCTTGTACCTTGTACAAGAATTTGTCACAAGTTCAATGGAGTGTCCTTATGTGATCCCCGACATCTTGGGAACCCCAAAAAATTAGGTAGTTTACATTAAATAATGAGAGCCCCCATACAAAAGATGGAGAAGCTTAGCCTTGTGAGCGTTGGTGAAAAATAAATAATTTGAAACATGAAAAATTATTTCACCAATAGGTTTTAGTGACTTTGCTGGGGAGATATCTTCCCTTGTGCAACCTTAAATATCTCTGGAAAATACATAAAAGTATATATTCTGAAAAAAAAACAGGTTTCATAGTGAAAATCAGAGTTTGAAGGAGAATCTATCAAGGAATGAATCCATGTCACTTTTGTTTTCCACATCAAAATGACAAAGTTTTGAGCTTGGTGTTCAAAACCACCAAGTGACAACAACAATGAATAAGAAGGTGAACACCAAGATATGCAAATATTTGATCAAGCATCATTCTGGACCAAATCTGAAAAGAGTGAGGATTCTGACACAATAAAGAGGTATCTTGCTTCAAATAAAATTTTACAATCAACCAAAGGAAAGAATGTCAGTGACATTTTTGTAGTAGTCATGAAAATAATGTCTAGAATAGAGAAAATTGTTTCTTATAAATATCCTACTATCAAATCCTGATGGCTTCAATTCAAGCGGACTGTTGCTAGAGGAAAGACAATGGGACTTGCACCTATTGATGATCAAGAATCAAAGAGCTTGATGAGGAATATGTAGAATTGATATGAAATTTTGTATGAAGGGCATGAAAATGAAAAATCTATTGAAGGTAATTTTTTAACTTCACATGGCTAACTGAGAAACTTGAAGTTATGTCTTTCATCTCTCTTCCTTTGGATTATTTTTTAGCATATGGAGATGAGGAAATGAAAGCCTTGAAAAGAGAGTTTACGAAAATTATTTTGAGTATTATGAAAGGAAATTATGATCCCCAAACCAATCATGAGATTCTAAATTATGCCAAGGTTATGTAAAAAATGTATGAGCATATTGAAGCACTCTGTAATGATGAGGAAGAAGAGATTAATCCTTTAGAAGTAGATTCTAATGATTGTTCGTATTATGAGGTATTTATCCCCAAAATATTCTTATGTTCTTCTCATGATTTTCCTTTTATTGAGCCTTCCGATGAAATTAAAATCATCACATTGGAGGATAATGAAGATAACATGAAAGTTGAACCTCCATTCATAAATTCATTTTGGATCGAGGGACAACCCTTTGGAGAAGTGATGTGTACAAGAGATGAAGATTCTTACTCTATGAAAAATGATCCAATGATTTCCGAAGAATTTACCAACCATGAAGATGTTCAATAAATCCATCATCCATCCTAGACTCAATTTATTTAAGATGATTAATTTAAGGTAATCATTAATGGTTTCCTTTCAAATTTTGGCTCTCCTTTCAATTGGGGACTAATTCCTTCAATGATGAAATGAAGCCACACATCCTCAACTATTACATTTGCCATATTGACAAAAAAGTCCAACATGATCCAAATATCACATGACCTCATGGACCATAGTGATTTCCCTAAATCTATTACCAAAGGAGTGTAATGCTAATCACCACAGTAAGCATGGAGTCTTCTCTATTCTTATGAAGAAGAATAACTCTAGGGAAACTTTCAGGAAAAAGGAAAATACTATTCTCATGTTACAACCCCAATGTTGTATTCATATCCTTGTTATGAGGATGGTTAGAGGAATCTCAAATCAAAATGTGTGACCTTCCTGTGTATTATGGATCTCTTATCTCTTTTTGAAAATGATGAAAACTAGGTATGCCTAAAATTCCAAGAAGGTAACCCATGGATGATAAGAATTATGGATCACAAGGAGGAGAAATTTTCAAGTGAGCCTTGGCTATATGATGATCATATTTCTAACCATCTCCTTTAGGTCCAATGAAAACATTGTTATCAGGCGGGTGGGCCCCACTGAGTATGCTGGAATATTTGAAGGAGCACTCAATGCAGGACATCATGAAACACTCTGAGGAATAAAGGGAATATCCCTTTGCCCAGTCGTTGAGATCTTCATGTATACCATGACTATGCAAGACAAGTATGAATTCATTCATGAATGCCTTTATGTTTAATTCATATTATGTTCAAAAATGAGATGGTACAAACATTTAAGATCAATGATCTCTTTTAAACCATTTACCAAACATTGCTACCATGAATGTTGAAGCTTAGTCTTCCACCTTTCGCCGAGCTCTAATTGGCTTAAGTCAACCTCATTTCATCCATGATGAACTAAAGGGAAAGGATATTCTTAAATTTTTACTCCATGATTTCAACCCTCCAAGATAACATCCTAACCAGCATAAAAAGTCCATACCATGCCTCAACTGATGAGCTTGACTCCTGAAAAAAGCCACCTCATCCTACAACTGCTCAATGAGCCCAATATCCCTGTCGACTATTAGTCAGTCAAAGATATGGTACTTGACAAAAAGTAACATATAGAAGGTCCGCATAGGGAAGTGAGGGCATATTCAAAGGTGTGGAATGGATAGGGAAGGAATCGTGCGTTGCAGAACATAGAGTTCAGATTCGGGACATATCCGTTTCGCTCATTACGAGGTTCTATTTTTAGGAAGATGACGTGCAAAGCACACAAATGCGGTTAGAGACGTGTGTGCATCACACATTGGCTATTTTTGGAGGATTGGACTACGAAGCACTTTACATGGACACAAGCTGAGAACATAGATCTGTACTACTGACGAGTTAGCTAGTAGTAGTCTATTGTTAGCAACACTTTCATGTGTGGCTAGTTAGTGTAACAACAGTGTGGCTAAGAATAGCATGCGACCTATTTTTGGGATTGGATAAGCGGTGAAGGGCAAGTCCCCACCCTTATATACTATGTCATGTAAACTTTGTAGCATAGGGATGGCATACACAGAGAGGGGATCAAGATATACAGAGATATGTTGTTAAAACTGCTACGCGCATAGACTATGGTACTGATTTATTGTAATGAGGCTTCTATGTAAACTTATTGCATTGAATATAATGCAATGAACATGTGGTGGCTGAATCTAAGTGTTATTTCCTATGTGTAATCTAAATCGTAGGCATGTTTTTTATTTCATCATGGTTATCTACTTAATTCTACTTATTCTCTTAGATATAGATCTGAACATGCTCTGTAGAATGTTATGAGCTAGTAATAGGACTATGATATGCTTCAAGTCTCCATCATGCTAACATCCTACTACAACAACCCTAAAGAGGAACCTGGTACCTTTGTGTGCTTTTGGTGAGCACTTAGTTTAGGTTGAGTGATGTGCTAATGCACGTCTAGGGATTTCATAGGGTTCGTATCACTGAATTATAGGCTGCATCATTGGTTCCGTTGTCCAGGACCTCTTTTTTTCGGTTGTTTTCAGGATGGTTCACAATGAAGACATATTGGTTGAACTTAGAAAGTATTGAAGAATGGATACGTGATCTGGAAGAAGAATATGCATGGTGGTTTAACATTGGATATGAATTTAACACATGCACTTGGGTGGAATAGAATCTGTATGACAGTCCATACGAGATATTTTTCGCTATCTTTCCAATAGAATTGTATGAGTGGCAGGTTGCTTATGCATCTAAATGGAATTGGAGGTATTGCGCACTTGTCTGGACACATGAAGAATTTCTAGGCCCTTAATGATGCTTATCTATTTGGATGTGAGCTGTGGATACGTGGTTTCGTGGTGTCTTGAACAGTTATATCTTGGAATACTCAATTTTCGCCTATTTGTGTCCAGAGGTAGCTGAATTCCAGTTCGTACGACATCCACGGGGAGCTTATTTGGCAAAGACATTCCGCTAGCGATCAAGATCCTGATGGTAACTTTGAACCTGGAGAGTAAACCAATGACTAACTAAACCCCACCACGCACGGGGGCGGGAGACAGGAATGGTGAAGGATGTCAGACTTAGTAGCAGCAGAGGCAAAGAGATGGAAGGTGGCTTAAGTATAATGAGGCGCGCGAGAGGGAGATAGAGAAGCAAAGTGATGTTGCAGGGTGGATGGAGTTGAGGAGAGAGATGGCTTCGTGAAGGATTTGGAGCTCATGTAGAAGACATGGAGCCAGAGCATCAAGAAAATCCCCCATTTGGGAAAGCATAACAAGGAACCCCCCTCAGCCTCAAGTAAGGAAGCATGCCAGTAGAGATGAACTTCTTGGGCAACGTGACACACATCTGAATCCACCTGGTAAACCTAGCCCTTGTACTTGGTTTTCTAGCATCTAGTCCCACAAATAGTCAGAAAACTAATTTAAAAAAGTTTGGGAGAGTAAGGAGTGAGTCTTATAAGTAGGCATCAATGGTAACAACATAGACGACTTCATTGTTATTTGGTAGGTGTGTTTTCAGGCGTCTATCATCAACACACAGAAATATGAGGTGCACCAAATGTTGGATTGCACTATATTTTGGAAGTGGTAACTACTTCACACACCGTAGGGGTCTAGTATCAGTACTATAGTATCGCAGCACATGGGGAAGTACGTCTACAGGACCTATTCCAGCTATAGGTTCGTAATCAGGAGGCATAGGTGAAGTTCTGGTTCCAGGTGGATCTAGAGGTTCTTGGAGGCAGGGGGAACACTAGGAGTTTCTGGATCAAGTGGGCAAGGTCCGCACCAACCCCAGAATATTTATATGGAAATGTATCTTCATCTTCCAGAGGTATAGGAGGCAATAGAAGATGCTACTGAACATGTGGATATGTGTGAAATATTGTTCCACGCAAAAGGAATCACAGCTTCTGAGCGTAGGGCAAGCCAATTTTCTACTACGTTACAAGGGCACACACACAGCTGGTAGAGAAAGTTTGACCCTGATCATACTTGTGTAGATTATGCATATTTAAAAGATGCTTTCCTTAAAGAGTTTCACATCCCTGTGTTTGAGGAGAAGAGTATACGTGCGCTCAAATATATTAAGAGAGGCACTACTGAGAGTGTCAGAGAGTATGATGCCCATTTTAAAAATTGTTATCTAAGATTTTTTATGATATTCATGCAATCCAACATGCACAATGGTTTGTTGGAGGCCTGATTACCCCTTTTGGGAGGGAATTATCACATAAAACATACACTAATCTGCACAAAGCACTTGAAGCAGCCTTATGTGCTGAGGCATTTGAAAGTATAAACACTGGGGTGAGCCCATTTTTAGAAGCACAGATCATAGCTATGACAAATCAGTTGGAGAAACTTTTGGAAAATTCAGCACATGAGACGTGCACAGGGATTTGGTGCATAGATTATGAAGTGGAAGGTCACACAAAGGATATTTTTCCTAGTAGATCAGTGCACTTGCAGCTATTGGATTGTGAGATGTTCCATTTAAACCATGATGCTAGCTTCTGTTCATTACTACAACGCGTGATCAAGAAGAACATCTCTTGTTATTGTAATATTTGCAAGTCCATGAATCATGACACAGAAGACCACTGGCTGATTGGTTAGATCAAGGATGTAATAGATATTGGTGTATGACATACATGAGTTTTAGATAACTCTAAAGGAAAGAATGAGCATTAGGATCGAGATCATAATCAGGTGCGCTATGATTGGAATGAAGGGCATTTTGAAGGTGGTTATGGCAGAGGTTGAGGATACTGTGGTGGATTTGGAGGACAAGGACATGGTGGTGGAAGAATCGAGTTCCTTCATGGAACTTGTTACACATGTAGATCTCTTGACTACTATAGGTGTGAATATCCTTAGAATATTACATGTTCTTTATGTGGAAAGAATCATAGTTATGAGGAGTGCTTGGACTTATAAGAGCATCTTAACAAGAAGTATAAACAAGAAAACAAAGGCACAAGGATGGTTAGGATACAACGCGTTGTGGAGAATCAGTGGATGCCCAAGTTGGAACCAGAATTTGAGGCATTGCAGGTAAAGATTATTGATCTGAAAACCAAATTTAACTAGCAATTGTGCACACACACACTTTTCTTGCTTTGTGTTGATTTTTGATTTAAATTTGTGCATTATTTCTTTTTGTATTTTTAATAAAAGAATAAAAACTACAAGTACTATGCAAAATACAAAAATAAGTGAAGAGAATTCACTAGTAATGTGACGCGAGAATTGATAACAGAGTTCAGTGCTTGAGGCCTACGTCTCCGGGTCCGGTTGAATGGGGACCGATCTATTAAAATCTTGAAAATAATCCTTTACAAGAGAATTCTACAAAATTTTAGACCTTCTCACAGTCTTCCTCTGTCGAAAATAATAGGGGTTGCCTTTTACATCTCCTTTCAAATTCCACCGTTAGCTCAAGATATGAGCAATACAATATTTTTACACACAGGTCCCGAATGGCATTACAAATAAAATATTTACCCTATTTATACTAGTTTGTGCGCCTCTTGGTCTGATGGCTGGGTGCATATCCTTTTACCACCTGCCACCCGAGTTCCATTCCCTTCCATGTCCTTTGGCTTATCCTTTGGGAATAAAATCCCACATTGGGCGCTTGGTAAACTTATCTTGTTATTTAAAAATAGATGGAGGGTGCGCATATAAAGTGGCAAGTAAGCCACCTAAGCCTATATAATAGGCGCTTTGACTTTGGGGCGCATTTGGTGGTGCATGGAATGTATTTTAGGTGCCTAAATCCCTAAAAAGGTGGACAGTTCCAAATATGGCGTGGGTAATTTAATGTATGCTTTGAAAGTTTAATATAGGCGTGGGTAATTTAATATATGCTTGGAAATGATTAGACATAGGCGTGGAAAAAGCAAGGAAGTTAAAAGGGCGTGAATAATTTAAGTCAAGCATGCCCAATATCCCACATGCATGGCACAATAGAAAATATAGAGGTTTATATACACAGTTGGTTGAATGGTTAAATGAGAAGGAGGCCAAGGCACCCCTCCTAAATCGAGTGTGTCGAACCTGGCTGAGGGCCCCCCAGCCAGAAAATAGCGGGGTCCATTTGTCCCGAGATCGAGTGTCCAAGACCGGCGTTCCAAAACCCATTTTTTTAATATGTCACACAATTTGTCCACGTGTCGCAATACGATCGCAACACTTGGCGAGCGTGCACACGTCCAACCTGCACAAAAACCCCAAAATTCGCCAGTTGCCCAAAAATTTCAGCGGGCTATAACTTTTGCAAACGAGCTCTGTTTCCTGCAAACAAGCTGTCGTTGGAGTCGTATAATTTTTCCCCACGTTTTTAAAAATGACTGCAACAATTTATGAGAAGATCTTAGATCAGTGTTTCTCTGTGAGGATCCTCTGGATCATTCCTCCCCACTGAGAAACTTTTGGACCCCAAAAGTCAACCTAATTGGTGAATAGGTGAGGGTATTTCTCCCTCACCTTTCCGGTTTCCATCCATTTTGCCTTGTTCGGATGCATGCCTTTGAACCCAACACGAAGATACTCAATTTCACCTCTTCGTGAAGTTCTTTCTTTCCTGTCCAAAATGATGTCTTCCTGCAACTCATCAAGAAACTCAGGAGCAAAATCATCAATGGAAGGCATTATGTTAGAATCATCATGATCAATAATCATAGGCGGTTCATACAATCTTAAATTCTCAACATTTACAACTGAGTAGATTTGCATATATGGAAGTAAATCTAACCGGAAAGCGTTGTTACCAATTTTTTCCAATATTTGGAACGGACCATACCGTATAGGTTTCAATTTTTTACCTTCACCTGTCAGTCTTTCTTTGCTGATGTGAAGCCAAACTGAATCACCAACTTTGAACTTGTGATCAGTTCTATGTTTATCATGCCTAGCTTTGTACTTAGCCTGGATTTTCTCCAATTGTTCATGGACATACTGATGAACCTGTTGTATTCTCTGCACAAATCTTTTAGCCTTGTCAGAATCACTTGCACCATTAACAACAGTTTCATGTCCATAATATATATCTAATGGAGAATTAGGCAGATAACCATAACAAGTCTCAAATGGAGACTTCAAAGTAGAAGAATGTAAGGCACGATTATAAGCATGTTGCACATAATAAAGATGTTCATCCCACAATTTAGGATGTTTGTTACTATAGCCCCTAAGTAATTGTACCACTGTGCAGTTTACAACCTCTGTTTGACCATCAGTCTGTGGATGAAAAGCAGTGCTTTTTTTCAGTTTTGTGTCCATAAACCCCCACAATGCTGACCAAAATTCCCCAAGAAATCTAGAATCCCGATCAGATATGATTGAAGTAGGTAAACCAAAATGAACCCAAACAAACTGAAAGAATAAATGTGTAGTTCCCTCACCAGTTATTTGTTTAGTACATGGAACCAACACACACATTTTGCTAAATCTGTCCACTACCACATATAAGTAATCATGTTTTCTCCGTGTCATGGGCAAGCCTCCTACAAAGTCCATGGAAACACTTTCCCAAGGCCGTGTTGGAACAGGAAGAGGAGTGTAAAGTCCTAATTTCCTGTTACTTGGCTTGCTTGTGGCACAAAGAACACACCCCTTAATATAGCGGTTTACCTGTTCATGCATTCTAGGCCAATAGCAATATTTTTGTAAATGTGCAACTGTTTTACTTACACCAAAATGCCCTGAAATAAGAGAAGTATGTGCTTCCCTAATCATATGCACACGCTCATTTTCTGGAATACAAAGTTTTCCAGAATGATATAACAATCCTTCATGCAAATGATAATCTTTTTCTCCTACTTGTTTCCCACTTACTAAATCCTCATACACTTCTCTAAAATCAACATCATTTGCATATTGTTCCTTGTAACTAACATGAGCCAAAGAACTATGCTGTAAAAGGATAGATGCTACTACCACTGGTGGTCTGGACAACATGTCGGCAACCTTGTTTTGAATACCTTTTTTATACCTGATTACAAGATGAAATTGTTGCAAAAATCCCATCCACCTGAAATGTCTAGACTGCTGCAATTTGGTTTGTGTTTGTAAATATTGAAGCGGTTGATGGTTAGTATGGATTATTGTTTCTTTTCCCATTAAATAATGCTTCCATTTTTTAACACTTTGAACCAAAGCATACAACTCTTTATCATAAGTTGGATAGTTTCTTACCGCACTTGTAAAGGTTTCTGAATGGTAACACACTGGTCGTTTGTTCTGCATCAAAACTGCCCCCATTGCGTAGTCACTAGCATCCGTCTCAATCTCAAATGAATGTTGTAAATCCGGAAGTGCCAAGATCGGAGCGGTACTTATCTTCTCTTTCAGTGTGTCAAATGCTTTTTGTTGTTTTCCTCCCCACTGAAAGACCTGTTTAATACTTGTCAAAGCATGCAACGGAGATGCAATATATGAGAAGTTAGCAATAAATTTCCTCCAGTATTGAACTGCACCTAGAAAACTTCTAACTTCCGTCACATTTGTGGGTCTAGGCCATTTCACAATAACCTCTATTTTTGCAGGATCAATTTTCAATTCTCCATTTCCTACAATATACCCCAAGTAAATTAAAGATGTTTTTCCAAATTCACATTTTGACATCTTCAAATACAATTTCTCTCTCCTTAGTGCATCTAAGACTTTCTGGATGTGTTTAATATGTTCATCCCATGATTTACTGAAAATAAGAATATCATCTAAGTAGATAATAACGAAATTATCAATGAATGGTCTAAAAATTTCATTCATAACTCTCATGAATGTTGCCGGTGCATTGCACAAACCAAAAGGCATCACTAACCATTCAAACAATCCCTGTTTCGTTTTAAAAGCAGTTTTCCAAACATCACCTTCTGCAATTCTTACTTGGTGATAACCACTTCTTAAGTCTAACTTAGTGAAATAAATTGCATTTCTTAATTGATCCAGTAAATCATCTATTCTAGGAAGAGGGTAACGATTCTTTATAGTAATCTTGTTTAAAGCACGGAAATCAACACACATTCGCCAAGTGCCATCCTTCTTGGGAACCAATATAATTGGTGAACCACATGGGGATGTACTTGGACGAATTATACCTTGAGCCAAAAGTTCCATTACCTGTCTCTTGATTTCCTCGTTCTCTACTACTGACAACCTGTACATTCCAATATTGGGAAGAGGTGCATCCTGAAGCAACTGTATCTCATGTTGAACCCCTCTTTTGGGAGGTAGACCTTGTGGATCCTGAAAAACATCATCAAATTGAGAAACAATTTTTACCAATTCATCCTTATGTTTTAGATCGCAAGTCTCAAAAGCCATTTCATTTTCTTTTTCCTTGGCTTTGACCACCATGAGCACAAAACTTTTGCTTGAATTTACAAGCCTTTTCATTTGACCTGCAGTCACCAAGGATAGATTATTCTTTTCACGGTGAGCTCTAATAATAAACTCAATTCCATCCTTTACAAGCAAATATTTATTTTCTTCCCTATAGAAGATTGCTTTACGATCATACAAATAAGGACTTCCCAAAACCACCCCACAAATATCCAAAGGAACTACATCCAATTCAACCTCATCAATAAACTTGTCTGTAATGGAAAATCTGAAAGTACAAGTTTTAGTTACCTGCAGTTTTGCATCATCACAAACCCAGCCCAAAGGATAAGGCTTAGGATGTGGTGTAGTTTTGAGTCCTAGTTTTTTAACAACCTCCTCTGAAATCAAATTAGCTTGAGATCCACTATCAAAAAGAGTATCAATTTTTGTATGCTTTGAAATTACTCTAATGTGGAAAAGCTCATTTATTTTCTTATCGTCAGGTGTACTTTGTTTACTAGAAGAAGATGCAACATCTGAAACGCTATTGTTGGAAATTGAAAGAGTGGACTTACCTTGTAAACCCATAGCTGTGATTTTGGTTTCATCACCTGAATCAGAACCAAGATCATGCACTACAATGTTTGTTTTCTTTTCCTTTCCTTTCTTAACCATCCATTTGGGCTTCTTTTCAGGATGTAATTTCCAACATTTAGACTCATCATGGTTTTTTTTACAATGATTGCAAAATGGTTTTTCATCTTCCTTCTTAACAGTAGAGTTTGTTTTATGCTTACCCTTTCCTTTTCCTTGTTCTTTCGAACCTTTTCCTTCAGATTGCTTGTTCTTCTGATTAAAAGAAGAGAAAGAGGACTCCTTTGTCATTTTCCCTCATGCTTCCAGATGGGTTGCTTGAACACATACTGCATCAAGATTAGTAGTACCTAAAACAAGTATCATATGCCTTAGATAACTATGCAATCCACCAATATATTTGAGCAGTGTTTCTTCTGTGTTCAGGGAAATTCCCAGAGTTAGAGCCCTTTTCCTAAATTCTTGTGTGTATTCTTGAACACTTTGTCCCTTAGTTTGTCTTAATGTTTGCCAATCCATCATAGCTTGTTGCTTATAACCAAGAGGATAAAATTGTTGCCTAAGATTTGAAACAAATTCAGACCAAGAAGTGATTTCTTTACCTTTGTTTTCTTCCACTTCCTGAAGCTTACTCTCCCACCAAATGAGTGCGGTTCCACCCATCCGAAGAGTTTCCAGATGAATCTTTGCTTCATCATCAACAATTTTCTGAACCCTGCAATATACTTCTATTTGCTTGACCCAGTTATCCAATTTCTCTGCATTTAGCTCTCCAGTATACATAGGCAATTCAAACTTGATATCTAACTTTAATGAAAGAAAATCAGATTTTAAGGAGTCTCTTTTTGGAATGTCAGAACTAGAGCTTTCTTCTTTCTTACCTTCTCTAGTCCCCTTTTCCCTTTTCCTTTCTTGGTACATTTCTTCCACCATTTCCTTCATCTGTTGGAAGGATTGACGAAAATTTTGTTCCACTTCCTCTCGATCCTCCATTGTAGGACTTCGAGATCGTCTGGTACCAATTTTGGGATCTCCTTCAACTAATTCTCCTTCACCCTTCTTAGATCGAGACCTTGTTATCATCCAAAACACACAACTTGCAATCCAAAACATGTTAGACTGAACCAAAAATCAGTCAAAACCAGCTCTGATACCAATGATCTGAAAACCAAATTTAACTAGCAATTGTGCACACACACACTTTTCTTGCTTTGTATTGATTTTCGATTTAAATTTGTGCATTATTTCTTTTTGTATTTTTAATAAAAGAATAAAAACTGCAAGTACTGTGCAAATACAGAAATAAATGAAGAGAATTCACCAGCAACGTGACACGAGAATTGATAACGGAGTTCGGCGCTTGAGGCCTACGTCTCCGGGTCCGGTTGAATGGGACCGATCTATTAAAATCTTGAAAATAATCCTTTACAAAGAATTCTACAAAATTTAGACCTTCTCACATTCTTCCTCTGTCGAAAATAACAGGGGTTGCCTTTTACATCTCCTTCAAATTCCACCGTTAGCTCAAGATATGAGCAATACAATATTTCTTACACAGTCTGAATGCCATTACAAATAAAATATTACCCTATTTATACTGTTTGTGCGCCTCCTGGTCTGATGGCTGGGCGCATATCCTTTTACCACCTCCACCCGAGTTCCATTCCCCTCCATGTCTTTTTCCTTATCCTTTGGGAATAAAATCCCACATTGGGCGCTTGGGAAACTTATCTTATTGTTTAAAATAGATGGAGGGTGTGCATTTAAAGTGGCAAGTAAGCCACCTAAGCCTATATAATAGGCGCTTTGACTTTGGGGCGCATTTGGTGGCACATGGCATATATTTTAGGCGCCTAAATCCCTAAAAAGGTGGACAGTTCAAAATATGGCGTGGGTAATTTAATATATGCTTGGACAGTTTAATATAGGCGTGGAAAATTTAATATATGCATGGAAATGATTAGACATAGGCGTGGAAAATGCAAGGAAGTTAAAAGGGCGTGGATAATTTAAGTCAAGCATGCCCAATATCCCACATGCATGGCGCAATAGAAAATATAGAGGTTTATATACACAGTTGGTTGAATGGTTAAATGAGAAGGAGGCCAAGGCACCCCTCCTAAATCGAGTGTGTCGAACCTGGCTGAGGGCCCCCAGCCAGAAAATAGCGGGGTCCATTTGTCCGAGATCGAGTGTCCAAGACCGGCGTTCCAAAACCCATTTTTTTAATACGTCACACAATTTGTCCACGTGTCGCAATACGATCGCAACACTTGGCGAGCGTGCACACGTCCAACCTGCACAAAAACCCCAAAATTCGCCAGTTGCCCAAAAATTTCAGCGGGCTATAACTTTTGCAAACGAGCTCCGTTTCCTGCAAACAAGCTGTCGTTGGAGTCATATAATTTTTCCCCACGTTTTAAAAATGACTGCAACAATTTCTGAGAAGATCTTAGATCGGTGTTTCTCTGTGAGGATCCTCTGGATCAATAAATCATGAAAAACACTGAGAGCATAGTGAAAACAATACTTATGTTTTTTTTTCATAAGCCTACTATCACTGGAAGAGGAGGTACAACATGCACATGTAATCTAAATTTTACCTATTAGAAGGATTTCCTATAATCAGGAAACCATGAAGGTACTAAACAAACCTTCAAGATGAGATAAACACATGTAAAATAAAAATTTTGGAATATGGAGCAATAATTAAATTCATGCAGAGTTGGTGAAATTAGCGGCATATTTTTATAGATCTGTGGCAGATGAAAAGTTCTGAAAAATGATCCGAAATTCTTCGATGCTAGATTGAATAATAGGGATCAACAACTTATATGGTGAAATATTGAAACAAGATTATAATTCAAGGAGTTCAATCAATTTTGCATATTACGAAACTTGATGGCCTAGATTATGGAGCAATGACAATCCAGTGAGAATGTTGAATATAAGGTAAGGAAGATCATGAAGGACTATTAAGAAGATCTAACAAAAAACCATAAATCTAGGTCATCCAAATTAAATGTTCAATGCCATATGAAGCATGGATTTAAATGAAGAGTACCCCCATTGAAACAATTCCTTTAATGTATTGTTCATGAAATTATATCAGACTAATCAAATTCCCATAGAAGATAACACATGTAAAACTCTATTTATTTTACATAGGATTGAAGTTCAAAAAAAATTTAGTGCAGGTTTTAGAGATGGCATGAATGCAGATCCAAAACAAATCACTGTAACATAAAACTCATAGAATGAGGATATCTTTAAATTGCTAAGGAAATTAGATTAGCAGAACAACTTCCTACGTTCAATATTGAGGAGAGATATTATGCAAAAAATTTAAAAAATAATCAAATAGTTACATAGAGTTCTTATCAACACATTCATAGCATATGGAAATTATCAATTAACAAAAACACCATATATTTGTGGGTAAAATTCTTTCGAGATGAAGAAGACCTCACACTCCAATTTACGTATGCGCCATCTGGGATCCAGATGTATCTTCAAGCCATGTAATAGATAGGATATTAGATACACTTGCAGTATGAATAGTTTATTATAGTGGTATTACTATTGAAACAATTTTGGAAGAATCCAGGTTGATCATTCCAACTTATGAGATAGTACTTGCAAAACTCACCATCAAAAACATACTTCTTCAAGCCTTCAATTTATAGACCATTCGGTTAAATCAAGAAACCATATGTGGTTTACAAAACTATGTGCAAAACCTCTTACACTGGACATGGAGATATTATGGTATTCCTACGCACCATGAGAAGCATATTTTGGTCTAAAATTACTGGATGCCATGTTCAGGAATATTCTCCCTTTTTGTTTACCCTCAAAGATGTCATAAAATCCAGTCATAATATCTCTAAAAATAGCCCTTCCATGATAATCCTATAATATGGGCATCTTTTGATAACGTAGGTTTTATCTCACCAGCTATAAGATAAACTTAAATGAATACAGTAAGGTTGAGACACCTACATACAAATCTGCACTTGTAATGGTAAATTGTTTTATTAAACATTTCCTATAATTCAGGAATGAATCGTGAGAGATTAACCTAAGATAGAAGGGTAGAACACATGTAAAATAAATTCCCTATGTTTGCATAAGTAATTAGATTCCACTGTACAAGGTTGTGTGAATGCTTAGCATGCATATTCTTACAGATCTGTTAGAGATTGCAAGTTTTGAAAAATGATGGAGATTCTTCGATGCTAGATTGAATAATACATCAAAAATTTGATATGGTGATTCTCTGAAACAAGATTATAATTCAAGGAGTTCAATCAATTTTGATAAATGCGACTTAACTTATGGGAGAATGGAGCTAATGACGATCCTGAAGGAATCCTTCAAGAAGTTCTAACATGAAGGAGACTCATAAATCTTCATCCAAATTAAATGTTCAATACCATATGAAGATGGGCTTTAATGCCAGAGTAGCATGAGCACAATTTCTTTAGTATTTATCAAATTATATCTATAATCAAATCAATACGCAGTGGATAACCCATGAAGTAAAAAATATTTATTTTAACAGTTGATTCAAAAAAAATTTAGTGCAGGTTGAGAGATGAATGGACAGTGCAGATCCAAAACCACACATGCACTATCATGAACATATAAACTCATAGAAAGTGAGGATATCTGGATTAAATACTGATCCTAAGGAGGCCATAATTAGAGACTAGCGGAACAGACTTCCTGACGTGGCAATATTGAGGAGAGATATTATGCAAAAATTATTAAAAATTAATCAAACAAGGGTACCATAAATTCTATCAAGGCGTGCATGACTCATTAGGAAGAAATGATTATCAATCTTAACAAGGGTGCACCAAATATTTGTGGGTAAATATACCTTTTAGGATGAAAAACCCAACACTCCGTAAGAAGGTCCCACTCAGATGTACTTGACAAGATGTTGAAGTCTGCAATATTCAGATACACTTGTACGAGAAAGTTTATTATAGGGGTATTACCAATTTTTTTCAATATGGAAGAATCCAGGTTGTATTCCAACATAAGGATTACTGTGCAAAACTACAGGGAGCAAAATGCTACTTCTGTCAATGATCCCTTCAATTCTATAGCCATGTCTAGTTGAGGAAATACTAGAACCACCTGTAGGTTGTACAAAACTATGTGCATTTACATATGGGTTCTCTGTGTATTATTAGGATTAGTATTTCCCTAGAGAAACAGGGATAATTTTAGCAGCGAATATTCGTAATATGGTGAAAATTTCATTTTAGGAAAATTTGAAAAGGTGAATTATTCGGAGTGGGTCAGTGTCCTATTCGCCTAAAATATATAGTATATTTTTTTGGGGGGGTCGGCTTCGCCTTCATTTGAAATCATCTCCTATAAAAACCTAGGTGATTCACCACGTAGTATACCTCAAGTAGCTTACCAAATTACCAATACTATGAAATTTGAACTCGCATACCCTTGAGCACCAGAGATTCATATTACTGTTAGCCTGTGATTGTTGACGCGCGACAAGCAAATGTACTGACGCGTGACAGAGGAAGCTGTACTTACGCATGACTTGGGAAAAGAAGCTGTACTGATGCGACGACAAGGAAGCTGTATTGACGCGCGACAGAGGAAGCTGTACTGATGCGTGACCAGAGGAAGTATTGATGTGCGACTTTGGAAAAGAAGTGATTCACACGACAGAGGAAGTATTGACGCGACAGGACTTGGGTAGTGTTGACGCGTGACAAGTATAGAGTTAAGAGACGTGGATGCGAAGACCTCAAACAGTGGACACATGAAAAGACCTCAGACACTAGACAGAGTCACTACTTGGTTCTTTTGCTGACGCAGGACTCTTTTCAGAATAATGGAAGGTGCCAGCTCAAAGAATATGAATAACCTAAAAGTAAGTATGAAATCTCAGAAATCACTCTTCAAGTATTTTGGAAACTCTGCGGATACAGATATTGTAAATACCAATCATATAGATGCCACCATAGAGAATCAGAATATTGACTGTGTGGAAGGAATTATTGAGGTGGACATCCATTCTACACAGTATCAAAGTCAAACAAATGAAACCTACGATAATATGCCAGATCTTGAAGATATTGTTCCTGTTGGGGTGCAACCAGAAGTGTAGCTAGATATCACAGATACAAACACTCAGCAAAATGGAAGACAGAAATCAAAATCAAACTCCAGTCCAAGAAAGAGGAAACTAGGTGATTGTGATATTGCTCAAAATTCTACTAAAAAAAGTAAAGCATTAAAAACGAACAAGAATATGTGGACCATTGGCAGGACATACAAGTTTGATTGGGCAGCTAAATTTCCATTTTATTGAACCTGTACAATCATTTAATTCTGAAGAAATCCCATCTGAATGTACATGTAAAATATGTATCGTCGAAATTGGGAAAGCAACAAAAAATGCAACTGAAGCTGGACACTATAGAAAAACATTGTGGAAAACAATATTTAACTATAACAGAGGGCAGATGGCCAGAAAATCAAAACACATAGGTGGAAAACTGAAAAATAATGCATGCATGTTAGATACGCAGCGAAATATGAGGCAGAGCAGAAAAAACATAGACATCTGTTAGAAAAGGGAGGAACGATCACATCACATATTGGTAAGATGAAAGAAACAAATCTACATGTAAAATTCATATAATTCTCTACTCTTTTTTAAATACTTAAAAAAGGAAGAGCGATTTCAGATTTTCTCGATTTCAAAGTTTGGTATCAATTTAACGGAATGCTGTAATGTACGTCAGTCTCATTGCTCTGAAGAGTAGTGGATGGGAAATGGCAAAATGTCTCTCGATGATAGAGAAGGAAGATTTGAAAGAGAATGTAAAAAAGGCAAACTTTATCTCTCTTTCAATTGATGAAGTGACAACAGTCGACAACACCGCATGGGTATGTATCCACATCTATACTTTAGAAAATCATATAAGGACACCTCATCTGTTGGGTGTTATGAAAATGGTTGAAAACTGCAATGCCGAAAACCTATATAAAATAGTTGTTTCTCATTTGAAAGATGTTGCTGGTATGACTGATTATGAAATTGCTATGAAGTTGGTATGCGTTGGAGCATATGGTGCATCTGTCATGCAGGGTCACCTAACATGGCTCTGTGTTAGATTACAAACAACAGTGGCCCCCATATATGCTACCAATTCACTGTATGGCTCACAGAATGAATTTAGCGTATAAAATGGTAAGCAACCACGAAAATGTTGCTAAATCAGAAGACCTTATAAGAGAACTTCATGCCTATATGTCAAACACCCCAAAGCATTTTCTCGAGTTCCAAAAATTTGCAATTGGAATTACAGATGGCAAAAAAATTATGAAGGATGTGGAGACTAGATGGATCTCTTTGTATGAACCTGCATGCAGAGTTCGTGAGGAGTATCCTTCATTGGTCAAGGTTTCATGCACAAATACCGTCATGAAGTTGATAGGGCGAGGGACTTGTTGTTCCGTTTAACTGATTTGGAGATATTGCTTACACTGGTTGGTATTATTCCAATGTTAAAGGAGATCAATACACTGATGAAGCATACACAAGGAAAATTAATCTATAATGTGGATTTTATACAGATGAGGAAAATGGTATGTCAAATTCTTGATATATTGTACTGTTCCAATGATAGTTTTGATGCACCTGTTTTTGAAAATTGGAGAGATTTATTAGATCTTAAAAATCCTAACACCTTTTTGAGATTTAATATCCACGATCACCTCTACATCACTGTTAATGGGAAGGAAATACCTGTGCACATTTTGTAAAAATGTCAAGCTATTATAGGATTAGAACAAGAAGATGTTCCCGTGACACGTAATTTGTTTGAGTCTATTATAGTTGAAACAAGAATAAAGCTTAAAAAAATTTTCAGAAACCTTATCATCAGAAATTAGGGAACATTTCTGTAAAGATAAAATTCTGGAAGCCATGGGTGTGATGAATCCTAATTTTTGGAATACTGAAGGTGGCCATGCAGACTTTGTCAGTAATCATTTCCATAAATCAATGGGTACAATAATGGAACAATTTACAAAGACGTCAGAGCTCAAGGGTATGGAAATAAAAGGTATACTGAATGCTCGATTTATTAAAGTCTCAGTCAACAAATTTTGCAACAACAATGAGGAACCAATATAAAAATTTAGATAAACCTTCTGAAAGTGGAGCTATTACAAGGCTGTGGCGAGGAATCTATCAAAGTTCTATTTTACAAGAAGATATCAGTGAATACTTCAGATTATATGAGTTATGCGAAACAATAATTTTGGGGTCTGTGGAGGATGAAAGGGTTTTCAGTGCATTTTCATTTATAAATTCAAAACTGAGAAACAGATTGGATAAAAATCTGGAAAGATGCATGAGGTGTTATGTTTCTCGATATTCCATCGAAACCTTTCTGTTCGAAAGAGCAATATGTGCACACTGGAATTCCCTTTGCGAAAGAAGAGGTGTGAATAATATAGCTACAAGTACAAATATTCCCAACCTTGAGAGTGTAATTGGCTCTTCGTCACATTCTACAGAAGACAACATCGAATTTGATGAAGCTATTGATAATGGATTGTTTCAACTTTAAACAGGTATCTTCTTTATCTATCTTTTATCTTTATCATTAAAGATGTTACAGGTCTATATACTAAAAATGTCAGGGAATTCACCCATCTATCTACTAATACATTTCTCATGCTGGGTTTTTTTAAAACACAGATCTAGCTCATTACCAGTGGTAATGATGATTTCAACTTTAAGTAGGTATCTTTTTCCCCTTAATCTTATTGTTTGTTACTATTCATTTATTCAGCTCTGGTTATCATTAAAGATGTTACAGGTCTATGTATTTACATTTAATTAAATACAATATCTTTTTACTTTTTTGAAAACTGTGGGTTGACATCCGTCTGAGAAGCTGTTACTTCTCGGGACTGACAATGTCAGGAAACTCACCCATCTTATATACTAATCCATTTTTTGTGTTGAATTTTTTTTAAGACAAAGATCTAGCACATTACCGGTGATGATTTCAATTTTAAATAGGTATCTTCTTCAACATAATTTTATTGTTTGTTACTATTACAAGTTTTCAGCTCTGGTTATCATTAAAGATGTTACAGGTGTAATTCTATATATTTACATTTAGTTAAATACAACATGTTGGTCTACTATATTTGAAAGACGTGGCTTGACATCCATCCAAGGAAGCTGTTACTTCTCGGGACTGACAATGTCAGGCAACTCACCCATCTATCTACTAATGTCATTTAAAACAAACCCTGTCATATACGCATTTTTTTTTACAGACAAAGATCTAGCACGCTTATCGGTGATGATTTCACAGCAATCTAATATGCAAGAGGTATCTTCTTCAACCCTAATCTTATTTGAAATTATGTTTACATTTTTTAACAGCTCTTGTTATCATTAAAGACGTTACAAGTCTAGATTCTATATATTTACATTTATTTAAAGATATCCTGTTGGTCCATATATATCATATCATCACCAGATCATTGCTGGCACTTCTCAGGAGTCAGGACACTGACAATTATCAGGCAACTCAATTCTATTCGTTCTAATATCATCACCATATCCATTATCATAATCCTAATGTCTTGACACTATCAATTATTTATCATTCCATTTTAAATTTATTATCTTCAACCATTGATTCCATTCTAATGACATTCTAATCATATCATTACAAGTGTAGAGAATAATTATCTTAAAACAAGTTCAAAAGTCTAGAGGAGAAGAATTACTGTGCTTGATGATAAATCTACGTCCGCATTAAATTGATCATCGTCCATATATATCATATAAAAAAACTCTCTTCACCAGATTGATCACTAACACTAGCTCTCCATACTTTTATAAAAACAAGTAGAGGTTATTATTAGCCTTGGAGAGTAGTTAACTTGTAAGGAAAATTTACTTTTCTATTAATAATGAAGATAATCAAGTCAATAAATTGGTTCATACTCTTCCCTATTAATATATGTGGATAATGTACACTAATGGGTGAATTATCCAAATACTAAATACAACTAATATTACAAGTGCACCTTAATTATATACAATAGTGTATGGTTATTTAAATACAACTGACATCCCCCCTTAATATGTACTTTAATAAAGGAATGAAGGAGGAACACTGAACTATCCCACCTTAATGAAAATTGCCTTCACTCCCAAAAGTTTCCTAAGATGAAAAAATTGATCATCAAGCAAGGGATTTATGAAGTTGTCTAAAACCAAATTTTTTGTTCGAAAAAACTCAAGGTTGAGAGTCTTGTGATATATTAACTACCAAAGATGATGCATTTTTATATCAATGTTTTTTAATGTGTTGGTGCTCAATCATATTGTAATAGATGTGGATGACCCTCTAATTATTTTTCACATTTCCAATAAACTAGCCTTTTATACTTACAATAGTCATCTTTTAAAATTCAAAAATTACCTTAGTCAACTTATATTTGATTATATCTATCTTCTTACCCTTATCACATATCTCTATCCCTTAATTAAATACAAGCCAAGCAATGTTACCTAGTTTTGAGGATAAAATTAGGGCTTCATCTTCATTTACACTTTTCTAACCTCTACTCTTCCATGACACTTGGAGAACTACAAGTAGTTTAATCCTGTTTTGGTGTATTTGGTGCATAATTTCTAACACTCATAGGTATCGAAGGGGGAATGATGAGGTAAATCTAATGTATATAATTAGAAACACTTTTTTAGGCTAATAGGTTTAAAATACAAAGAGATGATATTTATAGTTGTAGAAGAGTCTTTGAAAATATTCATACACATATCCTAGATCAATAAACACGTGTGAAGTATGTGTTAGATATAGATTAGATACCTTAGTATCAAAGGACACATTCAGTAGCCCTATGACACATTCATCAAGAAAAAATGTTCTAAAATAGATGAACATTTCCTCTGATTTTAGGATCCCAAATCTCAAAGGAAAATTTATGACACTCTGCACAACATCCTTATCCAGTTTCAAATCACCGTTATACTTATACCCCTACATCTGGTAGAACGGTGAATTATTTTTAACCCTAATCCTAATTTAAGCTATATACTTTCTGGAATTAGTGTTGATAGAATATTATATCCTTACACAATTTAGGACTTTTGTTTCTATATTTGATGTTTTCAATAATCTTATATACACATTGTAATATCATAATTGAATTACCTCTTAATGTTGACATTACAAAAAGATAGGAATGTTGAAATTACTATTCATCTCATTGTTTGTTACTATTCATTTTTTTCAGCTCTGGTTATCATTAAAGATGTTACAGGTCTATGTATTTACATTTAGTTAAATACAATCTTTTTATTTTTTGAAAACGTGGGTTGACATCCGCCCGAGGAAGCTATTACTTCTCGGGACTGACAATGTCAGGCAACTCACCCATCTATCTACTAATCCATTTTTTGTGTTGAATTTTTGTAAGACAAAGATCTAGCACATTACCGGTGATGATTTCAATTTTAAATAGGTATCTTCTTCAACATAATCTTATTGTTTGTTACGTTACATTTTTTCAGCTCTTGTTATCATTAAAGATGTTACAGGTCTAATTCTATATATTTACATTTATCTAAAGATATTGTTGGCCTATATATTTAAATATGTTGCTGGCACTTCTCAGGACTGACAATGTCAGGCAACTCACCCCTCTATCTACAATGCAAGGTAAAACAAACCCTATCATATAAGCAAGATTTCATAGCAATCTAATACGCTTACCCTTGATGATTTCATAGCACGTTACCCTTGATGATTTCACAGCAATCTAATATGCAAGAGGTAAGCTAAACCCTATCATATTTGAAATTATGTTTAATTTCTTGCCAGTGATGATTCTTTCTTGATTTCTTAGAATTATATTTAATTTATTTTTTATATGTGCAAAATCCTTTGATATATTTTTTTAACTGTGGGATAAACAATACATTATACAATTTTAAATATACGTCCACATAAAATTCCTCATCATCCATATATATCATATCATCACCATATCATTATCATATCCTGACTCCTGACACTACAATTATTATTAACACAATTCAGTTTTTTTTAAATAATTCATAATCATATCATTACAATTCTATTCGTTCTAATGTCATATATATCCATTCTAATCATTAATGTCATCTATATCGATTATAACACATTCCATTTATTTATCATCTATATCCATTCTAGAGAAGAAGAATTACAAAAGTTTAGAGAAGAAGAATTACTGTGCTTGATGATAAATCTACGTCCACATTAAATTGATCATCGTCCATATATATCATATCATTATCGTCATTCATCGTCTTTCAGCATCATCTATCATTAATTATCAATTATCATCATTCATCATCTACGTCCACATACAATTCATGACAATGCAAGTAAACAAGAAACATACATATAATTCATAATAATCACCATCTAATGCAATTAAAATTAAAGACTGTATATAAATCCATATAATTAAATTCAAATACCATAGTACATACTCAATAGTAGAGTTTTCAAATTCAATATTTAAAGTTTCCACAATAATAAAAGTTTCTAGTTTTCAAAACCCTCTTTTTATTTATCCAATTCTATTCTGCTCTCTTCCCCAACGGCTTCTTCCACTGTGGCTGTACCTCTTTCCCTAACACCAGAAATAAGTCCTGAACTTATAAGATCTTTTGCAGCACTGTCCAGATTTTTTAAAATTCTTTCTTCTTGATTTGTCGCATCTCCCTGCGACAGCAAATTTGGATCAGCTGTTGCTTTAGCTTTAAATAATATGTCAGGGTCGAAACCATGCTCTTTAATTATCCAATTTAGTGTATTGTTTTGTTTGTTAACCAAAACAATATTTTGCTTCAAATTTTTTGTTGCGGATAAGCTGTTCTTTGCTGTTTCCAAGTGAACTTACAAAACCTTCACCCGACTCTTCAAATTTTCATATTTCAACTACACAAAAAGATTAATGTCAATTCAAAATATTACTAAAAAATGAAAATTTCAAATTAACAAGAATGATTGTTTGAATGTAATAGTACTTACAACCGCTCTATCTCTTTCGGCATTTGCGATTGCTACCAAATCCTTGTTCTTGGACCATTTGTTAAAATATGCCTGGGCCTCGGCACTAATATTTTCCAATTTGTTTAATGCCTTATCCAAAATGTCATCTTTATAGTTTTTGTTATACGTGACTGTCCCACTTCTTACTTGGGTAAGTAAGGAATCCATCTTCGTAGGTTGATTCTGGATTGCATCATATAAACTATCTCGTTGCCAATAATTTTCATAACGACTAATAATCTCATTGATAAGAACTTTAGACCTTCTCTCCCATTCTATAAGATATTTGATATGAGGAAGAATAAACTCACTGACATGGGATTGACAATCATAACCAATTAAGTTCTCTAAAGGAAAAGGTGGCAACTGTTCACTATCTGAATCTGATGAAGACGATCTTGCTAGAGAAGTATGGGGGCTTTCACCAAGATCAACTGCTACTTATTTCTGCCTTTGGGTGGGTTGATCCTATTTGTGAAAAAATTAATCAAGATTTAGATAAATAAATTTAAATTGAAATGTAATTCAAAATTGTAAAGCATATTTAAATTGAAATTTGAAGTATACCTACTGGCCTTGAATCATCTCGCGGGTATCAAAAAAACCAGTTGGGTCATTGCTATTAATGCCCAAATAATATTCATCTAAATTTATATTTTTCAAAACAGATATGCCCGTTGCACTGGGCAAGCCACCAAGTGAGAGAGTTGGAATTTGAAAGGAGGAGGCAATGTTTAGTGTCCCACTAGGGGCCGGAGCAAAAGGCATGCGTTTACCAATGTTCTTTTTCACTGTTCCTCTGGTTGGCATTTTAAAAATTATTGGTTGAGTGGGTGTCGGTGCCGCGGTTTGATCAAGATTGACATGTGCTGAAAAGTACAAGAAAAAAATGAAAAAATAGGAAAACAATTCATAAAGTCAAAATTTTCAAAATTAAACGTACTATCGAAGAGTTGTACCTTGTTGTCGAGGGGTTGTTTTTCTCGGTGCTATGGGTGGCCTTGTAGGAGTTGTACTCGGTGTCTGTTAAGAATATATGAATGCATGCGACTGTATGGAGTGAGTTGGGGAAGAAGGTTGAGTTTGTGAAACAGGTGTATGTTGCTAAAGTCCCTGCAATTCATCAATATTAAATGTTGTCAATTCATTTGGTTAAAATTGAAATTGAAAAATAAATATGCAACTTTGGAATTTGTAAATAATATATGAGAAGGTATTACTTCTCTGGTGTTTAACGAGTTCAAACTATTGAGGTTTTGGAGAGGATTGAGCTTCCATTTCAGATTGGGAGTCCCCCACAGCCTCAGCGTGTTGTTGGCCTCTTCCTCTTGATAACGCCTTTTTTCGGGGAAGGGCTTCAAGATATCTTCTCTGCAAAAAATTAACATTTAAGTGTTAATAACTGCACAGTGTAATGTCAAAAATTGAAATACAAACTAAATACTTTATACATGTTTTTCTTCAAATGGAATTGATAACTTCATCAACTCCTCATCAGTGCAAGTAGGAATTTTTTTATCTCTTAAATTTAAAAGTGCCTCATAATAAAGGCCAAGGAGATAGTTTGTTGAATAAATGACAGGTTTTTCAGAAAGTTTTGAATTTGTTAGTTCAGTTCTTATTTTTTTGGATAGATATGTGCACCAATCAAATTTTTGTTTTGAGATAGTGGCAACAATATATGCAATGGCCCAATTTGGTATATCAGTTTGGCAACCCTGCAAAACAATTATGGACTAAAAAAATGAAATAAGTGTAGCAAGAAAGTGGTGTGCAATTGATTGTGTATCCACACCACACCTAGATTTATTGACATGGGCTGTAAATGCGAAAGAGTGAAAATTACTATAAATTTATAACAAAAAATTATATCAGAATAAGAAATAGAATAAAAAATATGAATTAAAACGAATTATACTTACAATCAAAATGGAAACCAAACTTTGATTCGAGTAATTTCTTGTCTTCTTCCACGAGTGTTGCCTTGGTTGTAACAAATGGTAAATTTTTGAACGAAAGGCCCGTAAACCGATGGATGTCATTTGCTTCGATACTGAATTGGAACATTTGGCCATTGTTCAGAGTCACATAAAAAATGACCGTCCTCTGAATTGTAGGATGACAGAAGGTAATTCAAAATATCCGGATCTGTTTCGAAATGGGGCATATCAATGAGCCCTGTAAATTCACATGCATCCATAAAATCTTTATATTCTGAAGACAGATTTAAAACAGTATGGATGTGAGGGCATAAGGGATTCTTGTAGTTGATCTTGGAAATTGATTGAATTGGATTCTCTTGATTTTTTTGTTGAACTTGCAGTTGGGAAGCATGTGAAGTCGACATTATAGTTGTACTTGTGTCTTTGACAAGGATTGAGACCTGTAAAAATTCAAGAGCGGGAGGGAGAAAACGAGAAAATGACCGGTTGAAAGGTATTTATAGGCTAAATAAGGGCGTTACTGGCTGCAATTGACGTGCATCACTGACTCCAATTGACATGCACGTCAGCTGGCTCCAATTGATGCATGCCTCACTAAGAGTTCCAATTGACGTGCGTCAGCATGGAGCCAGCGACACGTGCATCAAATACGAGCCAGGTAACGCATGCGTCAAATGGAGCCATTGACACACGTCAATTGGAGCTAGTGACGCATGTCAATTGGAGCCAGTGGTGCACATGTCAATTGGAGCCAGTGATGCGCGTCAATTGGAGCCAGTGACACACGTCAATTAGAGCCAGTGACGTGCGTCAATTGGAGCAAGTGATGCATGTCGCTGGCTCCTGTTGACGTGTGTCAATAGAAGCCATTGACGTGCATCAATTGGAACAAGTGACACACGTCGATTAGAGCCAGTGATGCGTGTCAATTGGAGCCAGTGACGCATGTCAATTACAGCCAGTGACGCGTGTTAGGAGTGATTATTGATGTCTTGTTGTCACACGTCAATGATGGAGCCATGAAAAAAATAGGTGAAATTTTGGTTTTAGAATATTGTCAAATTTTCCTTTCGCTGAAACTAGTTCCGGGGATATTCGCCAGGTATTTTCCACCTACAATTTTATAGAGGTGTCTTAAAATGAACCCTACCTAGAGGATCAAGAAAAGACTAATTTTACTATTGAATGGGGTAGCTTTGCCTATACTGTGATGCCTTTTGGTCTGAAAAATGTGCCTATTATATTTTCTTGCATAGTTGTTCAACCATTCATATAATTTATTCACAACTTCTTGAAGGTTTATTTAGATGATTGGATGGTGTATGGACTTGTTAAAGATCATTGTGACAATTTGTGCTTAATGTTTGAAATATGTAGATAGGTTAGTATCCCTTTGAACATCAAGAAGTGCATATTTGCGACACCATTTGGAGTACTATTAGGACACATAATCTGCAAGGAAGGTTTGTTGGTTGATCCAGCTAAGGTTACAATCATTATAGGTCTGAAAGAGCTTATTAGTTAGAGTGAGGTGTGTGAATTCTTGGGACACATGGGGTATTATAGAAAATCCATAAAGGGATATGCCAAGGTTTCTACACCTTTGGAGGATTTATTGAAAGGAAAATGTATGTTCTATTGGGGAGAACCGCAACAATGCACATTTGAGATGTTAAAGGAGAAACTTACTACCGAGCCTATTCTTTGTTTTCTTTTGTGGGACTAACCATTTCATGTACATGTGGATGCATATGGCATAACCATTGGCATGGTGTTGGATCAACTTGGAGAAGGTATTACTGATCATCCTATCTATTTTACTAGTAGAAAGTTGACTCATGCAGAATAGAATTACACAAATATAGAACACGAAGCTTTGTCAATGATCTATGCACTACATAAATTATGACAGTACCTGCTAGCTACACCATTTTTCTTTTATAAATATCACATGGCATTAAAGTATTTGGTAAACAAACATATTTTATAGGGGCACATATGTAGATGGGTACTTTTATTTCAAGAATTTGATTTCACAGTTGTGGTAAAACCCGAGAAAAGTAATCATGAACCAGACCATTTATCCCAAATACAGTTAGTAGAAGAAGCACATGCAGTTGAAGATACCATACTAGATGCACAGTTATATAGGTTACAATGAGCACCATCATAATTAGAGGACATTTCTGTATTTTTACGAACATGCATGACACCAGAAGGAATGAAATCCTTAGAAAAGAAACAACTTGCTATATGTGCAACACCCTATATGTTAATTAGCGGTGACCTGTACAAGTTAGGTTGGGATGAATTATTGCGCTATTTTGTATGGGAACATGCACACACAAGTATTATGGAAGAAGCTCATAGTGGTATTGCAGGTGGCCACTATGTGGGTGACACCACTGCTCGTAAGATTCTCCTCATTGGATTATGGTGGGAGACCATGTATAAAGATTGTAAGGGTTATTGCAAGGCTTGTGATCACTGTCATCGTTTAGGGAAACCAAGTCAATGAGATGAAATTCCTCTAAGACATTTTACTAGTGCATAACCATTTGAGAAATGGGCTATTGATTTTGTGGGTCCTATTTCACCAGCCACACGCAGGACTAGATCACGCTATATCATCAATTGTAGAGACTATCTGAAAAGGTGGGTAGAAGCAACACCTATAAAAGATTATACAATGGCTACAATAGCCATTTTTGTATGGGAAAATATTATTACAAGGTATGGATGTCCTTTAAGTTTGACCAGTGATAGGGGAACACATTTTCTTAATGATTTTATTGGATGAATTCATGATTGCACACCATATCATCCTCAGGAAAATGGGACTACTGAGGCATTCAAAAAAATTTTGAGCCAAAGATTGACAAAAATATTTGATGTTGGAAGAAAGGATTGGTATGATAAAGTTTCTGCAGTACTTTGGGCATATCAAACAACATATAAAAGGCTGAACAAAGCCACACCATTTCCGTTAGTGTTTAGTGTAGAAGCAGTTCTTCTTATGGAATTTATGTTACCATCTTTGCATATTATGTGTAATGGAGGTCTAGCTGATGAAGCAAACATTAGAAGAAAGGATTGAAAAGTTAATCAAGTTGGTTGAGTGACGAGCCATGGCACATTAGAGTAAAAAGAAAGAAAAAGCCAGGAAGAAAGCATGACATGATAGGCACATCAGGGATAAAAAGTTTGAGATTAGACCGATGGTGCTCCTTTATGATTCTAAGTTTTTACGCCTTCTAGGAAAACTCAAGGTATATTGGTTGGGGTTGTATGTTGTCACTCACATACTTGAAACAAGAGCTTATCAATTAGAGGCATTTGATGGAATACGGTTACCCAGATACTTTAACGGAAGTAGGTTGAAGCCCTACTATAAATAAGTCTTCTTGGTGTTTGTAATAAGGCAGTGTTTCCATTTAGATTAGGTTTTCAATTCTACATTCCCTTAATGTATTTCCTTCTTCGTCTCTATGCTTTGTTAATTTTTTTGGTGTTTTTGTATAATAAGTGCGTTTACGCTCCAGAAGTTAATTACTATTTGGAGAATTTTTATGTGCAAAGGACTACACATACCCTTAGTGTGGGGTAGGTTTTTAATATCCAGGTATATGAATGTTGAAAATAAGTCCACATAAAAGGAAAAAACTGCTATGGGTGCTATTCAAAGTTGGAGAATTGAAAAAAAGATATTTCTTCTGGAAACAAGGACCATAGATAGAGATGAATGAAGAAACAAGTATACCGCAAGGTAAGCAAAGGCCATGATAACTACCAAGAGAAGGTGCAATGGTGAGGTAATTGGGTGCATGGAGGCGTGATGAAGAATAGTCTAAAGATAGGAGTTAAGAAGGTGAACTAGAAGGTTATAGCTTGGGCACGAAGATGTACCGTGTGGAAAGAATGAAAAATGGTCGATTAATGAGATGATTGTTGGTAGGTGGAGGAGCAATAAATGCACTAAATTTTTGAAAATCTATATAAGGACAAGATGTGAGTTCATTTTTACCATTACAATTGAGAGAATTTGAAAAGAGCCAAGTGTGACCAAGCTATGAAAAGAGTATTCAGGTGTGAAGAGTGTGAAACCAAGCATGGAGAGAAGATTTGTGCACAGGAAAAGCTTACGT
Source organism: Taxus chinensis (assembly GCA_019776745.2). NCBI lineage: Eukaryota > Viridiplantae > Streptophyta > Pinopsida > Cupressales > Taxaceae > Taxus > Taxus chinensis. The sequence goes on along the minus strand of CM034149.1, from coordinate 41,265,354 downwards.
TCCCATAGCTGAAGGGTTTAAGCAAAGTAGATGCATTACAAATGAGTTAGGGCATGTGATTTCATCTACGGCATGGATATTTGAACTAGGGTTTCAACTTGCTTGATTATAGAGGGTAGAAAAGAGAGAATTTTTAGATGGCACCAAAGAAAGCACCCGTAATAGGAGTAAAAGGTAAAAAGAAGGTCAAAGTTGAAGAAGAAATTTCTCTTGAGAGTAATTTCTCAGAAATGCAGTATCCAAAGGGCATGATTGTGGGACAAGAATGGGATTCCCACATCCAAAAATGTAAAATCAGCAATTACAACCATTGTACATCAGATAATAAGAAGGATCTGGATGTGTTGTTGAGTACAAAAATGAACAAGTGCATAACAAAAGACATACCAGTGTACGATGATGTTGGTGAGAAGTTATTAAATAAAATTAGAGTCTATCAGTTATATGAGCTACAATAATTTGGAAAGTATGAACCATTTTATTGATGGTTGATGAGTAGAGTCCATGAGGATTTATTCTACTTTTTTAGATGGAGGGTTAGAATCACATTTGCCTTAATTTCAATAGTGATAGGACTCAGGGCCTCAAGAGTGGATTTGGAGAGTGATTTAATTGATAAGGCTCTAATCCTAGAGACAAGAAAGGATCTGGGGTATAACAAAGGTTCGTGTGGCATGGAAATCTACAAATTAAAGAAGTACCTAGTAGTGTAGGCATATGCACATCTTATAATAAAGCTGAATGACCAAGAAAATTGGTTGCAGGTAAACACAATGTGGCTACATGTTACAAAGAAGATGTCTCAAGGAGTGATCTACAATATCGTGGATCACATAACAAAGATAATAATTGAAGAAGTGCAGATAGGTGACATAATAAGTTTTGGAGCTATTTTATTATCTTTGGTGTTTATGGAAATTGGAGTGCTCGATGGGCCAATGGAGAAGATTTAGGAGTACCACATGAAACAAAAATATCTAGCGGAGAGAATTCAAAAAAACTTATGCGAAGGATCAATGAGCAGACCATTCAAGCAGAGGGAAGATAGGTGGTATGATAGACTCCGTGTAACATTCGAAGAAGAATGGCGCATACCCAAGGAGTTAACTTTAGTAGTAGGGAAGGTAGTGTAGTTTGCATTTTACCATCACTTTTGCATTGTGCAGTTCACCATGAAGGACGGGGCTTAGATCCCATGGTGAAAATTACCATATGCCTTCACAACATGGTATTTCTAGGCATCAACTCACTAGTTTTCGAATGCACGCTGCCTAACCTTCAATACAGATAAGATAGATTGTGACTAACAGACTTTGAGAAAGAAATATATATATATATCCAGGGTGGAATGCCTACACTGAGAGGTTTATCTCAGATATTATAAACATGAATCTTGTAAGATTGGAAGTTGGGGACACCAGAGCAGCACTTGTGTACCTACAAATCAAGCCCAAGCTTGTGAATAATAAGTATGTGGAGAATGAGTTTGCGCTCCCAGGGCCGCTAAAAGGTAAGCATACAATGGAAAATGTTCTAGCACCTAAGACCACAGAGATAATAAAAGTAGATGATGAAAAATAAGAGCATGAGGATAGTCGTGGTTTGGAGAAAAAAGGCAAGATGCAGCCTCTAAATAAGGAAGAAGATGAGCATGTTACTACTCAACCCAAGCCAAAAGGAGGAGATGATGATGATCTAGATGCAATACAAGGAGAGCACCACTTCAAAAGAGTATTCAGGAGAACAAGGACCTAAGGTGCTACTCCAAAATTAGTTCACAGATCACCTCGACTCTCTCCACAAAAGGATATAACTGAGAAAAGAAGAAGGAAGTTGAAGCTAATCGAGGAGGCTGAAGACTCTGAGGAAAGTGCGCTCAATTCCCCTACACCTCTAGAGAACATGGAAGAACTAAAGGAAGAAGAAATGAAGGATGGAGAAGAGGGATAAACAGAGGTAGATGAGACATCGATGGAGAATGTTCAAGGTATGGTAGAACAAGCTCCAAATCTTAAGACCAAGTTCCTCAGGGGCCAAGAATGAAGAGAAAAAGTGGAGAATATGTTGCATCAGTCATGGGCTATGCCGAGGACACAGGTAATGTTTGCACCTAATTTCAAATCATAATGACACCAAATGAGTTGTATGGGTGGGAGATGATGGATGAAGATATGGAAATCATGTGCACAAGGAAGAAACTATAATGGTCAATGCACATGCACATGGATGAACTAGATTTTGATGTATGTGAAGAGTCATGTGTATCAAGGAGGTTAAAGAAGACACCTCAAGCCAAATGCATAACAGTAAAGCCTACTATTATGTTAGATGAACAAGTGAGAAATACTTTGGTAAAACTCTTGATAGAGGTGACATGACGAAATATGGATAAGGCTACAACAATTAGGGCACTAAGAGAAGAGCTCAAAACTAAGGATACAAAAATAACACACCTAAAGCAATAAAAAGACTTGGCACCGAAGAAGAATGTTGTTTTCATCAGCATGGAAAAGAAAGTTGGGGAAAATATCATGAAAGTGAAGCCACACTTAGAGCCAAAGGTACCCAAAACATTTCCTTCGGCAATGAATTATGTAAGTACCTTGGTGGACTTAGTGCTTAAAGATGAACCTTTGCACATACCATAATTAAAGGATATATCACAAGAAATGGAGTGAGAAAAGGCTTTGGTGATGAGAAAAATTACATCATATGAGGGGTTACTTCAGAGCTTGTAGGAGGAACTGAAGAAAGTAGATCAAGCGCTGAATATTTGTACATCCCCAGAAGAAGTTATAAGAACCAGGACCATCATAGAAGACTTTTAAGTCCTGAAGGCCATGAAATATGAGACCTTGGGCCGTGCATAATGATTAGCACTTGTCAAGTAGAAGCACAAGGCCCTTACAACAACTCAAGAACCACACAAGGAGAATCTAGATGAGCTTAGGAAACTCATACCGCAAAAGATGGACTTGTTAGAAGGAATAATGACTACCATTTATAACATTGTGTTGGTCTTGAAGAATGAGAAAGGAGAGATTGCAAAAGATGAGTTAGATTCAATTGCATTGGATATCTTAGAAAATGTAGAGGCTGCGCTCAATGATTGAGAGAATTTAGAGGCAGAAATAAAAGAAGAATATCTAGAATTGATTCCTTAGGTTGAAGTAGAAGGTATTGTAGGGTAAAGACATTCTTTTATTCATCAAAATTCTTTCTATCTCTTTATTCACATTCTTTGATTCGATTTGGAGACAAACCATTGCTGGGGAGGAAATGCAATTAGTGTGGGGTAATGTTGGTTAGTAAAAATATGGCACTTAGTAAAAGGACATATAGAAGGTTCACGTGGAAGAGTAGAGTGCGTTAAAAAGCATGGAAGAATCGGGAAGGAAACATGTGCTAAGGACAAAGGTAGATTTGAGACTTAGCCATTTTCATGATGAGGATCTATTTTTGGAAGATGGTGTGCGGAGCACAAAAACCGGTTAAAGACTTGTGCGTCACGCATTGGCTATTTTTGGAGGATCGAATACAAAGCGCTTTACATGGATACATGTTGAGAATAGATTTACTACTAACAGTTAACTCGAAGAAGTCTATTGTTAACACACTTGCATGTGTAGCTATTAGTGTAACATCGCATGGCTAATAATAACATGTAACCTATTTTGGGATTGGATAAGCGGTGAAGGGAAATTCCCCACCCTTATAAATATGTAGTGAACTATGTAACATAGGATGACATGTAAGAATTGAGTTATTGTGAGGTTATGCTACCAAATATGATGCTCACATAGACTATGGTACTATTTATTGTAATAAGCTTCTGTGTATTTATTATGTTTAATGGAATGGAATGTGTTGGATGAATTAGATTGTTAAATCCTGAGTATAATGGGTTTGTGCATGCTTGATTTCATCATGGTTATCTCTTAACTCTGTTATTCTCTAGATCTAGATATGAACATGCACTGTAGAATGTTATATTAGTTATGGATTTGAATGCTTTAAGTATTCATCATGATAACATCCTACAACAACAACCCTAAAGAGGGGCCTGGTACCTTTGTACGCTTTGGGTGAGTGCTCAGTCTAGGCTAATTGTTGTGCCAACATACCTGGGCTTTTACTAGTAAATTCTAGGCTGCACCAATGATCCTTGTGAATGAAGTCATAATTAGATCGCTTTCACCATTTCTAAAACCCCTACTGATTTTGAACAAGATTCCATGCCACAACATTCACTTAAGGATGATGAATTATTTCATGAAAAATACATTGAATTCATTTTTGAGAACATGGAGGAATGACTTATCATATTCACAAAGCATCACGTGGAGACTACAAAAGGCAAGAGTTTCAGACATTTTACAAAATGGTCACTAGATGAAAATGTGTTCTATATTAAATATCAATATCAATATGGAATTTTGGTATCTCTCCTTATTCCCAAACCATACGGAGCCATCATAAGAGCATGACATGATCAAATAAATATCTTAGAGCTTCAAAACTATAAATTCAACCTGTTGTTCTATGATGGTAGGTACTTATTCTCAAACCATTTGAAGCCATCATGAGAGCATGGCATGATCAAATAACTATCTTAGAGCTTTAAAAGTATGAATTCAACCCGTTGTTCCATGATGGAGGTACAACTAAGCCCTGTTATCACTATTTTGTTCCCCGGAAAAATTGATCAGCTATGACCCCACACAAAAGAAACAAGAGAAATCATGTTAAAATCCTACAATCAGGTTACAGAGGGACTCTACAATGGAGTGGTAGGGCATGTGAAAGATCAAACGACCCCATGTAAGAAGAAATTCAAGAAACGACTTTGTTGAGTGAACCCATGCTTCAAATCCAACAAATAAATTGTAGGTAGGCTCTAAAATGGAATAGTAGGGTTGGGAAAGGAGAAGATAGTGTCAAAGAAACTAGGGGCTCAAAAGAAAAGAAATGGCGAAGGCTCGAAGTCATTGGGATCTGAAATGACTCAAAATAAGCCCAAAAAATTACTAAGTATGGAGGAGACAATGGATACTGACAAGTGCCCAAACGGTGCACCTCCAAAGATTGAATCCAAGAGGGCCGACTCAAAAAAATGCCAACCCCCCACATGTCTGAGGTCCAAAGATGGGAAAATTCAAAAACTAAAATTCAAAAGGTGGACAGAGCGGGCATCAAAAAAGACTAAGTATGAAGGTTCTAGCAGAAGCAGCCACATGTCAGCTCGACCCATCTCCAAAGGCATGGTACAAAAGGTGATTCCCAAATGAGCACCAACTCATCACATACTTGGGGCCCAAAAAAGTAAGAGTGGGCATTAAAAAGTCCAGGAGTCTGTGGAAGCTTCCACGTGTCGACCCGACGCTCCTTCAAAGGCAAAATCCTGAGCGGGTTTCTAAATGAGCATGGACCTTCCATGTGTCCCAAGTCCAAAGAAAGGGACAAGGTTAGGAGTTGAATAGTCAAAGCAGAGACAAGCCAACAGAGGCTTTCAAGTGTCAGCACAATGCTATTTCAAAAGTAAGAGTTGGGGAAGTTTTCTAAACAAGCGTCAGGCCTTAGTGTGTCCCCGGTCAGATATATGACCCAACCGAACAAAAGGACTTAGCCAAAACATGAAGAAACTGAGCAGGCCAGTGGAGGTTACCAAGTGTCATCCCAGTAGAACTTCAAAATCAAAATACAAAGGCATCCCTTAGACATGCATAATCCCTCCATGTTTCCGGTTTCAAAAGGGGGGCTTGTTTTAGCAACTGGTTGCCACCAATTCTGTATGAACCTGATTCAAATTTTAGATGGGCATATCTTTTGACTCAGTACTCGAAATCTGAAAAATCTGGCACCGTTGGAAATATCTTGGCATCATCTATGCCATGGAGATATGAAAATTTAATTTTAGAGAAATTAAGTGGGTGAAAAATGGAGAAACGTTATTTTTCCATTAATACAGGATCTATTTTCCCCAATAACCAGATCAGATTTAATCTGATCCACCTTCCTACTCCTTTGAGGCACTGAACGAGTAATTAATGTAGATATGATAGATTTGGGGTGGATTTATAGGAGGCATTGATGATAGTAGTTGAGATCTAAACTAGTTTTCCTGCTTCTCTCTCCTTCTCTCATCTATGCCGAATCTATATAGGTAGGGTCGGGGCTCATTGTAAAAGGTTGGACATTTCTGTTTAGTGCCCTCCCTTCTTCTTTTGTTCATAGAAGGATTTGTGGAGATTTTCTAACCTCTCCTCTGGGTTGTAATGCAAGTTTTTCTTCTTGGCCACTACAATATACTGTATCGAATTTTGAGCAATAATATATATGTCTGTGGATGTTTTTGGACCCTTTCATGTATTCGTTATTGTCTCTTCGATATCTTATTATGATTTGGTCATATGTGCATAGTGTTTGTATTAATTTTTGTGGTTTGTGTTAAATTATAAAATGAGTGTCTAACATTCCTTTGATGCATCACCTCGTTAGCTTAGTTTATTTTCCTGCATCTCCTCGACCCTGTCTCCTTAGTAGAATAGAGTATATTTAGAATAGATCCTCCGCAATATATTTGTATGCACCTGAACAGAGGAATATGAACCAAACTTAGTATGGAAAGCTCTCTAAAATCACAAGGTCCCACACTTTGAGATATGCTCGATGTTGTGCAATCACACTGAGAGACTCAACCCATTTGGTTGCAGGCATTCAGGGGTGCTGTGATTCTACACTAACAAGCCCATAATGAAAATTTTTACTTTTCAATCACACTAACCCCCTAGAATACTTATCTCCAATGGAAAAATCAATCCAGATCCAAATTAGATACTAATTATATTTTGAAGTGTGCCTTAGTGTGGAAGGAATTGTGATGAATCTCATCAAATGATTTTGTGAAGTTTGAAGAAAGACTAGTCTTGCTTAAAGCCTAAAAGGACAATTTTTACCATTTTCAAGGCATGTGTGCATCTTTCAAGAAGGTTATAAAATATTATAAACATCTAAATGTGTTATTCGAGGGCCTTGAAGGTTTTAGAAGTGGTTTATGAAAATTTAGGAAGATTTGGTGGTTTAGGGACAATCTATGCTAAAGCGGGTTTTTTCAGGTGTAAGGAATGAACAGTCAAATTATAAACCTAAAATTTTTTGGATCATTTTAGGATCTCCTAAGGATTTAACATGAAAAAATAGGAAATGGAAATCTGAAGGAACTATATACATGGTGGAAGAATAAATTTGTTTCCAAGACCTAATATTTTCTCAAGGCAGTTCAACATTTACAAGTGCATCACGTTGTCCTGATAAAAAGGGGGAATTATTTGGAGTTTTAGGAAGAATAAATATATGAAAATGTTCTATTTATCTTATAATTTCTCTTGGAATCATATTAATATAATATTTCACCTCCAAAGACCATTCCAAGCTTTGGGAGTGAAGTTTTCAAGTTCTCACTAGTGAAGAGTGTGCATGCTCCATACTTAGCCAAATTTTTGACTGTCACATGTCATGATTTCACTCCAAGTGACCTTTTATGTCCCTCTTTTCCCTTTGTCTTAGGGAAAAAATGAAATCACATGAGAAATCTCTTTCTTTGGTTCACCATGTGACCCTTTCGAGTTCCGTAGGGTGTTTATCTGGCTGACCCCATTTCCTCAGGCATTCTTAGATTCCACCACTTGTCAACGTATATCTCTAAGTGCCCTTTTATGTCCCTATTTTACCTTTTTCCCAAGGGGATAGAGGGGAAAAATTGAACACCCATGAGTAAGTCACCTTTGTGGTTTTTCATGTGACCTTTTTTCAGCTCCTTGGGTGTTTGATCAACTTTTTCATCTCCCTCACACTTCACCACATGCTGACACTTGTCATTATCTCTCTCAAAGTTCCATTTTATGTCCCTATTTTCCATTTTCCCCAAGGGTAAATAGGGTAAATAATTATTTCCCATGAGAAATCTCATTAAACCTAGGCTTTAACTCCACTTAATCTTTCATCTAACCTGGGGTCAAACCATAGTCAACAGGTAAGCAAGAAAGTAAAAGTTAAACCATTTTCAAGTTGTTTCTTATAAATTATTCACTCTTGCACCATTTTTGTTGCTATTAAAAATTGAAAAACATCATATTACAACAAAGGTGCTGCCTAATATTTTCCATAACATCCATGGCTTCCAAAACCAAGTTGTTCTCATATCTCACTAACCAGAAACCCAAGTGCCATGCGATTTTCAGAGAATAATATACTCCCAGGTGCCTTTGAGATGACTATAGATGAATACCATATGATTCCATTGATTTTTCAAAGTAGAAATCTGAAACCCCACCTTCCGAATTTGGATTTTTTATTTCCATAAGTTCTAGTAGAAGAAACACAATAAAAATTGGAGCACAATATCCCGATGTAGAGTCGAATCCAACAATGGTGATTTCATTGCAATCTAAAATCAGTAGGTTCAGTTTCTAATAATAACATATGATCTATACAATGACTTAATAAAAATAGTAAGTCTCTCAAAATAGTAATCTCCCATCACTTAGAAAATCCATAAACAAGGAAAAATAACAAACAAGGTAAAACGAGAAACTTTCCAAAAATAGTAGTTTCTGAAAAAGTAACCTACTAAAAATAGAAAATTTTTAAAAATAGTAAGTCAAAATCAATGGAGGTAGATTAAGCATGCTAGGATATTTATAAAACAATTTTTTTCTACAAATAAAATTTTCCTAAAACAATAGCTCTTGACCCCACTTGCTAAAATTAGAAAGTTTTAGTTTTCAGTGCAAATAGTTATTATAGGCTTTGTTTTCAGTCACCTCACTTTTTTTTTTCATCATCACATGGTTGTAAATTTTTTGTGTAGCTCAAAAAGTAAAATAAAATCTCTAAAAGGATCCGAAGGCATCATTCTGATCATAATTATGTCAAAGAGCATGACAGAGCATATCAAGGCGTAATAAGTAAAAACCAGGAACATTGTGAGGCCAAAAAAGAATTTGACAAGAATCAAGATACCCATTGGAATATGAAATTAATCAAAGGATGTTATCATGATCATAATTAAAATGAGAAACTCACTAGGTGAGCTAAGATACAACATGTCCTAAATCCATTATCACCTCTTTGAGAAGCATGTCAAAGTGAGCTAGTCAAGTCATCTAAGTATTCATGCCATCATATATGGAGAATCAAGGAATCATGTTTTCCAAGGAGAAACATATGAGAAAGATGGTATGTAATATCTCCTAAATCTTCTCTCATTCAGTAATTGATTTGGAGTCAAGAAAGTTAGGTAAGTGATCTTCATGCGGGGAACCTTGTATGCAAGGAAGTGGAATCATCATCACTTTCATGTCATTCACAAAGTGTTTTGTAAACACTCAGTAAATTATTTGGTATTGTGGTCACTCCCTCAAGGAATAAAATTTTTAATTGAACCTAATTCTAGTATAACCAAGGGCCATTGAGCATGATTCTTCAAAAAGGAATATAATTAAAAGAGGGCCCACATAGGTTCCATAATCCAGGAGGGTTCATAAGAAGTTGAGGCTCATCTTAGATCCTATAGAGCCTCTTTAATCAAGAAAGAGTGATCCATCCCAACCTCCTTATCTTCAGGGGCATCCAAGTATGTCCTTCCTAGTGTAAGAGCCTTCCCATAACGAACAAGATGTGATCCTACAATAAGCTCCTGAAATTGCTCCCGTGACCAACATCATGTTATTTCCTAAAGATCCATTACCATGGATTTAATAATTACTTGAAAGCAAACCAAGAACAACAAAACAACCTACAATTCCTGATCTTGGAGCTATCACAAAAATCTTGAGATCCAAGTAGAATAAGAAGGTGTAGGTAGCTTATTGTCTCTTCAATGGAACTTCTAGTGACTAGTATGTATAAATTTACCGACAAGAATGTAAATATTGTTGAGGATATGACTCCATTGGATTATGAGTTGACCCACATATCATTGGGTCAAGCTTCACACGAGGGAAAATCTCATTTTTTTCAAGGAATACTCTACCCACCTACTTTCTCAAAATTAAGAGTACACATGAATAATTGAGCAATTACAGGAACATGCGAGAGATCTTAGTGCTTACATTCAACCTTTATTAGAGCCTAATTCAAAACCCCCTCTTCCTATCGAAGGAATTACTCCAACCAGTAGCTTTGACCCTAAGGTGATCAAGCAAGAATAAAGGCATATGATGTAAGGGAAGGCTGACGAGAGATGGATTGAGAAGATCATCGAGAAAGGAAAGACATTGTTCCTAGAAGCTCTCTCTCTACTCTAGTATTTTCTTGCCACTATTGCGGGAGTAAACAAAGAAAAGGAAGATATTGAGAAAGAGAATACCCACTCTCACACCATCGTGAGTAAAAATTTGTTTTCATCAACTACTGACAATATGTCCCCCCCAGTTTGGGTGTGCATCTTAGATTCCAGATCTAGTATGATAAACTATGCCATCTCCAAATTTGACTCTAGTGTAAAAAATGGCTTTAAGATTTTGGATGAGGTCAGTGTTTGTGTGTAGGAAATTGGATTCCTTACACTCACTGAGAATTCGTCATCAGAAGAACTCATTGATTCCTTCTAAGAGTTTGTCAAGGAGGCATGTGATCCTCTTTCCTTCAATAAGGATACATTGGAGTACCTTGTTAATATCAGAAGTTCTATTTCTAATATTACAAGAGACTATGAAGAATGGTCTAATTAGTGCAAGTATATTGATTAAACAAATATTGAAATAAATAGATGCCTAAATCTGATTGCAATATAACAATAAATGAATATAAAATGAAGTACATAATTTGACCCAAGAAAATAAAAAAACTAAGATTTGAAACCCTAAGTGCAAATGAGGAGATAAAATGACTTAGTTGTTTCATAATTAAATATGCACTATGCCGAAGTGACGAAATGATTAATGGAGATGGGAAATTATCACACTGAAACCGAAAACATTTTGCATCCACAAGATATGTCTAGAATGGGGCACCTAGAATGGGTCAGGGGTGCTTATGGGCACTGCAGACCTGTTCTGGGTGCCTGTGACTACTCAGAACTTCAAAAAATATCCTTTGGAGGGTTGCATGTTATTCATTGGTCTTAGCTTCCTATTGCTAATGTGTCACACAATGATCACCGATGTCACTGATAACTTGCAATAAAGAATGACCTTTAAAACCCTCAAAAACACATCAAATCCTAAAAAAATTAATGTAAATGAGAGTTAAAACTGTCCTCATCTGTCAAATGAGTGATCTTATGACTGAGTGTTGCTCTACATGAAAGATGCAATAAAATTATAAGTGTTTCTATGAGGATATTATGCCCTAGGTGGCTCTTATGCATGTCACACTTGATAGTGAGCAAGTGGCTAGATACAAAAGATGTAAATAGATGTGTGCATGAAAGAATGAACTTCCCCTCCTATAAACTGTATGTAATAAAATGCAGTCCCTTGCCCTTGTGTGGATGTTAGATGGATTCTTGAATGATATTTTTATGCCTTTGGATGTAACCTTAGGTGGTGATAACTAATGCTTAGTGTTTGGTCCTTTACTATTTCCACATAACTTAATATTTATATGATTCCCTTGATTGAATTTTTTAATTAACTCCTAAAAGGTTGACTACCAAAGATAAGATGGCCAAATTGCTAGAAAGGACCCAAAATATGTGATAAAAGTACAAAGAGGTCAGGGGTTCCTAGAGGGGATGGGGGCACTTGGTGCTAGCATCCTAGCTGGTTACTAGTGTCCAGAGTGATAAATACCAAAGTTTTAAAATACATACTTGGATAGGAGTGTAAGAGAATAGAGGCAACAAAAATTAAGATTAGTAATTTTCTTACTTAGGAATCATATAAATAGTAGTATGTGATCAGGACTAGACAAATACCCAAAGTGTGTGATTTAGTGTCTATATTTTCCCCCACTTTATGTTGTTGAATGAATTCTTGATAACATAAAGTAGATAAGAGATGCATACTTGATAACCATGTAGATCGATGGTGAAAAACATGTAGAGAGACAAGGAAAATCATGGAGTGATAAAAATGTGAAGCGTGGAAACTAGAGAAGAGGAAGTAAAAAAAGTGATGATGATGATGATAATGACTTTAGGGTGAGAGAGTATGTGTAGAATTCATGATTTTTCCTATTTTTGATGTTGCTTGATGCTGTGATGATGTGTGATGATGACTACCACTTCCCATAAGGACAAACCTGTAAAAGAGAAGAATGAACAAGTAGTCAAATACAATCATATATGATCAAAATGTGTAAAAAGTGTGTAAAAGTATGCAAGAAAAAGTAATATGTGCACCTAATCCATGATAAGTAAAGTGTGTATAAAGGATCCTAAATATGATGTAGAAGAACGAGTTTTTTGGGTGATCTCACGCTAGTTGCACTGATTACGAGTTTTTTGGTTGATCTCACACCAAAAATGGAAGAAGTGTAGGGAGAAAAGTTTGGTGTCATCCTCCAACCTTTAACTACTTCCCACAGTTTAGAACACAACTACAGATGGTGTGAAAAAATATGATCCATTTGAAATAGTTCTAATCCAATGCGAAAGTAGAAAATGTTGTGTAGAGCATGCATGTTGTGTGCTAAGGACTATGTGACCTATAAAATCCACAGTGTGAAGTGTTGAGAAATGTGTTGAACTAAAAAATGTTGTGTAATTTCCCCTATTCACAAGCGTACAATAAGGGTTAAGGGCACCTAGGTGCTACTTTTCAGGTTTGGGTGTTAATGTCCATACTATGCTGAGGACCCAAGTCAAGATCTGTGCCATTGCTATGACTGATGATTGTATTATATCAGTTTTGAATTGTGACTGTAAGATGCCATATGGGGTGATTTATTCACCTGATTGATTCCCCCCTCATTTTGGATACACATGATGTTATTGAGGAGTATGTAGAAAAAAAAGGACCAACGACTGTGCTGAAACTATGCCCTATAGTGAAAAGGGAGTGTGCTTGGAAGAAACCAAGGCACGCATGAACAAGTGGTTAGGAGACAAGTGTTAGTACAAGAAATATAAACACACATGTAAAATCAATACAACAGACAAAGTAAACCAAAAAAGGTGAGTTTCAAACATGGGACATCACTCACGATTTCGTAAAACATGCACGACCGATATAGACAAATTAGAGAGTGTGTACACAATACAAAGGGAAAATCCTGTAAACAATGGCAGAAAATGACAAGAAAATAGTAACAAACAACCATGGAAGAAAATAGACCTACATGACAAATATTGCACACGAAGCACTTGTTATCATGTTATAAAGATAAAATGTATGTCAAAGCATGTATAATCTGATATAGTAATGTGCTATGAAAAATGAAACAATAGCACCTGCAGAGCATACAAAAGTGGATGCCCCCAAGAGCCGCTGTGGGAATGGTATGAGGTACTACACCAAACATACATGTTGTGTGTAAAAATATATGGAAATTCTGTGATCACAACTAGAAGGAAAGTGAACATGCATGTGTTTATGATAAAATATAATTAGATACACAATATCTGACTAGCATGTGTAATAGAGTAAACATGTAATGAGTAAATGCAAGAAAGACTAAATGCGAACAAGATATGAAGTATGATTTGGATGAGATGGAATGGAATGTAGAGTGAATAATAAGAACATCATGCCCACTAAGTGAATGTGGATAAGTATGTGTGTGATGAGGTTCATTTATTAATGCCCCCTCAATAGTAAAAAATGAATGGTAGAACAAGAGTACGTTATCAGAAAATGGTTTGAATCGTGTGATAGAAATATGTGACTGTGAAAGTGCAAAGAATAGAGAGTTCATGAGTGAGTGACTGAGGTGAGGTTAATTTTATATTGAAACCCTCAGCAGTCGAGTATGAACCATAGAACTAGACTGCATCATAGGGTAATGAGCGCATGTTGTGGAAGTATATGCAAGAAAGATATGTCATGAATGCACTGAGTGTGGAATGCGTATTGTGTATGATGTGTAATAGAGGATGCAGGAAAGATATGTGATGAAGTTTTGATGTTTTAAGTGTGCAGTGTGTGAGGTTCATGTGTATAGTATTCCCTCAACAACCAAGTGTGAATCATAACATGAGAGTGCGTTATCGAGAAATGATGATACAAGAGTGTATCAAATGGTTTGTATTGATGCTAAGGAGATATTAGACATTAAGTGCAGAGAATTGAATGCATGGGATGATAAAAAATTTTAATAGCAATGCAAGGGGGGAGAAGCTATGATGTCCTCTATTGGTCCCCAATTTTCACCCCCTAGTGGCCTAAACTCAATTCTCTATATGGAAGAAAAGTGGGGAATTGACTTGGAATGCTAATAGACTGGGTGGTATGCCGTTTTGTAGCTAGGGATGGGTCTAGAAATTTCCTTAGGAATCAAACTTTGGGATGATTTATGGGCATGTATAAAGGATATGGAATTTTATTGCTACTTTTGGTCCCACATTGAACTAGGGTGAGAGGACCTGGGATGTAACTTGAATTGGAGAGGGTGAGATGGAATCTTTATTCCCTAGATTTCTATTTGAAAATGGTGGGTCAATTTGGGATAAACATGGAAAATGGACACAACAATCACTCTCATGAGTTGTCACAAAATATGTTGTGTATGTTTACTTTTCCAAAGACAAGTTACTAAATAAAATGGGGTTTGATTTCTCTTACATTCTCTAGATGGTAGAATTTGTAACTAGGGGGCAATCTCAATGATATTTAAAGAAAAAGAAGTAAAAAAATTAATGGTAGATAAAATTGGGTAGGATGAATTATGCAAGTTTTTAATGAGGGGGGATTATAGGCAGATAGATTCCTTGCAGTCAAGCATTTAACACTTAGAGAAACCTTCAACTCAGCAAAAGCATAGAGAATTGAATTTACCAACCATAGTTTCTAGAAATGTAGATTTACATTCATTGATCCTCAATAGATGCAAATATTTGACACAATATTTAAAATACTTGACATAAGAACCCATGCAAGCATTCTAA
This sequence comes from Taxus chinensis, assembly GCA_019776745.2. Lineage (NCBI taxonomy): Eukaryota > Viridiplantae > Streptophyta > Pinopsida > Cupressales > Taxaceae > Taxus > Taxus chinensis. Next base: position 41,250,305 of record CM034149.1, on the reverse strand, counting down.
AAAATTATTTTTTGTTTCATCCCCTCGTACGCCCAAGATACACTCAAAGGCTAACAAAAATATATCAACACAAAATGGTTGGAGTAAGAATTTTACAATTAAATCCAATAGTGTAAAGTAAATTATTACAACAAAATATCAAACTAATGACCAAAGCACAACCATTAAGGAAAAATATAGTTTACGACATAGATAAAAAATAAACACAAAACTGGAGTAGAAAATATAACTCATTAATGGACAATTCAAAACACAAAACCCAAAAGGCAAAATTTAAACTAAAAATTGAACATATTTCATTCAGATATTATAATTTATTAGAAAGGGAACATCAATTGAATGCTCTAAAATCTTGTTAATGGTTGTACATTGCAACCACCTTGACACAAAATTTTGGGAAACAAAGGCCAATATGCATTTCACAAAGGAAACATGCAATATTTAAAATTGAATCTCTCTACCTTCTTTTAGAAATAGAAAAAAATAAACCCCCTCTATTTGTATGAGGAAAATCTTCCATACTTATACAAATTTAGTGAATTCTTACGATTTAAATTTTACCCCAAAAATTTCAACGAACCATCCCAAAAAGGAGTAGAAATTAAGATCCATTTTTTGAAAATGCCTTGCAATTGTACATATACATTTTTCATTGATTCGTAAACTTCTACTTTAGAACTCTACGAGTCACATCATTATGCTGTTCTACTTTCAACTTTGAAAAATGATAGATTTTCCTGAGAAATTAGAGCTTTATGACTAATTATTTAGTGCTATAGAAAGGAAATTGTAGAGAAGGGAAATAAGTCAAAAAAAACTTCAACACTAACAATATTATCCTGGAAACCTCCAATGGAGGAAAACCAGTCAGGAAGGGAAACTACTCTTTCTTCCCACTTTTATTGGTTTAATATAGACAATTATAGATTACAATAAGTATGAAAAGAAGCAAAAATGTAAACCTTCTCTCCAATTACTTGCTTGCTCTGTTTCTACACCTTGCTCCTATAATTCCATTCCAACACTGAAGATCTTACTCACTACTCTCATTAAACTCTACTTCTCGATCTCTCTAGATCTTCAAATTCCATTCTCTTGTTCCTTTCATGCATTTATATGCCTTCCCATGTCCTCTCGTGCATTGGAGGATGTGAAAGGGCATGGAAGGGAAGAGACACGACTGGGCACTTAAAAAATGCGTCCACTCGTATTCCATTCTCTTTCTCTATTCGAAAGTGTCAGGACCGCTGCCCTGAGTAGACTAGTGGTCTCAGGACCACTGCCCTAGATGGGTGGAGGTTTCAAGACCACAACCCTATAGGGTAGTGGTTTTAGGACTTCCGCCTTGTAGGGTGGGTATTTTGAAACTGCCGTTCTGCACAGAGTGGCGGTTCCTTCTAGAATCTCTGTTTACGTCATTTTTCTCAATTTTCTTGTTTCTCCATCTTGGTGCTGATGGAACTTATGAAGTGGTGTTTTTTTTTTCTAGATCCATATGGATCATACCTACCCTAATTAGGAGTATTTTTTTCCCACAAAATATTAGTGGGGGAGTGGTAGAGGAATTGACTCCCTCTTGTGCTCATTCAAGTACCACTGGGTCTACCTTGGTGTCTTCTCTTGTCCAACCTGCCAAGATTCCTTTGGATCTCTGGTTTGTTTTCTAGTGCTAAATTATCCTCTGAGTTTCCTTGAGTAAAATCCTCTTTAGAAGGTAATGTTTATATCTTTCCTTCTTTGTCATGCATAGATGGCATTAGTGGTTACAAGATCTTGCAACTTACTATTGCGTGCATCTACATGAAGTATGGCCTAAGGGTTTCTTCTCCAACCTGCTCAAGTATGGCTAAGGTCCCATATTGTAGTGGTTTATTCCTTTCTTGTATTTTTATCTTGAGATGGATTGGTCGAATCCTCTCCAAGTACGCTGCTGCTATAGGAACTACTATTCCTTATATCTCCTCTTCTTCTTGCTGCCCCATGGTCAGGTCCAGTGAATTTGTAGGTAGATATAGTGACTACATAGCGGAAGTTTGTTTTGCTCCTTGAATGAGAAGTTCCTGTGGTTGTTTCTTCTACAAAAATTGACAAGTGATATTCAACTTCTCTATCCTTTGGTCAGAAATATCTATGTTCTCACGTCCATGTTGTTTTTATTCCAATGAAAGCAAACAAAACTGATGATTTCCCTGAATAATTCTTGGTGCTTGGTTGGCACTTACGATAGCCTTCTTTAATTTGCTTTGGTGTGCCCAGATATTAAAACTGACTCCATCCTTGACCCATCTATACCAGTTCTCCCTCCTTGTGAACACAACATCCTTAATATACAAGTAAGGACTTCCGAAGACAACATCAAATGCATCAAGTGGAATAACAGCCTCTAGTACATCTATGTATTGGGTATTTATCCCAAATTGAAACTTACACTTACTTGTAACTTGCATTTCTACACCCTTCTTCACCCATCCTAGTGGGTATGGATGTGGCTGCACGTAAGTCTCTAGACCAAGCTGTTCTACAACTGCATCATAAATCAAATTTGATTGAGAACCAGAATCTACTAAAGTGTTTACCTTAGTCTTCTTAATTTGGATTTTGATTTGAGATAGATTACTCATATCTTCTTCTTATGCTACCCTATACACGTTAGTGGCCATGCATCCTAGCCTCTCATCTACATCTGAATCATCCTCAATCTCCACCTCTCTTTTTGGCTTCACAGTGGCCATGGATTTCTTGGAATCCTTGGTTCAGTGTAATTCTGGATGCAACTTCCAACATGTGGTGTCAGTATGTCCATTTACATCATAATTCTTACAGAAGTTCTTAGGATCTTTACAAGTATGCAAAGCAGTAGCGGTATGTTTACCTTTCAATTTACCTCTGCTACTTGTCTTCCCTTGTTCTTTGTACTATTGTTCTGTTGATTGGTCTCCCTTTGGTTCTATTTCTCCTTACTTCTTCTTGTCATCAATGTAGTATGCTTGTACACAAGCTTCATTTAGATCCTTGGGCTTCACGGAGATTACCTTCCTCTGAAGGTGAGTGTGAAGTCCTCCCAAATACTTGGTCAGAATGTCCTCATCCTCCAAGTCCATATTAAGCAACATGGCTTGTCTCTGAAATTCCATAGTGTAGTCTTGCACACTTTGACCTCTGCCCTATCTAAAGTACTACCACTTAATCATCATGTTATTCTTATGGCCAATAGGATAGAAGTTAGCTCCAATAAATTCTTTAAAACCCTTCTAAGTACTGACAATAGGATGTTTCTTATTCTCACAAGTGGCTAGATGGGTTTCCCACCAAACCAGAGCATGACCTTCCATTTTGAGACGTGAAAAGGTGACCCTTTATGCCTCAGTGACATTATGCACACTAAAATAGAATTCTAACTATTTTAGAAATTTATCCAGTAATTTTGCATCTACTTGTCCTTCAAAATTATTTATTTCCACTTTTGTTTCAACTTTAAAAGGTGTATGTGCAGATTTTACCTTCTTGCTTACAATTGGCATCTCTTCACGCTCTTCCCATTCTTCCTCTTCATGGATCTTTCTGATACCAATTTTTTTGGCTAGTGCTCGAACCACCAAGTCCATGGAATATTTCTTAACTGAAGCCATCTTTTGTAGATTTGAAAGCTCTTCTTGTTTCCTATGCAATCTATCCATCATGGTCTCTAGCATCTTGACTCTACGGACCAAGTTCTCTTCCTCCATTTGAGCTCGAATTCTATGTTTCCACTTCTTCGTAGAAATATTTGGCTCACAAGGTAAAACTTCTTCACCTTTGGACCTTGTCATTTTCATAAAAAATCACAAGAAAGAATCGAATACCACAGTCTTGTATATATAATCAACTCTGATACCAAAATGATCCGTAAACTTCTACTTTGGAACTCTACGAGTCACATAATTATGTTGTTCTACTTTCAACTTTGGAAAATGATAGCTTTTCTTGAGAAATTAGATCTTTGTGACTGATTATCTATTGCTATAGAATAGAAATTGTAGAAAGGGAAATAAGTAAAAAAAACTTCAACATTAACAATTTTATCCTGGAAACCTCCAATGGAAGAAAACCAGCTGGTAAGGGAAACTTCTCTTTCTTCCCAATTTTATTGGTCTAATATAAACAATTACATATTACAATAAGTATGAAAAGAATCAACAATGTAAAACTTCTCTCTAATTACTTGATTTATCTGTTTCTACACCTTGCTCCTACATTTCCATTCCAACACTGAAGATCTTACTCACTGCTCTTATTAAAATCTACTTCTCAATCTCTGTGGATCTTTGAATGCCATTCTCTTGTTTATTTCATGCATTTATAGGCCTTTCCATGTCCTCCCGTGAACTGGAGGATGTGAAAGGGCATGGAAGGGAAGAGACATGACTGGGCACTTCAAAAATGCATCCACTCGCATTCCATTCTCTTTCTCTATTCGAAAGTGTCAAGACCACCGCCCTAAGTAGACCGGTAGTCTTAGGAATGCCACTCTGGCTAGGTGGCGGTTTCAGGACCACCACCCTGTAGGGCGGTAGTTTTGAAACCGCCACTCTGCACAGAGCGGCAGTTCTTTCCAAAAACTCCGTTTACCTCATTTTTCTCACCTTTCTTATTTCTCCTTCTTGGTGCTGATGGAACTAATGAAGTGGTGTGTTTTTTTCTTGATCCCTATGGATCATTCATTCCTTAATTTTATCCTAATTCTAGTTTCTAACACATATGTGTGTAAGATATTTACTTTTGTTTCTTAATCCTTTTTTTCCCATCCATGTTTTCACCATCATTCACATGCTTAGTCATAAAACATTTGTTCCCTTATGTCATTATCTTAACTAATTATACACCTGCCTTTCAGAGGATATATTTTGGGAAGCGAATAATCATTGAAATCCTCTTGAAATTGATGATTCACTTGTGTGAATTAAGCCAAAAACCATATTTTGACAGATATCAATATGTTTCCCCTTTTTCTAAACCCATGTGAGTATCCAGAATTGATTTCTCTTTTGATCTTGACATGATAATTCACACAATATTTTAAAAAATTGTAATTTTATAAATTCTTATTGATTTTTCATAAGATCGCATCTTCCTTTGAGCATCCTGAGTGAGAAAAGAGTTTGTGTTAATTCTTCTCAAGTAATGAGGAATGTGGAATTAGGAAACAGTTTGGAGGATATTTCTTCGGCAACAATGCACAACATTTTCAATCTTTCTGGCCCAGATGAAACTTTTTTGAGGATGTTATTCGAGATTGAAGATCAAGTAGAAACCAAAGGACCATTAACACCCTGTGCAATTTGGGTAGCATTGACACAAAGTCTTATCAAAATGACTCCTTTTATCTTTATTTTTCAGATTATGTATCATCATCTATTTTGTACGAAGGATAAAAAATTTAATGAGTTATTGAAGAATTTTTTTCTTTTCTACAAGAATAACATTGGCGAGAAAATCATCAACGTATCCACGGTATTTTTTAATGAAGAAATGATGGAAAAATAAATTCTAGTTGATGTTTATGCAATTTCTGACAATGAGATTGTAGAGTAAATGTCTTCAATTTCCCATATAATATCCACCATAGAGAAAATACTTACCCATATTGAGAAATCTGAAGTGAAATCTTATTCTGAGAGGACCTATTGTCATGTGATTTTTCATGGGCAAAATTCACCCAAAAACAGGACAACTATACCCTAATGTTGAAAAATTTCATGTTATACCTTTCTAGACACCCCCAGATCAACTTACCCCTTAGTGTCAAGTATAGTATTGTCATTCAGTATCTAATCTATGAAATTAATAATTCCCCCTAGGTGATTTAGGAAAATCAACATCATTTAAGTATGTTGGAGCAACAAGTTTTAAGGAAAGTTTTCAACAAACTTAGAAAGGGCTCCCATCAACCTTTATAAGATAGAAATACCATCACCAAAGAAGTAAAAGAGGATAATTTTCATCATGGAGGTGTATCTAGGAGCCAAGAACACCAAATAACTGATTTAGGAAATTTTTTGGAAGTTTCAGGTGTTTAGGAGCCAATTCACCTAAAGCGGGTGTTTGGGCCTAAAGGAGTTTGCACTAAAAAACAAACTTGATATTCAAGTAAGTATTTTGGGAGCTCTATAATGTGTTGAGATCCAAAAAAATACCATTAGAAATATATTTTAGTGCCCCACATGGTGGAAAAAATATATCATCTTCAAGAACCATGTATTTCTTAGGACAACGCATTCTTTTTGTGCACAATAGGCGATCCCGAGAAAAAAGTATATTTTTAGGGTGTTTCAATCAGACTAAAGTGTTTTTAACCTCTCCATTCTTCTAAAAAGTTCATTTTCATGTAAAATCATATAAGGAAGTGCCCAAAAACTCATCTAGGAGCTCAAGTTATGACCTTCATAAGTCGGCTCTCAAGGTGCATTCTTCGATACTTAACCAAATTTGTAATGCAACACGTGTCAACTTGAGGTTAAGGATAATTTTCATGTCCCTATTTAAACTTTTCAAAGTTACATGATGTGCAAAAAACTGTGCCCTACCCCTATTTAGTCTCCTAGACACCCATATGACCCCGATGACTCATGTTAAACCCCTTTAAACAATTTGACTAGCTCATCCACCAACTCTCGCATGCATGCCACTTGTCATTGTGAGGCTAGGGAGAATTTTTTAGCACCTATTTCACCTTTCCAAGGAGAAAAAATGGATAGTAAAATTTTCCCCACCCCCTTTTAGCCCCAGGTTCTTTATGCGACCATTTTCTGCCCCCTAGGTGCTTAAATGTGGCTTCCCCCTTCACTTCTTGCATCAAATCAACACTCGCCACTTATCATGATAGGGGAAAGGAAAATTTTTATGTCCCTATTGCACCAAGAAAAATGGAAATGAGGTGGTAAACAATGTGCCCCACCTCTTTCCTTCCATTTCTAAAGCTATAAAAGCAAGGAGATTACCTTTTTTTTCATTCAAACTCCCAAACCTCCACATGCTGCCGGATTTTCTCTAAACATTGCATCTCCATTTTCATTATCTCTCCATTTTTGAGACTTCCTTATGATCCTAAGAGATAAAAACAAACACTAATTTTTTTATAGATTTTTAAATGATTGAAAATGAAGGTTTTTTCCTCAAGAGAATTCAAAGCTCGCAAAGAAGATTCACTCATATCTAAAACACCTATGCACGGATCAACGTGCTATTTTTTGAAATATTCAAGTTTTTTAGAGGAAATTAGAATCCAAGTGGAATATTTTGAATACACACCCTGAATTTTTTGCAATGAAGAAATCCCAAGTTTCCCACGGAAAAATTTTACAAGTTTAAAATCTCACAATCCGACAACCAGTTTGAGCTAAAAATCCAGAAGAGAACTATAGAGAAAAAACCCATATCGTGAAAGTTCATTTCATCATAAGCCAATGATCAGAAATACAATTAATAGGAATAGTAATACCTTCTACACATGTGCCTTCTATAAATAGTAAGTCATCTCAAAGAGCAGTCTAGGCGGAAGCGGTGTACACCAAGATCATCCAGTGGAACAATTTGAATGATTAAAGTTGGAAAAGGTGAAAATAGCGGTTTACTAAAAAATACTAAGTTCACTCTATAAATATGGGGAAGTGTCGATGTCAGTCATAGAATTTAAGTTCACAGGTTTTTCCATTTTCTCATCCCACATGTGTGATCAGTCATAAAGAAATGTCAATGTTCCATGGTTTGGAATGGTGGTTTCAAGCTTGCGGAATGAGAAATCTTCATTTTCATCTCATCGGCGCTCGTCAATTACCTTCTCAGTGTATGGGAAAATTACATCACTCCATGAGCAATCCTTGTCAGCAAGGCACAAAATTGTCATAGAATATCATCACAAGCATGGTCTATGGGTCGTCTTCAATTCACTTCGAGAAAATATCAAACAATGTTTTTAAACACTTATTCGATGACCCATGGTGTTCATGCATCATACAAAGAGGGAATCATGAATCACTGTCGGCAAGGGGAAAAATGTTTAAAGGTGTTTAGAAAAGCAATCTTCATCAGTATGGAGGATCATTAGTGTCAAATTATTTTATTTAAAGTTCTTGACTGCATTAAGGCCTTCAATTGGATCATTGCGGGGAGTGGATTTACTTCATCCCATCCCTCCTATATTTCTCTCTCTTTCTTTTCTCTCCTTTATATTTTTTTTTGAGATTCATCATTGTATTTTTTCCTATTCACTTAAGTGACTTATTTAAAAAAATTAAAAGTATTTTCTCAAAATTATAAGAGAAATACTTAAATGGATAGTGAAAAGTCATAGGTAGAATATAGAACATGAATAGTCATGTGAGGGAGGTGAAGAGTCAATACAAATTGATATAAATTGGGATGGCCTCTTCATTCCAAGGGATTCCATATTTTGAAGAATTTATACTTTGTAGAAATTTTGGATTGTAGTTGTTGAACTTTGTGTCATTGCACATGAAATAAAGAGCTACATTTCTTCTATTTCCCTTTCTCATGTTTTCTTCTACTTCTCTCATTATACAACTTTGTTAATGTCAATGAATAGGAAAACACTTGTGTTTATTTTCTTAATAAGGATATTTCTTAAAAAATTTGTTCATGGTCTCATCTTTTCTTGATGTGTGTGTAACAAGGTTTTCATTATTATATATTGAATGTTGGACTACTCTGGTTACTAGGTGTGAACTCTGAAATTATACTCATGGAAGTAATGTTTCTTTCCTACTTTCCCTCCTTCTCCCTACATTGTTGTAATTTCCTCCCTTGTACCCTCGTACAAAAATCTTGCCACAGGTGCAGTGGAGTGTTCTTGTGTGATCCCTGGCCTTTATGCTAACCAACAACATTTATATTAGGAATAGATTAGTCACATTCAATAATGGGAGCCGTACCATTAAATGTAGAGGGGCGTAGCCCTGTGAATGTTAGTGGAGACACCTAATTCGCCATATCGATAAATTTTCTCACCAACAGGTCCCCTAAAGTGCCATTTCCTTTATTGAAGATATGTAAAAGGGGATTCCCCCCATGGCACTAGTTGACATACTCGGGCCATCTTCAACCTCAAAAACTATCACCCAATAGGGTACCCAGGCCCACCTCAAAGGTGGTTCTAATCTCCTTGAATGGGTATCCTCTTATAGGAGAAAATTAGATTTGATCAAGATCTTGGAAGGTCCCCAAAAAAATATCAAATAGATCATGAAAATGGGTATGTCACATGACCTTGCAAGGGTATCCAATATGTTTATGGGGCTCAGAACCTCAAAGAGTTTGATTTTAGGAAGAATAAGCTATTAAATTAGATTCCCACATTTGTAGAGGAACTTGTAACCATAAATTGACAATGTATCTCTTTTATAAGAACCTCCCTCTTGTGTATGCATATTTAGGAGTTATGTGCATTTCAAGGACTAGGGCCCATCTAAAATTCCCATTTTGTTCTTAGCACATACATATAATTCTCCTTATTTCATTTGTCAACTTAACAATTTATTTTCATAACTGAATTTACCTCTAGATAACATACAAATTGTCTCTAGATTTGCATTGTATGATTTGGATATCCGCGGTAAAAAGTAGTGATGAAAGATGTCATTTTCTTTGAGTATCTCATGGATTCAAAAATATATGAAGTGATGAACCTTTTAAAAAATGATCTCATGGCTTCTACTTACATTCCTCTTTTACCCGCAAAATTTTGGTTATTTTTTGATGTTCAATTACGTTTTGACGGATCTATGAATGTCTTGTGGATTTAAGAAATCTGTAGAGTGCCATCATCCCAACATACTCATTGAACACTAGATGATTGCGTCACAACCCTTTTAAAAACTTTTGGGGTACTGAACCTTTTGACAAGCCCGTCAAATACTAGACCAGCTTGCCATGGATTTTGTTATGAAACCACACTCTCTTATTTCTTGCAGCTAGTCATTTCATGGTATCCTTCCTTGTTTAAACTTATGGGACTAAGTCAATTTAAATAGTCATCAACCATTCTAGAAAGCTACCTTGGTTATGATTTGATTTTTTTACTTTCATAATTTGGAAAAATCTACAAAACATTAAGTGCTTCATTCTATGGATCTCCAAATTAGTGCACTGCGGTCTCCATAGAACTGAATGATCATGCCCATATTTAAATTTTTTGATTTTTTATGGGAAGGAAATATTGTGGAGATTTCAAGAAGACTTGGTGACTAATTGACATATGTAAACATGAGTCTTTTAGATGGAATGGGGAAATTTCATGGAAAAATTAACTTGGTTAAGAACAAGTCTCAAAATGAGTACCATGATTGGATCCTACTTGGGGATGGGTACCTCTTGTGGGTGCCACAAGAACAAAGACCAGATTCCTAATCCATTGGGTAAGGAGTCATGAGGGAAAAAAACACATGGTTTCTTGAGTAGATACATAACGTAACTAACATATCTAGAAACCTATTCGCTATAGACCAAATTACAAAAAGGGATACAACAACACAACAAAACAACACAAAACAAAACAAAATAATAAAACTACACACTATAAAATGATCATACCTGATTCTTTTGTTAATCTAATAAATGTTTGAGGTTCCTGCCATTGCCAGGAAACTCCAGTAAATGTCCTTCCAAATCTTTCAGAAATAAAGTATGTTCTCTTATCCTAATGTCAAAAGAATATGGTCCCATCCATAGGGCATCAAACTTTTAATGTTTACCTTTGTCTTCATGTCTACTATCCCATAACATGACTAGGTATCTGACACTGAAAGCTCTTGGAGTGACCTTCTTATCAAATAAATTCTTGAGTTTTTCTCTGAACTTGACCTGTCTTTAGTGAGACTCCCTTCTGAATTCATCTAATTCCATGATTTGATTTATTCTTGCCTCATATGGACTTACTTCTCTTCCATCTTCAAATTGTTGCATAAACCGATATGAGGAAAGTTGTAAGTGTAGGGGTAAAAGGGCTTGAAATCCATAAATCAGCTCAAAATGTATTTTTCCTGTAGACCTTTTGGTAGTAACTCTTTCTTCCCAGAATGCAAACTTGAGTTTCTCACCCCATTTATTTTTATTTGTCTCTAGTGTTCTTTTGAGGATCTTTAGCAAGTTATTGTTGATTGATTTTTCTTGGCTATTTCCTTGTGGATTAAAATTTGATGCATAAGCCAAATTTATATGACACTCATGTCACATTTTTTCTAATGGTTTATCTCTAAAGCTCATGACATTTTTAGAAATCATCTTGGTAAGCACACTGAATCTACATATTATATTATTGAAAATAAAGTCCATGACTATTTGATGATTTTTCTTTCTAGTGGGAATGAATTCAAGCCATTTGGTAAAGTAATCAACAGCTACCAATATCCACTTATGACCAACACTTGAAGAGTCTAAGATTTCACCAATAAAGTGCAAGCCCCATTGTTTAAATGGAGCTTTTATTGACACAATTTGCAAGGGTAGGGACTGAGAAACTTTCAGTCTTCCAGAAAATCATTGACAACTTTCACATCTTCGAACCAACAAGGTGACATATTTAAATAGTGAAGGCCACCAATACCCTACCTTTCGAATCTTGTGAGCAGTCACTTTTCTGTAAAAATGGCCTCCACACACTTTCCCATGAAACTCTTCAATTATTTTGGGGGCCTCTTCTTCAGTGATGCATCTAAGTAAAAATCCTTCTAGATTCTTCCAAGCTAATCCATCATCAATTAAAATATAATTTTGAGAAACCAACTCAAGTGTCCTCCTTTGATTCTTATCTAAGTGCATAGGATAATTCAAGTTCATCAAATAATAAACAATATCTTTATACAATACTGAATTTCTCACCTTTTTATGATGGTGTGGCCCATATTCTTCAACATTGTGGATATCTACCACCTGAAAAATGCTCTTTACTATCAACCTTGCTAAGCCCAATCTTCAAACAAGCTTGGTAGTTTGTATGCCCATGTCATATTCTTGAAGCTTACTAACCCATTTGTACCTTTTACTAGATATTTCCATATGAGAAAAAATATTCTTTACCATTATGTGAGGCATTTATGCTATAGTTTTTGAATTTAGAATATAAGGTCTGAAGATTTTGGTTGCTTTGAACAACGTAAAATTTTTATTTTCTATATCAGACTACTTCATATTAGACCCTTGCAAACCTTTGATAAAAAATGCAATAGGATTTTCATGGCCTTATTCATTCTTTTGTAATAACACAAAGGCAACAGTAAATTTAGAAGCAAATGAAAAAATTTGAAAATATGTTTTATAATCTAGACTAGCTAATACATGGGCAGTCTTGATTGCTTATTTTATTCCTTTGAATACTTGGATAACCCCTTCTTCCCATTTGATCACTTGATCTTTCTTCATCATATTGATGATAGGAAAAGTGATTTTAGAAAAATTAGAAATGAACCTTCTCAAAAAATTAATCTGCTAAAAGAAAAACTGAATACCTTTATTTGACAAGGGGATAGGAACTTGGTCAATAACTCCTACTCATTCTAGATCAATCATGACTCCTTGGTGAGAAAATATGTGTCCAAGCAACTAAAATTTTTACACACCAAAATGACATTTCTTGGGGTTAAATGAAATTACACAATCCCTGCATCTGATCAATATTTTCTCTAAGTGTATCAAGTGATTTTATCTTGTTTTAGAAAACACAGGGATGTCATCTTGATATACAACAATGAATTGGTTTATAAAACCTGTAAAATCATCATCCATTGCTCTTTGAAAATTAGCCCCAACATTAATCAACCCAAATGGCATCTTGATGTAAACATAAGTACCCTAAGGAGTAGTGAATGTAGTATTGTATTACTCTGATTCTCTCACCACAACTTGATTGTAACTAGAGAATCCATCTAAGGTAGATAAAATTTCTGAACCAGTTACCTTTTGTAGCAAATTATCCATAGGGTTCATTTTAAGACACCCCTATAAAATTAAAGGTGGAAAATACCTGGCGAATATCCCCGTAACTAGTTTCAGCGAAAGGCGAATTTGACAGTATTAAAAAACAAAATTTTCACCTGGTTTTTCAAGGCTCCATCAGTGACGTCTGACAACACTAGTTCGTAATGACGCACGTCACTGGCATGAAATTTGTTTCGTAATGACACGCGACACTGAAGCGACACTAGATAGTAATGACACGCAACATAGGCGCGACACTAGTTCAAAATGATGCACGACACTGGCTTATAATGACGTCACTAGCACCTGAGGACGTGCATCATTTGCTTCTATTGACGTGCGACACCATCTTCTATTGATGCGCGACACCATCTTCTATTGACGTGCGACACCATCTTCTATTGACGCACGACAAAATCCTCCATTGACGTGCGACACAATCTTCTATTGATGCGCGACACCATCTTCTATTGACGCGTGACACTATCTTCTATTGACATGCGACACTATCTCCTATTGACGTGTGACACTATCTTCTATTGACATGCGACACAATACTCTATTGATGCGCGACACCATCTTCTATTGACGCACGACACTCTCTTGTATTGACGTGCGACATTGTAATCAAATGACGCGCGTCACTGTAACTTGTTGACACGCGTCAATAGGGGCCAGTGACGCCCTATTTAGGTTATAAATACCCTTGTGCCGCTCATTTTCTCGTCTTCGTTTTCCCGTTCTTGAATTTTTGCAGGTCTAAATCTTTGACAAAGACGCAATAACAGCTATAATGTCAACTTCACATGCTTCCCAACTACAAGTTCAGCAAGAAAATCAAGAGAATCCAACTCAATTGATTTCCAAGATCAACTACAGGAATCCCTTATGCCCTCACATCCATACGGCCTTAAAGATGTCTTCAGAATATCAAGCTATAATGGAAGAGTGTGAATTTACAGGGCTCGTTAATATGCCCCATTTCGAAACAGATCCGGATATTTTGAATTACCTTCTGTCATGCTACAATTCAGAGGACAGTATATTTTATGTGAATCTAAACGATGGCCAAATGTTCCAATTCACTATTGAAGCAAATGACATACATCGGTTTACTGACCTTCCTATCAGAAATTTACCAATTGTTACAACCAAGGCAACACTAGTGGAAGAAGACAAGAAATTTCTCGAATCAACGTACGGTTTCCATGTTGATTGTAAGTATAATTCCTTTTAATTCATATTTTTTAATCTGTTTTTAATTATGATATAATTTTCTGTTATAGATTTAAAGTAACTTTCACTGTTTCGCATTTGTAGCCCATGTCAATAAATCCAGGCGTGGTGTAGATACACAATCAATTGCACACCACTTTCTTGCTGCACTTATTTCGTTTTTTCAAGCCAGAATTGTTTTGCAGGGTCGCCAAACGGATATACCAAATTGGGCCATTGCATATATTTGTGCCACTATCTCAAAACATAAATTCGATTGGTGCACATATCTATCCAAAAAAATAAGAACTGAAATAACAAATTCAAAACTCTCAGATAAACCTTTCATTTATTCAACAAACTATCTCCTCGGCTTCTACTATGAGGCACTTTTAAATTTAAAACATAAAGAAATTCCTACTTGCTCTAATGAGGCTTTGAAGAAATTCTCAATTTCATTTGATGAACAACAGGTATAAACTATTTAGTTTGTAATTGTATTACAATTTTCGTCATTACAGTGCACAGTTATTAAACTTAAATTTTAATGTTTTGCAGAGAAGATATCTTGAAGCCATTCCAAGAAAAAAAAAAGATTGTCGAGAGGAAGAGGCCAACAACACGCGGAGGCTTCGGGGGACTCCCAGTCTGAAATGGAAGCTCACCCTCCAAACCCTCAAGCGTTTGAACTCGTTAAACGCCAGAGAAGTAATACATTCTCATATATTATTTACAAATTCCAAAGTTGCATATTATTTTTCAATTTAAATTTTAACCAAATGAATTGACAACATTTAATATTGATGAATTGCAGGGAATATGGAACCTTCTTCCCCAACTCACTCCATACAGTCGCATGCATTCATATCTTCTGAACAGCCACTGAGTTCAACTCTTACAAGGCCACTCGTGGCACCGAAAAAAACAACCCCTCGACAACAAGGTACAACTTTTCTATAGTATGTTTAATTTCGTAGTTTTCACTTTATGAATTGTTTTAATATTTTTCATTTTTTTTTGTACTTTTCAGCACATGTCAGTCATGATCAAACCATAGCACCGACACCCACTCAACAATTAATTTTTAAAATGCCAACCAGAGGAACAGTGAAAAAGAACATTGGTAAACGTATGCCTTTTGCTCCAGCCCCTAGGGGGACACTAAACCTTGACACATCATTTCGAATTCCAACTCTCTCACTTGGTGGCTTGCCCAGTGCAACGGGCATATCTGTTTTGAACAATATAAATGTAGATGAAGATTATTTGGGCATTGATAGCAATGACCCAACTGGTTTTTTCGATACCCGCGAGATGATTCAAGGCCAGAAGGTATACTTCAAATTTCAATTTAATATGCTTTACAATTTTGAATTACATTTTGATTTAAATTTATTTATCTAAATCTTGATTTATATTTTCAAAAACAGGATCAGCCTACCCAAAGGCAGAAACAAGGAGCAGTTGATCTTTGTGAAAGCCTCCATTCTTCTCTAGCAAGATCGTCTGCATCAGATTCAGATAGTGAAGAGTTCCCACCTTTTCCTTTGGAGAACTTAATAGGTAATGATTGTCAATCCCATGTCAGTGAGTTTATTATTCCTCATATCCAACAACTGATAGAATGGGAGAGAAGGGCTAAAGTTCTTATCAATGAGATCATTAGTTGTTATGAAAATTATTGGCAACGGGATAGTTTATACGCTGTAGTCCAGAATCAACCTGCGAAGATGGATTCCTTACTTACCCAAGTAAAATGTGGGATTGTCATGTTTAAAAAAAACTATAAAGATGAAATTTTAGATAAGGCACTAAAAAATTGGAAAATATTAGTGCCGAGGCCCAGGAATATTTTAACAAATGTTCCAAGGACAAGGATTTGGTATCAATCGCAAATGCCGAAAGAGATAGAGCGGTTGTAAGTACTATTACATTCAAACAATCATTTTTGTTAATTTGAAATTGTGAATTTACATTAATATTTTGAATTGACATTACTCTTTTGTGCAGTTGAATATGAAAATTTGAAGAGTCAGGCGAAGGTTTTGCAAGTTCACTTGGAAACAACAAAGAACAGCTTATCCGCAGCAAAAAATTTTAAGCAAAATATTGTTTTGGTTAACAAACAAAACAATACACTAAAGCGGATAATTAATGAGCATGGTCTCGACCTTGACATATTGTTCAAAGCCAAAGCAGCTGCTGATCCAAATTTGCTGTCGCATGGAGATGCAACAAATCAAGAAGAAAGAAATTTAAAAAAATCTGGACAGGGCTGCTGAAGATCTTGTAAGTTCAGGGGTTATTTCTGGTGTTGGGGAAAGAGGTACAACCACAATGGAAGAAGCCATTGGGGAAGAGAGCATAATAGAATTGTCTAAAGAAAAAGAGGGTTTGAAATTTTGAAAATTAGAACTGTTAGTATTGAGGAAACTTTAAATATTGAATTTGAAAAACTTCAATAGTGAGTATGTACTATGTATTTGAATTAATGATGTTCTTGTTACTTCATTTTCATGTATTGTATTGTGGACGTGAGAGTAGCTGAGGAATGATGAAAATTGATAAGTCAATGTAGCTGATGAGAAAGACGAATGAAAAATTTAATGAGTTTTATGACACAATTTGCAAAGGGTAGGGGACTGAGAAACTTTCAGTCTTCCAGAAAATTCAGTGACAACTTTCACATTCTTCGAAACCAACAAGGTGACATATTTAAATAGTGAAGGCCACCAATACCCTACCTTTCGAATCTTGTGAGCAGTCACTTTTCTGTAAAATGGCCCTCCACACACTTTCCCATGAAACTCTTCAATTATTTTGGGGGCCTCTTCTTCAGTGATGCATCTAAGTAAAATCCTCTAGATTCTTCCAAGCTAATCCATCATCAATTAAAATATAATTTTGAGAACCCAACTCAAGTGTCCTCCTTTGATTTCTTATCTAAGTGCATAGGATAATTCAAGTTCATCAAATAATAAACAATATCTTTATACAATACTGAATTTCTCACCTTTTTATGATGGTGTGGCACATATTCTTCAACATTGTGGATATCTACCACCTGAAAATGCTCTTTACTATCAACCTTGCTAAGCCCAATCTTCAAACAAGCTTGGTAGTTTGTATGCCCATGTCATATTCTTGAAGCTTACTAACCCATTTGTACCTTTACTAGATATTCCATATGAGAAAAATATTCTTTACCATTATGTGAGGCATTTATGCTATAGTTTTTGAATTAGAATATAAGGTCTGAAGATTTTGGTTTGCTTTGAACAACGTAAAATTTTATTTTTCTATATCAGACTACTTCATATTAGACCCTTGCAAACCTTTGATAAAAAATGCAATAGGATTTTCATGGCCTTATTCATTCTTTTGTAATAACACAAAGGCAACAGTAAATTTAGAAGCAAATGAAAAAATTTGAAAATATGTTTTATAATCTAGACTAGCTAATACATGGGCAGTCTTTGATGCTTATTTTATTCCTTTGAATACTTGGATAACCCCTTCTTCCCATTTGATCACTTGATCTTTCTTCATCATATTGATGATAGGAAAGTGATTTTAGAAAAATAGAAATGAACCTTCTCAAAAAATTAATCTGCTAAAAGAAAAATGAATACCTTTATTTGACAAGGGGATAGGAACTTGGTCAATAACTCCTACTCATTCTAGATCAATCATGACTCCTTGGTGAGAAAATATGTGTCCAAGCAACTAAAATTTTTACCACACCAAATGACATTTCTTGGGGTTTAAATGACATTACACATCCCTGCATCTGATCATATTTTCTCTAAGTGTATCAAGTGATTTTATCTTGTTTTAGAAAACACAGGGATGTCATCTTGATATAAACAATGAATTGGTTTATAAAACCTGTAAAATCATCATCCATTGCTCTTTGAAAATTAGCCCCAACATTAATCAACCCAAATGGCATCTTGATGTAAACATAAGTACCCTAAGGAGTAGTGAATGTAGTATTGTATTACTCTGATTCTCTCACCACAACTTGATTGTAACTAGAGAATCCATCTAAGGTTAGATAAATTTCTGAACCAGTTACCTTTTGTTAGCAAATTATCCATAGGGTTCATTTTAAGACACCCCTATAAAATTAAAGGTGGAAAATTACCTGGCGAATATCCCCGTAACTAGTTTCAGCGAAAGGCGAATTTGACAGTATTAAAAACAAAATTTTCACCTGGTTTTCAAGGCTCCATCCAGTGACGTTGACAACACTAGTTCGTAATGACGCACGTCACTGGCATGAATTTGTTTCGTAATGACACGCGACACTGAAGCGACACTTAGATAGTAATGACACGCAACATAGTGCGCGACACTAGTTCAAAATGATGCACGACACTGGCTTATAATGACGTCACTAGCACCTGAGGACGTGCATCATTTGCTTCTATTGACGTGCGACACCATCTTCTATTGATGCGCGACACCATCTTCTATTGACGTGCGACACCCATCTTCTATTGAAGCCCGACCAAATCCTCCATTGACGTGCGACACAATCTTCTATTGATGCGCGACACCATCTTCTATTGACGCGTGACACTATCTTCTATTGACATGCGACACTATCTCCTATTGACGTGTGACACTATCTTCTATTGACATGCGGACACATACTCTATTGATGCGCGACACCATCTTCTATTGACGCACGACACTCTCTTGTATTGACGTGGCGACATTGTAATCAAATGACGCGCGTCACTGTAACTTGTTGACACGCGTCAATAGGGGCCAAGTGACGCCCTATTTAGGTTATAAATACCCTTGTTGCCGCTCATTTTCTCGTATTCGGTTTCCCGTTCTTGAATTTTTGCAGGTCTAAATCTTTGACAAAGACGCAATTAACAGCTTATAATGTCAACTTCACATGCTTCCCAACTACAAGTTCAGCAAGAAAATCAAGAGAATCCACTCAATGATTTCCAAGATCAACTACAGGAATCCCTTATGCCCTCACATCCATACGGCCTTAAAGATGTCTTCAGAATATCAAGCTTATAATGGAAGCGTGTGAATTTACAGGGCTCGTTAATATGCCCCATTTCGAAAACAGATCCGGATATTTTGAATTACCTTCTGTCATGCTACAATTCAGAGGACAGTCTATTTTATGTGAATCTAAACGATGGCCAAATGTTCCCAATCACTATTGACGCAAATGACATACATCGGTTTACTGACCTTCCTATCAGAAATTTACCAATTGTTACAACCAAGGCAACACTAGTGGAAGAAGACAAGAAATTTCTCGAATCAACGTACGGTTTCCATGTTGATTGTAAGTATAATTCTTTTAATTCATATTTTTTAATCTGTTTTTAATTATGATATAATTTTCTGTTATAGATTTAAAGTTAACTTTCACTGTTTCGCATTTGTAGCCCATGTCAATAAATCCAGGCGTGGTTGTAGATACACAATCAATTGCACACCACTTTCTTGCTGCACTTATTTCGTTTTTTTCAAGCCAGAATTGTTTTTGCAGGGTCGCCAAACGGATATACCAAATTGGGCCATTGCATATATTTGTGCCACTATCTCAAAACATAAATTCGATTGGTGCACATATCTATCCAAAAAATAAGAACTGAAATAACAAATTCAAAACTCTCAGATAAACCTTTCATTTATTCAACAAACTATCTCCTCGGCTTCTACTATGAGGCACTTTTAAATTTAAAACATAAAGAAATTCCTACTTGCTCTAATGAGGCTTTGAAGAAATTCTCAATTTCATTTGATGAACAACAGGTATAAACTATTTAGTTTGTAATTGTATTACAATTTTCGTCATTACAGTGCACAGTTATTAAAACTTAAATTTTAATGTTTTGCAGAGAAGATATCTTGAAGCCATTCCAAGAAAAAAAAGATGTCGAGAGGAAGAGGGCCAACAACACGCGGAGGCTTCGGGGACTCCCAGTCTGAAATGGAAGCTCACCCTCCAAACCCTCAAGCGTTTGAACTCGTTAAACGCCAGAGAAGTAATACATTCTCATATATTACTTTACAAATTCCAAAGTTGCATATTTATTTTTCAATTTAAATTTTAACCAAATGAATTGACAACATTTAATATTGATGAATTGCAGGGAATATGGAACCTTCTTCCCCCAACTCACTCCATACAGTCGCATGCATTCATATCTTCTGAACAGCCACTGAGTTCAACTCTTACAAGGCCACTCGTGGCACCGAAAAAAACAACCCCCTCGACAACAAGGTACAACTTTTCTATAGTCTGTTAATTTCGTAGTTTTCACTTTATGAATTGTTTTAATATTTTTCATTTTTTTTGTACTTTTCAGCACATGTCAGTCATGATCAAACCATAGCACCGGACACCCACTCAACAATTAATTTTTTAAAATGCCAACCAGAGGAACAGTGAAAAGAACATTGGTAAACGTATGCCTTTGCTCCAGCCCCTAGGGGGACACTAACCTTGACACATCATTTTCGAATTCCAACTCTCTCACTTGGTGGCTTGCCCAGTGCAACGGGCATATCTGTTTTGAACAATATAATGTAGATGAAGATTATTTGGGCATTGATAGCAATGACCCAACTGGTTTTTTCGATACCCGCGAGATGATTCAAGGCCAGAAGGTATACTTCAAATTTCAATTTTAATATGCTTTACAATTTTGAATTACATTTTGATTTAAATGTATTTATCTAAATCTTGATTTATATTTTCAAAACAGGATCAGCCTACCCCAAGGCAGAACAAGGAGCAGTTGATCTTTGTGAAAGCCTCCATTCTTCTCTAGCAAGATCGTCTGCATCAGATTCAGATAGTGAAGAGTTCCCACCTTTTTCCTTTGGAGAACTTAATAGGTAATGATTGTCAATCCCATGTCAGTTGAGTTTATTATTCCTCATATCCAACAACTGATAGAATGGGAGAGAAGGCTAAAGTTCTTATCAATGAGATCATTAGTTGTTATGAAAATTATTGGCAACGGGATAGTTTATACGCTGTAGTCCAGAATCAACCTGCGAAGATGGATTCCTTACTTACCCAAGTAAAATGTGGGATTGTCATGTTTAAAAAAAACTATAAAGATGAAATTTTAGATAAGGCACTAAAAAAATTGGAAAATATTAGTGCCGAGGCCCAGGAATATTTTAACAAATGTTCCAAGGACAAGGATTTGGTATCAATCGCAAATGCCGAAAGAGATAGAGCGGTTGTAAGTACTATTACATTCAAACAATCATTTTTGTTAATTTGAAATTGTGAATTTACATTAATATTTTGAATTGACATTACTCTTTTTGTGCAGTTGAAATATGAAAATTTGAAGAGTCAGGCGAAAGGTTTTGCAAGTTCACTTGGAACAACAAAGAACAGGCTTATCCGCAGCAAAAATTTTAAGCAAAATATTGTTTTGGTTAACAAACAAAACAATACACTAAAGCGGATAATTAATGAGCATGGTCTCGACCTTGACATATTGTTCAAAGCCAAAGCAGCTGCTGATCCAAATTTGCTGTCGCATGGAGATGCAACAAATCAAGAAGAAAGAATTTAAAAAAATCTGGACAGGGCTGCTGAAGATCTTGTAAGTTCAGGGGTTATTTCTGGTGTTGGGGAAAGAGGTACAACCACAATGGAAGAAGCCATTGGGGAAGAGAGCATAATAGAATTGTCTAAAGAAAAAGAGGGTTTTGAAAATTAGAAACTTTTATTATTGAGGAAACTTTAAATATTGAATTTGAAAACTTCTACTATTGAGTATGTACTATGGTATTTGAATTATATGTATGTTTCTTGTTTACTTACATTTTCATGTATTGTATGTGGACGTAGATGATGAATGATGAAAATTGATAATCAATGATAGATGATGATGAAAGACGATGATAAATTTAATGTGTATAATGTCAAATTTAGGGCCTAAATATCTTGTGGGACTTTGATTATCTTGAAAATTGTCTTTGGGGAAAAAATAGAAACTAAGATTTGAAACAGATCTTTACTATTTAGGATTTCTCCTTAATAGACTTATGGTGTCGGAAAATTAGAAACTTTTATTATTGAGGAAACTTTAAATATTGAATTTGAAAACTTCTACTATTGAGTATGTACTATGGTATTTGAATTTAATTATATGGTGATTAGATGGTGATTATCATGAATTATATGTATGTTTCTTGTTTACTTGCATTGTCATGTATTGTATGTGGACGTAGATGATGAATGATGACAATTGATAATCAATGATAGATGATGATGAAAGACGATGATAAATTTAATGTGTATAATGTC
Source organism: Taxus chinensis (assembly GCA_019776745.2). NCBI lineage: Eukaryota > Viridiplantae > Streptophyta > Pinopsida > Cupressales > Taxaceae > Taxus > Taxus chinensis. Next base: position 41,227,804 of record CM034149.1, on the reverse strand, counting down.
AAATTAGTGCCTAAATATCTTGTGGGACTTTAATTATCTTGAAAATTGTCTTTGGGGAAAAAATAGAAACTAAGATTTGAAACAGATCTTTACTATTTAGGATTTCTCCTTAATAGACTTATGGTGTCAGAAAAATTCTATTTTAAAGAGATTCACCTCTATATTAGTGCATAATCTCTCATTACAGTGCTTTTTGACATCCAAAATAGTCAAGACCATTTGTCAGAAATAACGTTTTTGCTGGAAACAATCATTGATGTAGAGGCTAGATTAGCCAATTCTGAAATAGTTAAATTCCAGGCCATAAGAATTAGAGCTTGGGAAATAATCAAGACCATGGTTTAAAAGATATGGTTTTTTTTATCATGGATATTGTTTTGTGTAGAGTAGATTATGGAGGCTATGGAGGCTAGATTAACCAAAGTTGGAATAACCATGTGATTAAAGATACGTCAAGCTCGATATAGAACTTTGAAGTTTAATGTAAAACATACAAGGTTTTTATCATGAAGATTAGTCTGTATAGATCATTTTTTTATATTTGAGTGTATAAGAAAATATTGAATTTTGCAAACATGATCATAGTAAAATATGTTGTATAGGATTCACATATTGAGATTCTCTCTTCGGGACTGATTCTTGGAGTGGTTGAATTAAAAAATCTCTTTTTTTTCAAATTTTTAATGTGGTGCATATGATCATAGCTCAATAAGGTTGTTTACATATCGTATTAGTTACAAGAAGGTTTGAAAGATACAATAAGGGTAAGGTTTTTACAGAAAGTTGTTTTTACTTTCTTCTAATTATCATTGTTGAGATGATGAAATACTTGGTTGACCCGTGCAATGAGTATCAAAGTATACAATTCCTGCTACCACCTTGTTTTGTTTTCCTTTGCTGAAGATACAATGTTCAAGTGTATGTTTGAAGACAATTTTCTTGAAGCTCCACCATTTCTATGCCTTGAATGATTAATCATGATCTTCTTGAAGTACAATCTATAAAATCAAGTGTCTAAAATATTGAAAAAAAATTTACAGCTCAACATAAAGTTCTCTGTGCAAGGTTGGATCATCTTAAAAAGGTAACATTGTGTAAATTTTGTCAAGAGTGCAAGGTTGGATCATCTTAAAAAGGTAACATTGTGTAAATTTTGTCAAGAGTGCCTTACTGGTACCTCATCTCAAACTCAGTCTTAGACACCAATCACTGTTTGTTTCTTTGGTCTGGGGATAAATTTGAAGTCTTCATCTCAATTGGCTGCATTGCAAACATGATGGGAATTTCCTCTAGTGCAAAAGAGGTGACACGCGTCACTTGCATCTATTGACGCGCATCACTGACATCTATTGACGCGTGTCACTGGCCTATTGACACGCGTCACTGGCAGCTATTGACGCGTGTCAGTGGCATCTATTTATGTGCGTCACTGGCACCTACTAACGCGCGTCACTGGCACCTATTAACGCGCGTCACTGGCACCTATTGACACGCGTCACTGGCATCTATTGATGCACGTCACTGGCATCTATTGACGCGCGTCACTGGCATCTATTGACGTACGTCAAGTGAAGCCATTGACACCCGATTTAGCCTATAAATACCCTTCAACCGGTCATTTTCTCGTTTTCATCTTCCAGCTCTTGAATTTTTACAGGTCTCAATGCTTCCCAGCTGCAAGTTCAGTAACAAAAATCAAGAGAATCCAATTCAATCGATGTCCCTTATGCCCTCACATCCATATCGTTAATATGCCCCATTTCGAAACAGATCCGGATATTTTGAATTACTTTCTGTCATCCTATAATTCAGAGGACGGAATTTTTTATGTTACTCTAAATGATTGCCAAATTTTTCAATTCAGTATCGAAGAAAATGACATCCATCATTTTACGGGCCTTCCGTTAAAAAATTTACCAATTGTTACAACCAAGGCAACACTCGTGGAAGAAAAGAATTTTCTCGAATCAATGTTTGGTTTCCATGTTGATTGTAAGTATAACTCGTTTAATTCATATTTTTTATTCTGTTTCACATTTTTAGCCCATGTCCATATATCCAGGCGTGGTGTCTAATATGTAGCATTTCTGAGTACATGTAATTTTTGCAATGCTAGTGTCTAAGATGAGCTTTGTAACTTTGTTTTATCTGATGAGTGTAGTGGAAAAGTTTAAACAAAAAAAAGATCTTAAGAAAACTGATGGAACCAAGAAGGGGAAATTAATTGATGTTCCCAAACCTAATGATGCAAATCAAGCAGGGGGGAAGAATTCTGATCAATGTACTTTAATATTAATGGAGGGTGACTCAGCGAAGGCTCTTGCAGTCGCTGTAAGTGTTTGTGCCTTGAATCAAGGAAATGTGAATACTGAATTTGGTAGTATTGTGACATGTTTCGACATCACTTTCCAATTTTAATTTTTTGTTATTTTAGTTATCTTTATCCTATCAGGTGGCAAGAATATCTATTTTTTGGGAAGCTACCACTCACCAACAAATGAAGAATAAGAGATAGTAAATAGAAAAAAAAATCCTTGGTCTACAGGAAGATAAAATATATGACAACATAATCTTTAAAGATATGGCCATCTGATGATAATGACAGACCAGGTACATGATCTTTGTATAGCGCTGTTTAGTTTCTGTAAATGTTCCCCCTGTATATTTGGTTGTGTTTCGAGACTTTTTATATTTGTTTTCTAAGCCACCAGATGTTATGTATCTCCATGTCTAATGCCGGCACATGTTGATGTAGGAAACTCACAAAAATGGAAATGTGTTATCTTTCTACACAATTCCTGAGTATGAAGCTTGGAGGAATCATTGAGTGGATCGATAACCGGCTGGACCATATAGTGCAACAAAGTAATGCTAGTTTGTTTTCTCTTTATATGTTTTCAAGTTCTGGTTTTGTTCACTTGCTGATTAGGTATCACTTGTTGCTTGGACCATACAGGGTTCCCGGTTTGGGCACAAGTACTTCTAAAGAGGGCAAGGAGTATTTCATAGATCTGGACAAGCAAAAAAAATATTTTGTGTGGGTTGATGGGAAGATGGAGATGCTTCCTCATATCAATCAGCTTAATAGAATGGGACAGAAGGGCTAAGGTTCTTATCAATGAGATTATTAGTCCGTTACGAAAAGTATGGCACAGGATAGTTTATACACTGCAGCTGATCAAAATTTGCTGTCGCATGGAGATTTCTAGTGTTTGGGAAAGAGTACAGCCACACTGGAAGAAGCCATTGGGGAATAGTGCAGAGGAGTAGAATTGGATAGAAAAAGAGGGTTTTGAAAAGTAGACACTTTTATTATTGTGGCAAACATTAAATAATGAATTTGAAAAACTTCTACTCTTGTCTATTGTGTATGTACTATGGTATTTGAATTTATTATATGGATTTACATACAATATTTAATTTTAATTGCATTAGATGTTGATTATCATGAATTATATGTATGTTTTCTTGTCCACATATAAAAAATAATTAAATATAATTCTAAGAAATCAAGAAAGAAGCAATCACCTGGTAAGAAATTAAACATAATTGAAAATATGCTAGGTTTAGCTTACCTCTTGCGTATTGCAATCATCAAGGGTAACATGACATTGTAGATGGAGGGGTGAGTTGCCTGACATTGTCAGTCCTGAGAAGTGCCAACAACATCTTTAAATATATAGACCAACAATATCTTTAAATAAATGTAAATATAAAGAATTAGACCTGTAACGTCTTTAATGATAACAAGAGCTGAAAAATGTAAAGTAACAAACAATAAGATTATGTTGAAGAAGATACCTATTTAAAATTGAAATCATCACTGGTAATGTGCTATATCTTGTCTTAAAAAATTCAACACAAAAAATCGATTAGTAGATAGATGGGTGAGTTGCCTGACATTGTTAGTCCCGAGAAGCTAACACCTTCCTCGGAGGATGTCAACCCACGTTTTCAAAAAATAAAAGATTGTATTTAACTAAATGTAAATACATACACCTGTAACATCTTTAATTATAACCATAGCTGCAAAAATGAATAGTAACAAACAATAAGATTAAGGGGAAAAAGATACCTGCTTAAAGTTGAAATTCATCACTGCCACTGGTAATGAGCTAGATCTCTTGTTTTAAAAAATCCAACACGAGAAATGAATTAGTAGATAGATGGGTAATTGCCTGACACTTTTAGTATATAGACCTCTGTAACATATTTAATGATAAAGATAAAAGATAGATAAAGAAGATACCTACTTAAAGTTGAAACAATCCATTATCAATAGCTTCATCAAATTCGATGTTGTCTTCTGTTATGAATGTGACAAAGAGCCAATTACACTCTCAAGGTTGGGAATATTTGTACTTGTAGCTATATTATTTACACCTCTTCTTTCACAAAGGGAATTCCAGTGAGCAATTTCTCTGTCAAAAATGAAATAGAATAAACAATAAGAATTAAGGGGAAAAAGATACCTGCTTTTTAACGTTGAAATCATCAACTACCACTGGTAATGAGCTAGATCTGTGTTTTAAAAATTCCAAACACGAGAAATGGATTAGTAGATAGATGGGTGAATTGCCTGACATTTTTAGTATATAGACCTGTAACATCTTTAATGATAAAAATAAAATATAGATAAAGAAGATACTACTTAAAGTTGAAACAATCCATTATCAATAGCTTCATCAAAGTCGATGTTGTCTTCTGTAGAATGTGACGAAGAGCCAATTACACTCTCAAGGTTGGGAATATTTGTACTTGTAGCTGTATTATTTACACCTCTTCTTTCGCAAAGGGAATTCCAGTGCGCAATTGATCTGTCAAACGGAAAGGTTTTGAGGGAGTATCGAGAAACATAACACCTCATGCAACTTTCCAGATTTTTATCCAACCTGTTTCTCAGTTTTGATTTTATAAATGACAATGCACTGAAAACCCTTTCATCCTCCACAGACCCCAAAATCATTGTCTGGCATAACTCATATAGTCTGAAATATTCACTGATATCTTCTTGTAAGATAGAACTTTGATAGATTCCTCGCCATAGCACTGTAATAGAACCACTTTCAGAAGGTTGATCTAAATTCCTATATTGGTTCGTCATTGTTGTTGCAAAATTTGTTGACTGAAACTTTAATAAATCGGCATTCAGTATACCTTTGATTTCTATACCCTTGAGCTCTGACATCTTTGTAAATTGTTCCATTATTGTACCCATTGATTTATGGAAATGCTTACTGATAAATTCTGCACGGCCACCTTCTATATTCCAAAAATTCAGATTCATCACACCCATGGCTTCCAGAATTTTATCTTTACAGAAACGTTCCCTAATTTCTGATGACAAGGTTTCTGAAATTTTTTTAAGCTTTATTCTAGTTTTAACTATCACAGACTCAAACAAATTACGTGTCATGGGAACATCTTCTCGTTCCGATCCTGTAATATCTTGATGTTTTTGTAAAATGTGCATTGGTATTTCCCTCCCATTAACAGAGATGCATAGGTGATCGTGGATATTAAATCTCAAAAAGGTGTTAGGATTTTTAAGATCTAATAAATCTCTCCAATTTCAAAAACAGGTGCATCAAAACTATCCTGGGAACAGTACAATATATCAAGACTTTGACATACCATTCCTCCTCATCTGTATAAAATCCCACAATATAGATTAATCTACCCTGTGCATGCTTCATCAGTGTATTGATCTCCTTTAACATTGGAAGAATACCAACCAATGTAAGCAATGTCTCCAAACTCAGTTAAGCGGAACAACAGGTCCCTTGCCCTATCAACTTCATGACGGTATTTGTGCATGAAACCAACCAATGAATGATACTTCCTCACGAACTCTGCATGCAGGTTCATACAAAGATATCCATCTAGTCCTCCACATCCTTCAGAAGTTTTTTGCCATATGTAATTCCAATTGCAAATTTTGGAACTCAAGAAAACTCTTTGGGCTTCTTGACATATAGGCATGAAGTCTCTTATGATGTCTTCTAATTTAGCAACCTTTTCGTGGTTGCTTACCATTTTATATGCTAAATTCATTCTGTGAGCCATTACAGCTGAATTGGTAGCATATATGGGGCCATTGTTGTTTGTAATCTAAACACTAGCCCTTGTTCGGTGACCCCTGCATGAACAGATGCACCATCTGCTCCAATGCATACCAACTTCATAGCAATTTCATAATCAGTCATTACTAGCAACATCTTTCAAATGAGAAACACTATTTTATATAGGTTTCAGGCATTTTAGTTTTCAACCATTTCATAACCCCACAGATGAGGTGTCCTTATATGATTTTCTAATGTATAGATGTGGATAATACCCCATGCGGTGTTGTCGACTACTGTGACTTCATCAATTGAAAGAAAGAATAAGTTTGCTTTTTTACATTCTCTTTCAAATCTTCCTTCTCTATCATCGAGAGGCATTTTGCCATTTTCCCATCCCACTACTCTCAGACCAATGAGACTGAGGTACATTCAACATTCCATTACATTGATACAAAACTTTGAAATTGAGGAAATCCGACATCGCTCTTCCTTTTTTAAGTATTTTTGAAAAGAGTAGTAGAAGAATTGTATGAATTTTGCATGTAGATGTGGTTTCTTTCATCTTACCAATATTTGCGATGTGATTCGTTCCTCCCTTTTCCAACAGATGTATGGGTTTTTTCTTCTATGCCTCATATCCGCTGCGATCTAACAATGCATGCATCCTTTCAGTTTTCCAACTATGGTTTGATTTTCTGGCAATCTGGCCCCCGGTACAGTGAAAAGATGGTTTCACAATGTTTTCTATGTGTCTAGCTCAGTTGCATTTTTTGTTGCTTTCCCAAATTGCCACGTACATATTGTCATGTACATTCACATGGATTTCTTCAGAATTAGATTGCTGTAAAGGCTCAATAAATGGAAATTTAGATGCCCAATTCCAAACTTGTATGTTGCCAATGGCCACAGTATTCTATCGTTTTTCAATGCTTTACTTTTTGAGTAGAATTTTGAAGCAATATTCCAATCACCTGGTTTCCTCTTTCTTGGACCATGAGTTGATTGATGTATATCTTCAATTGGTGGAGTAGTGTTTATATCTGTGATATCTAGCTGCACTTCTGGTTGCCACCCACAAAGAACAATATCTTTCAAGATCTGGATATATCGTAGGTTTCATTGGTTTACTGTGTGATAATGTACAGAATGCATGGCCACTCAATAATAATACCTTCCACACGTCAGGATTATGATTCCTTTTGGTGGCATCTTATATGATTGGTATTACAATATCTGTATCCGAAGAGTTTCAACAAAATACTTGAAGAGTGATTTCTAAGATTTCTTCTATTATTTGAGCTGACACCTTCCAGTATTCTGATGAAAGAGTCCTGCATCCAGCAAAAAGAACCAAAACCGACTCTGTCCAGTCTTGGTTTGAAGGTGTTGTCGCGCCAGAACTGTCTGAGGTCACGCGTCAAACTCTACAAGTCGCGCGGTCAAACTTCTTTCTGTTGCAAGTCACCCTTTCTTTGTAGTTGAGTCCACTCTAGCCCCAGGCGTGCGTCAGTATAAGCTCTTTTCAAGCGTCAATACGCTCGTGTCGAGCGTCAGTTAAAAACTCTGATTCGAGTAGCAGTACAGCTCTTTTCGCACTGTCAATAATGCCTGTCGCGTTTGTCAACCACTAATTTTAGCGTCTGGTCAACAATCACAGGCTAAACAGAAAGGAAATCTATGGTGGCTCAAGGGTATGCGAGTTCAAATTTTCACAGTATTGGATAATTGGTAAGCTACTTTGAGGTATACTACCCGGCGAATCACATAGGGTTTTAGAGGGATGTTTCAAATGAAGCGAAGCGACCCCCCCCAAAAAAAATATTTTTGCCGTCCCCTTCACCTCCAAGACATATCTGTCATTCCTACCTTGTCACCTGCAACCTAACCTCCTCTTATCTCGCTCTCCCCCCCGCCCTCTTTCTAGTGCCTTCATCGATCCCCCCCTTCCACCCGAGCCTCCATACGATCTCATCTCTTTCTCGTTAATGCTACTGCCTTTCTTAGACTTACCCCTTTGCTCCTACTCCATTTCACTTACTAGCCACTTTCTGCCCCCCTCTCTACCCCTACTTTTTTTTGCCATACTATTCTTAGATACGTCCCCCCTCCCCTTCCTTCAATTGATCCTCCCAATGTCAGTCCCCTCTCCTATTCTTCCCCCTTTCCCATTTTCCGTTCACGTCCTCTTTCTCGCTTTTCTCAACCTCTACCCACAAATTTCTATCATGACCCTCTCCTCTCTCTTCTGCTTATCCTTCCTTTATACTTACTGTACACACTCTCTTGTAGCCTCTATTTCCGCCATGGCTTTCCCGCCCCCGACTCAACACAGCGCTAGCCTCCTCCTCCACGCCCTCCCTTATTTTCCTTCATTCCTCTTTATTTCTGTTCATTTCTATCATCCCTATGCATACGATACTTCCTACACATACCCACCTGACCACGCCCACTAGTCCGCACTAACAGACACGTTCTATTCCTAAGTCTAGCTTCCAAACTTCTACATCTTCTTTTCGCCACTCATTTTCAAGATTTCACACTCTTTTCCACCCAACTGCATTCCTCTCATCTCCAACCCCTCAATTTCTCTCCCCCCCAAAAAAAATATATATATTTTAGGCGAAACAGGAGACCGACCACTCTGAATAATTCACCTTTGCAAATTTTTCCTAAAATGAAATTTTCGCATATTACGATATTCGCCCCGCTAAAAATTATCCTGATATCCATATTAGCAGGGGATAAATTAAATATTTAAGGGAAGCTTATAATATTTCTAAAAATTGACACAAGTCTTATATCACCATTGATGAGGGTGTTCGTTATTCCCTTGCATTTAATCAAGTCATGTTGATGTATATTAAAACTAGGTGGTGTGTTTGAAGTATATGACCAATAATATAAGTAAGTATTAGGTGAACTAGTAATTGATTGTAGATAATAATAATAATAATAATTATTTTTCTGGGGGGTTTTTAAGTGTCTTAAGATTTCTTGTCAAAAGCCTTATTAAAGCCAAACTATAAGAAATTTGCTGAAATAAATACACATTGCTGAAATGAAAAATTGCATATGAACACACGGTAGGAAATAAACACACTTTGAAAATGTGGTTTAAAAATTATTTACGGAAATAAGAATGTAAACTATAACACCTACAAGGACAATAGATAACTCCACGTAACATATTTTAATTGATGAATCAAAAGTACTTACAGAATTACTAAATAACAGATTTATATAAATTATTTGAAAATATAAATACCAATGAAAGAGAAGATCCTTTTTCTTGGAGGATTGGGCCCGTGCTCCACCTTGAATAAGGAGTTAACACAATATGTTTCGCTAAAAATTAAATGGCTATTATTATTATTGAATTATTCAATCTTACAAAACTTAACTCGAGATCCCCACATCTATCTTCAGTTCTCTATATAAAATTTCCATTTAAAGATGCATTACAATCATGAGTGTTCAATAGTTGTCTTTCCACCTACAAATTATAGTGAAACCGAATAGTGCCCAAAGTAGATATGAAATTTAGAAAACTAGCTGGATATACAAATTTTGGTCTCACATATGTATATTTGGAGTATGAAGAACTAGAAAATTGTTGGTCTATTTCTGAATTAGAAAGGCCCCTTATTCTTTGCTCCATAATCAAATTTTTGATAGAGTAAGGAGATTGCACATTGATTTTGGGAACTTTGGAGAAGTTCTAGAACCAAAAGGGAAAACTTCCGGAACTAACTGCTAAAGTTCGGGAGCTAAGTGCTGGAGTTCTGAGAGTTCTGGAGCTAAGTGATAGAGTTCCAGGAGCTAAGCCATTTTAGCCAAATTCCTCAAAAAGGTGTCTGGTTACTTACTTCATGGTTCGCTTATCCTGACGAACCTATATGACTTGTTTATTTCAAAAAACTGAATTTCCACACATTTTTTAGGAATTCTAGAGTTTTTAGACATTTGAACTAAATCAAACAAAATATGGACAATTACATCCTAACCTATATTTCAGATCAAACAAAAGTTATAAAATGTAGACAAACTTTCAGATTAAAAGGGAAGTAAAATGAGAGAATTCATTACACATTGATGAGGGCATATTTTAGCCTCATCATCTCCCCCACACTTACTTGTTTGTAAGTCCTCTTACAAACTCTATTCGCAAAAACTTAGGATCATGAAGTCTACATTCCAACTTTTCTGCTAAGGTCAAATGGTTGAAATTGAATGTCCCAGTGCTTCTTGATCAGAAGTTTCTATATCCTGATCCTTCCTCTATCCATTTTTCTGCCAAATCCTCAAAATGAGTGGGATCCTAGAGGTTCTCTATTCTTCTATGGAGACATGGGTGTAAGAAGGAGAGGAGGCCTTGTTCTCATACCCATCCACATACCTCTTGTGTTTTTCACATATTTGAGGAATGAGTGTATGTAAAGTTTGGCCCTTTCCAGAATCCATATTAGATTTTTGGAGAGATAATTTATCTTATTCTTAATGCTACAATAAGGAATTACCATCTCTTTAGGAATCCATAATAAATTTCCTCAAAGTTTTCCTATTCATATGAGGTGAATGCATCAATACTCCTCAAGAGGCTAGCAATAATAATGTTCCTTAAATAGCTTGTCAAAGGCATGAGACCTGAAATGTATAAAAAATGTAGATGGTTTTCCATAATGAGCTCTCATACATAGGCCAAATGTACTAGCCTTTTTTAAGTGTTCAACATTACTTTCATTCCAAGCTATCTGACTCTGGAGCATAGAAACAAATTCCTGAAGTTAGCTTTCCCCACATATAGACTAAGCATAAATCTTGTGTTCTTTTCTAACATAAATTTGTACAGATAAAATTCACATAGAATATTCTTCTACTCTAGATTGGCCAAAGAATATGCTTCCATCAATTCTGCTTCATCCTTCAAGTCATGTGGAAGGCCATATGAAATCGTCAATAATTGACACTAGATAAATTGTTCTTATGGAAAGACATTATATGTAAGATAAGGTATTATACATGTTAGTAATTTTTCAGTCATCATACAAACCATCTGTACTTTTCCCAAACACTTAAACTTTTCTTCTCCATTTTTATAGATTTTTTCTTCCCATTCTTCCCTTTCTTTTTTTCTTTTTTTGTTTGAATTTTTAGTTCCCAATTTGATACTTTTAACTCATTCAGCTTCTTGAAGGTATCATCCCATAATTATTTGAGTGGCAAGTAAGACAACTCTATTTGTACAATTTGATCCACTAAATATAATTTTTTCATAGTACTCTGTTCAGTAGCCAATTGCAATTCTTTTTCTTTTTCAGCCATTTGTTGTTTTACTAATGCCAATTCTTCATTCTTATATGTTAGCTGAGTTTTCAATTTTTCTATAAGCATTTCTCTATGCTCCAATTTGTGTTTGAGGAAGTTCAATTCCTCATCTTTCTCCCTAATTATAAGTTCTTCCTTAGACAAGAACAAAGCCTACTTCAATTGTTGTTTTTCTTCTTTTACTACGAGTTCCTTAGGGGATGAGCATTGTTCCTCCACTAAAGGGAATTTTCCTTTTAACCTCCAAGATGCCAATTGTTCCTGCTCATGTGACAATATTGTTGAGTCATCCATTTCCTGAAAATATTTCTCTTCCAATAGTTCATCTTCTCTCTCCAACTCCTCAGTTTGATTTTGTAGAGGAGGAGAAATTGCCATATTTCCAAGAATATCAACAACTTCTTTCTCTAAATCCTCATGTATTTCAATATTTCCTTGGTTGAGTTTCCCTAGACTTTTTATGAATTCTTTTTCTTTTAGGAGCTTCAACATTTTCTGAAGTGGGCTTCCCTCCTGAAATTCTTCTGATTTTTTCTCCAAAGTCCATCTTGGGTGAACTATCACTATATGTATTGGTTCTTCTGGTATTATTAAAGGGGAAGGAGTTTCTTTTAAAGAAACGTTAGATTTTGCAGCTTCAATCATCCTCTTAGATCTCCTCCTTTTTGGTATTTTAACCCCACTTATTTCCTTCTTCTTCTCATCAGGGGATTAATTTCTAAGTTAATTTTAGGAGAGAAAGGGGTTGGTATTCCCCTTCTGATAATATCAGGAGTTTTTCTGAATTTGTGGAGGAATTTTTCCCATGCTTCCTCCCCATTTTTCTTAGAGAGAAAATGATGTTGACAGACCAGATGAATTAATCCATGGTGCCTAATTGTCCCTACTCCCCAAGAATATCTCTGAGCCATTATATGGATGGAATCGAAGAGGAAACTAGGAAGGTTTACTATATACTCCTGCTTTATTGCCCCATACCTAAGATATATCAGTATTTTAAGGACTTCCCTTCCAACAGTCCCATATTGGCCATCGCATGTCAGGTATTTTACTACCCAAAATGCTACTCTGTCGAAGGGTTTGGGTAGGCTAGCTCTTTTGACCCCTTTTATGACTTTCTTAGTGGTATAAATGTACTGGGGCTCAGGTTCACCTTCTTGTCTTAAGGTTTCTACCAATTCTTTCAGAGTTCCCCTTACAGGGTTTGGTACATTTACAATTGGTACACCAGATACATTGCTCATTATATTAACAGTAAAGGGAATTATAATGCCCTTAACCTTGTTCCTAAGCTTGTTCTAAATTCACAAAAAAATCTCTTACCAGTTCATCATTGTATTTTGAGAATTTCTTCAGAAACTCCAGCCAACCTGCCTGTTCAAAAATGGTCATTACTTCTCCATCTGCAAGGAGTTGTGTATCGTCTTCTGGTTCTGATTTCTTTTTGATACCCATGGCCAAGAGGACAATTCAAATTATTTTCTTCTTTCAAACCCTTTCTCTGCCAGGAGATAGCTGCAGAACTACTGGACTTAGCTGTGGAACTACTAGATTTAGCTGCAGAACTCCAAATATGACTTTACTGTTACCTCCTTGAATTTCTCTGCAACTATTCTCAATTTTCTTTTATTCCACCTAAATGACAGTTCATTATTAATATGCCGCCACTTTCATTTATTTAGTCAGCATCACCTCATGATTATTTCCCTTTAATCATGATGTGCAATAAATAACTCATTATACCACCGACTTAAATCAAGTCTAATCACACATGCAAACTTTTAATTTAACCCTTAATAAGATCAAGACATAATTACCATCCTTGCTGATGTAATCCAGCCACCTTGATGACTCATCATTCCTAAAAAAAGTGAAAAAAAAATGGTTAGAAAAGACAGCTGGAATTCCAAAGAAGTTCCTTTTATTTGAATTAGCCAATTATTGATGAGACCAACCACCATTTCTGGTTTTCAATTGGCCTTTTGAGAGAATTTTTTTTTGGGGAAGAGAACGCCATTTACTGGTTTTCATTGCCTTCCCCTTTTCTTTTTTTTTTTATTTTCTATTTTTTTTTTTAGGGGGGAAGAGAACGCCATTTGCTGGTTTTCATTCCCTTCCCTTTATTTAGATCCTTGCATCTGATTACTTGATCATTTTGGAAGAACTAGGTTCTTCCATATGATCAAATTCCTTGTCTGCTTCAATTTGCTTCAAGAATTCATCCCTGGTAGGAGGCTTCCTATAGAGTTTTAGCCTGTGTCCATTGACCAAAAGTGTCCTTCTACTGCCATCAATGGGAAGTAGCTGAATAGAGCCATTATCATATATCTTCTCAATCTGATAAGGTCCTAACCACCTGGTTCTCAACTTGCCTTTGAATTGCTGGTACTTGGAATCAAATAGTAATGCCCAATCTCCTATCTTGAATTGTCTTTCCTTGATATGTGTATCATGCCACTACTTCCTTTGGTCTTGGATTATCTCTGTCTGTTGAAGTGCTTCCAGTCTCAGCTCATCCAATTCATTGAGTTGTAGAATTCTTTCCTTTTGTGTTGTATCCAATTCAATACCCAATTTAGTTGTTGTCCTCAATGTTTGTAGTTCAAATTCAATGGGTAACAAGGGATTCTTCCCATAGACTAACTCATATGGTGAGAATCCTATTGTAGTCTTCCAAGTTGTGTTATAAGCCCAGACAGCCTCAGGTAGCCTTTTCACCCAATCTCTTCTACTTGCTTCAACTATTTTTGGTGAGAATGTTTTCCAATTCCCTGTTTGTCACTTCTGCTTGTCCATTGGATTGTGGGTGATAGGGAGATGACTTCCTATGATTGATCTGATAGTACATTGTAAAGGCCTGGATCATATTAGACATGAACTGTGGGCCTTGATCTGAAACTATACTTCTTGGTGCACCAAACTTCATCATAATTTTGTGCCAAAGGAAATCAACAACTGCATCTTCATTAGCATTTGTTAAAGCCTGCACCTCTGCCCACTTTGTTACATAATCAGTACATACAAGAATGTGCTCCTTTCCCTATGAAGGAGGACTAAAAGGACCAACAAAATCCATCCCCCACCTTTCAAATGGTTCAATCACCACTTGAGGTTGCAGAGGCATTTCACTAGTAAAAGTTGGTTGTCCCATCCTTTGACAGGGATCACACTGCTTGATGTATTTCTTCACATATTTATACAGAGATGGCCAATAATAGCCAGTGCCAAGTATTTTGTGGGTTGTTCTTTTCACTGAAAAGTGTCCTCCACTTGGTTCATCATGACATGCCCTAAGTATGTCAAAAATTTCATCTTCTCTCACACACCTGCATAAAACCAAATCAGGACCACATTTAAATAACATTCCATTTAACCATTTAAATTGTGCACTTGTTTTGATTAATATTTTCATTTGTTTCTTAGTAAAAGAAGGAGGAAACTTCCCTGTTGCAAGATAATTTTCCATGTCAGCAAACCATGGTGTATCAGCTGAAATAGCAAATAATTGTTCATCTGGAAAGTTGTCCTTAACTGGATCTTGTTCCCCTGTAGTGGTTAATCTTGACAAGAAATCAGCTACCACATTAGATTTTCCTGGATTATCCACAATAGTAATATCAAATTCTTGTAAAAGTAATAACCATCTGATTATCCTACCTCCAACCACTGGTTTGTTCATTAAGTATCTAATTGTTGAATGATCTGTATGTACAAATATTTTGTACCCTGTAATATAATGTCTGAACTTATTAATTGAATAGATCACAACAAGAAATTATTTTTCAGTGGTGGTGTAATTTCTTTCAGTGGGAGTAATATTTTTACTAAGGTAGTAAATAGCATACATTTTTTCCTCTTCATCTTTTTGTCCCAAAACTGCACCAATTGAGTTATTTGAGGCATCTGTTTGGATGTGAAAAGGTTTCTCCCAATTAGGTCCTCTTAGTATTGGGGCAGTGATTAGTTTTTCCTTAATCTCTTCAAAAGCATGTTGACATTTTTCATCCCAAAGAAATTCACAATCCTTGGTAAGCAAACCAAACATGGGGGCAACAATTTTACTAAAATATTTGATAAAACACCTATAGTACCCAACATGTCCTAAGAATGACTTGATATCCATGGGGGTTTGAGGAACATGTAAGTCTGAAATAATCCTAATTTTGTCTTGGTCAACTTGAATTCCTCTTTTTGAAATATGATGTCCTAGAACAATTCCCTCATCAACCATCATCAAACATTTCTCATGACTAAGAGACAAATGGTGTTGCTCACATCTTGTTAATACTCTATCCAAATTTTTCAAGGCATCATCAAATGTGTCTCCATGCACAGTAAAATCATCCATGTATACCTCTACACAATCATTAGTTAGATCTACAAAAATTGCTAGTACAACCCTTTGGAAGGTTGTTGGAGCATTACATAATCCAAATGGCAATACCCTGTAGGAAAAGGTACCCCAAGGATGAGAAAATGTAGTTTTTTCTTGATCCTCAATAGCCACCCTGATTTGGTTATATCCACTAAAGCCATCCAGGAAGGAAAAGTATTGTTTACCTGAGAGGTTGTCTAAAACTTGATCTATGAATGGTAAGGGAAAATAATCTCTAAGTGTAGCTTTGTTCAATTCCCTATAATCAACACAAATTCTCCATTTTCCATTCTTTTTAGGCACAATTACAAGAGGAGACACCCACTGACTATCTGAGATGGGGTAGATAAAGCCTACTTGTAATAGCTTTTCAATTTCCTGCTTGACTATGTCCCTTAAGGCTGGATTGATCCTTCTCTGAGGTTTCCTAACTGGTTTAACATTTTCAGTATAAATGTGATGGGTGAAAATACTTGGGTGGATTCCTTTCATGTCTTTATAGTCCCAAGAAAAATCTCTAGTATGACATTTCAAAACATCAAACAATTTAGCTTCTTGATCATTTTCCAACCAGCTGTTAATGTTCAAAATCTTACCTGGTTGAATCTCAATTTGTTTGGTTCCAGTGTGTGATGAACTGATTTGTTGAAAAGGTTCCATTAGGGTGTTTAGTGGACATGAATGAGGTAACAACATATGATATGCAGTAATGTCTCTAAAGTTCCCTTGAGAAAGAATACTAGATAAAGGACAGTAAGCAGAGTTATGATACTTATCTTGATGTTGGTCAAGCTCCTCATCACTGACATTTTCCAAAGATTCCTTACTTTTTCCTGATATCTCTGAGACTAATGCTACTGATTCCATAGCTATTTCCACCCCTCCCAAAGAGAATTCACATTCCTCTAGAGTGAAATTATTTACATCTGCATGGGATTGATGTGGTTCCAGAGATAAGTATGAATGTTCTGGAACTAAGTCTGAATGTTCTAGAACTAAGTCTGAAGGTTCCAGAACTAAGTCTGAAGGTTCCAGAACTATCTCTGATTGTTCCAAAGACAATTGGTGATCATTCAATGGGTGATTAATAATATTCTCCACCTCCCGTACATGATCCTGCAATGTTATCATAGCCAAAGAAGACAAGTTTTGTTTATTAGTATCAGGATCATCAACCCATAATTGTTCTTGATTATCAATAAAAGGTCTTGCAGAAGGATATAGGGAAAATTTTTAGAACTCTTACCATTAGAGATGGTCATATCACCTGATCTGCAATCAATTAAGGCAACAACTGTAGCTAACCATGGTCTGCCCAAAATGATGGGATAACCAAGTGTTTTACCTTTTGGTCGTAATATAAGGAAGTCCACTGGATACTCCCATGACTCCACCATGACTGCAACATCTTCAATGATCCCTTCTGGTTTAGCTACTGACTGATCTTCCATCTGCAATATGGTGCTAGTAGGTTGTATACCTGTCAATGGTAATGTTTTCAAAGTGTCTACTGTCATAACATTTATAGCTGCTCCCAAATCAACCAAAACATTATGTATATGTTTGTTCCCTATAGTGATAGAAATAACAGGGCTTCCAGGATCCCCATATTTGGGAAGTGAGAGTTTTCCTGCTAATAAATCAACAAGTTTCCCATCTACCTTAATAGTCCTAGGGTACTGCTTCTTCCTTCCAGGTCTTTTCAAGCATAACATTTTGATTAATTTGTTTAATTCAGGAATGTCCTTGATTGCTTGTAACAATGGTATTTCAATATTTAATTTCCTCAACTCCTGCACCAGTTCAGATTCCTTGGTCTCAATAACTTCCTTAAGTCTTTCTGGAAAAGGGGTTTCTGTAGAATTGTTATCTGGTTGTTTCTCTTTTTCTTTTTCATCAACCTTAGGGATGACTGAACTAGGGGTTTCAGCCTCATCTGACATCTCAGTAATTATAACAGGTGGACTATTAATTATTTTTCCAGATCTGGTTTGAATATCTTTACAGTCCATGGCATTAAGATCAACTGGTTTTTCTTGCTCTGCTCCATAAACATGGGTTGTTTGTTTGTTTTTGGGATTAGCCACTGGTTGTGCTGGTATTTGTGTTTGAACCACATTTTTAGTTTGTGAACCTTGTGCTGGGGAACCCATTATGGCTTGTTGTTGTTGGTTGGGATATGTCTTCCCTTGAGCATAGTTATTGGGGTTCCACCTAGGTTGTGACCAAGCATAAGGGTTACCTTGACCAGACCAAGGTTGTTGGTGTCCTTGAGCATACCAAGCTTGTCCTGCCCAATCCTGGGGATTCCATGTTGGTTGAGGGGCCCAAGGGGGTTGTCCCCAATTTTTTGGTACTGTCTGAGCCACCCATGGCATCATCCAGGGATTAGGAACAGATCTTGGTATGAACTTCCCCTAGCTAGCTTGTCTCTGGAAAAAGTTTACTTCTTCTGTAGTGGATGAAGTGCTGGTTTGTTTAAGCTGATTTTGTATGAACGGAAGAAGAAAACAAGAATTAACTTCATGTTCCCTAGATTCATAAATAAGACATATTTATTTTTTATCTAGAGGACAATCTCTTATTGCATGCTTCTTTTTGCATCTAGGACAATACATAGTTAATGGTTCAATATTAGCATTTTCTTTGGCTTGCAATCCATCCATGGTGGAAGTTAATTGAACTAGGATATCTATTTTAAAGTTTTCTAGTTCATCCATAAGTTTTTTCATGTCTGGATTCATACCTTTCATAGTTTTTCCTTTCCTAGGTCCACCCCTTGTTCTTGAATAACTTCTACAAAGGTCTTTAATATCATTCATTCTCAATTGATTGATGTTTCCACCTCCCATTAAATTAAGGGCTTCCCTAGATTCATCATCCAAACCTTTAAGAAAAATGGTTTTTCTTAGCTCTTCTTGAAGTACAAATCCACACCTTTTACCTATGAAGAGGAATCTATCTAAATAATCTTCCAAATTTTCATCCTCTTCTTGTTTGATCCTAAAAAATTCTTCCTTCTTGTTTCTCCCTCTACAGTAGTCATGATATTTGTCTAAGAAGGCAGTTTCCATTTGCCCCCAAGTGGTAATGGAATTGGATGTTAATCCCATAAACCACCTCATTGTTGCATCTTTCAGAGTAGATGGGAACAACTTGAGTTTTTGATTATCTATTTTGTAGTCATAGGTTTGACACAATACTTTAAATTCAAACAAAAATTGGTCAGGGTCCTCAGATGACATTCCTCTAAATGTGGGCAAGTGTGCAGGTGAAATATTCTTCATAGGTGTATCATCATCCTCCAACTGAATTGGATAAGTAAAAGTCCTATCAGGTTCTCTTTCAGCTTCTCGAGCCATATCTGCAATATATTCTAGATCTTTTTCCCAATCAATGTGGTATGTGATCTTCTTTGGTGAAGGTGAGAAGTCAGGGGTAGGAGGTTGATTGCTCAATTGAGAATCAAAACTTGCTCTAAACGGGTCTTGGGATATAACCTTGCTTCTAAAAGTTCCACCCCCTTCTGGTGATTGATCCAAAAATTCCAAAGGTGGAAGTTTTGCTTCCTGTCTAACAGGGGACAATGGTGCTTCTAATTCTTTCTCAACTTCCTTATTTGAACTAGAGGATGCTGATAATTCTTGTTGAGATATTTTTGGGAGAAATCTACCCTTTGAGTCTCTTGGTCTACTCATAAATTTTATGATAACGTAGGGAAGATTTTTCAATTACTAGATGTGTGATTGTTTTTCTTGTTGACACCTAATTAGAAAATTCTAACTAGTGGTCCCCGAAAACGGCTCCAAAAATGATGGGTGTCATTATTCCCTTCATTTAATCAACTCATGGTTGATGTCATATTAAAACCAGGGGTGTGTCTGAAGCTATATGCAACAAGTGAAGTCTCAGGTGAACTAGTAATTGATTGTAGTTACTATTATTTTTTATTTTTATTTTGGGGGGTTTTAAAGTGTCTTAAGATTTCTTGGCCAAAGCCTTATTAAAGCTAAACTATAAGAAACTTGCTGAAATAAACACACATTGCTGAAATGGACAAATCTTGCAAAATTGAATACATTGTTGGAAATAAACACACTTTACAGAATTGAAACACACTGCTGGAAATAAACACACTTTGAAAATGTTGTTTAAAATGTTTTAAGGAAATAAGAATGTAAACTATAACACCTGCAGGGACAATAGATAACTCCACGTAACAATTTTAATTGATGAATCAAAAGTACTTACAGAATTGCTAAATAACATATTTATACAAATTACTTGAAAATATAAATACCAATGAAAGAGAAGATCCTTTTTCTTGGAGGAGTGGGCCCTTGCTCCACCTTGAATCAGGAGTTAACACAATATGTTTCTCTCAAAATAAAATGACTATTATTATTATTGAATTATTCAGTCTTACAAAACTTAACTCTCCTCCCACATCTATCTTTAGTTCTCTATATATATTTTCCATCTGAAGATGCATTTACAATCATGAGTGTTCAATAGTTGTCTTTCCACCTACAGATTCTAGTGAAACTGAATAGTGCCCAAAGTAGATATGAAATTTAGAAAACTAGCTGGATATACAGTTGTTGGTCTTACATATGTATATTTGGAGTGTGAAGAACCAGAAAATTGTTGGTCTATTTCTGATTGGAAGGCCCATTCTTTGCTCCATAACCAAATTTTGATAGAATAAGGAGATTCCCATTGATTCCAGAACTTTGGAGAAGTTCTGGAACCAAAGGGAAACCTTCCGGAACTAACTGCTAAAGTTTCCAGAGCTAAGTGAAGGAGTTCTAAGTGATAGAGTTCTAAGTGATAGAGTTCCAGAGCTAAGTGACACATTTTAGCCAACTTCCTTTTAGCAAAAAAAGGTGTTGGTTACTTCACAATTCACTTATCCTGACCAAATATGACCTGTTTATTCCAAAAACTGAATTTCCACACAATTTGTTAGGAATTATAGAGTTTTTAGACATTTGAACTAAATCAAACAAAATATGGACAATTACATCCTAACTTATATTTAGATCAAACAAAAGTTATGAAATGCAGACAAACTTGATTAAAATGGGAGTAAAATGAGAGTATTCATTGCACATTGATGAGGCATATTTTATAGATTTACAAACTACTCTATCACTACTATTAAAACCAGATTCCAAACTGACTAACCCCCTTGGGATTACATTAGTATTCAATTGAATTACTTATTTTCCAAATAGAACTTCCTTCCTTTCACATAACTCCATTATAGGCTCTAAATCAATAATCTGGTCAGTGAACTCACCTTGGAAATTGAGAAAATTTTTAATGTGTGAATCATTATCAAATACTTTCTAGTTTTTAATATTATCAGGTACATAAGGTTAAACCAGTACTTCCACTTCAAATTTACAGTATAGAGATGAATAATCTTTGTCATATTGTGAAGCTAGAACTTCCAACCTATTAGTTTTCACATTTTAGATCCTCCTATGATACATAATATTAAAAGAATTAAAACACTCAAGGAGATCACATACCACATTTCTATTCTACTTTAATATTTGATTTTTTGTTATATATACCTTACGTACTTGCTTGATTATCATTTCAAAATATCCCTTTACAAGGAGATATTTTATCCCATGCTTCCAAGTAATTTTCAATCCCTACAAGAGTGATTCATATTCTACTACATCATTGGCGCACTCAAAATTTAACTTAAAAAAATATAAATGACTCACCATTTGAAGAAGTCAGAACCACTCCAGCTCCATTTCCAAATTTAGAATAGGTTCCATTAAAAATCATGGTCCAGGGAACATTTGCATCCTCAAGATGTACATTAGTATCCATATAATGATCTTCATAATCTGCACAACCTATGAAGTTACCAAAATTTGTATCAACTAACAATACCTTATAAGAGGCATTCATGGGATCCTCAATAAGATGTAGCATCTTCTATTCTCCTTGTAATTTGACTAACTTCCCTTCTAATGGTATAGAGGCATAAAACATGTCCATCTAAAAAATTCCTCCCACACTTGCATCTCATTTTCTTGATAATAACATCTCCAACTTAGCATGGTAGTCTAATATAACCATATTCATGGTTAAATATTTTCCTGGCTAGGGAGTAAGTTGCACCAATAGACCTCTAACATACCCAACAATAGGTAATTTTCTTGAATCAATAACATAACACTTTCTAAAAGTTGATGTTATCTTGATACCCAATTCATTCATGACCTCTAAAGGCATGATATTACATGAAGCTCTTGAATCAAACATGCAGTTATGAAGAAGCCACCCATTAACAATCAAAGTAGTAAAGAAAGATTCCACATCCAATTGGGATTCAACCAAGGATGTGCCTAAATATGCTTATAGGGGTTCTTCCATGTTTTGTGGTTCTTCATTTATCTTAGCTTCACCTATGGCAGACAAAGCCACCACATTATTTACACCATTTCCTTTAAAAATCACATCATCCCTCAGCCCCAAGTATTCAAATGTTATTTTTATATGTTGAGGAATTCTAAGTAATTCCACATTTAGGACTATAATTTTTATTTGACTCAAAATTTGAGCTATATCACATGCAACATAATTTGGTAGGGCTATATTAGAGGCCAAGGTGACTATATTTTCTGATGGGATATTATCCCTTATTGTTTAGGTGAATGTAGAAGTACTTGGTCATGAAGTATTGATAGGACCTTTGTTTGGCATACTCTTTATGAGAGTATCTTTGGGGATATCAATTAAGATAGGAATTTTTGGTTTAGAAGTAGGGGAAGGTCCTTTAACTTGTCTATTCCTAAGGTTATAATCCTTTTCTAGAAGTAACCAAAACATTCATTAATAGTTTCATATCCTCTTCAGAAGGGATTTTTCCATCGTACATCTTAATCAATAAGGCTCTTAAATACTCAAATTCATGATTTGGAAGCTCAAATGGTTGAGCCATATCTATATCATCATTAATAATAAATGATAGGGATGATATACTTGATTTGTGCAAGCCCAAAATTCCTCCACAGTTGTAGCATATAATAGATCATTTGAAGTAGATGCTAACATTGAATATTTTATACACTTCATCATACATATGTCATCAAAACCATCTTTATCAGTCACAACATCATCTCCAAAAAATTTCTTACAAGGGGAGTGCGGCAATAAACACTTATCACACCATTCAATGATGTGGTCTTATTCCACCAATGAAACTCTTATTGTTAATAGATCAGGGACTATGTAATTTTATTTTCTCTATAAGATTGTTGCTTGTTTGCTGAACCCACAAGTCCTATTTTCCTTCGTCATCAATTTAGTGCTCTCATTTGGGATGATTCCCAAATATATTTTATCCTTGGGCATGATGTTGAACTTGAGAATTTTAAACTAATCCTTTCTCTACTCTAGCCATCTTGTATGAAATATATTTGACTACTTCGGCCAAATGTTGTAACCACTTCTTCCAAGTCCACTACCTTACTAGGTCTGTGGATTTCTCTAGATTAATCAGCTTAAAACCTTCTCTCTTTGGATGTTTCCATGTTACTTTGATAAATTATTCTCAATTTAGACATCCATAGAAAAATATTGCCTTAGATTTCTATGATTTTTATCCCTTAGATAATAATTTTCCTTCTTATCAAAAGCATCTGAGTACTTAATCAAGAAAGAATCATCACTAGGCCTTAGATTAATAGGAAATGTAGTCAAGGTTTTATTGAACCTAGTATTAAATTCTTGCACATACTCATTTGGATTCCTTTTTATATTTTCAAATTCTGATAAGAGAAACCTAGGGTCATCCTTATCACCATATTGGATTCTGAAAGAATTTTTCATTTCTAACCAAGAATCTATGGAATTTGTAGGTAGTAAATTATACCATTCACTGGCATCTTCTTCTAATGTATGTATGAATAACTTTACATAAATATCTTCATGATCTACTTCATAGTTATCCATTATATTTTTAAAAAATATAAGATGTTGATCTCCACTTATGGAGTAATTTCCTTGAAACTTGGGCAACCTCATCCTAATTTCATCGAGTACTTCATTTAGATAACCTTCCATGTCATTAAAATCAATAGATCTATCTGTGTTAACTCTGAAAGGTTCTCTTTGAGGGGGAGCAAGCCATGTTATTTTGTGGATGTGTTTCAAAATAAGGTTTGAAATGGTGGGGAACTTGGGGTCTCAGAGGTAGAGGAGTATGATCTAAAAAATAGAAATCTCTTAGGGACTCAGTTTCACATAATACTTTATTCTTATGAGTCAAAAAATGAGGGAGATGAGGAATACCTTTATTACTTGAAAATGTTGAACATTCTTGAAACAAAGCATGTAACTATGCTTGAGAAATTTCTAAATTAGAGCTATCATATGTGCTTGAGTAATTCTCTATCAAAGGTGGATCAAATTCACTAGGTTGGATAATCTTTTCTTTTATTATTTGATCACCAACTGGTTTGCAGATTTTATTTCTTCTTGACTATATATTCTCTAGCTCTGGGATTAATCTTCTGGTATCTAACTTGAAAAAGGACCTTCCTTCCATATTTTCAAAGGGGAGAGTTAATCAACAATTTGTAAAATTTTTGCACTGGTATATGCCAGAGTTTATTTTGAAATACGAAGCCGCCACTAAGGTCTTGCACCTCAGATCTATCGATTAAGTCAACTACTTTTGAAAGGATAGTTTCAAAAACCGATGGAAAAATATTTATAGATCTTTATGGATTTTACCATGCTTTTAAAAGTGGAGTTAGGTTTAATGGAAAACCTGATTATTATGAGAAAAATTTGAATAATACCTTCATAATGGACTGTATTTTCCCAATTTTAGCATTCTATAAACGTATGTATTATGAACCTTAATTAGACTAAATAAGTCCCTAGTAGTGCCACTATAATATTTTTGATGGGAAATCTATACTCTAAAATCCAAAATTCTTATCAACTGACATAAACAAATATCAACAATTTATACAGCCCAAGAAAATTCAACTCAAATTATTATTTAATGAGATAAATTTTATGTCCCCGGTAATGGCACCCGCTGTGTGTTGGTCCTCAAATATGCACCCCCTGGTGGCCTGAAAACAATTCTCTTTATAGAAACAAAGTTGGGGAATTGGATTGGAATGGTGGTAGACTGGGTGGTATTTCATTTTATAGCCAGAAAGGGGTTTAGAAATTTCCTTATGGATCAAGTCTTTGGGATGATTGAGGAGCACGTAGAGAAGAGATGGTCTCTTCCTGCTACTTTTGGTCCCACCTTGAACCAAGGTGAGAGGACCCAAGGTGTAACTTGAATGAGATAAGGGGAGATGGGATATTTTTTCCCTTAATTTCTTTCTAAAAATGGTGGGTCAATCTGGGATAAACATGGCCAATGGACACAACACTCACTCTCACAAGTTATCACAAAATATGTTGTGTATGTTTACTTTTCCAGACACATGTTACTAAAGATAGTGGGATTTGCTTGCTCTTGCATTATCTAGATGGTATAATTTGCAGTAAGGGGGAAGTCTTAGTGGTATTTAAATACAAAGAAACAACAAAAATGAATGATAGATAAAATTGGGTAGGATTAATTATGTAATTTTTGAATGAGGGAGGATTATAGGTAGATAGATTACTTGCAGTGAAGCATTTAACACTTAGAGCAACCTGTAATTCAGGAAAAACATAAAGAATTTAATTAACAATTCATAGTTTCTATAAAGGTATATTTACATTCATTGATCCTTACAAGATGCAAAAATTTGACGCAATCTTTAAAATACTTGACACAAGAACTCATGCAAGAATTCTAATAAAGTCTTTATTGTTCCATCCCTCGTACACCCAAGATACACTCAAAGGCTAACAAAATTCTATCAACACAAAATGGTTAAAGGATTTTACTATTAAATCCAATAGTGTAAAGTAAATGGTTATAGCACAATATAAAACTAATGACCAAAGCATAACCATTAAATAAAGATATAGTGTACGAAAAAAAAACAATAAACACAAGACTACAATAGAAAAATACAACATATTAATGGAAAATTTCAAACACAGAACCTTGCAGACATAATTTAAACTAACAAGTAAACATATTTTATTTAGAGCTTAGAATTTCTTAGAAAGGGAACATTAATTGAATTCTCTCAAATCTTGTCAATTGTTTTACATTATAACCACCTTGACACAAAAGTTTGGGAACTTGAGATGAGTATGCATTTCACAAAGGAAACATGCAATATTTACAATTGAATCTCTCTACCTTATTTCAAAAATAGAAAAAAATAAACCCCCTCTATTTTTTAAGGACACATCCCCATACTTATACAATTTTAGTGAATTCTTATTATTTAAATTCCCCCTCAAAAATATTTCAACGAACCATCCCAAAAAGGCACAGAAAATGGGCTTCATTTTTGGAAAATATCTTGTAACTGTAAATATATCTTTTTCATTCCTTAATTTGATTCTTATTCTAGTTACTGACACAAATGTGTGTAAGATATTTAATTTTGTTGCTTAATCATTTTTTGTCCTATCCATGTTGTCATTGTCATTCATGCACTTAGTCACAAACTATTTGTTCCCTTATGTCATTATCTTAACTGATTTGACACCTTCCTTTGGGAGGATATATTTTGGGAAGAAGATAATCATTGACACCATCTTGAAATTGATGCTTCACCTATGTGAATTGTTGAATTAAGCCAAAAAACATCTTTTGACAAATATCAATTTGTTTCCTCTTTTTCAAAACCTGTGTGAGTATACAGAATTGTTTTCACTTTTGATCCTAACATGATAATTCACAAAATATTTTGAAAAATACATCCTTTTATAAATTCTTATTGATTTTTCATAATATTACATCTTCCTTTGAGCATCCTAAGTGAAAAAAGATTTTGTGTTAATTCTTCTCAAATAATGATGGATGTGGAATTAGGAACTAGTCTGAAGGATATTTCTCTAGCAACACTGCACATAATTTTCAGCCTTTCTGGCCCAGATAAAGCTTTTGTGAGGAAGTTCTTTAAGATTGAAGATCAAGTGGAAAACGATGGAAAATTAAAACCCTATGAAGTTTGTGTAGAATTGATATAAAGGCTTATCAAAATGACTCCTTTCTTCTCTATTTTTCATATTATGTATCATCATTTGTTCCGTGTGGAGGATCACAAAGCTTTCGAGTTATTGAAGAAATTTTGGCTCTACTGTAGGCATGAATTGGAAAGAACATCAGCAACATATCCCTAGTATTTTTTAATGAGGAAATGGTAGAGATAGAAATTTTGGTTGATGTTTATGTAGTTCCTGATGATGAGCCTGTAGAAGACATGTCTTCAATTTCCCAAATAGAATAGCTTCCATAGAGCAAAAAATCACCCGTATTGAGAAATCCACACTGAAATCTTCTTCTGAGAGAACCTCTTAAGTTCCACTACCTTTATTGAGGAGACATAAAGGGGGATTCCCCCCCGTGTGATATTAAAATCTAGGTCAAAATTTTAATATTTCTTTTTCCTTTTTTTGACCTTCAGACCTCTATAGGATTATTAAAATTACCGATAAAAAATACTTTGTTTTAAGTAAAACAATCCAAAATAAGGCAAGAAGATAAATGAAATTGCACATGGATTTATTACAGAGTTCAGAAATAGCCTACATCTCCAAGTTCTTATCAAACCATTCCACTAGTCAAAATTTCTAAGTACAATTTTATATCTTATAATAAAACCTAATGGAACTTTACTTGCCTATAAAGTGCTCTAGCATTTTGAATAACATAGATGATCAATCAGTTCGGCCTCCACCTTCTTAGTGCCCAATAATCCTACAGATCTTGATAATCCTTTTAGATGTTCACAAGATGCCCTATGGCTCTCTGGTCAACAATTCTAGGCTTCACAAATATAAGTGTGGTGCTATGGGCCAATTGGTGAGTTTAAATTATCTCCCAATTTTACAATTTACCTATTAAAATAATAAGACTTAGCTTCCCAATATTTTCCTATTAAAATATTAAATAAGAATTTATTACAAAAATATTTCCTTTAAAAATTATAGGGCCTATTGAAATAACTTGGAATCTTTTAATATTCTCCTCGGGCTCTTTTATAAAAAACTAATGCCTTCATTGCATTTCTCTGAGGCCTTAATTAAAATAAAGGACTATAATATAGTTTGAAAATATGTTAATCTTATAGCCACCAATATGCTTTTAATAAAGCTCAGCCCATTACATTCCAATTATGTGTATAAAATGGGAGAGGGGCCCTTATATAGGCCAAAGTGGACTGAATTTCTTATATATAGGGCTTATCGCCCTTATCCTCATCACAACCACCTATATAGGTGATATGATGAGGTCATTCCATTTGCGATGGAGAGGTTGGAAATAAAATCCCACTCCCACATAAACGGCAACCAATTTAGGTATAGGCATGGCCTCTTTGTATTGACTATGGGGAAATCCCACATGGATCCCACACATGGCAGGAGTGGCATTTAAATTTGGCTTGGCCTATCCATCAAACCGTGGTGAAGGATATGCCCGGAAATGTTTTTACCCCACATTGTAAGCTTTGTGGGCTCGCTGCACAATATACAAAGTGACAAGTTGTTGGATAAGGCCAATGAATTGGCCGTGTGGTCCGTTATTGGTTAAAATAATCTGTCGAGTGATATATCTGCCAAGTCATTGGTTTGTTTGTGCATTATGGTTAGGTTGAATGCTGAAGCCACCTCCAAAATCATTGGCCAACCATTAAGTGTTGAATCACCATGATATAAGGGATAAGCCCATAAGAAGGGTGAGCCATATGTGATGATTATTTGACCCGAAAAAATTGGTAAATAGATAAATGAGATAAAATAAATCCTGAGCTAGATGCCGAGTCAATAGTGAATCGAGTTGTACAAACTCCATAGAAATGTGGTCAACTTGGTGGGGAGTTGATCACCACACCGAGCTAAAAATAATAGCTCATCGCTAACTCAACTTCCACTGGTGGTTTGCGAGCCCACAATGTCGGTAGCATAAAAATAGTTCTCATGACAGCCAAGATCCCCTCCGTTATAAAATTTGAGCCTCTTGTTCCCGCACACAAATTTTATGCCTGATGAAGACTGAAGGTTGCAAACTGAACTATGAATCCTATTTTTCCTTATCGCCAACTTCCACGTGTCATCTTGCCATTGGTCCACATGTTGACATGTTGACTCAGTTCTGCCTAGGGTTGACCTAAACTTTGACTGGCCACCATTTGCAACCTGATGTCATGTCCCTTTTAAGACCTCAATGCTTCCATTGCGTGGTGCTAATTATTGATGATCAGCTACCATTTTGGGTAAGAAAAAAATCATGTAATAAACAATTTTTTTTTTTAATGTGGGAAACCCACATGGGATTCTCCATCCCTATTAATGTGGGATATTCCCACCAAGGAAATGGGATTATTATTCCAAGAAATAAAAATGGAGGAGGGCCATGCTACGTGTATGGATAAGCCTATTAAAAGGATATCTAATTTTTCATCCCATGTAAATGAGGATGGGATATTTATCCCAAATAATATGCAAAAGCCTTATTAAGGCTAAAATTTGTTCATCCCTATACGAGATTATAAAACAAAAGGATAAATGATTTATCCTTATATTTTGGGTGCTCAAAGGCTATAAAAGCTGCTTCCTACCTCTATTCAAATAGAACAAAAGCTATAAGCTTCCAAACTATTTTGTAAGACCTTATAATTAAAAGGAAAATTTTGGAGAGTAATTTCTATTTAATATTTTATAGGCATTATTGTGGGATCTAATTCCTATTATTTTAATAGGAAAATTATAAAATTTGGGAGTTATTAGAAATTCACCAATTGGTCCATAGCGCCAAACTTTTATTTTCAAAGCCTGGAATTTTTGACCAGAGTGCCATAGGGCGTCTTGCGAACATCTAGAAGGACGATTGAGTTCCGTAGGATCCTTGTGCACTAGAAAGGTGGAGGATGGGACCTACTTAGCACCAATGTTCTTTTAAGGTCTGGAGCACTTTATAGGCAAGTAAAGTTCCATTAGGTTTTGTTGTAAAATTCATGTTGTACTTTCACATTTTGACTAGTGGAACAATTCGATAAGAACCCAGAGACGTAGGCTATTTCTGAATTCCATAATCAATCCATGTGTAGTGTCATTTTTATTCTTGCATTATTTTGTATTGTTTTACTTAAAATGAGTAAATTTTATCGGTAATTTTTAATAAGCCTATAAAGGTCCGAAGGTTGTAAAAAAATAGGTAAAATTTTTTACCTGAATTTTTGGATCAAGTTTGTATCAAAAGATTTATTGCACTTGTAAACTTGCTAATCTATGACCAAATTTTGTATCAGAATCGGTTAATTTTATCGTGTGATTGCTTCAATTGTGCAATATTTCAGTTTGATTAAATAGGTACAGGTGCACCATGAGCAAAATGTCTAAACATGCCAAGATTAATGAAATTGAAGCTTATAATCACAAGATCTAGGAAGAGAAATCTCTCATGCAATAGATGTATTAATACCTAGAAGAGGAGAATGCTCACTTAAAATAAAAATAGAAAACCGGATGATCTCTTAGTAAGGTTGCGGTGTGGTGATTAGAGAAAGGAAATTGCTTTGACTTTAGATGCAGAGATCATGCCAGATGAGTGCATTGTAATTTGTTCACCATGTGAATATTCCTCCTTGCATTCGGTTTTAGATTCAAATAATGATGTCTTTGGTTCATTTGAAAAGCATACTAGAGGCATTGGATCCAAAATATTAGATAAAATGGGATCTGATGGAAAAGGTCTTGGTAAAAATGGACAAGGCATTGCTAACCCAATACAGATCGAGGATCATCCTCATTTTGTAGGCTTGGGTTTTTCTAGTGTGGGAATGGATATTGGAGATTACTCCAAGAATGCTAATGGAAGACAAGATTCTGAAAGAAAAGTGATTACGCCACTAGTCATACAAGAAGATTCTGAGTAGGAAACTTGCACTTTGTCGACACAGGAAGGATGTGGTAAGAGAAATCAGTGAAGAGGAAATGAGATTTTTCTTCCAGCTTCTTACCATAATCACAAGCCTAGTAAAAATTCTAGTCATCTTTTTTGGCTTAAGAAGTATGGTTGTGATATTCAAAAAATGTGGAATGCCTTTTCATTTAATTTTTGTGGATTTCATAATTATTCTAGGGACAGATGCTAGAAGAGGAGGAAACTGATGAATAATTTGATGCCATTCATCAATAACACGACAAACCAGAAAGACCAATCTCATCATGTAGAGTAAAGAAATGGCAAAACGAGTTCCTCATCCCAAAAGAAGGAAATTAAGAGGAACTGTTGTGCTCATTTCCAGAGGAATAAGAATTAGGTGAATTTTTTTTGGAAACTTCATCCATCTCACCATTAGAGTAATGGAAGGACAAATATGGAATGGAGGCCTATTGTAAAGGTAGAGGAGGTTTCTAGTCCACCACCAGTTGACAATTCAACCCAGGACTAGGTAATACCTGAAAGTGAAAGTCCTTTAAAATGGGTAAATAAAAAAAATTCAATTATATATTGCATAATTACAATTGATTAATAGTATGCAGTATTTGTTTAGAGATTAAATTTTGTGAGAAAATGCTGAGAGAAAGGTTTAGCATACTTAGTGGATTTTCTTACTTAGAAAATTTTATTAACACTCCAAACATATCTCCTAATCAGCTTGTGAGTTCCTATTACAACTTGGATACAAGATTTAACTCATATTAAGCTTAGAGATATGTCAGCCATTCGCGCAGACATTTGAGCTCACGAGTGTTATCTCAGAACTTCATTCTGTGTAGAGGAATTGTGACTGTGAAATATAATAGTAGTTGAACACCGTTGGCATATGACATCAAGTCGAGAATTCATTCTATGAAGAGGCCCATTATGTCCATACAACACAGTGATACCTGATAGTCATTGTCAATAAGAGGCTTTGTACTATGTAGGGGTAGTAGTCATGCAGTGAGGTTAAAGTCACCATTATTGAGCTCGTGAGAAATTGTCTCAGATCTCCGTTCTATGTCGAGGCATTATGACCGTGCAACAAAATGATAGTTGATCATCGTGGACATGACATCTTCCAAAGTGTAAGACCCCTAAAGGGAAGATGTGGTGATGTTTCAGTATTGGTGAAGGGTAACACCTACAGAAGGAAGATGTAACACTACATATTTCTCAGTGTTGTCGAAGTGTAAGACCCTTGGAGGGAAGATGATGCAATATATAATTCCATGCAAACTATATATTTCTGAAGTGTAAGACCCCTAGAGGTCAGATGTAGTAGTATATTTATTCTATGTTGCCGAAAAGTAAAACCTTAATAGGAAAATATGGCAGTAGGGATTGTCAAAGTGTAAGACCCCTAAAGGATAGATGAGGCAATCAAGATAAAGTAAAAAACATGGCAGGACCATAACCCACAGGGCCAGGATCAAGACCAAGTTATCAAAGTGAGAATAATGTAGTATCAGACTGGAGAGTTCACTGCAACAGTACTTCCGATGTGACAACAGGGTATTCAGATTCAAGACAGGGTAAAAAAAGTTCTAGTAAGATTTTGGTGGAACAAAAGCATTTCCAATTGGGGAGGTTTGATACTAAGAATAGTTCAAAGGAAATATGTTCCTTGAATCTCTAAGGATTGACATGTTGTGAAATTTGACTCCAAGGGCATTCCGTCGACTATTTGAACATCGAAAATGGATTCTGTACGTGTAAACAGTGGTTGATCAAAGTTTGGTCAACAACTGAGCAACATTGGTCAATGGAAAAATGAATGATTTTGAAATCATATGAAGTTAGCACCATTTCATAGATCTCATGAATACCTTTCCGACGTATTTTGAACAGACCAAATCTGAGTCTGTATGCGAAATATATGAGCAGTCAAATTTCTGGTCAAACCTGACAAAAGAGATGACATGGCATTAATGTGGAGTGGTATGTGGTGCTGCTGTTTATGGGCACTTGAATCTGTTGTTTTTGTACACTTTGAAGATTTAAAGTGGCATGGTTTGTTTTTTAAAAAAAAAGAAAAAAAAATTATATAATAAACAAAAAGTAATTTTTTGTTTTTTATGTGGGAAACCCATGTGGGATTCTCCATCCCTATTAATGTGGGATATTCCAACTAAAGAAATTAGATTATTATTCCAAGAAATAAAAATGGAGGGGGGCCATGTTATGTAGATGGATAAGCCTATTAAAAGGTTATCTAATTTTTCAGCTCACGTAATAGAGGATGAGATATTTATCCCAAATACTATGCAAAAACCTTATTAAGGCTAAATTTTTTTATCCCTATATGTGATTATAAAACAAAAGGATAAATGATTTATCCTTATACTTTAGGTTCTCAAAGGCTATAAAATCTGCTTCCTCCCTCCATTCAAATGGAACAAAAGCTATAAGATTCCAAACTATTTTGTAAGGCCTTATAATTAAAAGGCATTTTTTGGAGAGTAAGTCTTATTTAATATTTTATAGGAATTATTGTGAGAGCTAAGTCCTATTATTTTAATAGGAAAATTGTAATTTTTGTAGTTATTGGAAACTCACCAATTGGACCATAGTGCAACACTTTTATTTATGAAGCTTGGAATTATTGACCAAAGTGCCATAGGGCGTCTTGTGAACATCTGGAAGGGCGATCAAGTTCCGTATGATCCTTGTGCACTAGGAAGGTCGAGGACAAGACCAACTTAGCATTAGTGTTCTTAAAAGGTTTGGATTACTTTGTAGGCAAGTAAAGTTCCATTAGGTTTTGTTGTAAAATTCATATTGTACTTGTAAATTTTGACTAGTGGAACAGTTTGATAAGAACTCGGAGACGTAGGCTATTGCTGAACTCTGTAATCAATCCATGTGCAGTGTCATTTTTATTCTTGCATTATTTTAGATTGTTTTACTTAAAATGGGGTAAATTTTAATGATTATTTTTAATAAGCCTATAGGGGTCTAAAGATCATAAATTAAAAATCTAAAATTTTGTACTTGGATTTTCATATCACCATGGTACCAGATGATGTACTCGGGCCATCTTCAACCTCAAAAACTATCACCTGGTGGGGTACCAAGGCCTATCTCAAAGGTGGGTCTAATCTCCTTGAATGGGTATCTTATTATAGGAGAAAATTAGATTTGATCAAGATCTTGGAAGGTCCCCAAAAAAATATTAAATAGATCATGAAAATGGGTATGTCACGTGACCTTGCAAGGGGTATCCAATATGTTTATGGGGATCAGAACCTCAAAGAGTTTGATTTTAGTAAGAAGAAGTTGTTAAATCAGATTCCCACATTTTTCAAAGGAACTCGTAACCATAAATTAATAATATATCTCTTTTATAAAAACCTCCATTTTGTGTATGCGGATTTAGGAGTAATGTGAATTTCAAGGGCTAGGGCCCCTATAGAATCCCCATTTTGTTCTTAGTACATACATATGATTCTCCTTATGTTATTTGTGAACTTAACAATTGATTTTCATAACGGAATTTACCTTTAAATAGGATAGAAATTGTCTCTAGATTCATATTGTATTATTTGGATATATGCGGTAAAAAGTACTGATGAAATATGTTCTTTTTTCTAAGTATACCATGGATTTTAGAATCCGTGGAGTGTTGACCCTTTTAACAAACCATCTTGTGGCTTCTACTTGTATTCCTCTTTTACCCATAGAATTTTGCATTCCTCTTTTATCCATAGACTTTTGGTTGTTTTTTAATGTTCTACAGCCTTTTGACAGATCTATGAATGTCCCATGGCTTTATGCAATCCGCAGAATATCATCATCCAAACATACCCACTAAACACTAGATGAGAGTGTCATAGCCCTTTTCTGAAACCCACGGGGCACTGACCCTTTTGAAAATCCTGCCAAATACTAGATTAATGTGTCACGGATCTTGTTATGCAGCCCCACTCTATTATTTCCTACAAACAAGCTTCATGCAGTAGCTTTCCTTATTTAAAATTACGAGACTAAGTCAATTTGAATATCCATCAACCATTCTAGAAATATTCCTTAGTCATGATTTGATTTTTATAATTTCATAATTTGGAAAAATCCACGGAATATTAGGTTCTTCATTTTGTTGATCTCCAAATTATTGCACTGCGGTCTCCTTAGAACTGAATGGTCATGCCCATCTTTAATTTTTTTTACTTTTTATGGGAAGGAAAGATCATGGATATTTCATGAAGCTTTTTTGAATAGTTGAAATATGTACATTTTATTGCTTTAGATGGCATGGGGAAATTTCTTGGAAAACATAACATGGTTAAGAACATGGCTCAAAATGAGTACCAACACCCCCAAGTATGTAAGTGATGGAGATCTAGTCAATGAAACTAAGTAGATCAATGTAATGAGTAGTTTCCTTAACAAAAGTAATTGGTCACTGAAGTGGTGATGGCTTAGAAGACTCGAGCTATGGAAGTTGAAAGAGGCCAGCTAGAGTTTCCTTGTCATTCCTAGTGTATGGTTTGTTGTTTGGTAACACTTTAGAAGACTTGAGAGAAGAATATGTTGGTTGCTTTGTTTGCTATGGTGTTAGGAAATTAGTGTTTACTGTAGGTAATTATTACTTATATGTGGTTAATAATTACTATGTTGTAATTGTGTTATATTAGTTAGATTGTTATGTTGTATATATTGTTATAAAAATATATATTTATGACATAGTTTATTGTTAGGCATATTGTTAGAGTGATGGGAGTTACTATGTTTTAGGAGTTTTAATCTCCTATAAAAGTGTAATATGTTAATATGATTGTAATTTGGATTGTTCTTATACTAAGAACTATTATTCAAATACACTGTGAAAATATCTTGTTTTCTACATCTAGTATCAGAGATGAAAAAATTTCTTGGTATGTTTTTTAAATATGCAAAGGGCCAGGTTTATTATAATTCCCCAACTAATGGAAAAATTAAATTGAGGGAATAAATCTACTTTTAAGCAAGCTCTAGAAGCTGAGATAAAGAACGGGTCGGGTTAGAATTTTCATTGGGTTGATGTTCTAGTGGGGTGAGTTGAATCTGCAGATCGAGTTTGGTTGTGGCGAATGTGTTTTTTTATCAACAACTTACATTAGAGACTGAATTGACTACCGAGCCACGTATTCAGGAGGCCGAGCCATGTTGAATCTCATATGAGCCACTCTAGATCAGGTCCTTCCCCTTTGAGCCAAGCCATTTGGTATCTCCTCCAGTGTGTTCCCTGTCTTTGCCACCAAATTCATTGTTGTGCACCGAGATCCACCACGAACCCTCTAAACATGTCAAGTTGGGTTTGATCAATCCCTACTTAGAGTTGCATAGCTGAGTCTAGTACTCAACACGGTGGCCAATCACTCCACGCAGTCCATGCACATCGTCTGAGTTGAGCGTGTTGCTCCTTCTAATGAGCTGCTGAGCTACGTTAATCCCTGTGGTGGCCATACCGAACCTACACAGCTTCATTCCACCTTACAGATCCCAAAATATATAAAGTGGCGCAGAAAAAACTAAAATAAAATATTTACAAATGATTTAAAGTGAAAGAACCCTAGTGTATTTGGAGGTGAGTCACCGAGTTGACTCAACTAACTCACCACTTGGAACCGGGTTAGGTTTTTTAAATTTGGTAATTTTTATCTACATTCCACCAAATATAGCAGTAGGAAACCACCCCTAAAACAATTAGACATCACTAAAACCCTTGCTAATTTTAGCGGGAAAAACCCTAATTTTGGGTAAAATATTCATTTCTCCATTTTGGAAAAAAATTTGATTTTGGGCCACTTTTATTTGTACAGACTCATTTTTGATAGAATCTGACATCCAAAAATCAGTAAAGATCCTCACAAGACAAATTTGCTAAGCTAACAACTTGTCAAATGGAGGTAGGAGGAAATGGAGGAAGGAGGTCATTCAACGACCTCTCGTCAGTCACCAACAATGGGGTCACCTATCTGCTATGGTGATATTTATGTGGTGTTATTTTTGGAATTCTTTTCTGAGTCCCTGTTTAAGTTTGATTTGATTTTCAGTGTTCTTGGTTGTGTGAATAAATGGAAATTTCACATTGTGTGGGGGAACATATCTCTAATGTTCCATTTCCATTCTATACCTAAAAAAACTAAAGTCAAGGGTAATTATACGCACTTGAAATTGCATGTGCTACAATGTCGAAAAATGGTTACAAAATTCCCCAATGATGGTTCATGTCCGTTCAGAAGGTGTTCAAATTCCAAAGCTCATCCGCAATGTATATTTTTAACCTAGACATCTTTACTTAGCTTTTCCACACTTTCTTCCTACTTCCCGCTCTTTTATGTCTATGTTTTTGCCTTACGTGTCTAAAAAGCCACCCTGCCTGGGTGGCAGTTCTATGATTACTTCCTAGAAAGGGTGGAAATTTTGTGACCGTTGCCCAGGACAGGGCGGAAGTGCTACGATCATCACCCTACGCAAGGAGGCGGTCCTGAGTGATTTTTCCATAACTCTTCATGTGTACTTTTAACACGCAATGCTGCACTTAACTTGACTTCTAAGTTGTGCTTGTGAACCAAATTACCTAAGAATAGTCTTGATTGCATGTTATTCCTTCCCTCTTCTATTTTTAAATAGATTTAATTAGTTTGAACTGCCTCTTTACCCAATGATTTGGAACTCCAAGGATGCCTTGTGCATGAAGGCACATCCCAACCAATTTTTATATATTCAATGCTTGTATTCAAGCAAATGGCCTGAGAATTTTGTGTATCTTGCATAGTATTATTTCAACAATGTTGCTGGAAATTACATAGCCAAGATCTATTCACTTGTGTTATCTCTCTTCTACTTGCATTGCAACTAGATTTACCTTTAAGCTATCATTTCTCAAGCACTTTCTCTTGCTTCTGCCTTTGTATTCCCGACTCCTTGAACTCATATGAATACACAGATAAATAAAGGATAAACTGAGGGGACTAGTCATCACATAGTTGGATTTACCATTGTTATGTGAATTCTAGGCTGGAGGAATTGTTTTATTTCCTTCATTGCTTCAATTTATCATTGTTACATCATATCAAATAGTGTAGAAACCAATATTCTTTTATTTACAAGTAATTAGTTAATTTCCAAGAGGTTTAAAATCATTAATAGTATCTCCTGGTGATGGATCCTCTTCTTCCTATCCCTATGGATCTAAAGGAGAGAATATGTGCAGGAGGTTTTTTACATATCATATATCATTTAGAAAAGTTCTTGTTTTAAGTTAGTTTAGTTTCAATACACTCAACATAGGTGAATAACCACACTGGGTTTTTTTGCTTGTTTAGTTTTAGTGTATAAGTAGATTGAATTATTTATAATAAAAGTAATTTGTTGTTTGTGATTGTAATATTTTATTTTTGTGATTTTTTTAGGTTAGTTTCCTTTCATCAGTAGCATAGATTGTTAGTTTCATCTTAGTTAATTTGGACACTTCAAACTAGTTCAACATTGAGATTCAGTAAACCAAACCATAGGGAATTTACGCTACCCATTCTTTTCCTATAAATCTCCCCTTTTCAAACTCAGCTACTAGGATATCACACTACCATATCTTAGTCACTGATCCTCCAATAGTTAGCCACACACATTTCCACATCAGCTTCCCTGGCAAGACATCGGGGGGTCGAGTGCGGTTGAAGGTTACATTTCAATTTTCATCCGTGTAAATTAGTGAACCTGACATGAAGGATTAATTCCTTCTTGTTTCCTTTTCTTTCATTGTTGTTACCTCACCTCTCCATTTCTTCCCCTATTTTGGAAGGTATTTTATATTTTCTAAAATATCTCTGGAAGAGAGTTTGGTGGGCCATTTGGCTCTAACATATATTACACCAATGTTGAACCACAACAGTACCATCCTCTTTCGAGGTGGGGTGACAATTACACAATCAACGTCCAAACCTCCCTTATTTACACCTCAAACCCCATTAGCTATGTAAGAATTGAGGAGGTTGATCAACCGTTAAACTTGCAATACAGCTAACCTAAAGCAAACCACGTTGTTATCACAAATGGAACAAGTTCTTACCATAGAGTCTTGTCAAGACCTCACATTGCCATGTAATCATCATAAGATGATATATTTGCACAAATAGATAATCCTATTTGTCACATAGGTGAGTCTTTAGATAGAATGAAGGATACAACCTATGATATTTTGAATTCCTATCCTAATATTCTTACTTCTAAGGAAGACAAGAATTATTACACTAAACAACTCATGACAGGGTATCATGAGCTTGCTCAATCAAACCCTACACCATAGGCACCCCAAAAAGGGACTCAATCCTATCCCAACGATCTCATTTCTACTTTAGTAGGGAGCATTAGAGGACTATAAAGTTCACAAACTTCACAACTAACACCTGTAGTATGGCAGAACATGAGGTATCTAGTTGACAACAAAGGATACATCCATTCCAATGAGCAACTGATGCAATAACCTGTATAACAATATTATCCAGTTCATTCAAATTCAGGTGATCTTCTCACAGGATTAGACACACTAGGGTCATCATCCTTCTCAATCTTATCCTATGCAAGGGCTAGCCAGAAGTGCATTCTTGAATGTCGCCACAATAGGTAATGCGGCGTTCCCTAGTTTTATTCCTGTTAGTCTATATCCTGGTACTATCCCACCTTACATGCATGTATATTAAAAAACTCCTCAGATGGACCCATATTCCATTCTTGCTCCCTGCATGTGATATCAAGGGATCCCATATGTTCCCGTCAACACTTATAATGCAGCTTATCCAACTTCTCCTCCGCCTCCTTGTCAAGGATTGTCAATGGTGGAATCTTACACAATGGGTACATACGTTGAGTACTTTAAGGATCTTCTTGACTTCACTATATGTGGTGTCATGATTCCACTCCCATTGCTGGTTATTCCAAAATTTAAGGGAGAAGGAGTCTCGAATGCTCATATCAAGGCATACACTACTGCTATCAGGGAATTTATTTCTTGGGATGTTGTAGTGGGTAAGATCTTTCCAATACTCTTGAAGGAATAACATTGGATTGGTATTATCGTATTCCAGAATCTTTTATACATTCCTTTAAAAAGATTGTTTCCCAGTTCATTAAATAATTTGACATGAACAAGTTGTTACATATAGGGATTAGGGAGTTCCTGCATATTAGACATGAGCAAAATGAGTCTACCACCCGTTTCATCTAGAGATGGTGCCAAGTTCTCTATTCCTTTGCAAGTGCACCCAACATGGACTATATGGAACTTTGTGATCTTTTCCTTAACTCGCTCAATCGAGAGACTAGGGAGGAAATTTAGAAGTTTCCTTTCCACAGTTACAAGGAAGTATTGGAAGGTGAGTTTTGGATTTACCAAACTGTTATAGATAGTGAGCATAATATCTATGGTCCCAATGGGAAATTGGTATCCCCAAATCAAAATAGTGCAAATTATCAAAAAAATGGTGCCAACAACCAAGGACCTAAGGGTGTGAATCACAATCATGGTGCTACCACAAATAGTGATACTAATCAAGGCAAGAACATTGGTTTTCCAAACAACACTAATACTAAAAATAACAACATGAGCAATCAAAGAGCCCCTAACACTATGTCTGGTATCAACATAGTTGATGTAAAGTGACCCCCACAAAAAAAATTCAAACCCAAGGCCCAAACCAATATCTAAACTCTAGCTAAGGAGCAGAAAATCATGGTTATAATAACCAATTTCTAAACTATAACCAAGGTTATAATCAATAACAACAAGATTCTTATCAAAGGCCAAGAGATTATTACCTTAACCTATACTATGGTTTCCATAAGGTTAGAGGTCATGACAATAGGAATTTCCATGATTGCAACAAGTTTCTGTAAAGACTTCCTAAAAATCAAAGGAAGCTCTTTGTAGACATATTCCTAGAAAATACTGAAACAAACCTACAACCTAGTCATACCGGACCTATCACACCTCAAAATGAGAACCCTAAATGTCATGGGGATTTCCAAGGAAATCATCAAAATATACACAAGGTTATTCATATATGAAATAACGACCATGAAGCCTCTACTTCTAACAACTCTCAGGTTTCTCCTAACCTTGGTTCAAATGATAATACAAAAATCTTGGGGTTAGTCGAGATAGAGGTCAAGCCAAAAATTAATGCAACAACTAAGACAAGGGAGTACGTTTCATAATCCCTACCCTCTATTTCATTCCTGCAAGATGACGTTCCCACAATCTCAAAGCCAGTAGGAGCCTATGATTTAATATCGGATTCGAATAATACCTTTTATCACATTTCATTTCTAGATTTATTGAAGCATTCACCTGTGAATTTTTCTACGTTTCTCAATGCACTAGGTCTTGGTCATCTAATCCATGTTATGCTACCTCCTAGCACTTAAATAAATCATATTGACTTATTTTTATTATGGGTAAATATTTTTGAAGGGACTATACCTTGTGTACAAAAAGGCTCAAGATCCAGATACCAAAAGAGGAAGAACCGACCCTAGACATGCTAAACATCATAAACCAGGAGGCTCAACAGCCATATAAGACAATATAGAAACAAAATAGGATCAAGACATACAGTGATCCGAATAAGAGAAAAAGAGACAAAACACGAACAAGAGGGAACCACTACTGGTCTTCCCATCCAAAAAATAGCACCAAAAGTGCCAGTCAACAACAACTTCACCACTAGTAAACAACAACCGAGCTCCACATCACTTGACAACCTGGTCAATCTTGGCTTTAATCATTTGGAGTGAGATGAAGAACACAATAGCTGTGGCCTGGGATGGATCTTTCAAATCCACCTGGGAAATTGTGAGATCCTTGTTCTCCTTGGAACCTCAAATACCCTCGGTAATACCGTTGAGACTACAAATACTATGCACATGTTGCTCAATAAAATTGTAGATGCTTTTAAGATCTGAGAGGATACAGTCATTACGCCCTTTTGCATTGCCAAGCCTGGCAACTAGAGAGAGAAGTTTCTTGAAAACTTCAGCAGTGATATCATCTTCTTCATCATTTTGCAGTTTCCGTTTACCCTTTGTTTTATCCATATCCCTAATAGCCCTCTTTAGGTCCTGAATTTCCTTTTCCATCTTTTCTACTCTGACCAAAAATTCTTCATCTTTAGGTTCCTCCACCGGATTACTAATGTGTAGTAAATTCATAGCAAGCTCAAGGTCTTTATGACTTCTAAGAACCCTATGAGATGTAGGGACCTTAGTTTTCATCTCTTTCCTTTTCCTGCTAGTGGTAGCAATGTCAATTTTCCTATTGGGAAGGGGAGGGATGGAGGCAAGGGGAGGAGAAAAATTGAGGTGGGGACAGGCTGAGAAGTGGTGGTGAGTGATAAGGATTAACCCTTGATGAAGGGGAATAAACCTAGTGTGGTTTTGCACTTCCAATATTGATTTCTCCAAATAATTCAACAAGTAATGAGGAAAGTTTATGGTGAGGTTTCTACGAAAGTGGTTAAGGAAAATTAAGTGCTTTTAGGGGATAGTGACAAATATCCCCTCCAGAGTAACGTACCTTACCACCATCCTTGCAATATTAGTGAAGGGCTCTAGAACAGATGCAATTTTAATGCTAGCTGTCACAAACTCAAGATTCTCCCCCTCATCAAGAAACTTCTCAGCCTCCACCTCTCTGTCCAATGCTTGTTGAAGAATTTGGTTCTGTCTAGACTGAGCCGAATGACCTGGGAAACAAGATCCTCAGAAATCTCAACCTTGATATAGCTGTACTCAACCACGCAATTCCTCCATCCATGAGCAAATTTAATTGAGAGATCCTGATCAAAACCTTGGATTTTTTCAATAAAGTTCATAAGACCCCCCTTTTGCAAATAGTACCAAAGAACTATATCATTTTTCCATGCTAGATTATGGGTGGGCTCAGTCTTGCAAGGCAGTCCCCCCATTTTTCCTGTGATATTTCCTCTTCTTGCAATGGTAAAAATTTGAAAACTATACAAATCATCCTCAGCTTTGCTTTTGAAGCCCTCCCAAACGTGCGGAGAGATGTAATCATTAATCCTCACTTTGCGATTAATTAACCACTCCTTAGCATCTTCCCTATATCTATTAATGATGACACTCCAAGTTGTGCAAATCTTTGAAGATGCCATCACTTTGTAATTAATAAACCACTCCTTAGCATCAACTCTACAACTAATAGTGATTACGCTCCAAGTCATGCAAATCTTTGATGATGTCATCATTTACTTTAGTAAGAAGAGTGTCACCCCTTAACCAAGTTTGAAATGTATTATTTACCCCAATATTTTCTAGACCATCTGCCACATTATTGCCTTCATGATAGGTATGCTTGATTTAAAAATTTTCAAAACTCTTGCAAATATCAATAGCTTCAGCTATAAAGTCCTTGATTGACTAATTGGGAGGTTGTTTTTGGTTTAAAAGATTGATAGTGTTTAGTGAATCACCCTCAATTATAATATTGGAAATATTACAATCTCTAGCTAACCTTATTCCCCAAAGCGCAACAACAGCTTCAAAGTAGTGATTAGTTTTCCTACCCATTTTACTAGAAAAAGCAGCAACAAAACAACCTCTATGATCTATAATGACTCCCCCACCTCCAGAATCTCTAGGATTACCTTTTGAGGCCCCATCAAAATTCAACTTGTGCCAAGCATTGGGAGGCTGAATCCATCAGACATTGGATCTATCAATACTATTGTTATTCTTGTTCAAAATAGTGCCAATATTCCAAGCAGCCAGAATGTGCTCTTCTTCCACAGGGTAAAGTATATTTTTGGGGGGTTTAAATATTTCAATGTTGTCTTTCACAGAAATGATAATTTCTTTGTAGAATTTTTTGCATAACTTTATTGTATTCCTAAAAATGACATCATTTTGAGATTTCCAAACTCGCCACATGGTGTGAGGGAGAACCAGTTTCCATAATCTCCTCACCACACAATGTTTGTAAGGAGAGTTCCATTGTTCCTAGGCGTGAAGACAAGTATGGGGAAAGATCCATTCCTGATTGAAGTTTTCAAAAATGAGATGCCAAATTTTGGAAGTGCACTTACAATGAAGAAAGAGGTGTTTGATGTCTTCTGCTTCTTCCTGACACATGTAACATCTATTAGGCATGATGAATCCTTTCCTAATGAGATTTTCATTTGTTAGGATCTTGCCTTTAATGATAAGCCACTAGAAAAATTTTACTCTAGGGGTTATCTCAGGCATCCACAGCTTTTGCCACTCAGTATCACTTTCAATAGAGGAAAAGAAAGAGTTGTAGCCAGATTTAACTGAGTACTCTCCATCAACGGAATATTTCCAAATGAGTTCATCCCTATGATTTT
This sequence comes from Taxus chinensis, assembly GCA_019776745.2. Classification (NCBI taxonomy): domain Eukaryota; kingdom Viridiplantae; phylum Streptophyta; class Pinopsida; order Cupressales; family Taxaceae; genus Taxus; species Taxus chinensis. The sequence goes on along the minus strand of CM034149.1, from coordinate 41,183,581 downwards.
GAGGACTGTTATGAATTAGGGAGAGATGAATCTGCATGGATGAAACAACAGACTGCATATTATCCTCATCTACTTTGATCTGTTTCCATTTCCTTTTATTTTCATTCACCTCAATATAGTCCTGGACTTTGTGCCCATAATTTATAATTAAGCTATCTTTAATGTGACCATAAGAGGAAATCTAGTTAATATCCGACCATTTTTCAGTCCAAAAATCAATGTCTTTCCCATCCCCTAGCTTCCATCTGCATCCCTGAGAGATAATATGTCTGATGTGGAGAAGATTGTTCCAGAAAATAGAACCATTCAGAAGTAATTGATCAAAAATAAAGGAATTCATGCTTTGATTGGAAAGGTATTTGATTTTGATCAGCTCGATCCAAGGCTTCTGCTCTTTTATAAGTCTCCAACCCAACTTTTCAATAAGAGAAACATTCATATGTTTGATATCTTTGATTCCTAAACCTCCAATCCTGTTTGGTTTACAGACCTGCTCCCAAGCAACTAAATGGTACCTAAACCTGTCTTCAGTACCATGCCATAAAAAGTGCTTTTGAATTTTTTCAATGCTATTCATCACTGCTGTTGGAATGCTAAACATTGACATGATATAAATAGGTAAGTTCTGAAGAGTGCTTTTGATTAATAAACACTTTCCTGCACTTGAAAGTAAAGCACCTTTCCAACCAGCAAGTTTTTTTGAAATCTCTTAAGAATATCATTCCAAACCTCATTAGAAACCTTACTAGTACTCATAGGGAGCCCTAAATAAGTAGCTAGAAGGGAATTAATTGTATAGCTAAGAATGAGAGAAATCTTTCTTTGCCTTTCAATAGGAGTATTGAAAAAATAGATTGAGCTTTTGTCAAAGTTAACTTTCTATCTCGAGGCTTGCTCATAAAATCTAAGGATAGTTTTGATAGCCTTCACTTCAATTATTGAGGCCATCAGAAGCAGGAGAGTGTCATCAACAAACTGTTGGTGAGAGTAAACCTGATTACTAGAAGTAGGGTGAAAAGCATTTATCATACCAATATGGATAGCTTTTGAAATCAATCGGATTAAACTATCAACCATTATAATGAACAACAAAGGAGAGATGGGGTCCCCTTGTCAAATTCCTTTATTACTGGCAAAAAAACCAACTGGTTCACCATTGACAACCACTGATAATCTAGATGAAGATATGCAAGAATATATAATTTTCCTGAATTTATTTTGAAATCCAAACTTGGATAAAATCCTTGAAATCCTTTGCATCCAACTTCTTAGGAGCAAGCACAATATGTGTATTGTTTAGCTCTTTTATAAGATTTCCAGTTCTATAGAACTCATTAACAGCTATCAATAGATCTTCGAAGTAGATTTCCCAACATCTTTGGAAGAAGTTTGCAGAGAAACCATCAGGGCCCAGAGCCTTATCCCCTTCTAGAGAAAAATTTTTTTTGTTAATTCCTCAATGGTGACTGTTTTGGAAAGACTCTTAAACCTCTCAATAGGCAGAAAATTAGTAGGAATGGAGTCTAAGAGAAAGGAGGCCACTTGCTCGTTGTAGGAATTGTTCTTTGTGAGTAGATTCTTGTAGAATTTGAGGGATTCATCTTTGATGTCTTCAGAATCTATAATAATGGTCCCATTTCCCTTTGAGACTTCAGTAATTTTGTTACAAGCCCTATGTTTGAGGGTTGTCATATGAAAAGATTTTGTATTTCTATCTCCTGCTTTTAACCAGAGAGCTCTATACTTCATTCTCCAAAAGGATTCCTCACAACTATTTATATTATGTAGGGCAGAGAGAATATTTTTTTCCTTTTGATGATCCTCGAGGGTCATACCTTTTAATGAGACTTTAAGCTCAAACTCTTCCAGTTATTGTTTAAGCTCTTTCTTTTTTTCAAAAATATTACCAAAAACCTCTTTATTCCAGATTCTAACCTTTTGTTTCACATTTTTCAACTTCTGAAGAAGTATGAATTGAGTAGTTCCAGTCCCTTCCCAAGATCAAAATTTGAAAAGATGTCTTCATGTTCAAGCCACATCTTTTCAAATTTAAAACTGCAGTGAAAAGGTTTTGACCAATTGAAGAAATTAAGGGCAATAGGATTGTGGTTTGAAACCATTCTGGGAAGGGAGGAGAGATGAAAGATCCAGCTAGCAGAAATGAGAGCTCTATCCAATCTAACCTGAATCATATTTTCTCCAATTCTTCTATTAGACCAGGTGTATTGATTACCATGAAGTTTAATGTCCATAAGATTAAGAGTCGATATGAAGCCAGCAAAATCTTCCATGCTAATAGAGAAATCAGAGTTCCCTCCAATTTTTTCCCCCGGATTTAAAGGAGTGTTAAAGTCCCCCATTATCAACCAGTTCATATCCTCAAAGTTATTCCAAAACAAGACTAACTCTTTCCACAAATTTCTTCTACCAGCAACAGTATTAGGGGCATAAATATTGGAAAGAATCCAGCTAGAATTATTCTCAAGGCTTTTAAAAATTATAGCTAAATGATTCTAGGAGGATGAAAGCACATTACCATGAATAGTTTTAGTGTCCTAGAAGACTGCTAAACCTCCAGAAGATCCTTGAGAATATACAACAGCAAAGGCAACATTCTCCTAAAAAGATCTTTTGTAATCTTCAATAGCTTTATTTTTCATTTTAGTTTCCTGAATTATAAGGATGCTGGGCTTTCTTGATCTTTTGAGTTCCTTAAGAATTCTTTGTTTAGGTTCCCCATTGAGTCCTCTGACATTCCAAGAAATAATCTTCACTAATTTGTTTTTGGGGATGTAGTTGCCGGATGGTTCAAAATCCTTTGAGTACCATCTGCAATTTATTTCTCAATCTCTTTTTCTCTTACTTCTCTCTTGGAGAGTCTACCTTTTCTATAAGTGACTCCAATATTTGTAGTTCTCCTAGTAGCAGCCCTTGTGATTCTTGAGGTGGAAGCTTCCCAGCTTCCTATCTGTTTCTTTTTATCACTATAGAGTGATTTTGGAATCTCTTCAAATCCTTTTAGTCTTCATTTCTTACTTCTCACTATGATGAATCCATCTTTATCACATTCTAACAAACTTTTCTTTAGAGTAGGAGTAATTTCCCCTTATTTATTTCCTTTGTCAAAATCAAGTTGTTGAGCTATTTTAGGAGTGTGCTCCTCCATATCTGTAAAATCTTTATCCTAGTTTAGATCTCTTGCTATTGATTCTAGAATATCTTTGGCTTTTCCTTATCTCATCTTGTGCAACTCCAGAGAACTGTTCTTAGTTATTAGTTCTTGATGAGGAAAAAGAGTAATTTTTTCCATCTCTTCTTTCTTAGAAGTGGTTAGATGAATGTATAAATCATATTGACTTTGAAATACATCCTCTAGGATAGAATGATAGGGATATCGAGTTTGTTTTCAATATAGAGAAGATGCCATATGATGTTGAAATTTCCCGAAGAGGTGATCCTGCCTTATTTTTACAAGTCTTGGTTTATAACAATTACATTAAGATAGCCATGATTGATGATGGGGCTGCTTTACATGTGGTTCCCTTCTATTTATCATAGAATCTAGGATATTGAGAGACAATTTGTTCCTCTACAAGAAACACGTTACGAGGGTACGACAGTCTTAAAGCACCCTCGATTAGAACCATAGTTCTTCCTGTCACACTTGGTCTGAAAACCATCTTGACAGAGTTTTACATTATTGATAGGGGAAAAAGTTATAACATGATACTTGGGATACCCTAGATTCATTAAACGAAGGATATCCCCTCTACCCTATTCAAGGAGTTAGATTCCTCCATTTGGGGAAGGTCTTCATCACTCAAGGGGATCCTAAGCCCTTCGATATACACTTACAAAACTTCAAGAAGAAGAAATGAGTCCATACGGAGTATGAAATTATTTTGAATCAATTAAACAAACCACCTCCATCAAAAGAGTTAGTCCTGATCATCCCAGGCATGCCAAAGGCTAAAGTTGTTGACCCAAAAACATTTGAAGTGGCAAAAATAGATAAGGGTAAATCAATATATGTGAAAATAGTGTCCACTAAAACCAGAGTAGAAATTATGAAACTCTTAGAGAGTGATGATTTGACCTTCCACCCTTTTGAACCACAAGGGGATGGGTAGTCTTCTTGGTTTAACATCTCTTTCCTTTGAAAACCTAGATCTAGGTGTAAAAAATGACATAATTAACAAACGAAGAAGGGAAATTTGATATTGAAATAATCCCCATCAAAACCATCTCTAAGGGTTGTTCTATTCTAAACCCTAGTTTCAACCCTTTGTGTATGAAACTAAGCTTTCCATATCTATAGGGAAAGGCCTCATCATTCAGCAAGGGTTAGAAGTAAACACAATGCTCTACATAGGAAATACGACTGAGCAACATAGTCATACTCACCCACACACCATGTCTCAAGAATGTGATACAGAGGTGTAAAAATGGCTTTTTCAGAGAAATGATTTTTATGATTGGACATATACACTTCTGGGCAAGGGTTGTAAGTTTAAACCTAGAATGGTAAACCCTTGTCAAGAGAACATAAATTTTGAGGATCATGGTTCTCCACTGTGTACTTTTAGGGGTGAAGAATTTGATATTCTTCAACTTTCTTCACATTAGCGATCATGGCATTTAGTTTCACCTACATTTCCATATGTACATTACTACATCCGAAATTGCATTCTCATCTACTAACTCATTCAATTAAATTTGTAATCAAAAACTTGGCTTTCAATCAATTTTTAGCAACTTCTAAAATTTTGGAAAAACCTCTATCACACTTCTTCAAATATTGATAATATTATCATCAAACATTCCTTAATTGTTTCATATATTCATAGTTTTGACAGTAACCATACCAAGGTTTGCATACTTGGTTCTACTCATAGTTTCTTTTATATTAGGTGTCTTTAACTATTATCTATTCTAGAAGCTTCATCGTGTCGCATCTATCCCATATACATCCCTTTTGAAGTAAGAACATTCTAGACATTTTTCCTAGATAAATAATTCATATGCAAACCCACAGAGAGTTTTTATTTTACACATTTATTTTCCCTACCAACCTTTGGTGTTGAGCATGCATCTCTTACTAGTGATTTAGGGTTGGGAAAGGAGATAAGTGCCCTTACTCACCTATGCCTTGTCCATGGTGATGATCCCATACTTCCTACTAGTAGCATGGGACAAGGTGTAGGGCGTCTCTTTGAAAAATTTGAAATTTAGAAACAGTTCATTCAAATGCTTTCAAATCATAAATCAAAACAAAGTGAGTTAGATGTTCAAAATTCTAAAAGAGTTCAAAACCTCAAAACCATATTTTGTCAACCAAGTGGCCATCTACGGATCTAAGTCTAGATACACTAGAAAGTAATTCACATTTTAAACTATGAAGCAAACTTGAGTAGAATGAGGTTTTAGGGTCTTAATTTGGTTTTTTCCAAATCTTTGTCTTTCTCTCATCATTACCATTCAAAAAAATTCTATAACTTGCACCCCTTTTGGATCTTGGTGTTGAGCCTTCGCATCTCACCAGTTGCATGGAGTTAGGAGTGGGGAAAGTTCATTCACCTATCATATCACTCTTTCATCATGTCTTTCCAAAATAATATGAAGTATCAAAAATTTCTTAGAGAAACTAAAGTTCATCATTACACTATATTTGCATTATCATGTATCAGCATTACAAAACACGTAAAAATAAATAATTCCATGAGAATTCATATCCAATGCATACATTCTAAAAATCATATAAAAATGGAAGTTCTAAACATATAGAGTACACATGTGAAGTGAGCCAAGAAGAAGTCAACTTAGATATAATAAATTACTAAACCAAAAAGAAGAGTTTGTATATATATCATAAGAAATAGAGTTTGTGTACAATGCCATCATGTGCTAGGTGTGGTCAAAATGATCGCAATGAGCCTGAAATATACCAAAAAAATCATATAAATACCCAAAATGGAAACTAAGAAATAAAAGGCCCAATGGCTTGCTAATCCCTGTGGGATCCCTGAAATGTTACACAGCTACATCCAGAACTTCTACAGTGGCTACGATGTCAAGAATACACTGATTGGTGGGAGTGCTCATGATGACAGCCACTAGTTGTGGTATCACAATGAGAATGGATCTTCCTCATTATTCTCTCAGTTGTCTTGTACATGGAAAATTGAGTGTAGATAGAAGTCATGATCTCTTATGCTCGCTAGATGGGTGCAAACATGTCAGTGTGTCTTCCGAATGCTAGTGGCTATCCTATGTCCTTGGTCAGATCGAAGCATGTCTTCCCCAAAAGGATGAAAAATGTGTCCATACACACTCTATGAATAATATCTCATCATTCCTATGTAGTTGTTATCAACAAATAGAAATAGAAAGTTAGAAATATACAAAAAAGAAATACCAATTAACATTTCCAGCTAACAAAGTTAAGAGAAGAGTATCAACATACTCAGATCTCCCTGCATCCATGTAGGGTCAATTGGTATGGATGGAGTTGTTGCAGTAGGTACCTAGTGTTCCTCCTCTCCTCCTAAGGCTACACACTATCCTATGACAGAACCCTCATCTCCTCCCTTGTCTCCAGGGGGTAGATCCTCTAAGACTAAAGTATCCTTCTCCATGTCTACCTCCTCCCACTTTGCTCTCAATATATGCTGGGTGTCATGCCACTCAGGGTCATTCTCCTCCTCCTCCATTAAGCTACCTCACCATTCTGACCACCCAATCCCTCATCATCATATCCATCATGAGTCTCCTCATCACCTGATTCCTATCCAGTCTCATTTCCTTTCTCCTCCTTAGAATTGGATTCCACATCTACAGTCTCATCCTCCTCCCCGTTGTGGAAAGGTGCGGCCTCAATCTAGAGTAAAGGTGCAAAAATGACACCATCTGCCTGCTGGGCATAAACAACTTGACTAATTGTAATAGGCATTCCTGGAATCACCACTTTCCACCTTGAATCTCCGTGAGGGCCCTTTCAAGCCTCCTTAACACTCCAGTATATGGGTGCCACTGGGGGAAGCATATCAACATATGGAATACCACATTGCTAAGGAACTCGACCAAATGGGTGAGTCTCAACCTTCCCCATCCTATCAACTAACTCACCAGTAGTGGTACAAGCCACCACTATGGTCCCATCTTGTCCCCACAATCCTGCCATGTCCTAGTATGGAGTGGCCACCATGTCTTCTGTGGTCAAGGAATCCATTAGCTGATGTGGTGCTCTGATAACTAAAATTGTTGTCTATCTAGTGGCCCCTGGATCTTGTACTAGCACTTCCCTCCCATAGGGGATGATCCGATCATACACCTAGATCATAACCAATGTAAGGTGGCTCAAAGAATGTCCATGTAACCTGACAATGCAGTATAATTCATGATAAGTACTACCAAGGATATATTCCCCCAGGCATAGATACAACCATGAGCCTCAATATGTGTAATGATGGGAGCCCAAAAATATAGCAATGTGTCTCCTCCCTTATCCCCTATCAACTGCGAAGTCAGAATACCCATGATGGCCTTATTGATTGTGGGGATGAGAGAAGTGGCCATAGATCAGACCTTCATCCCCTTATTTGAACCAAATGATACCACGACATATCCCATATAAGTAGCCCACAGAGTCATCGTGGCTCTAGATACTACTGTCTCAAGAGTCAACCTCCTCCCAAGTATCAAAACTTCAAGTATCTGATACACATCCTCCAATGTAATCGTCCACTCACCCCTAGCACCCAAAAATCGAAAGGTATTCTAGTCTTTGTCCCAATAAGAAAACAAGTCACATAGTATGTGACTGGTAGGAGTGACATAGGGCACCCATGAAATCCTCCAAATGCCCACTCTCTGTAGAATATTAGTCTCATCTTGATTCAACTGATCTAAAATCCCTGGGAGCCAGTCACACTCCCTCTCATGACTCCAATGGATGTACTCCTTTTACATCCACAAAAACATAGAAAATGATAAAGTGACATTTTCAATAGGAAAGCTCATCAAAAACATGAAAAAACAATAAAAATCCAAAAAAATTAAAGTTTACATAAATTTTAAATGTTCTGTTTAGAACCACTGCCTTGTGCAAGGTGGCGGTTTTGTGACCGCTGCCCTACTCAGGGTGGTGGTCCTGAACCGATTCATCGTAATGCTACATGGCCCTAGAAATCTCATAAAAATGTTAAAATACACCATTCTTTGTAAAATAAATGACAACCCTATGGGCGCCCCTCCTAGGGACTAGTTTAACACAAGAAATGTTGAAAATAATCCCGCCTATCCAAACATTTGCAACTTTTAACATTTTAGGTTTCAAAATAAACAAATGAGGGAAACTAACCGAAGATTGTGTTGGTCGATCTCCTGCTCACGGAGGCATGGTCAAGGTCTCTCAATGATCATTTTGGCTTTACTCTCATCGAAAATGGTTGCCGTGGGCCTAGAGCTCAAAAATCACCAAGTCAATACACACAAATGAATTGGAAAATGAGTTTGTTTTGATATATATATATATATATATATGTATATGTTGTTATAACTTTGTTTTGAGTGCATATGTTCATAAGGTTGGAGCTCTGGTAGAGGTAAGTTTTTATCCCCACACAAATGGTAAGTCCTCTTGTCATTTTAATTTAGTGTTAATTTTTTGATATTTCATCTATCTGCACTTGAGTCTTATTTTTCGTTTTGCAGGTAGTAGGAGTTTGGATAGCAACATTTTGACACATGGACGTGTTAGGTATATCTTCTAACTCCCCATTTTGGGAAATCCATACTCAGACTTTATGTTTTACGCCTTTTCATGGTTAAGACACTCCTCGTAGGAGGTAATATGTACACATCCAAAATTTCATGTACTACATTGTCGTAAAAAAATTACAAAATTCCCCAATGATGATTCATGTCCTTTGAGAATGTGTTTAAGTTCCTAAGCTCATTTATAGTGTATATTTGTAACCTAGACATCTTTACTTATATTTTCCACGCTTTCTTCCAGCTTCCCACTCTTTTTTGTGCATATTTTGGCCTTAAGTTTTAAAACTACCACCCTGCCTGGGTAGCGGTTCTGTGACCACCACCCAAGACAGGGTGGTGGTCATGTGATTATCACCCTGCACAGGGTGGTGGTCCTGAGCGATTTTTCTAGAACTCTTCATGTGTAATTTTGACACGTGACACTTCACTTAACTTGACTTCCAAGGTGTGTTTGTGAATGAAATTGCCTAAAAATAGTCTTGATTGGATGGTATTCCTTCCCTCTTATATTTTTAAATAGATTTAATTAGTTTAAAATTCCCATTCTCCAAAGCTGCCTTGTACTTGAAGGCACATCCTAGCCACATCCTTTACATTTAATGCTTGTATTCAAGCAAATGGCCTGAGAATTTTTTGTATCTTGCATAGTATTACTGTAACAATATTGCTGAAAATTATATAGCCAAGATTTGTTCACTTGTACTATCTCTCTTCTACTTGTATTACAACTAAATTTTCCTTCAAGATGTAATTTCTCAAGATCCTTCTCCTACTGCTACCTCTGCATTCCAAAATCCTTGGACTCATATGGACACACAGAGAAAGAAAGGATAAATTGAGGGGACAAGTCATCACATAGCTAGATTTACCTATGTTCTGTGAATTATAGGTTGGATTTTTGTTTTGATTTCCTTCATTGATGCAATTTATCATTGTTAAATCATATCAAATAGATTATAAACTATTATTATTTCATTTACAAGTAATTAGTTAATTTCCAAGAGGTTTAAATTCATTCATAGAAGCTCCCAGTGATGGATCCTCTTCTTCCTATCCCCGTGCATCTGAAGGAGAGAATATATTTAGGAGGTTGTCTACATATCATAGATCATTTGGAAAAGTTATTGTTTTAAGTTAGTTTAGTTTCAATACACTCAACATAGGTGAATAACCACACTGGGTTATTTTTCTTGTTTAGTTTTATTGTAGAAGTAGATTTGATTATTTAGAATAAAAGTAATTTGTTGTTTTTTATTGCAATATTTTAGTTTTGTGATTTGTTTAGGTTAGTTTCCTTTCAGCAGTAACATATATTGTTATTTTCATCTTAGTTAATTTAGAAATTTTAAAATAGTTGAACATTGAGATTCAGTTAAACAAGCCATAGGGAATTTACACTACCCATTCATAGCCTCTAAATCTCCCCTTTGCTAACTCAGTTACTAGGAGATCACACTACCAGATCTTAGTTAATGATCCTCCTATAGTTAGCCACACACATTTCCACATCAGCTACCCCAGAATGACCTCAGGGGGTCGAGTGCAGTTGAAGGTTGCATGTAAATTTTCATCTGTACAGTAACTTCCAGTGGCAGTGGTAGTTTCCTTTGCTATTTGAGATCGAGTGGTAGTGATAAAAAAATGGCTATAGTTAAAAAAATTGCAATTCTTATGGAATGTGATGTGAATTTTTTTTTCCATATTTAAAGTATTTTCTTTGAGTGGTGTGTGCAGAATAATATGGTGTGGTTTCATTTCCAGAATAGTTGTATAGGAGGGTAGCCAAACTGGAGTGACCCTCTAACTGCTGAGATTCTTTGACTATTGGACTTCTTCATCAATCAGCCAGTGAAATATTATTCAATGGAAGTGAAAGTGGGAACTTTTGAGTTCATGTATGTAGGTGTATTGGTGTAAGTGTGATAATCCGGTATGGGATTCACTTTGGTGAAGTGGATAGGTCATGTGCAGAAAGATGTAGATAACAAGATTCAAGCCAACAATATGTAAACCTTAAAGTATGCAGAAACATACGATTCACTTTCTAATTTTCAAATGTTCTTTCTTCCCATATAAACACTAAGGGGGGGAATGTTAGGAAATTAGTGTTTACTATAGGTAATTATTACTTACATGTGGTTAATAATTATTATGTTTTAATTGTGTTATATTACTTAGGTTGTTATGTTGTATATATACATTGTTATAATAATATATATTTACGACATAGTTTATTGTTAGGCATATTGTTAGGAGTGGTTACAGGGATTTCCTATATTTTAGGAGATGTAATATCCTATAAAAGTGTAATCCATGAATATGATTGTAATTTGTGAATATGAATGTAATTTGGATTGTTCTTATGATGAGAACTATTATTCAAATATACTATGCAAATTTATTGTTCTCTACACTTGGTAATGTTGCAGATGACTCAATATGAGGAGGTGTTGAATTGATTTTTAGAGGAGGTTGATTATTTTTAGTAGATTACATAGGTGTTTCTTGAGTGAGCGAAGGAACATAATAAGTGGAAGCATTATGCTCATTAGACATAGATGGATCAGATTTATGAACTCATTGAGATGTAACAAGTGGAGAGGACCATGTAACAGAACGTTGTGCAGTGAATGGGATAAAAAATTGACACTCAAGATGCTTTATTATTCATGTTAAAACATAGTAATCATGGGAATTATGACCATTTATTTGATGATAATTGTAATATATAAAATTGTGATATTTTGCAATTTGATAAGGAGGATAGTGTTCGGTAAATGACAAGTTGATCAAGTGTTGAGTGAGAAGCTGTGCAAGCATATCTTATTTCTTAAATTTGAGATCAAACTTGAGGGTCATGGGAGTAGAAATATTTGAGGTTCACTGATATGAGTACAAAAAGAAGACATAGAAGTGGAATGAGATATAGTAGAGGAACTAACATGAGCCTGAGAAACATCCCTAAGATGTTGTATTTCAGATTTAAGAGATGTCATCATGGATTCCATGACCTTAAATTGGTCTTGAAATAAATAATGAAAAAATTGAAGTGATTCCAACATAGGTTGATGGGAATTAGAACCAAGAGAGCCATCAGAAAGGCAATTGAAGATAATATTAATTTGAGCAGGCGGTGTATCGCTAACAAGATATATAGAGTTTAAAGATTGTAGAAGAACATATTTGTAAGATGGGTGTATTAGAAGCAATTGATGCAAGGATACTTGAGAGACCTTATGAGCCATAATAGAAGAAATATGAGGATCCAAGTGTATTCTAATGAGACAGGTTTACCAAATGATTAAGAAAATATTGAAATAAATAGATGCATAAATCTGATTACAATGTAGCAGCAAATGAATAAACAATAAAGTACATAATTTTACCTAAGAAAATAAAAAAATAATATTTTAAACTCTAAGTGTAAATGAGGAGATAAAATGAATTTGTTGTTTCACACTTAAATTTGGACTATGCCAAAGTGATGAATTGATCAACGAAGAGGAGAAATCGTCACACTGAAACCTAGAAAATTATGCAGTCGTAAGATCTTCCTGGGATGGGGTGATTGGAATGGGGTAAGGGTGCTTGCGGGTTATGTAGACATGTTTTGGGCACCTGTGACTGATCAGAACCTCATAAAATATCCTTTAGAGGGTCATGAGGTATTAATTGTTCTCTGTTTTTTATTGCTAATGTGTCTCACAATGATTGTCGGTGTCATTAATAACTTGTAATAAAGAAGTTACCTGCAAAACCCTAAAAAATGAATCAAATACTAAAAAGAAAATAATGTAAACGAGGGGTTGGAATTTCCTCAATTTTCAAATGAGTTATCTTATGACTGAGTGTTGTACTACATTTCAGACCTAATGTAGTTCTATGTGTGTTTGTTAAGAGTTTGTGCCCTAGGTGGATCTTGTCCATATTGTACTTGATAGCGAGCAAGTAGCTAGATGTAAATAGATGTGTGCATGAAAGAATGAACTTCCCCTCCTATGAAGTTTATGAAAAATAATGTACTTCCTTGCCCTTGTGTGGATGCTAGGTGGATTCCTGAATTCTCTTGATATACCTTCTGATACAACCTTAGGTAATGATAGCTAATGCTTAGTGCTTGGTCCTTTATTATTTCCACATAACTTTATATTTATAGCATTCCCTTTCTTTGATTTTGATGCAGCCTAGAATTTACCAGATAACACCCTAGACGCACTAGCACATCACTCAACCTAGACTGAGCGCTCACCTAAAGCACGTAAAGGTACCAGGTCCCTCTTTAGGGTTATTATAGCAGGATGTTAACGTGATGAAGGAAGAAACATATAGATCCATAACTAATCCATCATTCTACAATGCATGCCATATTCAGATCTATAAAAGAACAAGCTTAAACAGTAATCATGATTGAATCAAGAACATGCACTACTCATTTACACATAGGAATGAAACTTAGGTTTAGCCAATATCTTCCATCTATTAATGAACACAGAAGCTCCTTACAATAATGGAAATCTATACCAATGTACACATGGATCTGATACAGTATTCCAGTCATATGCACATATCTCTTTATGCTTACCTCTTATGCTCTACATATATCTATATCTCTTCCCCCTCCTCTCCTCTCTCAGGCAATTCACTACATATATATATATATATATATATAGGGTGGGGACTTTCCCTTCACCACTTATCTATTCACAAAATAGGCCACATGCTACAAATAGCCATGCGCCATTTGTAAGCTTAGCCACAAATGCAGGTGTGCTATCTATATACCTCTTACAGTTAACTAAAGTGACAATCCTATTCTTAGCTTGTCTCCATGCAAAACACTTCAATCTGATCCTCCAAAGATAGAAAATGTGTGGTGTGCATGTCACTATCTCGTTGGTGTGTTCCACATGCCATCTTCTAAAAATAGGTCTTCATGCTCAAAATCAGCTAAGTCCTGAATGTTGAACTTGCCCTCCACGCGTGGGTTCTTCCAGTCCATTTGCACCCTTAAACCTGGCTTGTTTTCTTGCGCAGACTTCTTGTGTGAGTTCTGTCAAGTGTTCTCTAATCAACATTACCCCACACTAATCTCACTGTCACCCCAAAAATGGTTATCTCCAAAAGTAAAGTAAAGAATAAAAGAATGGAAAGAATAAGAATGGAATAATGTAGATGAATACATAATTTTTATAAGGCAACCTCCTTTGTATCAGTCTAAAGGATCAACTCTAGATACTCCTCCTTTATTCTGGCCTCCAATGATTGCCATTCAGTGAGTGCTTGTTCTACTTTTTCTGGAATGTTCACAACAATGGACTCCAATTCATCCTTCGCAATTTCCCCTTTTTTTTTTGTAGAACCAACACAACGATAGACATTAAGGTCATTATTCCTTCTAGAAGATACATATTTTGCGCAATGAGCTTCCTAAGCTCTTCTAGCCAAGTCTTGTGTGGATCTTGTGCTGCTACCAGGGCCTCACACTTTTGCTTAACCATTGACAATATTTTTGCATGGCCCAATGTTTTGTCCTTCATTGCTCTCTGGACCTCATTGTTTTCTTCTAGGATCTTTATGTTGATAAGCACCTCTAGAGCTATGTAGATGTTCAAAGCCTGGTCTACTTTCTTCAATACTTGTTGTAGCATTTGTAACAACTCTTCATAGGATGCAATATTTCACACCATTGAGGCTTTCTCTCGTTCTACCTCTTATTTTGGATTCCTTAGTGCTGACATGCACAAAGGTTCATCATCAAGTACCAGGTCCACCAAATTTCCTACATAATGTATCGCTGAGGGAAACGCCTGTGGTACCTTGGTCTCCAAGTGTGGCCTAGCTCTTATGACATTATCTCCAATCTCCTCTGTGATGCTGATAAATACTTCATTCTTCTTCTGCACTAAGTCCCTCTCTTGTGTTAGGCATGCTATCTCTACATCCTTTGTCTTTAGATCCTCATGTAATGCTCTTATCGTTGCAGATTTTCCATGTTTCTTCTAGCAACTTCAGTAGAAACCTTCACCAATGCATTGTTGACTTGCTCATTTGACATGATAGTAGGCTTTACTATCATATGTCTAGCTTGGGGTGCCTTCTTCAGCCATCTCGACATGTATGAATCTTCACATACATAAAAGTTCAGATCATCCATGTGGGTATGCATTGATCATGAGAGTTTCTTTCTAGTGTGAATGGTTTCCATATCCCCATCCATCAATTCCCATCCAAATAAATCCTTTTGTTCTATAGTGTTTTGGAAACATACGTGGATGATTTTTTCGGTGTCCTCTACATAGCCCATGATTGGTGCACTGTTTTCCCCACTCATCCTCTTCAATCTAAGACCCTTAGGAACTATAGCTTTAAGGTTAAGATCCTATCTCATTACACCTTGAATAGTCACATGTGTGGATCCAGAGGTTTCCTTCTCTCGTTCTTCTCCATCCTACATCTCTTCATCATTTTTCTCTTCGTCGTTCTATGGCTTGTCTTATTGCTCATGTGGGGTAGGAGATACATGCTCGCTCTCCCCTGATTCATCCGCTTATTCATCCAAATTTAACTTTATTCTCCTCTTTGGCTTAGTAATCTCCTTGTGTGGAGAGAGATGAGGTGATTTCCTTACCGTTTGTGGGGTTCCACCTTAAGTTCTTGTGTTTTTGAATACTTTCTTAAATATGAGCTCCCCCTATTCAACCTCTATATCTTCCTCTTCATCCTATCCTTGAGGTGGAGTGGTCACACGTTGTGACTCTTCTCTGTTATATGGTTGCTTTCTTTTATGCTCCAAGCCTCCACTATCTTCACACTCCTATTCTTCATGCTGTACTTCCATAGTTTCTGAGGGACTTTGCATCGGTATGTTTTCCATTGTACGCTTACCCTTCAGTGGCCCTGGGAGCATGAATTCATTCTCCACAAACTTATTGTTCTCTATCTTAAGCTTCAGCTGAAGATACTCTAATGTTGCCCCTATATCTACTACAGCTAGACTTATTGGCTTGATATTTAATACCTCCGAAACAAACTTCAAGCCAATAAGTCTATCTCTCATTAGGAAGTGCACGATGTAGAAATGTTGATATACATCAAACTGAACTTGTTTCCCCACTACTGATGGTAGGTCCTTTGGGATGCGCCACTCTTCTCTAAATGCCACGCAGAGCTTGTCATACCATTTCTCTGCCCTTTACTTGACATGATCTATCATGGACCCTTTACATAGGTACTTGCTGAACCTTTCAGCTAGTGACTTATTCTCCACGGGGTATTCCTATACCTTTTCCTTCGGCCCATCTAGTACTCCAATTTCCATGAATACCAATGATATTAGAATAACCGCAAAGTTGATCTTCTCTCATATGCGCGCTTCCTCGACTATTTGATTTGCAATGTAGCTTGCAATAATGTAGATTTATCCTTCTGACATCTTGCGTGCAACATGTAACCACATAGTATTTACCTGTGACCACCACTCCTAGTCGTTCAACTTTGTAACAAGGTGTGCTGCTACTCGCATAACCAGACAGTTCTTCAATTTTTCTATATCCATATCATGTGAACCCTTCAAGTACCCCAAATCTTGTCTGGTCTTTAAGATCGTGACTCTATCTATGATATCATTATTTATATCCTCTTTTGTGGCATTCAAACCTATCACTGTTGAGATAAGTATAGATGAGATTCTAACTCTATGCCCTACAAAGTAGAAGAAGTCCTCATGCACTCTACTCATGAGCCACTATTACAAGGGCTTATAATTCCTAAAATATGGAAGCTCATATAATTGGTAGACCCAAATTATCTTCAGTACTTCTATCCTACATCATCATAAACCAACATATCATTTGCCACACGTTTGTTTGTCCTAGTAGTGAGAATGGAATCGAGCTCCTTATTATTCTCCATGGTCTTGTGATTATATTCACTTACGTTTCTCTTTCTGATGGGTGAATCCCATTCCTGGCCAATGATGACTCCTTTTGGATATTGCATTTTTGAAAAATCACTTTCGGGTGCCATCTCTTCCTCCTCGACAACCAACTTCTTCTTTCCTTTTTCTCCTACTATAACTACCTTCTTTGGTGCCATTTTTACCTTGTAATTGTCTCTTCTTTAACTCTGCAATTTGCTAATCAAAACATATCTTGATTCAATCATGCCCTAGGTGGAAAATTTGTGCCCTAAGTCTTCTCTGTCACCTTTCTTCACTCAAACCCTTCACCACCAAGGATGGAAGCCTCTTTTCACACAGATCTGTTTGTCATGCTTGGTTTCAAACCCTTTACACCTTAACCTGATCACTCGGCTCTTGGCACTTATCTCTTTCCTCAAATACTCTTAGTTGTAACAGTAAAAATGAATTCGCATCCCATCCTTATATAGTTTTTTTCAAATTTTGATGCATTTATTGCTCCTTCACCAACCAAATATCCTCTCATTCATTGACCAAATTCATTCATTCCACACGGTACATATTTGTGCCTCAGTTATAACCTTCTAGCATGCCTTCCTACCCTCTAGTCACAGACTTCTCTACAACGCGTGCCCTTGCGCCTGAGTACTAAATCACTATATCTTCCCCTGGTAGTTATCATGGCCTCTCCTTACCTCACGTTATATTTTCCTTTCATTCATCTCCATCCTTGGTCACTTTTGAGAAGAAAACTTCTTTTAAATTAAAGCACCCATAGCAAATTATTCCTTTCACCTTCAATTCCCATAATCTTGTACCTAGATATCAACAACCAGCCCACACTAAAATTATGTGCAGTCCTCTGCGCATAAACATTCTTCACATACTAATTAGCTTCATGCGCGTAAGCACACTTATCACATAAGAACACCAACTAAATTGACAAAGCATAACGACAATGAAGGAAATACATAATGGAAACCTAATCTAAATGGCAATACTACCTTATTACAAACACCGAGAAGACTTATTTATAGTAGGGCTTCAACCTATTCCTGTTAAAGTAACCAGGTAGCCGTGTTACATCAAGTAATTCTAACTAGCAAGAAATTGATTCAAGTATGTAATTGATGACATATGGACCCAACCAATGCACTTTGAGCTTTCCTGGATAGCACAAGTACTTTGAGTCATAAAGAAGTACCATTTGCCCAACTGCAAACTTCTTATCCCTTATGTTTCTATCATGCCATGCTTTCTATTTGGCCTTTTCCTGCTTTTAACTCCATCATGCTATGGATCATCGCTCATCTAGTTGAATCATATTCTCAATATGCTCTTCTAAATCGTGCTCATTATCTAGACCTCTAGTGTGCATAATGCACAAAGAAGGTAACATAAATTCTATAGGGAGAATGGATTTTGCACCAAACACCAACTAAAATGGTGTGGCTTTGTTCAATCTCTTGTAATTTGTTCTATATGCCCAAAGGATAGCTGACACTTTATCATCCCAATCCTTTCTTCCAACATCAAAAGTTTTTTTCAATGTTTGGCTCAAAATCTTGTTGAAAGCCTTAACAGTTCCATTTTCCTGAGGGTGGTAAGGTGTAGTCTTATGGTGGGGTAACCATAAACTCATCTAATAGGATCCTTATGGTTTCATTTAAAAAGTGTATACCCCTATCACTTGTCAAACTTAAAGGACATCCATATCTTGTAAGAACATTCTCCCATAGAAACCTAGCTGTTGTAGCTACTATATAGTCCTTCATAGGTGTTGTTTCTGCCCATCATGTGAGACAGTGTGTGCAAGTAATGATATAGAGCGATCCATTCTTATGCGCGGTGGGTGTAATAGGTCCTATAAAGTCAAAGGCCCATTTCTCAAACATTTCGGCACTAGTAATTGGTCTCAAAGGCATCTCATCTCTTTTTCCTAGTTTTCCTAGGCACTGACAATGATCACACACCCTACAATATTCTTTACACTCCTTATACAAAGTCTCCCACCATAATCCAACAAGTAGGATTTTTCGGGTAGTTGCATCACCTGCATAGTGACCTCCTACAATACCACCATGGGATTCATCCATAATATCATTGCATTCATGCTCTAATACACAACGGCATAATACTTCATCTCTGCCTAACTTGTAGAGGTCACCACTAATTAACATAAACGGTGTCACAGGTATATCAAGCTGTTTCTTTTCTAATGCCTTTATTCCTTCTAGTGCCACACCAGTCCATAGAAAGACAACAATGTCTTCTAATTCTGATGGTGTGCATTGTAACCTATATAACTGTGCATCTAGCATGGTTTCTTCAATTTTCTGTTCTTCCTCTCCTGAGTTAATTCCAGACAAGTGGTTTGGTCTAGAGTTACTTTTCCCTGGCTTCACCACAATTATGAAGTCAAACTCTTGAAATAAGAGTAACCATATGCATATGCACCCCTGTAAGATGGGATATTTTACCAAGTATTTCAATGCCATGTGATCTGTATAGAATACAAATGGTGTAGCTAGAAAATATTGTCAAAACTTATGCAATGCATAGATCATTGACAAGGCTTCACATTCTGTAGTTGTATAATTCTATTCAGCAGGAGTCTGCTTCCTACTAGCAAAGAAGATAGGATGATCGACAATACCTTCTTTAGGTTGAGCTAATATTGTGCTAATAGCCATGCTAGAAGCATTGACGTGTACATGAAATGGTTTTTCCCATGAAGGAAAATGTAGGATAGGTGCGGTACTAAGTTTCTCTTTCAATGTTTCAAATGTGTGCTGCTGTGATTCTCCCCAATAGAATGTACCTTTTCCTTTCATTAAATCCTCTAAAGGTGTGGAAATAATTGCATATCCCTTTATGAATTTTCTATAATATCCTGTGTGACCTAAATAATCCGTGCACCTCACTCTGACTGGTAATTACTTCCAACCCTAAAATGACTGCAACCTTAGCTAGATCAAAAATTAAGCCTTCCTTGCAGATTATGTGTCCCAACAGTATTCTAAAAGGTGTAGCAAATATGCACTTCTTGATGTTCAAAGATATACTCAATTGTTTGCACCATTCAAACATTAAGCATAGATTGTCATAGTGATCCTTAAAAATCTCATATACTGTCCAATCATTGAGTTAGACCTGTAAGAAGTTGTGAACAAAATATTTGAATGCCTGAACAACTATGCGAGAGAGTACAACATGTGCATTTTTCAATCCAAAAGGCATCACAGTATAGGAAAAACTACCCCATTCAGTAGTAAAAGTTGTCTTTTCTTGATCCTCTTAAGAAATCCTAACCTGATGATACCCAAAAAACCCATCTTTGAAGGAATATATCTCATGCCCTACAACTACTTCTAGTATTTCCTCAGTAAATGACGTAGGGAATGGATTTGTTACACATGCAGCATTTAGCTCCCTCTAGTCCACACATATTCTGATTCATCCATGCTTCTTGATACTAATCACCATTGGTCTAACCCATTCTGACTCATCAAGGGGATTAATAATTCCATATTTCAACTTGTTATCAATCTCTTCTTTGACCTTTTCACGCAAATTGGGGTTCATTCTGTAAGGCCTCTTTCTAACTGGTCGTGCACCATCCTTAAGTTTTATCTTAATTTCCTCAAGTGATTCATGCATGCCTTTAAGTTCATGATACCCTCAAGGGAATAGGTCCTGATAATCCC
The DNA here is from genome assembly GCA_019776745.2 of Taxus chinensis. Lineage (NCBI taxonomy): Eukaryota > Viridiplantae > Streptophyta > Pinopsida > Cupressales > Taxaceae > Taxus > Taxus chinensis. The sequence goes on along the minus strand of CM034149.1, from coordinate 41,163,181 downwards.
TGATGTAACTCAATGATCTTTGCTACCTTTGAGTCTAGACCAGTAGTCCCTAATTATGGCACTCCTTAGGCTCAGCCTCTGAACCTATATTCACCTTCTTTGTTTTCATTGGTTCGTGATAGGCGCATGTATCCTTGTCTGCCCTGTCAAAGACCCTCGCACACCCCTTATGAATGGTAAATATCTAGGTTCTCAACTTCCTTGTCATCCACATTGTAAACCATATTTCCTTTCCCTTTCTCAAGGAAAGTGCATGTTCAAGTAGTATGGAGTCCATTTCTTCTTCATGTTCAAAATGCGCTCCAGACTCTGTCCCACCAAATAATTCCTATGAATATTCTCTTCTACTTTTGCATTATCTCCCATAGTTAAGCACTAGATAAATTTTAATGCCTATTCTACTGGGAGGTTTAGTCAAGAAGTAGTCAAAGGTCTGGATCATTCCGGTAGTCAAATCTTGTCCAGTTTCCAGTCTGCTCGATGTAGTTCTGCATATACATACCAAGTGCACAAGTGCATATCCTTGTAGCGTAGAGTATACAGTCTATGCACCAAGAGTGAAGGTGGTAATGCTTCTTGTCCTGCTATCCAAAGTCTCTCACAATGATGAATGTGATGATGAACAGGTTGATCAACATGATAAGTGTAGATCTATGTAGGTGCATTACTCCTTATAAACCTACTAAACAAAGCGACTCCAATCTCTTCCCAGTTCTATAACATTATCTATGTGGATTACCCACCAGCACGCTACTATCCCACGCAATGTATATAATAACATATCTCTTCTCCTAAATTTGATCTATCCATTGTGCGTTCCATGGCCTGTCAATAATGCAAGAAGATCTTCTACCCCTATACACCAAGGTGTTATGATGCCTATCCGTTGAATCGAATGAATTCCATTCTTGTGCGTAACCGCACTTCTTCACCTTGTGCCCTACTAATTCATATGTACCATGAGCCCAATTTTCACAAGCAATACTGCATAGTATCACTAATAGAGTGAGAATCCTCCCACATGTAGGATGCTTTCTTTTGATGGCTCATTGACCTATGGGTCATGAATAACGCGTACATAAATTATGTTCAAGTCCTCCTGACTTAGAGGCTCAATATATGGTGTAGACTTCCCATTTTTTAAAGGCATTACAACCCTTTCCTCCTTGTTTTCAAAGCTAATATACCCCTTATTGAATCTCAAATCAGCATTATTCACATAACACCAAGGACGTCCAAGCAGGGCTAGAAAACTATGTCTGCTTCTGCAAGTGCTAATACCTTAAAATCCCTAGTGAACTTGGCCTCTTGTATAGTTATAGATGCATCTTTCAAAACTCCTATGGGAGTGGCCTTAGTCCTGGTTTTCCATAAATAACATATTAGATGATGGCTGCAGTGGAGGCCTCCCCATTTGTACCCATGCATCTAATGTAAGCACAATTACTTCCGCACTTTTATTAATCAATATGTTGCTCAATAGCCACCCATCTACAACAGCATTTAGAGTAATTTCTTTGTCATAGTCAATGCTATCAGGGGGAATATTTGCATGTAAAATATGGTCGTCTGGTCTCAAGACTTGCACGTAGAGTGTTTCCCTTTTAATCAGCTTCCTACTAGTGGAATAATGTTCTCCTGGCGCAACACCTTGCACACCTCTCGCAAATCATCGATATCAATTTGGACTGTCTCCCAATGCTTTATTCTACTCCTTTAGGTACTGTATCTAACCCTGAATATTCCTTAGCACTTCCATGGTATCCTGGTAAACTTCCTTCTGATGAGCAGGATCTAGGTACCTTGCATACAAAACCTCCTCCTTGGTGATTGTAGGCTTCTGGTGCAATGCCTCTCTTGCATGCGCTACTTCAACATCCTGTAGTAATCTTCACTATAAATTCCTCAGGTCCTTCTGCTATCTTTGGACATCCACTGATCTTCTGACCATGTGTTGGATTTTAACCATCCTGGTGCCTTTGTTTTCTTGCTTATGTTGACCTCTAACTATTGTGACTTTTCCTTTAGGCACTAGATCTCTCCTTGTAGGCTCTAAATTACATCCATGGTCTCTTGATAAACCTCTTTCTAATGAGTAGGGTCTAGATACTTCTCATACACCCCCTCTTCTCTAGTAACCAGTGGCCTTTGTTTTGGTGTTTCCCTGGTGTGTGTAGCCTCAGTTCACATTTCCACCAGTACAAGTTCTAACTTAAGTTGGCGCGTCACCCTTGGCATCCATTGCGAGTCGACATTTTTCACGCTCACCATTCCTATTACTTTATCCTTCCATTGTTGGTGGCTCATGTGTTCAAATAACTCTAGGTACTCCTCATACTTAGGCTTCTTTCCACACCAAGAGTATTATAATAGATTAGGGAATTTGTGCTTATAGTGCTCCATGGACCCATATTTGTAACAATTTCCATGTGGGAACTCACTCCTTCCACCTCCATGATTACCTCAACCTCAAATACTCCATGGAATCTTCTTTCATGGGCTCACCCATCTACACTCCCTTCATAGTGATGACCATCATCCTTATAATTGTTTTCAATGCTAGTCTGTCACACACCAATATCACTGGCATCATGTATCTGGTCAATCAATCCATAATTCTTGGTGTCATGAGTAGTGGAGGTATAAATCTTGCAATAACATGACACATTCTTATGGATCGTGTGTTGCAGTAGTGGACATCTACTTGCATCATGATCTCCATGTTAAATATTATAGTATATTTTCATGGTGTGTACGAATATTTGAGGAAAAATATCTTTTGTATTCCCCTCTACCTTACAATCCATGCACTATAGGCCATTATGATTCTCATGCACTGAGTTTGCAATTAAATTCTCCAACTGCTTTACTATTTCAGCAATCCGAGCTTCAAGAAAAGGGTTAACACCAGTATTTATGCTTCTTATAGCCTCAATGCATAGGGTAGTCTCCAAGGTCTCACGCGGGTCTGTGAAAGTCTTGTGCAAAAGAACCCTCCTAAAATGTGTTATTAGTCCTCCAAAAAACCACTGAGCATTCTGAGAAGGATGAATGTCATAAGACTATTTTGATAAGAGAATCTTAAAAAATACATCATACTCTTGCACACTTTCTGCCATACCTTGATGAATTTCCTTCAGTGTGCTAATGTTCTTCTATTCAAACTAAGGAATATAAAACTCAGCTAAGAAGGCATTAAACAACACATTATAATCTACCACTATCTGGTGGGGGTCATACTTTCAGTACCAACTATGTGCACATCCCTACAATGTTATTGCAAACTCATTTCCTTCTGTTCCAAGGTAGTGATCCCCTTCACGCACCATAGCAGCTCACTTTTTTGTACATGCTCTACAGCATCCTCAACACCTTTGTAGTCTAGTAGATGCAAAGACATTTCAAAAAATACTTGTCTAGGTGGTTGAGGTCCTTTTCCACCTGATCTTAAATGTTAATTTCCTCTGGTGTTTCCTCCACCACTAGATCCACTAGATCCACCAGTGCCGATCCCTCTTGATCCACCTGATCCGCCAGGTCCACCAGATCCACTAGTTCCTATTCCACCAGATTCACCTCTCGTAGTTGGTAAAGGTCCTGAAGTGGTCATGCCTTGTGTCCTGACTGTTGAGTTGAACTGCATGCCAACATTATGTGATATTACACCACTACAAGATGTGTGTCTTGCATCACTTTTAGATGTGATTCCCAATATTTTTGTACCTGTACTTTTCCCAAATTGCATTCTAAAAAATATACCTCCAAATAGAGGAAATGATTGTGTAGCCATAGATGTTCCAAATGAAAATTTATACCTCCTTGGTGTTGATCGGTTACTTCCACCAATATAAAATGGGTTAGTAATACTTATCTCTGGATTTAGAAAGGTAAGCACCATGGGTTGGTCACTAGGTGGATTCAGATGCACGCCAACAAATATTCTCATTCTTTCATATGATGAGCCTTCTCTAAGAGCTAAGGGGGTTTCTCTTTTGTGATTTCCAAGATGGGGTAGCACAGGCTACTCAAGCTCCACATCCTCTGCATGAACCTAAATTCCTTCCCACAACATCTACCTCCATAAACCCATCACTCCTACAACTTTGTGTTATTTATCTAACTCCCTGTCACGAGCTTCATTATACTTGAGTTGTATCTCTTCCCTTTCCTTTTCAACTGCAAGGTTTTCTATCTTCCTCCACCCCATCTTCCTTACCTAGTGCTCAGAAGAAGCTTAGCCGACCATAGGAAATGCTTCCAAACTCAATGTAATGATCAAGATATTTATAGCTAAGGGTATATCATGCAAGAACGATCCTTTTGGATCTCTCAAAAACTCAAACTCAGTAATCTTTCAACACGAATATGTAGAAATTACATACTTCACGGCATAACTTGTCAAAACTCTACTCCACTAATGATCAATAGCATGTGTCTAAGCTAGATCAGCATCCTGTAGCCTCTAATACTCATCTTGGGTCCATGTGCGAGATCTATAGTACCAACTTGATCTAGATGCATATGCCGAAAGCCATTCATACAACTCCACTAGAAAACAACAAAAGAAGGTTTCATACAGCTCACGATATAGATGTTCTTCTACCCATTTACGTGCATTAAACTTAGGTCTAGTACTAAATCTCTGAGAAAACTCATCCTCCATACTTGTAAGCCATGCTTCGACATTTTCTAAGGTCAAGAAATTTGTCATCACGCATCATTCTCACAACAACTTTGAAAATAGGTACTGACAATGAAACCAAAATCTAGTCTCTATTGACATTGCCTATTTCAATAACCAATCTCAAACACCCCAGAATATCATCCAGTTTTAGTCTGGAAGCTCACCTAAGGCATGCGGAGGCACTGAGTCCCCATTTATGTGATCCTCATGATAACATTACTTCTTAACATGAGGATGTGATATAACCAAAAACAAGTGCATTCATTTATGGAGTTTAAGATGTAAACACTAACTCCTAACCTAAATGCATTATAAACATGGATTAACTTAATCAACTAAAGGAAAGTAAAGTTGACCCATGAGCATCATCAAGAAAATTTGTAATACACACATGAACACAAAGGAAAAATACACAAATCAAGATCCATTACCCGAGTGTTACAGAATTACTTCATTATATTTATAAGCCAAAATATGGTAGCCAAGATTGCATTAAGAGGGTTCTATTATTTTTATGTTCATACTAGAAGAGCTTTCTTTACATCATGGAGCTCGCCATTTCATGTCACACATACCCTTACTTCCTATCTCTCTCTCTCTATCTATCCATATCCTTCTCTAGAAAGACCGTCTATATCAAGTATAAGAAGGAATGTTCTCCTAACCATCAATCATCATGTACGAAAGCTTGTAAGAATCTTCTTATGATTTCTCTACCACTACCTAGGAATATGCCAGATGTTGCCTTGTGTTTCCCTCAATCAAGTGTCTTTAGCATGCATGTGTCATCTAATCCTTAATAACCTTGACTCCTTATCCTCTCATGATAACCATAATGATGCCTTGAAATATCCTTTTCTTGAATCACAAGTCTCTATATATTATCCACATATGTATTTGGTCACTTTTTTGTTCGCTCCCTATATGTGTCTTTTTTCCTATTATCCAAAACTCACTAAATCCTTACTCCATATTTCCCTGGTGTGATACTTCATGCCTCTCTAAGGAAAACTTTTGTGTGTACCTTTCCACCATGTTTCTGTGCACCAAAAGGCTTTGTACCTTAGGTGCTTAGTTAATTTTTAGGGGCCCAAAACTTGGCCAGATGTGAGGAATATTCTTATACAAGAATGACATTCACATCACAAGTGAGTGTGTTTCGGAGGGTACTCTGGTAATGTTGGACCCATTTATTATGAATTTGGGTGTAACTAGCCAAATGGGGATCATCTAGAGCATAACCATCATCATAGTCATGGTAGAGGTGTCTATCATGCAAGAATAAATTTTGGTTTCAATTTGAACCTTTTGTTTGGGTGGAGGTTGAGGTGTGTGAGAAATATTAATGGGAATAGATGGATAATTTTTACGAGGTTGAAAGTTAGGAGGAAGTTGCGAGATGAAAGGATCTGGTATATTAGAGGTATTGAATCTAACAATAATCTCATCAAGTTCATTATCTTTGGAATCTAAGAGATTGGGAGGCATGCACCCAACAAACTTTGGATGACCTCCATTACTGCGAATAGACTCAATAAGGTAATTAAAATTTTGATATTAATGGAATGGGATTGGAGATAGATCTTAAAGGGTTGGGAATTTATACGTCCCCTTTTATTAGAGAGTATCATAATTTGAGGGATTTGGGTCACCTTGGATTTTGTAGATTTCCCTTTGATGTGCAAACTTAACACTTTGATATGATGAAGAGGTGACTACATGTATGTGGTGGGTCTAAGGTCAACCAAGGAGGACGTTGTAAGATAAATAAAATTCGAAGACCATGACCCTCACACACACTTTCCTTGGAGGGATAGTGATAGGCAGCCAAATAAAATCCATGGGGTTCATTTTTTGATGATCATACCCTTGACAAGTAGTACGCATGGTCTTGATATTTTCTATTGAGTATCCTAGAGATTTAATAAAGTATAAAAAGGCCACAAAAGTTCCAAAAACCTCGTCAGTGAGAGAACGATTGACTATGTTTTGACCAATTTATACAGAAATAAAGAGTGGAGGATCATCTTCTTAGAACAAGAGTTCGTCTGGAATCAATGGCTTCTACAAGAAAACAGATGTAGGTTTGGACATTAGTGGTTTGGTCTGCACAAATAGAGAGTTCCTCACACTGACGTCAGATACTTTCTTTTGAACCATGCAACGTAGGAGGCTTCCCCAAAGTAGGAGGGAATGGTATGTTCATATCAAACAACGTAGTAATAATACGCTCACGATGATGAGGTGATGTACGCATGAGATATAAAAAGGGAATTGGACCAAGAATTTGAGAAATTTCTTCCAAAGGATCCTACTTGTCATGGCTGGACTAACTAGCAGGCTGAGAGTGCTTGGAATCCTAAAAAATAGGATCAGAAAGAGGAGTGATTAGAAAAACTCCATAAATATATTTTTTACTTATGCTTGATACCATTGGCCCAACTGAAGGCATCTGTGGTTAGAGAAATAGTTTTAGACACCTTCAGCCCTATAGAAGTTCTACCACAGGGGCTGATGATGTCTGTAGAAGATGGAAGTTTTGATTTAGGAGTCTTATTTTGGAACACAATGGGGTAAATGACTTTATGATTATGAGGTTGAACTGATGGAGGGTATTCAGGTTCTATATATGGAATCACACACCTCACATCATTTATGGACACTGTGTTCTCAATGGGTTAGTTAGGATCAACCATGTTTGTTACGACATTTTCTGATTTCTTAGAGATTTTTCCAAAACTATGATTTGGCATAGAATTAGAGAAAACTCTAAGTTCTTCATTATCTTGATTAAGGGCATTATGACGATCCTTTTGTCTTTGAGCATCACGATCCTTAACTATTTCATTAAAATTCTCTCTAGAGATAGCCTCATGGTCAAATTGAGGGCCTAAAAAGAATGTGGTGGTAGCCTTGAGAAGTGCACGAAAATTCTCATGAGAATGACCCCAATTGACATGCCACCAACCTATTTTTTTCTCATCATGTCATTTTGGAATAGGTTGAAAGGATCAATGATTTCACTACATGGTTTAGGCATAAAATTTCTCAACTCATCCTTAGTTAATGGTTGATAATAAGTAGGTTGATTCTTATGGTTATTAGTTTTTTTATCAATGGAAAAGACATTCCTATTTGTAGAAACCATAAGAGGAAGGGTATCTGAGACCTCGTTGTCCATGAAATTCTTGTTCTTTGATTTTTAAAGGATTTGTATTTATTTAGTTGCTTGAGTCTTAGGAGGATCCTTCCCAAATTAATTCATGAGGTAATTTTGTATTTTTGCTTGTTCGAAAGCCTCATCCAAGGAAGCAAGAGAAAAATACCTAACCTTATACTCAAGGAAAGGTTCTAGGGCTAAAAGAAAGAGTTGGGAGAGGTTATCATTCAACATATTTATTTTTTCCTTTGTAGTTAAGGTTTTGAAGTGCTTGATGGATACTTGAGCTGATTCATTCTCATGTTTTTTGCAATTGATGAAGGCATTGATGTTATTTTCAGGTAAATCATGGTATTGGAATTCATTGACTAATGTCGTTACTAGATATTCTAGCTTCACTATGGATTTAGGGGTAAAGTGTGATACAAATCCAAAGCATCTCCATTAAGATTCTTATCTAATATCTCAGTGGCACATAAGAATTGAATTTGATCCATTCTTTATAAAGATTACTAAAGGCCTTAATGTGTAAAGTAGGATCAATTGACCCATCATATGAAATAGAATGGGAAATACCTCCAATATTCATACTAGCAATATAAGGTGTTAGCAGCACTTGTTGGATTTCCCTTAAGAATTTTTTGTGAATGGAAGGCTGGGAAATAGGTGCCCCATTAGGTCCATTGGGTAAGGGAAGGGGATTTTTACCCCCAAATCTTGAGTTAGGATGATTAACTATTTGGGCTATATTGGTTTGCATTTGAAGGATTTCGGTCGTTGTGGCAATTTGTTTCTGACTAATATTTTCTATGAGATGTACGATAGGATTAGTAGGATAAGAGCTAGAGGAAGTCCCAAATGATCTAGCCATAGTATTCTTTCCATTATTCACCCTATCATCAATCTTCTTGGAGATAAATTTAATGAGGTGTTGATTAATTACTGACTCAGGTTCCCCCTTGTATTGAAGAAACTTATCAAGGAATTTTAGGATTTCAGGTGGAAGATCAAATATGTCCTTAATCTAAATATCTTCTTCTTCCTCACTTGAGATATTATTGTTGCAATTATTATACTTTTTCCTGTTAGCTCCTACCACACAACAATTTGAATTAAAAGGAAAGCAAGATTCTGGGTGAATAATTTTTGAAAATGACTAGTCACCAGAATTGGCGAGCCCTAAGCCATGATCTCCATGATGGAGTGCTGATTTGACCTAGAAGAATCTCAAAAAAATGGGCTACTGACACAATTGGCCCTGCAAAAAGTGTCTCATAGGGGTTGAAGGAATCTATGATGAAGATTGGACAAGACAAACAAGATTGATCCTGTACAAAAATAATACAGGGGCCGATGGTGTATGGGAAAATTAATTTTTATGGTTTTATAGATTTTTAAAGATTTTAAACAAGAGAAAAATGAAAATGGGTTATTTTAACAAGCCATGATCAATCAGAAGGGAAAAAATAAGATTCACATTAGGTTCACAAAGGATGTATGATGGGAAAAAATGTATCTATACATCATAAACTCTTATCATACGTTCCACCAGGGTATTCGAGGCAACAATTAAAGTACACACCAAGACTGACACACAAATGGATAAACTTAAAGGGGGTACATAGACCACTGTGATTTCATATGCCAAGGTAAGTAACCATTACACTAGGAAAAACTAAGGTTTCCAAGGCCTTAGGTTAAAGAATATGAAGGAACCCTATAGAGCTATCAACACTATGTGGGGTATTAATGAACAAGATGAACACACAAATTTTATGCTAACCTAAGGAAAACATATAACATGAAATAGAAAACTGAAATACAATATGCTAACCTAGCATGTCCATAAATTACTAAGCTAACATAATGTATGCATCAAATGTAAGAAATTACTCTTTACAAAATGAAAAAGTGGGTTAGAGAACTTACCTGTTGGGGGTGGTAGCTAATGCATCTATCTCCCAAAGGACCATACACTAAGAGAGAGAGAGAAATTCAAGTGGAGAAGGGGAAAAAATCCAGTCCTAAAACACTATAGTTTACTTAGAAGTGTAAGAAAACATGTCCAAACAAGAAGAATATCCAAGCCATAAGTCAAGATGTAAGAAATCCAAAAGCTAAACAAGAAGGTGCAATTTAGCACAAGAGAGAAAAGATAATTGTGATTTCCTTTCTGAAAATTTCAAAGCTTATGATGTGCAAATGAGAGTTGGGGTATTTATACCGAAGCCATCACTCACGCATGAAGGCATTGGCAGGGGTTTTTAATTTGCATTGACGCAATCGCCTGTGGGTGATGGTGTCAATAAGGGAGGAAAATACGAAAGGGAATGTGCAAGGTGTCATGAGAAGCATAGATCATGCAAGGAATAATAAGTGAGGGGTCATGAGTAATCCAAATGCCAAAATAATGTGAAGAAAAATAAGAGGAATATGAGTAAAATAAATACATAAATGGGACTGAAAGTTGCTCTCTCCATGTATGATCCCTAACCCAATGGTAAGGTGAATAACCATACCCCTATCATGGAATGATGCACTTAAAACACCCATTCCATATATAGATGAATTAGTGACCTTCAACTTGAAAAGAGAATTGTTAGTAACAGATATGAAAATATAAAGCGTTAAAATTTAGGTGTATACACTAGTCATGTGAATACCCTTAATCCAACATGCATAATTATATTTATAAAAATATATTAGTTTTCATACAAAACAAACAATTTAATTTTCTCCTAATTCAAAATTTATAAAAAATTGATTAAAAATCTTAGTTGAAAGTTGATTCTAATGTACATATATGAGGAAAACATTGGAAATATATTCCATCAATTGACTTTTGATATTTTAGTGATGAGAAACTTACACAACTAGGCTCTAGAAATCAAAACTAGAGTTGCAATGGACATGCCGATAGGAATAGGGTAGAAAAAAATACAATTTTTTTACAATGTCATAGAGGAGGGGAGAAAATGAGGAACATGATGAAGAGTGTTATATTTATATAATTAGTTCTTATTTATTTGTTGTTTTCTTTCCTTGTAGGATAATATTTTAAGTATTTGTTGCCAAAATAAACACCCTACTTATTTTTAGGACACTAGTTATAAAATGAATACTTGTGTACCTTAGTGTCTCAAATATTTTTCAAATTAATTGCATGGATCACATCCAAGGTTTCATAGTTTGAAATGGCCAAGGACTTAGGCAATATTTGTTTGAAAAGAATCAAGTTCAAAAAACTCAATGTTAAGTGGGTTGGAAAATTTAGTCTTTCATGGGTTGGAAAGGTTAGTCTTCTGTAGAAGTTAAATCTTCAGTGTTCTACAAAGTTTGCAAAAAATTTTGTTCCACAGGTTTGAGTAAAAATATTTCTTTGTTGACTACGAAAATATTTGTGTTTCATGAAGTTTACAAAATATAAGCAAAAAAAGTAAAGTCCACAAAGGAAAATCCATAAAAAATGGAAAAATTGTTGCGCTAAACCAAGAAGCAAGAGAAAGAAAGTTAAAGCATGATAAAAGGAAATATGTAGAAGTCATAAATAATGTTATAGGAAATTAAAACCTTAGTGTTCCATGGAAAGGTAAAGAACTCAGTGCTCCATATAATGAAGAAAGTGTATTGTTTCATGGGTTTTCAAGTATGTGTAATGAAGGAGAAAATTTGTGGAGACATACACCACAAAACAAGGCTATGCAACATTGCGGGAAGTGATGTAAGGTGTTGAAGTGCTAGAAAGGTTCACAGAAAGCTAGTCATACAAAAATGTAATAATAGAGAATAGGGAGATATTCACAACATGAGGAAAATACATGAAACAAATTTAGAATCTACAAAATGTAATGTATTCTATGGGACAAGAATAGAAGGCCACAAGTAGTCAAAGGAGTTATCGAGTTAACAATTGTTCACATATCAAGGCAAAAGTCAAGAAGAAACTTGGGGGATGAAGTAGTGATGAATCTGTGAGATGAGAAAAATACTAATTTTTGTAACAAAGAGGTCATGCAAAACATTTATACCCCACATAACAAAGGTAACAATTAGGTGAAAAACTTTGTGGAACAAATGATTTTCACTTTTTCATTGAGAATATTTAAAATACCACATCTTTTGATCTAGAGCTTCATTTGATATGAGACCAATCTCATTATAAGTGATTTTCAAGGGGCTTCACTAAAATATCCCTTTTGAGGAGAATGATAGAGATACTTGGGATATTTTAATGATATATTTTTGGGTTTCTTTCTTAATTGCATGATGTCGTATTCAGTTACAAATGCTTTTATTTTATTATTTTTATCTCATGATGTTTGTTGGATGGTATATTCTCATCCCTTCCCCATGAAACTGGGTTGAATGGTATGTGTAACAAGAAATGATTTATCATCATTGGTCCAAATAATGATTATGAACAGAAATAGACATTTGGTAGCCCACTCTTCATCTATCTCCCTTGATTTCATAGAAAGGTTTTGATCTAAGCTAGAGCTTATCCATGTAGAAAAATCTAAGAGTTTTCTTGCAAACGAAGACACCTCATGGGTGTGAATCATCATTAGTTTATGGAATTACCTTATGGTCTTATTTTGGGGTATTTTGGAAGGTTTAAATGAGTTGATAATTTCTATGACATATTCAAATCCTTTATCCTCTCTTCTCCTTCTATACATGTAATGAGTTTCATAACTTAAACTATCATCTCTCGAATGTAAAGAAACACTACCTGATTAGTTTGTGAGAGTTATGAGTCTGTGTAGACCTTTGTATTTTAATTGTACAATGCATTAAATACCTTCATAATGAATATGAGATCTTGTGTATTCCTAAAGCAATAATATATAGTTGATTGTGATTAATATCTATCCTTTGGCTTGTATTATTACATCTTACCATTAATTATTGTTATTAGATGATGGGTATGAGTTATAATAGCATAATTCTATTCCATTACATCTTTTACATTGAGGATTATGGACTTTTAACACAGTGTGGATCATGATCATATATGCCCCTGTTCACTGTGTTCATCCTCTTTTTCATTGATCTAAGGGAGAGTATTCCCTTCATACTTTGGTGTATCAAATTTCTTTTCCAATTTTAGCACTCTTCCTCTATCAACTTTGTAGAGTTTGTTTGTTTAATTAGATTAGAGTAGTGCTTAATCTAGATATTTTAAGGAAAGGAGATAGCCTTATTTTGGAGGTTTATCTCAATGGTCAAGGTCCCAAACCTTAGAGATAATTCCATTATTGTTGCATAGATCCTTAAACACTTAAATATATTCCTAAATCATAAGGGTGCACACAAATCTCCACCAATAGTTTTTAGCGTTAACGGTGGGACCTATTTTCCATTTTTTTGTACATCTGGTGAGATACCTCAGTATTCTCATGGATGTTATTTTAAAATTCAACTAAGTTTCGGTGGTTTATTTTCTCTTTTGGTTTCTAAATATATTTTTTTAAACACCTAGCCACTCTATGTCTTTGTTTTAAAGCTCCAATTCCTCAAATATTATGAGGATAATAAACACAAGAAGTAGTGATGCTAAAAAAAATGAACCCTTGCATTTTTTCTCCCAAAAAGTGTAGGAGTAGGTATGTGAAAAGATCTGGGAAAATTCCTAATTCTAAGATATTCCTCTCCACTCCCCAGACACCAGTACTCTAAATAGACACTAGCACCTGGGTGAGCCTATCACTTTTCAGGAGCTCTTATCCCTAAGATCGTCACTTTCTAGAATCAGAAAAAAAATTTAATACAGTCTAGAATCTACCTTTCTAACTTGTTCATCAATCAAAAATAGATTCAAGCCTATATATATATAATATAAGTCATTCTATATCTCATATATTTCATTGTTTCTTGATTTATACTTGATCTTGCTTGTAAATTTTTTTTTATCTATTTTATGAACCCAATCCCTTACATGCTCTTTCACAAATCTATTTTTCTCCAAACACAAACCCTAGTTTCATTAGGTTTCATATGTATATTTTTATCTTAATATGTTAACCTAATTTTAATTTATCACATTCCATAAAATTAGATCTGCAAATTGTTTCCTAGGGTTTCATGATTCATCCTATATACACCTATTTTTTTACGCTTTCTATTTTCATACATGTTACTAAAAATTATCTTTTCAAGTTATAGGTTGTTAATTTATCTATTTCTGGGAATGGGTTCCTTAAGGGGATCATTCTAGGATAGGGGTTTGGTTATTCACATAACCATTAGATTAGGGATGATACATGGAGAGAGAGTAGATTTTGGTCTTATTCATGTCTTCATTTTTCCTTTTATGTTCTTATTTTCCTTCACATTCCTTGACACATCTTATTTATCTCATGACCACAATAATTTTTCCTTGCATTATTATTTGCCTCTCATCACACATTGCACACACCTTTTTGTCATTTCCCTCCCTATCTGGATGTCATCACTGACAATCAGTTGATGTACATTAGATGTTATTTCAAATCCCTGGCGGACACCTTCGCCCATGCGGGTGATGGCATCGAGTATAAATACCCCATATTACATTTTCACATAAGAACATTGTCACAAAATTCACAAAGAAACTCACCATTAGCTATGTCTCTTTTGCACTAACTTAGCATCTGCTTGCTCACCTTTTGGATTTCTTGCATCTTGACTCTTGGCTTGGAGATTCTTCTTGATTGGATTGGTTTTTTTGAACTTTTGGGTCACCTATAGTGAGAAAGGACTTTATTATTTCCCCTTTCCCACATGAAATTTTTATCTTTTTGTGTATGGTCCATTAGGTGATGGATGCATCGGTGACCACCCCCAATAGGTAAGTACACTAACCTAACTTTTCATTTTGTTACACAGGAAAATTGGCCAAGTATGATCTATGGTAGAATGTTAAGGGCACGTGTGAGGTAGGTGCAAACGGGCACACACAAGTAGTATGGGATAGCGCGTAAGGGTTTATGCCTGAGCAGGATAATCTAGGACGTATATGATTGTTTTAACCATGGGGTAAAAATAAAGGAATGATGGAAGAGTGGTGTCCAAGAAAGGGATATATTTAGATAGCATCAGGTTAGTTTGGGACACACACAAAGTAGATAAATTTGGAAAAAGAACATGCATAGATTATAGGATGATCATGCACAAGGTAATCTAATAATAGGATTACCGCAAGAACTATATTTAGGATAATCTATTATTTGGATTGATGTAAAAACATGCATTCCTTATGGATATTTTTGGATGTAATACATGTTGGCTATTTTTGGGCATGCCATTGTTTTATATACCACATCTAAGTTATGAGATTTTATGTTATGCATGAGATTCTTGATTTAGGGTTTGATGCTCGTGTATGGTTTAACGCTCGGGTATAATGTTTGTTATGTAACTAGCTTCTGTAATGTAATTATTTTGATATAATAGATCATGGTGGATGGATTATGGTCATTGATATGGCTGAATATAGGGATTTCATGGTGCAATTAACATTGGTTATTGTATGATATGTTATGTTTCTTTCTTACATGTGTTTCCAAAGTTAATGTATGCAATGGTTAAGGGTTATAGATTTTTTACTGGGTTGAATATCACTATGATTATGCATGAAAAAATCTTGACAATTATACACAAAGGAGTGACCTAGTATCTTCACACGCTTCAGGTGAGCATTCATTCCTATTGAATGAAGTGTCAGTGCACCTAGCTCTTGTGTAAATAATAAGAATACATTTTGGTTCCATTATTGAGACCTGTTTTCAAACTATCTACTAGGATATTACATACAAATGGTGTATTTATTAATTTTGGAAAACATTGAAAGTTGGGTAGAGGATTCTCAAGGCAAGTTTGCACAAAGGTATAACATTGTAGTCATTTATATACCATTAGACCAATAGTCTAATCCCATGCTCACCGGCTTATCACCCAGTGGGTGCTGGGCACTCACCCGAGGCATACGCGGGTGTCAAGTAACTCCTTTATGTGAGTCTTGTGAGAATGCATCATCTTATGATAAGTATTCAAGTGCAAGTGAATAGAAAAGAACCATGCATCATTCTGAGAACCTAGGATGATTTGTCATCTCATTACATGAAGAAAATAGAAATAACAACAACATATGGAAATGATTCATACATAAAGGAAATTCATAAAGATTATACTCATGAACACATATATGATTAAGAAAAGATCCTTATATTCATATTAACACGTTTACTAACCACATTACATCCCTTGAAGTCATGACATACCCTCATATAACAATGTAGATCCATGTCATACATCATAACTATACTATGTTCATCACATTACAAAGATGAATATAGACCCATCCCTCTAAGTGTGCCATCACTCCTATATTTTCACTAATCCCAACCATAGACTTCTTCATGGTATTTTTGTAGAGCTTCACCTCTTTTCAATGCACTATTCTCTTTCAGGATGACTCCATGTATATCTCCCTTTTTGCCACCTACACACCTAATTATATAACCTTCCTACCTTCACTGTCATGCATTCTGAGGTAATAGATCATCTGCCAAGTATCCAAGTGGTCCTACAATAGAACATGCCTCCTTTGATAGGATCTCTCCACTCTATGCAATGATGTTCTTCTAGAACCTTCCATCACATGCATGGAATATTTCCTTTATGATCCTATAGTTGCCAAGCTGACACCTTATCCACTATGCATGATAGAAGGGTCACACTTTTTGCATGTGCTTCCTAGAATGTCAAATATGGCTAAGTCCAAAACCTGTCTTTCCTTGCGCACGCACGCTATGTGTTCTAAAAAACCATGCTAGAACCTTTCCCTGCACGCCTGCACGCCTTCACCCCTTAACTCCCTTCTTTAACTAGGTCCCATGTGCCCATGCACCTTATTGTACTTGGCCAATCTTTTGAGACCAAACATCACCCCACACTATGCCTATTCTCTGTGCTCAGAAACACTCTTTAAAGAATAAATAATGGTGGGATCTTACAATGGTTGGAAGGAAAAAATAAAGGAATGAAGATTTGGGAGAAATAATGAAAGAATGAGGAACTTGTTTATTAGTGGAGGAGGAGAGGGAAATCCTTCCCTAATTATACCTCTAACTTCCCCCAAGTGTCAACCTCATTCTTAGCTTGCTGACAGAGGTCACCCACTAGGGTGCTCACTTCCTCAAAACTCAACTCCTCCCCTTTAGCACTCATGGTGTTGAAAATACCCTCAAATTTCTTCCCTAAGCCTTCAAGGTCATCCATCCTGTGGGTGCTCTGGGGGCAGAGTTCCTTCAACCAACTTTTGATTGAGCCTCACAGGGTCTGGATTGCTTTTGACTTCTTCTCCACCTCGGCTAGGATCTTATCTCTTTCCACTCTATTTCATTTATTTTTCTCTTAGAACTCCTTGAGTTTTGTTTCTTGGGTGGAAACCA
Organism: Taxus chinensis; assembly: GCA_019776745.2. Lineage (NCBI taxonomy): Eukaryota > Viridiplantae > Streptophyta > Pinopsida > Cupressales > Taxaceae > Taxus > Taxus chinensis. The sequence continues at coordinate 41,145,903 of CM034149.1, read as the reverse complement.
AGATTCTTTCCACTCTATCCCTATTAGTGCAGTTGTCATACACAGCTTCAGTGACTTGCACAATGGCCTTTACTTCTGTAAGAATCTTAGTGTATCAAGCCGCAATCTCAATGACCTTCATCTTGTTTTCTGTGACTTGCACAATGGCCTTTACTTTTGTAAGAAGCTTAGTGTATCAAGCCGCAATCTCAACAACCTTCATCTTGTTTTCTTTCTCTTGGCACACATGTGCCTCCTATGTGGATTCTAAAGAAATTGGTCACCTCTCTATTCTTAAAATGTGAGTCAAATCCTCCAGAAATTACAAGGTTGATTCATACTTCTAATTGGGCAGCGCTAAATTGGGGTGCTTCAAGAAAATTAATTCTTTAATCATCTTGAACTTCTTGGAGACTTTGCACACCTTAGCTTTTTCTTCCTTCACCTCACACCTCAACTGAGCACTGATCAGTTCCTCTTGCTTAAGGTCTTTTCTCTTCTCTGCGAGATCCTTCTTTTTCTTCTCCAATTCCTCCTTCAGGAATCTCACTCTATCATTTCTCCTTAACAGTCTGGACTCAATTTTTACTGAAACCTTGTTAATTGTGTTACAGACCTATTCATTTGATATTTGTTGAGCGTTCACCAATGGATTTATTGTTTTTGTTTTTGGCACCTTCATTAGTGCTCTATGAATTACCTCAAATTATTTTTCATCCACGTGGGACTCAAATTCCTAGGATAGCATCTTTCTTGTCTATGGGTACGTGCCTTCTTTGTCAAACTATGACATAACTAGGAGTTGCTATGTTGGTATGGTGCTTTGGAAATGCACGAGTAACACCTTACTAGGATCATCAATGTATCCCATTCACTACCCTTATGGAACCACTACACCTTTCCCACCTATTTGCATAGCGTTTGGGAAGCTCACTACCAATTTCGGATCCCCACCCATACTACCATACTCCTTCCCAATGCTATCTTCTTCTATCTCCTTTATAATATCATTTGTGCTCCACTCCAACTCCTATTCTACCAACTTCTTCATGATGCCTTCCACTTCTCTCTCAGTGGTTGTCTCTACTTACTCCTTGGTGAGGCTTGGGGTTATTTGGTTCTTGGTTCTTACTTCTTCACTCACCCCCTTTCCTTGAGCCTTAACTTCTTCCTCGTCATTCTTCTGCTCATCTTTCTTGTTATAATCCTCTTCATCTCCTTCTTCCTCATAATCTTGTACATCATAGACTAGATGGTCTTCTTCTCCTTCAGGACCTTCATCATCCTTATCGTCATGTAGGCATCTAAGCTCTCTGTCTCTTCTGAGTCTGCCTCATCCATCACTTTTTACTTCTTTCTTGCTTGAGATTATAGTACAAGAGATTCTTCCTTTTCTTTTCTTCCCTAGGCGACATCTTACTTGGTGATTCCTCATGGGTGAGGTGCTCTTCATGCTCTGATGCCTCTTCTTCTTGGATTTTTTCCTTAACAGGGGACTTATTTCTCCATGTGTAAGTGCTTGACTTTGTGACTGCTTCAGGCACACCCACCGATTGTGCGGTCTGCACACTTAGTGCTTTATTCTCCTGCCTCTCTTCTCTCTCTCTCTCTCTTTTAACAAGGCCTTATTTCTTGTTGTGGGGTCTTCTGGGATGGATACATCATTCTCCAGGTATGTTCCTTTCTTGAACTTTTACCTTATACAAAGGTATATCATTGTTGCAGCCCTTCCAACGATTGGCAATGTTATTGGTTTCATCATTTTAACTTAATGGGATACATACTTCTCCACATATGTGCACTTTTTATGCATAGCTCACGGTGGTCTTGGTCCACCTCAATAAGGTTGAACCTTATTATTTTGGCTTCTTTGAACCTGTTGACCTTTTCTTGGAAGTATTGCATGGTGAAGGAGAAGGGAAACTTGCACCATGGACCCTTAGTGCCATTTTTCAAAGTAAATTTTCCAATGTAGAAATGTTGGTATAATGCAAATTCTACTTCTCCATCCACAAGCATAGGAAAATTCTCTGGGATCCTCCACTCTGCCCTGAATGCATCACGCATTTGTTTATACCACTTTTCTAGGTGCCCTTGTGAGTGGCCGTCTTGGTTTCACAAGTGTATTTTACAAATATATTTACGAGTGAGGGATCCTCAACTGGATACTCCCAAACAAACTTTTTCATGCCATATGGCACTCCAATTTCTGAAAAGACAATGGTGAGGAGGAAATTACTGAATAATATATTTTCTCCCTCTTGCATGCTGTTTATGATCTCATCCGTGATGAAAGTGGAAAATTTATAGATGGTCCCCTCTGATATCTTCTAGCATAAATTTATCCATGCCTTGTTCACTTGTGTCTAGACCATTCCTGATCATTGAGCTTGGTCACCAAGTGCACGACCATCATCATAACAGGGTTTGGTATCTTTTCGATGTCAAAGTATTGTGAAACCTTCTTGTAGTCATACGTTGTTAGAATCTCCTTGATAGCCTCCTTGTCTCTCAGATCATCATCTATACTTTCTCCTTCATAAATAAGACCTGTGAACTTGGATATCCACTATGGTGTTATGTGTATCTTGTGCCTTACAAAATAAAACTGATCCTCATGCATGCATGACATCAACCATTGATAAAGGTACTCAGACTTACCAAAGTAAGGTAACTCATATAGTTTTAATAACCTTTCCTTCTCCAATTTGACCTTCACTTTGTCACTATATATGGGCATCCCATCTGATGTCCTTTTATTAGCTGGGTGGACCAATGCTAGTGTCATCTCCTTCTCAGTTGTGCTCGTGCAATGGTTATAATCGCTCATGGCCATTTGTCTTAAATGCGATACCCATTCCTTTCCTAGCCATACTCCATCTAGGTATTGCATTTCTATGTACCATTCTTCATTGAAGCTCACAAAAACAACAATTTTCTTTCCTTTTCCATTGCCCTTCGGTTTCTTCTTTGAAACAATCACTTTCTTGGTTTCCTTGCTTTCTATCAGGATAAAATACAAACTCCTTACTCTACTCTTCTACTCTACTTAACTCCAAACTCAACTCCAAAGCTCAATTTAGAAACCTCTAATTTAACCTGAGTAATTTAAATACTTAAATTGTGCTAATTATTATCTTTCCTACAAATTGACAACATATTGTCAATATATCACACTTCCTCTTCTATCACCATTAATTATCTACATTACGCTAGTTAATTAACCCTTCTATCCAATAATGATGCCAATTAACGACATTCCGTTAATCAAAACCCCTTTCTATCTAGATTAAATAATTATTTCTAATTAATTAATCCCCTTTTCTATCTAGACTAATTAATTATTATTAATTAATTAGCTTCCTCTTCCTCTTCCATTCAATCAATAAATAATCATTTATTTAATTAAATCCCTCTCATAGTCTAAATCATGCTAGTTATTCCTCTAAAAATCTTCTATAAGCTTGCACACCTACTAATTAATCACTTGGATTAATTAATAAATTCCCTCAAATCCCATGGGTCACTAAAGGAAAAACTAAACTCTCCTAAGGTTGACTCAACCCTTTATAAACCTTCCTTATCCACAACTAACCCAACATATCCATTTATCCCACATGAAGGAGGATGCAGAGATTCTTTTATCCATTGGGCTATATAAAGATCCCTCCTCCTACCTTTACACTTACACCTTTACACACCTAAATGGGCATAGAGCCTAAGCTATAGCCATTTTTTCATCTTGGATCATTCTTCATTGGAGAACCTAGCTAAGTTCATTTCTTGTATTCATCCATCCAATTTTTGAATTCATATGGGAATATGTCAAATGGTCTTGTAGCCATGGATTGACAAGACTCCATTCTTGAAAACCTTGGCATTCAAACATAAAATCAAACCTTTGATTACTAAGGATCTAAATAGGTTCACTTCATTTGGATAGCATTCAATAGAGATAGAGATTAACGGATTAACATGTTAGTTTGAATATTTGTTCATGTTCTAATGTAATGATGTTAGTAGATTAGTCTTGTTTAAGCTCTAAGCATGATGGTGCATTGATTTTGATTTAAATTTGTTTTAGGACTACTAGGTGTTAGTTCTAACTCTTTTTGAATTGCTAAAAAATTCATGTACACACTCAACTCCTAGAATAAATCCTTCTATCTCTGTGCCCTAGTTGCTAAACCCTAACTACGAAAACCTTCCACAAGATGGTGCACCGCAAATAACCTTTCCTCACACCTGTGTACTCCTTCATTTTGGTTTGAAGATATATTCTAGTCACACACGTAAATTCTTAGGATTTTTCTTCCTTCAGACAATTTTTTGTCTGGATGCCCTAGTTTGCAAGAGTGCTCCAACTTCGTAATATCAAGATAGAACAATGACTTACCCAAACTTATATTTATATTTTTTTGCTTCCCTCCAACAATAAATGCTATACCACCTACCAATGTACTTTAATATTAAATGCAACATTTTCCACCAAGCCAACTTTAAGTGCCCTTACCCATGTGCCCAATCCTGCACAAAAAATCCTTTACAACCTTCTGGTGTGCAAAAATCCAATTTGACTGAAGACTCTTATGTGCGTGTTTACAGCACCGAAGGCAATTATTTTGTCCTTTAACTAATTTTTTCTCTCACCTACCTCATGTTGTTCCTGCACTCTTAATCCTTTGTACGCGGTCTTTTTTATAGCCTTCTTGACACCATAATTCATTATCCACCGTCTCCTCATGTGCTTTCTCCACCTTACGTGCTTTCTTTTACTGGGTCACTCAACTTGTATTAAAAGCCTATATTTTACTTTGCATTACACCACCCCACACTAAAACAAATTCGTGGTCCTTTGCGCATACACAACCTTGGAAAAATAATGTGGTTACCGGTGCACAAGGCGCAAAACAAAACAAAAAGAGAGGAACAAGTGCAACATTCCCATTTTAAAACTTTAGAAACAAGGGAATTTTTTTACATAATGTTCTCTATTCTAAATTAACTTAATTTAGAACACACATTCCAAACATAATCAATCTCATAACAAAAACTCATATGCAATTGTAAATGACTCGGTGGAACAATGATCTCTCATTTCATGACTTGGTATCATACTGATCTCTCATGTTAACTTAATAGTTTGTATACTATGTATAATTGGTTCCCTTACCCTTTATGGGGTATTAAGTGTTCTATTTAAGAGGCCTATCTGAATATCTGTTACCAATATTGATCTGAAATCCCGCTTCTTAAACTAAGTGACATAAGACAACGTAACCAGTAGCTTGTGATATTTTGGACAAATATTTTAAACAAACTTTTCATGTTTATATTCCTCTACAACATACTTGTTGATCAGAATAATTCCTTCACCCCACTTGATCTATTATCTAGAATGGTCTTCACTGACTCCTATCAGTCCACTTGTTCAAGGTTTAACCCTAGCCAAGGTTAGCAACATACTCTAGTATAGAAGACTGTTCACAGATACTAAGGGTACATAGACATACTCAGTCGATCAAATTCAATTGCGTGTGTCTAGTTATCCTAAGTCGTTGTGAGTTTACCCCAACACTATATCACGCTCTTAACTCTATCTAAGGAAGAATTGTGATCAAGTCGTAATTTATGTAGATCTAGATGATTAAACTCTGAAGGAAGTTGTAACACATCAACTGTAACATAGTATCCTCATGAAGACCCAAGTCTTCACAAAGGCATTGCACTATAGTTGGTGAGTGCTAAAATCTAACTGAGTTATCCTCATCTGGATGAACATACCTTATAAATAAGTTAATGACTTATTAATTTTCCTTACTAAGGGTTTATTGCAAAATCCCTACTGAACAACTAGGTTCATTAACCATTAGGGTTACAACTTAAAAATGTAATTGGATTGGGTATGTAGATACATCTGCCTCCTAACCATTTCATAAGTTATTTTTTTATTCCATTAACATTCTAATTTATGTTTTACATAACAGATTCAACATACATTAAGTGAAGTTTTCTTATTTACTTACCCAACTCTTAGCTTACTTAAGTTCTGAATAAGTTATTTTTATATTAGACTTCATTAGAATAAATTCTAATGTAAATTATTTTCTTTTTCATCATTCCTAATGTGGTTAAGGACCTAATCAAGAGGAATAACACCTTCCACTATCCAAGGGTAACATTCGGATTCATTCCCAAAAGTTCTTTAAATAAGTCTCTATGTTTCATTGCAGGAAAGTTGTCTTCCCTTTTTCTTATAAAGGGTTAATGTTAATTTATAACCCCATAGTATATTACAAGATATCATCATAATTTTAATCTCCTACAATTATTTTATTTAACTATAGTCATAGTGATATAATTGAATATCTATGCAAGAATTTCAACTTAATAAGTTGCATTTTCACTAGAGAAGGTAGTACATCTAATACCCCTGATCTCTATCCATTCTATTCCACACCATAAGAGGGATTTATTGACTGAAAAGTAGAGAATTAATTAACATTTCCACTCACTGATTGCCAAAAGGAAATACATCAAATACAACAAATTTCACATATCTTTTATTCATCAAGAAATTCATACAATAACAAGTCCAAAAAATTCAGACATTACTAATTCTAAACAGTAATACTTGATTCAATTTCAAATACAACTTTGTTTTCCATAAAATACATTTCAGTCATGAACCACATTTCATCATTAAAAGATCCAGTCTCTTTGATAAGAAAAATGTAACATCCTAAATATATTTTCTCCTTTCATCACTTACGAAGTCCATCTACAAAATTGGTAGCACGGGTGAGTTCATTGAACTGGGCATGATAAGCACTAAAAATTAAAATGATTTACTTTTAGCTAATTGTTCCATAAAGTGAACTTTTTTGTTAAGAAACAGTCACGAGAAATTCAGAAATACATAACTAAAGGAAGTTACCATACTCAAATAAAAGAGAGAGAGATAGAAAGAGATATACCCAAGCAAAAGTAAGATTAAGTCATGTAATATACAACTTCAACCTTCCATGTTATTACTTATTAATAAAAGAATTACAATAATAATTCAAATAAGTAACATTTCATCATAGCCTTACTAACTTTGTGATACATTACCTTACATGTTTCCCTTCTGGAGAGAAAGATATATACCCAAGAAAAAGTAATATTAAGTCATGAAATATACAAATTCAACCTTCCATGTTATTACTTATTAACAAAATAATTACAACAATAATTTAGATAAGTAATATTTCATCATAGCCTTAATAACTTTGTGATACATTACCTTACATTTTTCCCTTCTTAGTTAAATCTATTTAACAGAAGGAGATAACTATCCTACTATATTCTAGGTATAGTTCAGTTGAAGATAAAACAACAAGTAATTCCATCTCAATATTTCATTCCCTTAAAATCATCCTAAAATATGAGATGTCAAGTAATCAGATCTAAAACATAAAAATAAATTTAGGATGATTCAAAACTTCATAACTTAACATGTGCCTCTTATTTGGGTATCCAAATAGTCAAACTCAGAATATCTCGAATTTAAGTTCAAGTCCAATTACTAAAATAGACCTCATTAGAGATTAAGATCAAATTAGCATGCAAATGGGACCACACTCAATCCCCAAAAAGATAAAACATTATTATTAATAATTCAAGTGAGTAGAAGGGTAATATTTATCATTTAGCTCCAACTCAATCAATAAATCAAATATTTTCTTCTAAACACACAAATTTACTTAGAATATTTCTAACTAAACACAACAATCCATCCAATCATACATACACTACTTCAGTAATATTGCCCTAGCAAAACCTGAACTCAATCTTATCAAATACGTGCAGAAGTTTTATGAACATAACAAATCCAAGAAGGACAACACCCTCATTAAGTTTGATACAGAAATAAGATTAAAGGAGAGAGAGAGAGAGAGAGAGAGAGAGAGAGAGAGAGAGAGAGAGAGAGAGAGAGAGATTACTTCCTCAAAGTTCTAAGCTCGATTGGGAAGGGGCCAAAAGATAGTCATGAACAAATTTTTGACCAGCCCGGTCTATACTGTCCCAAACCAAAATCCTAAGAGAGAATTAATCAAGGATGAAATAGATTGAACAAAAATCTAGGAGAAGAAATATCAATGAACAACATTCAAACTTTACACAACAACATTAAATTATATGATATTGGTAGCTTCAATATCCAAATCCAGCAAGTAATTCACTTCCCCTAGTTATCAGAAATAAAATAAGGAGATGATTATGAGGATAGGTATAAAATAAACTTCCAAAAACTCAGATGATTGAAAAGAATATAAGAATGTATAAAAATACCACTAAGCTAAGGGCATGCATTTCTTTTCAATGGAGCTACCCTTACCGTAGTCCACAACCGAACTCAAACCGAGTTTGATAGCCCATAGACCATAAGCAGGTTAACATAAAATAACCACTCGATGAAAAGGAGATTTCACGAAGTTTAAGATGAAAACAAAATCCATTACACAGATAATTAATACCCCAGTGGGGTTTCCATTCTTAGTATCAAATGCCTACATTTCATAGGTTACCCAAATACTTAAAAGAATAGAAGACAAAATAACAATTCCTTTAAATTACACTTTCACAAGCATTAATTCCTTTAAAGGAGATAACACAGTGATTCTTTCCGAATACTCCATTAATGAATGAAAAATCTCTAACAAGTCTTAATAGACAAAAAACTCATTTCCAAGAAAAAACCAGAACAATGTATCTTTCCTCAATACTCATAGGAACAGATGAATGACACAGGGAGGTTACAACAAAACCCAAAATCACAACCACAGAAGTGATAAAATTCAAACACAACTTAAAAATTTAAAGCCTTCCATCAAAACTAAAAATAATATGTTGAAGCCACAATTGTAGAAGTTTTAATCCCCAAAAGGATTCAAGAAAGATCTAGCAAAAATCGATATATTTAAAGGTTTAACACTTGAATATTTTCCCAATGGTGAAACAAGGTATTCTAACCAAGTTCCACACATTAAGCAACTGAGTTAATACCACATTTATATAGCTCAACAAGATTACCTATAGTATCGACTTCATCTCAAGCTCGTGTTGAATGATTAAAGCATAATCAAGCAAACCAAATCAAGATAATTGAAACCTAGATCATTATTTTAATAGAGTCGATAAAGCATACGTAATAACAATCACAAAAGCACAAGCAAAGAGATCATAACAACTAAGTAAATAAAAATTATTTCCAAGAGTAAAATTCTTTTAATGAATCAATTAAGCAAAAGAAAAAAAACTTAATGGGTAGAGCTTATCATGCCTGATAGAGCTTCTCCTTCATAGATTTGTAGAAGATCCCGAGAAAAGATTCTTCTTATCCATGAAACATTATTCAAAATTTTAACCCTTCCACTTTCTTCTTATATTTTACAAAGTTTCCATTAATAACTCTTTCCTATGCAAGAATAATAGTCATGCAAGAATCTAACTAGAGGTTCGAAGGATTGAAAAAAACACCACATAGAGCCCAAACTCAAAACAACAAAAGATCAAAACAACTAAACCCCTCATGCATCTTCCTAGGCATTTTTTCCAAGCTCAAAAACATTAAATGCAAATAAATTTCAGTTCCCTCTAACTTCCACGCCACCTCCATCTCCACATTTAGTAATATCTAAAATTAAATTTTGCATGCAACTAAACTCGGTGGAGGTGCTAACTCACCTTTCCCCAACTTTTTCCAATTCCCATGCCAAAGTTGGTGGTAGGAAGAGATAAGATGGAATTAAATCTCATTAAATATATAGAAATTGATGCCACCAACCACCCAATGTCCATGTCATTCCATAGGCCCCCTCTAGGTTATCCATACTTAAGTTAGGTTACCATTAGTTTAGGAAATCCACATAGGTCTATAGGTAGGTATCTAGTTTAAGTCACAAAAATTTAATTTCAAAAGATTACAAAGACATAGGTTAGACTTAGCTTTAGGCTATAGTCACTTAACATTAAAACATATAGTTAAAATAGGTCACCATTCAAAGAAAGCATTGCAATCTAATAAATGAAGAAGAAGCAACCAAATATCGAAATTCAAGTATGCAATAGGGTCTAAGGACTTCATTCTCTCCCTAGCATAGTGAAAATCCAGAGATCACCTGATCTAAATGACTTGGTTGTTATGACCAAAAAGACAGGAATTAAAAGCATAACTTGGATCAATGGAATTGATCCAAGGTAATGTTGTTCTTGAAAGAAGAATTTAAGAAAATAGAAAATAAATTTGTCAATTCAACCAACAAATTAATTCTACATAATGAAGTGGATTGCTCCACTGAATTCAGAAAAAGCACATCAGAATGTACCTCTTCCACAGATGAATTATTTTCTACTACAAACATGATTTCTAAAGTCATAAGAGTACACCATCATAATGAAAAAATCAAATGTCAATGTTTGTACCTTCTAAAGTAGACATCATCATAGGTACTAGTCATGTTTTGAGGCGGTACATACCTCCCTCCTAAAAAGCATCATCATCCCGATGTTTAACTTAGTCAAAAATAAATCCAATCAAGACTATAACCAAGATATAATTCTTTCCTTCATAAGTTCATAGTAGGACCAGTTTTGAGAAGTTCAAATTTTCATAATTATTCAGCATTAAAATAGTTGTTTCAATAATAAAGAATTTAGTATCTACCCAAAACTGACAATTTTATTAATATGCTAAGAATAAAATCTTCAAGTTTTATAAATTAATAGAATCAATTCTACTCAAATAAATGTGACTAAGCAATTTTCATATCTTCAAGGTTTTCCCACGTTGCACTTTCTTCATTAAAATGGTCCCACTAGACCTTACATTGACTTATTTCATGATTTCTTAAGTGCAAATGGCAATTTTTTAGCACTCAGATGGGTTTAACCATGATTATTTGTGGGTATTAGACCTACAAGGATTTCTAATTTAACACATGTGATAACTCTGAAATGTATTTCTTGAGTAAAGAAATATAGAAAACATCATGCATTAGTGATAATGTAGGAGGTAAAGCTAAACAATAAGCTACAAGGTTGATTATTTCAACACTTTTTAAGGGTCCCACATAACAAGGTGATAACTTGGCAGCCTTGCTAAAAGTTGTTGAACTCTTTTTTGGTTTAACCCGCAGAAAGACCTTTTCACCAAGTTCAAATTTATTTTCAAGCCTGCATAACTTTTCTACATTTCTGCTACTTCTTTTAAACATTCACGAATCATTTTAACTTATTGTTCCATTTCAGGAAGGATTTAGGTCTAATTACCTCTCTATCCTCTATGCTATCCTAGCTGACTGGAGTTATGCATTTCCTTCCGTATAATGCTTCAAAAGGTGTCATTTTAAGAGAGGCATGATATGCGTTGTTATAAGAAAATTCAACTAATGGGAGGTACTCTTCCCATTTTTACTATTGATCCATGCAATACATTCGTAACATATCTTCCAAGACTTGGTTAACTCTTTTAGTCTGCCCATCCATTTCCAGATGGTATGCAGAACTAAAATTTAGTTTAGTCCCTAAGGCTGCATTGAGTGTTTTCCAAAGTCTAGATGTCATTCTTGGATCTCTATCCGATATGATCAATTTAGGTACTCCATGCAATCTGAAAATTTCATGCAAATATATTTTTGCTAATACAGGTGAATCATCTTTAAGATTACCAACAATAAAATGTGCTACCTTTGTTAGTTTATTAACAACAAATAGAATAACATCATGTTTATTTCTTAACATTGGCAACCCTTAAACAAAATCCATGTTAATTACTTGCCATTTATACTCAGTATGTTGTGAGGGTACAATAAACTAGTTGGATGCATATTTTCAAATTTAACACATTGACATTCTAAGTAGTGTGTCACAAAATCAATCATGTCCTTTTTCATCCCTTTCCAGAAAAATTTATTTTTTATATTAACAAGCATTTTCATAATGTCGGGATGTCCAAAAAAGGTGAATTATGAAACTCAGTTAACAATTTCCTTCTTAATTCAATTAACGAAGGTATATATACTCTATTTTCAAATCTCAAGATTCCTTCATCATCAAAGTGAAAACATCTATACTTCACATCATTTGGATCTGCAGCAAGTGCTATTTTTACTAGCTAAAAATAAGAATTCGACTCCATAACACTTTTTACTTCATCCTTAAATCGAGTTCTCAACGTTATAAGTGCCGAAATATATTTCCTATGACTTAGTGCATCTGCCACTCAGTTTTCCTTGCCTTTTATGTAACTTATGTCAAAATCATACTGAGATAGAAATTCTAACCATCTTCGATGTCTTACATTCAGATTTGGCTGAGTGAAAATATACTTCAGCCCAAGATGATCAGTCTTTAGTTCAAAAGGTCTACCAAGAAGATAATCCCTCCATACTTGAAGTGCATGAATAATGGCAGCAAGCTCTAGGTCACAGGGAGCATAGTTCAATTCATGTAACTTGAGTTTTCTACTTTCATATGCTATAACATGCTCCTTTTGCAACAAAATACCTCCAAGACCTTCCCTGGATGCATCCGTTACTACAGTAAAGTCTCCATTAGGATCAGGTACAACCAAAATAGGTACAGATGTTAACTGATCCTTTAGAGTCTTAAATGCAGATTCACATTTTTCATTCCACACATATTTCTTATCTTTCTTCTGTAATGAAGTTATTGATGTAGTGACCTTCAAAAAGTCTTTAACAAACTTTATATAGTACCCAACAAGACCCATGAAGCTTCTAACTTCATGTACATTCTTAGGTGTAGGCCACTCAATTATTATAATTTTTTTTTAGGGATCTACTCCTATTCCATCCTTACTTATGACATGTCCCAAATAGTGCACTTTTGTCTGGTAGAAAGAACATTTAGACAACTTACCATACAACCTTCTCTTTCTTAAGATTTCCATAACTATCTTGAAATGTTCATGATGCTCATCAATGCTTTTAGAATATATGAGAATATCACCCAAGAATACAAGCAAAAAAATTTCCAAGTATTCTTGAAAAATATTATTCATTAAATTCATAAAAATTGTAGGTGCATTTGTCAAACCAAATGGTAAAACTATGAATTCATAATGTTTGTACCTTGTTCTGAAATCTATTTTATGAATATCTTCATCCTTGATTCTTAACTAAAGATATCTAGATCAAAGATCTATCTTAGAATACACCGATGCACCACGCATCTGATCAAATAGATCATCAATTATAGGAAGTGGATATCTGTTTTTGATTATTTCCTTGTTTAACATCCTATAATCAATGCAAAATCTAAGTGTACCATCCTTCTTTTTCACAAAAATTACTGGTGCTCCCCAAGGTGAGACACTTTGTCTTATCAAACCTTTGGACAATAGTTCTTGCAACTGTGCCTTAAGTCCTACCAATTCAATAGTAGTCACTCAATGTGATTCCTTGGAAATAGGTTTGGTTCCCAGCTTGATCTCAATCGTGAAATCAAACTCCCGTTTGGGTGGAAGAATGCGTAGTTCTTCCGGAAACACATCACTGAAATTTCATAACAACAGGTATCTTTCTAAGAAGTAACTACCCCTTTCATTTTTTTAAGAAATTTTTACTGCATATCAAATGCAACCTTTGTTTTTTTCCTTTTTAAGCTGCATGGATGACAATTTCCTAACTGAAAACTCACATTTTATCCCCTAATGTCTGTTGTGTTTTGCAGGTCATCCAGAAAACTAATATGTTTTTCAAATCAATCAACATTTTACTTATGTTTAACTAGCAAGTTAACACCTATGATTACATCATAAGACCCCAAAGGAGCAACATAAAGATCAACTTCAATGGTAAAACTAGGTAATTCAAAGACTTCTCCAAAAAATACACATACTAACTGTATGGACAACATTATTTCCATAATATACATCGCATGATTTATCCATTTTTCCATCTTTTCTTTTTAATTTTGAAGCTAATTTAGTAGAAATAAAGCATTTAGTAGCTCCAGTATCAAAACGTATAGTTACAAGTATACCAAATAACTTACCTACAAATTCTATAGGTGTAAGTTATTTTTAGCTTGTTTGTCAACTACTGCAACATGTATCTTATGTTGCTTACTATAGTCATTCTTCCTCAAAGTACATTGATTTGCATAGTGATCCTTGCCACAATTGTAACAGCCTCCTACAGGTCCTTTCTTAGGCTCAAATTTATTTCCAACCTTAAATTTATCAATCTGACCTCCATAAGACTTCCTTCTATTATTATTGCTCTTGACAAAGTTGTTTCGTATGTTTGTAACAAATTTATTTGCTGCAATTTTCTTGTTACTATTAGTAAAAAATTGTTATTTCATGCCAAAAAATTTCCATGGTCCCTTTTTGGGTGTAAGGGTGATAGGGGATAGTCTTGTGATGGGCCACCATAAATTATGCTAATAGAATCCTAACCATTTCATTGAGAAAGTGTGTGCCTCTATCACTTGTTAAACTTAAAGGAAAACCATAACTGCTGATTATGTTCTCCCATAAGAATCTATCAACTGTAGTTACAATGCAATCCTTTGTAGAAACTGTGTCATCCCACCATGTCAAGTAATCAGTGCCAGTAATGATATACCACGAACCAGTCCTTCACGCGGCTGGTGAAACTGACCCTATAAAGTCGATTGCCCATTTTTAAAATGGTTAAGCACTAGCTATTGGTCATCAGGGAAATTCATCCCTTTTCCCAGGTTTTCCAAGGTGTTGGCAGTGGTCATAGGCCTTGCAAAACTCAATACAATCCTGGTAAATGGTTTCCCACCAAATCACTGCTAGTAAAATCTTCCGTGTGGTAGAATTTCCTATATAGTGTCATCCTGCAATCCCACCATGTGCTTCCTCCATAATTACCACGCGCTCATGTTCCAATACGCATTAGTGTATAACCTCATCATGACATACCTTATACAAGTCTCAAATAATCAAGATGTAGGGTGCGGGGCATATAGATAACTACTTTCTCTCAAGGGCCTTCATCTCTTCCAGCGCCACACCTATTTTCTTCCAAGTCTGAGGGCGCGCACTGTAACCTAAATAGTTGTATGTGTGACATGGTATCCTCAATTATTTGTACATCCTCCCTTGAGTTAATCCTTGATGAGTGGTTAGGTATTGAATTTCTTTTTCCTGGTTTTACAACCATTGTGAACTCAAACTCTTGGAATAATAGGACCAAACGATATATGTGCCCTTGCAGAATGGGCTTGTTGACTAAGTATTTCAATGCCATGTGGTCTGTGTAGAAAATAAATGGTATTACCAAAAAATACTGCCTAAAATTATACAATGAGTAGATCACAGTAGTTATGTAATTATGTTCTGTTGGTGTCAACTTTCTACTTGTAAAGTATAAGGGATGATCAACAATTCCCTCACCAGGTTGTGCTAGCACTGTTCTCATAGCTGTCCCTGAGGAATCAACATGCACATGGAAAGTCTTATCCCAAGAATAAAAATGTAATATGGGCATCATGACAAGCCTATCCTTCAAAGTGTCAAATGCCTTCTGTTACACCTCTCCCCAATGAAAGGCACACTCATGTTTTAGTAATTCCTCCAAAGGTGCGGCGATCTTGGCATACCCCTTGATGAATTTCTTGTAATACCCCGTATGCCCAATGAATCTACACACTACACTTTGACTAGTAGGCTCCCCTAATCCCACAATAACTACAACTTTGGCGGGATATACTAGTAATCCTTCTTTACATATTTTTGGCAAGAAAAGTTTTTTTGTGGAAAAACTTGTGGATTTCTTGCCAACACTCTGGGAATCTAAGTCCCTATACTTAACTGGTACAACTTCTGTATATGCATGCACATGAAAAGGTGGATTTATACGGTGGCCTTTCAACTGAGGATACAACAGGGGCACTCCACTAACCCTGTGGCAAAGCTAGCAATATCTTACTAGGGGGGACTTTGTAGGAAGTTCGGGAAAGGGAGTGAGAATAGAGTTAGTAGAACTAATGATGCAGGTAGGAAATTAGATTCCTACACACACACTGGTTAGAAACTTCAACACATGCATTTATAGGAAGAAAAAACTCTATCAATAGTAACAAGACCAAATAGAATTCACTAATCACCAAGTATCAAGAAACCCCTTAGTCAAAGAAAGCTAGAAACTCCTTCTTGTATTGATTGCTCAAATCAAAGTTTTACATAATGTGGGAATGGAGGAGATTTAGAAAAGGGGGAAATAGAAGAAAATGGCTATCTCTTTTGCTTTCTCTAGGTACAATGCACTCTTGAGTCTAAAAGATCAATTGCCAACCCTTTGCAATGGGAATGGAGTTACAATTTATATAATGAGAGGTGACTTATCATCTTCCTCACGACCTTTCAAATACCTTAATATGACTTAAGAATGTTCATATTTCACTTTAAATATTTAAGTCCCATTTATAATAGCAAGGTGACTTAATTTACATTATATTTCCAAAGTCATTTAAGTCCTATTAAAAAGTGCAACCCTCAACGTAAAATTATAACATTGAAAAGAGAGAGTGTCGTATGAGGAGTGAAGAGAGAGAGATAGAAGAGGAAGAAGAAGAAGAAGAATTATGCCAAAGGATGAGTTGCTATAGTGGACTTGGGTCCATTCTTTGACTTTTCTCCACTTTATAATCCTGAAAAGGCTTCTGACCCATCCACTTTGGCTTCATATCTCCCTTATAAAAAACAACTTACTATTTTTAGTAAGTATGAGAAATCAAGTCCCCGATCTTCAATTAGATGTTGAGGCTCATTTTTCCTTTGTCTCCCTGTATTTCTCATTCCTTTTGGATCAAATTTCTATTTTTAGCAAGTGCTCGAGGGCACACTTACTATTTTTAGTAAGTGCCAAAAATTTATGTTCTAGTGGATTCACAATTGTAGTGCACTTCCAATGTCTTTGTCTTCTTCGTAGGTTCTTCTATCGATGAATTTCCCAAAATAGTAGTTCATATGTAGTAGACTTGGTATTTTTAGAAACTTTTCCTCTAGGAGTCAGATTGATGTGGAACAATTTTTTTTTATATGGGTTTTTTCCCAATATCCTCCCTTTGAAATTTCAGGCCCACCCGCTTAATAGTCCAAGAGATTTTAAATTTTAAATTTTCAGACCTGGCAGTGCTTCTGGGTATGACAGCCATTAATGGACCTCAAAATTTTAGGTCTTGTTTTCTCCTCTATTTGCAAATAAAATTATATATTTGATGTGGGTTTTTTCTTCTTGTGCTTCACGTGTGATCTTACTTCGATCCGGTAACCGGTTTGATGGAAAATCCCACTTCTTTATTTGTTGAACTGGAAAGGAGATTTCTTCATTATGGATGCTCTATAATGCATGGGGGGAGTTTGAAGGAGTCTTCTTGATGGAATTTGGTAGAGGAATGAGCAAAAAAATATATATTATTGTTTCATGCATCCATTTGGGAGATTTCTTTAACTTCTCATTTCATGGCTATAGAGTTTTCTCTGTTTTATCCTTCTATGCTCCATGCTTCTCCTTTTGTGTTTGATGAGGATTCCTTTTGGGTCCTGCATGATTTCATGGAGTGGGAGGGGAGTGAATTTGTAGCAGGTCTGGTTTTATTTCTTGCAATGGTGGATGTTGTCACCAAATCACTGCACCCTCAGAATGGCTAGGATGTGAAGAGGACGTTCAGTGTGATTGGGACACATAGGATCACATCTCAAGCTGTGGGACTTGGGCTTGAAGTGAACCTCCAGAGAAGGCCAGATTCCTCTTCCTAAACTAAGTGTTTTACTACTCCTAGTGTAATAAAATGATTATCTAGTCCTATGCTAACATTTTTATGGGTTTTAGGGAAAGAGGGTTGCAAGAAACAAAACTATACTAGGGATGGCAATGTACTGAATAAAGGTTGTTTCCAGACTCAAGAAGGGTTAATTTGAAGAGGGTGTGTGCACCACAAGTCAACTTCACCTACTGAAACTCAGAGAGGGTATGAGATACCACAGACTAAGAAGCATGCGTTCCCTTTTCTAAACTCGATCGGGCAAAATAATCTATCAGTCTTCTAGTGAAGAAGGATGAACTTGGGAAGGGCGAACGAGCACCACAAATAAAATGCATGCAATACTTCACCACTTGATAAGCACAGAACTCCAAAAACCTGCAATAGAAACTTAAACTTACATAGTGTACCTGTAAGTATGAGAAAGGGACAAGGAAGCACAGAAGGATGAAAGGACCAAGATTAGTGACAAAACACACACTTTTATTGCTTCAATAACATGCACAATGCATCATAAATTCAGAAGAGGCAATGGTTGCCATCACAATCTTGAAAGGAGGCTTGAAATTTCCCTCAGCATATAAGAACAACTTACAGAAGAGAGAGGACTCTTGAAAAACATATACTTACCTAAGATGTCTAACTGTCTAACTTGTCTGACCTATTGGAACCCTTTGAAATGAGCTTCCAACTTACATTTATAGAAGAATATGTGAGAAAGAAGAGGAAAGGTCATAATTACATTTGTAAATTGAAGGCCCATGATGTATTTATTACAGTTAGTTGAACCACATGAGAAGGTTCCATCATGGGTCATTAATTTCCTGATGACCTAGTCTTCTCAATTAATTAAAAGAATATTTAAATAGTAATAATAAATATTATTATTACAATATTTAAATAAAAATATTAAATTAATTAACATAATGTCGAGACCCCCCATTGACCTATTTGACTTGAAGAGGAGGTGGGTCCATGTGAATAGAGTCTGCACATAGCCCAACTTGGTGGTTGGCTCACCGAGCCAACTCACTGAGTTGGTCATGAGCTCCAGCGTCCTTCACTGCAAGCGAGCTCCCATTCTGCATTGAACTATTCTTCACGAGCTCTATCTTGACTCACCCTTAAAGTCGAGTTACTCCTTATATGTTGGTGGTTATCAAGCATGTTACAATGATCACTGAGCTCCATATCTACCATAACCATATGAACTCGACGAGTTTTGAATCCTCTAACTCGGTGTTGCACTTGATTTTGAACCCCACACCAACTCTTTCCTTACCTTGGAAATCAAGCTCTTTTGCATTGATTCCTTCGAATGGTGAGCTATTAAACTCGATTCTTATCATTTCCCTGGGCTAACTCAAGGCCATTTATGCATCCCACATTGCCTTTCATGAAACATCTGTGAGCTTCCCCATGAAGTCACCGTGCTCTTCATCCAGAAAAATGAGCCTACCTTTCCTAGGCTCAACTTCGCCTCTAAGATGAGTCCTCGTTCGAGCCTGAAACTTGACTGAGCCTCTTTAATATGAGCTTACCACCAAGATCTTCATCAAGATTGCAACGATCTTTCCACCATATCCACCATTTTTCTCACTTTCTTTCCATTTTATGAACTCATTGTGCTTTGATCGAGCCACTCGATATTACTCCACCCTAACTCGGTAGAGTCTCCCCTTTACTACTCATGTCGTACTTCTTTGAGTTATAATTCATGCCCAACCTAATCACCATCTCACTCAATGTTGATTTCATTTCTAAGTATGAGTTCCTTTACCTTGAGATATTGAGTGCTCTCACTAGTATTGAAAGCTGAACTCCATATTTGACGCATAAATTCACTACCAAGCCACCCTCCGTATTCTTCACCGAGTGCACAAGACATTTTGTGAGCTGGGGAAGCTTGATCAAGACCTCACTTAATCAATTCAATGAGCCACCTCGGATCCCATTTGACATGCTCAAGAACTAACTCTGCAACTCTTAATTTACTTTTGCGAGCGTTAGCTCAGCTCAACCTAGGCTATTTCCGTATATACATGGTGGGTAAACCACCATTTTGAGGTGATAGTGTTTTTCCATATGCACCTCCGCGAACATTAAATTTGGCCCAAACACCCCAAATTACACCTTCACCATTTATTTCCTTGAAATTCATATCCTGAGCATAATTCGAACTCCTGTGGCTCATAACTAAGCTATTTCCCACATATCGGCTCACCCTATTCACCTAATTAAACAAGCTATCGAAGGTTCTTGTGATTGCCACATATCATAATTTGACCTTTGGGTTTCCCAATATGATACAGATGCATGAGCTCATCTTCGACACCATGCACACATCCACAAGGATGGATCACTGACCAATCTCTTCTCCATATCAACCAAACTCTTCACATTCAATATCTCGATCCAGATTTACCTCAAAACAAATTGTATATACACATGAAACCATATCCATTTGACTCGCTAAGATGTATTACTAAATGAGATGACTCCCTCTGCTCGTTGATATCCATAGAACTTGACATACACCATTTAAATCCTCACCTGATGTTGAACAAATCATACTTCACATAAACCTTGAGATATTTATGGCTCGACTAGCTCAGTTTCCTCTCTCACGATCGTCAAAAGACTCATTTGCTTCATGGCTCAATGAAACAATCCAACCCATGTCTTAACATGGACTTTGCAAGATGTTCGAGCTCCTAAGTAGCTAATTGAATCACGTCTTCCCACACTTATTTGTGTTTATGAAAAGTTCGCGAGTACCTTCTAACTGGTTGGAGGCCCATCTATCACTACACTTCAACTCAAATCCCTGAGCTCCTTAGCTGCATATGCCACCACTCCGAGCAACCAAAACTCATGCTTGCTGGTCAAAATGAGATCCTTGGCTTTGCATTGACACCCGCAGCTTTGTGCTTGCTTTGTTGGAATTTGTGAAAATCTAACAATTGTCTGACCAACTCCATAAGGATTAGTTTGTCACCTAGGAACCTGGGAAAATGGAAAGTATTACCATGAAACCTTACTACCTGAAGATAAGTAAACTCCTTGAATTGCAAGAAAATACAACCCCATTTTGACACTTTGGCCCATGCTTCATCGGAAACCCTTCTCTTCCTCAGATCAGGATCTAATATGCAAATGTTTTCATAGAAGGAGTCATTCACTCTTCTATATTGGTCTTCAAACCCTTTTATTGTCAATTGCGGTAAGTACCGATATATGTGTTTCGTTCCTTGGTTTCCCTTTGCATCTAGCCTTAGATAGTTTCTCATGCATGCTGCCGCATAGGTAACATATGACATCATATAGAACTTTCTGGTAGGCAAGAGCGTTTTCATTTGGGAGTCTATCTTATCACTTATTAGGCTACCCCAATCAATCCCTTGGTCATTCTTCTTTATAATGACCATGAACTGGTACATCCACCCTTGGAATTATTTTGAATCTAGGAGTCCAAATAACCGGCTCAGAAAGGTGACGATATCATTGACTTCAAGAATAAAACCACTTCTAGGGACCGACTTAGGAAACCTAGAAACAGATGGCTTAGCCTTGATCAAGAACTTCTTATTTATGTGCTTGATGTAGTCTTCCCGATCTTTGTCCCAGGCCTTTTGTGCTAATTTAAGGTCTAAATAAACATATTCCATGAAGTTGGGCAACTTTAGGATTTGATCAAAGTAATCTCCGTCCAATTTCACTATAGACTCCCCTACTTGATTTCTTACTGAGTGGGAGGCTGAGTCATAGTTGGAAGCGTAGGCCAAGATGAATTCAGGGAATTGAGATGATATTGGAAATCCTACTGCAAGAGGGAGACCACTACTGGCTATTGAATTCATCCTTGAATTCTGAGAAGAATCCTCAATTCTTTTCCAGAAGTCTTCCATATCAATATTGTCGAGCTCTGTGTCCTGGATGTCATAATTTCAGCTTACATAAGAAGAAGACTCCATCTTCTGATACTTATACTTCATCTTTCCTGACTTATCTGACTTATCCTTAGATTGGCCAGGGTCTGACATGAGGAGTCTAGAAAATTCCTTGATGACTTCTAGAAGAGAAATCAGGTGTGAAAGCTTGTTGGACAAGTAAAAATACCTACCACACCATTCAGGTTTTGAAACTTGCAAAACACCAACGGAAACCCTAAACACTGGTAGAGTTTGGAGGATGTTGAGCAGGTGGAAATCCCGGCATGTGGAGGAACTTGATAGTTGTCGAGAACCCTACAAAATGTGACACAAGGCGGAAGAAATGAGATGTACAACACCCAACAAAACCCAAAATCAATATATCAGGTTTCTGACATGTCAAAATATGAGAATTTCCTACCTTTTTCACTTATTGATTTTTAGATTCTTATAAAATCTACAACTTATGTAAAAATAAGTAAATAACCAAGGAGTGAATCTCAAACAAAAACCCTACTTGTAAAAAGACAAGAACCAAGGAAAAAGACACAAAACCCTAAACTAGTAATGAAAGAGGAAATGCAAAGGAAACCCAAACAAAACACCTCATAAATAACCCAAAAAGCTCCAAAATATAAAGAAGAGAAGAATACCTTCAACAAGTTTGAAAAATGATCAAAGATGGATGGAGAAATTGACCGGGAAGCTCAATCAGGTTTGGAGGTAGAAGAAGCACACAACGAAATCCAATGCAACAAAAACATACTAGGTAATAAATGACGTGGAAAACCAACTATTTATAATACCCTAACATTAATTACACCTCACTTGATGCGTGTGCCAACTACTAGACAAATGGACATAAATGACATGTCATCATGCTCGGAGCTTCTGAAAACTTGATATAAAGGATAAAAACTCAATTCGGGTTTCAGGTTTCGGGAAACATTAGACATGATGCATACCTTTTTTAGATGCTTCTAAGTCCCAAAATCCTGACACAAAGGCTTCATTCAGGTTTTGGGTTTCGGGAAACAAACGACATGAAACATGCATTGGATAAATCATGTTCCAATGCTTGGGAGTTTTGAAAACCTGACACTGTTAAGACAATCATGTTTTAGGTTTCGGGGAACATCAGACATGTAACTGTAAGAAACATGCTTTCATGTAACGAAAACCTGAAAACCCAAAAAATCTCCTTCAAAGGGGAATTTCAAAGGGATTTGCCTAAAATTTTCATATGGTGTAGTGCTCGAAATTTACAAATGTTTTTAAATAAAAGAAAAAAAAAATTAAATTTTGAAAAAAGAAAAAAAAAAACAATCAAAGTTTGATGGAATTAGTGCTGGCAATGGGGGTTGGTAGGGACGTGGGAGGAGGTAGAAAGGTGGAGTTGTGTGGGCAGGTGGAAGGCAGGTCCTATCACTTCCTTCTCAATAATACATGAATTTTTTTAATTGTTTCCTCCAACCAGTTACTACAAAAACCCAAGAGCACGTTGTAAATTTAATTTTGGTTGGTTAGTTGTAGCGACTCAATTTAGTGCCCTGGCAAATATGTCTGCAAAAATGTGGGTGCTTGCATGTTGGCAATGGAAATAGTGGGTGCGTAAGGATGCTAGCAACCAGTTTCTTGTTTTTGGTTTTCAATTTTGCATGACTTGGCTCACGTTTTTGGGGAGGATGAGACACCAGGCTTGTGATGGTCGCGTGGGTTATCTTGGTTCGGATTCATAGCAAATTGGACTTTGTTGGAAAGTCTCTAATCATGCTGAAACATGTGGCAGCGTTGTATTTTTAGCAGTATTGGATAGTTTCAGCTATGGCAGAACACAAAAGTTATGGGTTCCTCACAACAAGCGCACCATTTCCTTTTGGCAACATACAGGCCTCCAACCTGATCAGTTCACCTTTGCCACTTATTCCCAGCCAGTGCCAAAATCCAAGCTCTATAGCAAGGTATGGACGTTCTGCAAGGAGTTTAGTCAGATGTTGTATTTGAATATGATTTGGCAGACATACATGCAAAATGTGAAAGCGTATGCTTGGCACGTGAATTGTTTGATTGAATACCTGAAAAAAATGTGGACTTTGGGTCTACTATGGCTGTAGGATACACGAAATGGGTTTGTTAAAAAGGCTCAAAAATTTTCTTGCTAATGCACTCGTCGGTGTGGGGTCTCCTGCCACTGCCACATCCTCCCAGCCTGCATCAAAAGGGGACCTTTAGAGCAGTTGTGTTCATTCAACAAATTTTTAAAAGGGTAGAGGAATAGTGTCAGATGTTGTAGTTGTTAATGCTATGGCAGTCTAGTACGTAAAATGGGGAAACTTGCACAAGGCAAGTTGAATTTTTTGGCAATGCTTATCAAGGAGATGGGGTCTAATGGGTCTGGCCATGATCATGTAAGCTTCATTTTTGTTTTATTTTAAAATGCAAGCTCGCAGGTTTAGTGGAAAAGGGTTGTAAATACTTCAATGGCATGAGTGTTGGTTTTAACATGCCACCTACCTAGAACTGAATTCATATGCCTGTTTGATCGACCCTCTTTGTTGTGCTGGCTATTTTGAGGAAACTCTAAAATTTACCATCAACTCACTAATTAAACCTGCGGTGGTTGTGGGGACGTGTTGGTTGGTACCCCTGTAGAGCGCATAATAATATGGGGTTGCAGTAAATTTCAACAACTCTTCTTTTGAGGTGATCGTCAAAATGCTGCAACTTATGTCTTCTGTCAAACATCTATATTTAAGGAGAACATTCAGTCAAAAGGATTCATTTTATTGAAATAAATGTGTTTCCAAGCTCCATACAACTTTGCCAACATTCTCCTAGCTCGTGTTCAGTATGGAGCCTTGAGCAGGCCCTAGAAAACCATCAAAAACATAATGGGCAACATATTCTGCTGGAAGACTTCAAGTGATCATGAAGTTTGTGTGACGTTGTGAGGTTAGATCAATGCTCTTGAACTATTTGACGAAATGCCCAAGTGAGATGTTGAACCAAATCCTACGGGTTTGACCGACTTCGTCCCTCCAGGCATGGTTCATCTCCTCTTATCTTTCATAACTCTCGTACTCTAGTTTTCATTTGCAACTTAATATAATTTTAAAATATTAGGATTATAATACATTTAATTGTTTTATATTAACTTGTTGCAAAACAATAAAATGTCGTGTCGTAACTCACGAAATCAAAATAACCCTTTTGTATTAAACCATGAACTTCAACCCTCATTCTGAGGTGATTTAGAAAACTTCCTACCCAACTAGATCGCTACAATATTGTTTTATCGACAAGACGAAATTGACTTCCCAGTAAAAATGTTGACCATCTCCCTGTTTAAATAGATAATTTTGCATTTTTCAGAGACTCGTTAAGTACCCTTTGTAACTCCAAAAATGGGATGTTAAGCTTCATTCATGTACCTGGTTATGTGAGGAGTCACCTTAACCTTTGGTTTGACCCCGAATGAACATTTGTGATATTTTTGATGCCATATTGGGAGCAATGTTACACCATTTTTGTAGTTGTAAGAAGCTACTAAAACTATAAAGTTGGCTTTCGTTTTGAACCACCATTTGAAACCTAGATAGAGAAATTATCATCCATTTTCACAAACCTCTAGTGTTCTTACTAGAAAATTACATGGAACATTCAGTTTGGGGAAAAACACTTTTCTGTATAGTTTGGAAAGCCATTTTGTAGGCCTCCGGTCGCAGTTTGACGAGGTCAAACTAGACCAATTACGACTTGTCGCTCCAGAAAACTTACCTCCGTTTGAAAATGGTTTTCTAGTTCTCAGTCCCGTCGACTCTGATGAATTCTCCTTATATAGGGGAACTTGTAGGAAGTTTCTCGTTGCATGTTCATCCATCGAACGTCAGTTTTGGATGTGGTTTTCTGAGCCCTCGAGCTAACTTTTGTTCATTTGCAACTGGGTCAATTACAATCCAGTGGCCCCAGAAAACTAGCCACCAAACGTAAATTGTTAGCCAGTTCTAAATTCCGTCAGTTGCTATGAACTCTTGGTATATAAGTGGACACGTAGAAATTTAACCATGGTGTGTTTTCTCATCAGAAGACAACGTTTAAAAGTAGTTTCTTAGCCTCTGAGCCCGTTTTGAACATTTTTGTAGCTAGCAAGAAAATGTAAAAATAGAAAGTTGTGGGACCCTCGTCGGGTTGCCAAACCACCATGGAAACTTTTGACACATGTAAATAACTGTTTAAAAACCCTATAGTGTAACTTGTTGTGAAGTAGAACTTTTGACAAAATGGTGTTTTCTCTCTCTTCCCTTCTCTTTCTCTCTCCTGGGTTACAAAATGAAGTGAAATGAAATGTAATGAATACATGTCTCTAAACCTTTTCTTTCGATTGCAAATTGTAATTATTATTATATGTAAATGGGAAACTAAAAAATGTTAATTATGTTAGATTAGGGTGGATGCCATGTCAGCGATTTATCGCTGATTTCATGCTCACATGGTTTTGCAGGATGCAAGAATGATGGCATTAAAAGGCGATGTGTAATTCATTAATTATCATTGTAATTGATATAGTTCATTGTAAAATGAATATATGTATAATGTAGTCTCATGTTACATAAGGTTATATTTGATAATTTGCTAATCTGTATGAGATGCTAACTTTTAGGGATATCTAGGAAATGTGTATTTAATCATAGATTCAATTTGATTCATAGTACGTATGGTAAAAAGGTTTGATATATATATATATATATATATGTGGTAAATGAATTTGAAGTAATATCTTGTAGTGCATATTCAGTGTTCAATAAATGACTAATGAATCATCTTGTGCATTCTTACTTTGTGAATGTAATAAAGAGTTTTAATCGAAACACTCAACCCTTGTATAATATCGGAGCAGAACATGTCTTCATCTGTGATACTTTTTACCGTAGAAGACATTGAAAACCATAGAATGAACTTAAACTCTGCCCTCGATGGAACCTCCTAGTTTGGGTAAACAAGAGCCCAAGAATGGGTTTATCGTCTTAGTCGGTATGTTTAGTGACATTGTCATAAACCTGTCTGATAGGAGCGACACAGTCAAAATTTATTTGGAGTAAGTAGAGCTATCTCTTCCTTCGTATCCTAGTGGACTACCTTGTCTTCCGAAGATAGATTTAAAATTAATTTTCTTCATCGAATGAAACCCCTGTTGGATTCAGACGACATAAATGGAGATCGTGATATAGTTGTTCTATGTCTTGCATTCTTGTTAGTGAACTCTTTAGTCCCTTGCAGCTAAATGTCTTATCTTAGGCTTGTGACAATATAGTGCCTTGATCTCTCATGAAGGGTTTATAGAGTAAATACATTTAAACCCTAAATCTAATCTATAATAGGGATTAAAGCCCTAGGTGAAAATTGGAATTAAGCTTAACCTTAGTTGATTTGGTGGTTAACATGTGGATAGAAAATTATAAGTAACTCTTTGCAAAACAAAATTGTTTTGAAAGATGTTGACTTTAGAGAACCCAAGAAACCGAAATCTTGTCCCGTAATACCTTGTTAGGTCCGTTTATGACATTAAGAAATAAATAATATCTCACATGTGGAATCGTGAAATGCAGAAAAGTGGGACCCTACCTTGAACACAAATCACTTGTGGTTCATGTGTAGTTTATAATGCTTCTAACCATGTACTTCTTTAAGATGATAGACAAGTACTTTCATAACTCTTTTGTTATAATGCCATGGTAATAATGAGACCTTAATGCGATGAAAAAAAAGTAAAACATAGAAGAGTAAAAAAAAGATTTGAGGTTAGGAATAATGCCACTCTTGGAGTCCTTATAACTTAATTAAACATTTTCATGAGTTACAAAGAATATGAATTGCCTTGGTGTGATCAAACTTCGAGAAAACAAAAGATATATATATATATATATATATATATATATATATATATATATATATATATATATATATATATAAATGGAATTCCACAAGTCATTGAATTAGAATAACTATGGTAGGGAAATAACTATACCGTGATCGAAGAATGTTTTTGGGAAAAAGCTATCTTGTATACAAATCTCCCTTAAATCCTAATATTGCTTTCTGGACATCAAGTCTGATTCACCTGAGTTGTAAGGGTAAAAATGTAGACATCAAATAAATGTTGGAGAAGAATATTCTTAACATAATAATAAGATAATTAAGTACTTTATATGTAATTTGAATTATGCCAAATAAGTATGTAAGTTATGGAAATTTCCGTAAAGGATAAAAAGCCAACTTAAAATGGTCAAACTGTAAATTAAATGTGGAATGAACTTAAGAATATGTAGATGGAAAAAAAAAAGGAGAAAGTTTTCCTTGCACTATAATGTTCTTGGAATATTGATCGTAACTAAAATGCAATTAAAGAAAATATGTGTTGTGGGTTTTCCTATCCTTGAGTCCTTTCCTTGTGGTTGGGTCATTGCTAGTATTCATTTATTGGGAAAAGTGTTGCATCGACATTTCTATGGTGTTGTCATGTGTCTATGTGAGTCATTGACTTGTAAGTGTCATATGCATCTTTGAGTATTCTTTACTTGGGGCCATTTTGGCATAGTGTAGTGAGCAATGTAATTAAAACAAATAACCTGGTATTTTTACTGTTGTTTTTGAGTGTGAAAAATCGGGGCGTTACATTTGGTATCAGAGTGAAGGTTCATACTCTCAAACCTCTGGGGTAGATTAGATTTGTGATGGTATTGCATGATGGTGGTGGATATTGGAAGAGTAATGTGACATAAGCGTGATGTGAACTATGTCGTAATTTTGAAATTGTGAACGCACATGTTGTGTATGTCACTTAGTGCATATTTTTTATCATGTTGATGTGCTTGTGATGAGAGTATTCACTCTCTATTTCATGGATTCAATGAGGAATTCATGGGTGTTAAACCACCTTATTGTGTGTATAAAAAAATAATGTTATTGTCGATTACAGAGTATTGGAGCATTTTGGAATTATGTGATATGAAGGTGTATTGATGTATTACATGACAAAATTGTTGTAAAGTGAATTGGATGTTATCATGATGTCATCACCGTGTTGTGATGAATCATGTGTGTCACCATGTTGTAATTGCAATTGACTATATGTTGTAATGTTAGACATTGCGTTCGTCATACATATGATTTGTGTAATATGTGATGATTTGTGTCATGATTTAGGGGCATATAGTGAGCGTATGATCCCTATTACATAGTGATTGCACTTTGGTTGCAGAATGTGGTAATGTGATGTATTGTAACCCGTGAAAGTAATTATTGTGTTATACCCCGTATAAATACCATGCATAAGACGCTATGGTTAATTTGTGTGAATCACCATTGTGTTAGTGATGTAGTTATGTGTATGTTGTGAACCTTACACTAGACGACCCTAAGGGGAGAAATTGTCAAGAGTGTATGTGTGGAGAGAGGAGGCATGGACTAGGTTTTCATAATCTTGAGCCGAGTATGAGTGAGGAAGTGGAGTCTTATATAGATTGAAAACCCACTTCTATCTGTTTAGTATACTTCGAGCTTTCTTAGTATATTGTGGGTGCGCACCACCTTAGGCTCAACTTATGTAACTAGAGTTCCTTGATCTTTCCTATTGGATTGTTCATTGGACAATCCTATGTAATTTTGACTATGTTGATCCTTGTGGGAGTTTGGAGGGATGATTCAGGCAGAGATGATGATAGTTACATTATTTGATATACTCATTTCTGGTTACATGTATATTTTTTTTATGAGCTGAGGCTCGATGTCTGAGTGCTAGAAACTCGATGAGTACCCCTTTGGTGGTAGTATGAGGCCACATAGTGATTGTAATGTGCTATTTCTCAATACATATTTTATTTGTAAATTGATCATTATTTCTTTTTTGCTAGAACCAGTCATTTTCTTGATTGACATGTTCTTATATTTTGGGCATTTATTTGATTGTTGCATTAACATTTGGATTTTGCACTAACCATGGCTAATTAGCCATTTGTTTTTCTTAGTTTTAAACTGTCTTTTCATATTTAAAAGTTTTGTAGCCTATCCCAAGGCTTATAATTTTTTCCACTTGGCATTTGAATGGATTGTTATGTTGGTTCTAATGTCGTAATGTGCTGGAATAGGGTCATGGGATTAACCATGGAGTGGTTGAACCTATGGGCCCACTTCGTTGTATGGGGGTACGCCCCAAGGAGTTACATATAACTAGTGAGTTATTAAACCATGAGTTATTATGTCACTTGGGTTGGGGGTGACGGGGCTGTATGTGCATAATGTCATAGGGTGACTCAGCCTCATTAAAAGGAGAAAGGAGACGGGCCTCTATGGTTGAGTTACCTGATATTCTCTATGGCACTCTATGGTTGAGTGACCTGATATTCTTGATGGGGCTCTATGGTTGAGTGACCTGACTTGGTTTTGGAACTATGATTATTTCTCCTTGGGAGGTATATGGAGTTATTTGGTGA
Organism: Taxus chinensis; assembly: GCA_019776745.2. Lineage (NCBI taxonomy): Eukaryota > Viridiplantae > Streptophyta > Pinopsida > Cupressales > Taxaceae > Taxus > Taxus chinensis. The sequence goes on along the minus strand of CM034149.1, from coordinate 41,115,695 downwards.
TGTTTTGGGAGGTATATGGAGTTGTTTTATGATACTTCAGGAGATATATGGAGTTAATTCTTGATATTTTGTGTGTGGAGTTGGTATAGTGAGTTATGTGTACTCTGGTGAGTCCTTTTGACACATTATTATGATGGAGTCTTGACTCTCCCTTGGTTGGTATGGACTATTGGATATTTTCTTAGCACTATGTTGGTACAATCATGGTTTTTGGGTCATGTGATACCTGTTGTATATGTATCAGTGTGATGATTATGTTGTTAGTCACATTTGTGTGTTGGGTTTATGCCTATGACATAATTGTTGGAAATTATTTGTTATCGGACTACTTGTTGTCATTCCATGGGGGAATTAAAGGTCTTGTGATGTGTTACAACCATGAAATTATGTAGCAAGATGTCTCGTGGATTGTTTGTGATGTGTTAAGTTTTGTGTGACATCTTGATGTTAGTTACTGTTGGGCACCCACGAACATAAGACAATTGAAAAAAATTCTAAACAATGAATATTATAATCTTGAGATAAGAAATATTGTAAAAGAAAATATAAACAAAGTAATAAGGTAAACAAGAAATACCAATCTTCACAGAACATTATAATTTAAGATATTGCCAAAATTAGTTTTCTTCCTTGTGGTCATGTTATACCAACCAGTTGTTTTGATACACGACATGGGTCATTATTATCTTCTTGCCTACGCATCCTTCAAGCTTCAGTGTTGTGTCACATCGAGGATGATGCTCTTATAAGTGGAGGGAAATGTAGTGCTCGACATTTACAAATGTTTTTAAATAAAAGAATAAAAACTTAAATTTTGAAAAAATAAAAAAATAAAAAAACAATGAAAGTTGGATGGAATTAGTGCTAGTAGTGGGGGTTATTAGGGATGTGGGAAGAGGTAGAAAGGTGGAGTTGCGTTGGCAGGTGGAAGGAAGGCCCTGCCACTTCCTTCTTAATAATACATGATTTTTTTAATTGTTTCCTCTAGCTAGTTATCGAAAAAACCAAAGAGCACGTTGTAAATTTAATTTTGATTGGTTAGTTGTAATGACTCAATTTAGTGCCCTGACAGATATGTCTACAAAAATGTGGGTGCTTGCATGCTGGTAGTGGAAATAGTGGGTGCATAAGGATGCTGGAAACTGGTTTCTTGTTTTTGGTTTTCAATTTTTGCATGACTTGGCTCACGTTTTTGGGGAGGATGAAACACCAGACTTGTGTTGGTCACGTGGGTTATCTTGGTTCAGATTCACAGCAGATTGGAATTTGTTGGAAAGTCTCTAATCATGCTGAAACCTATGGCAACGTTGTATTTTTAGCAGTATTGGATAGTTTCAGCTATGGAAGAACACAAAAGTTATGGGTTCCTCACAATAGGTGCACCATTTCCTTTTGGCAACATACAGGCCTCCAACCTGATCAGTTCACCTTTTCCATGTATTCCCAGCCAGTGCCAAAATCTGAGCTCTATAGCAGGGTATGGACATTCTACAAGGAGTTTTGTCAGATGTTGTATTTGAATATGATTTGGTAGACATGCATGCAAAATGTGGAAGTGTATGCTTGGCATGTGAACTATTTGACTGAATACCTGAAAATAATGTGGCCTTTGGGTCTGCCATGGCTGCAGGATACACAAAATGGGTTTATTAAAAAGGCTTAGAAACTTTCTTGCTAATGCACTCGTCGGTGTGGGGTCTCCTGCCACTACCACATCCTCCCAGCCTGCGTCAAAAGAGGATCTCTGGAGTAGTTGTGTTCATTCAACAAATTTTTAAAAGGGTAGAGGAATAGTGTCAGATGTTGTAGTTGTTAATGCTATGACAGTCTAGTATGTAAAATGGGGAAACTTGCACAAGGAAAGTTGAATTTTTTGGCAATGTTTATCAAGGAGATGGGGTCTAATGGGTCTGGCCATGATCATGTAATCTTCATTTTAGTTTTATTTTAAAATGCAAGCTCACATGTTTAGTGGAAAATATCTGTAAATACTTCAATGGCATGAGTGTTGGTTTAAACATGCCACCTACCTAGAACTGAATTCATATGCCTATTTGATCGACCCTCTTTGCTATGCTGGCTATTTTGAGGAAAATCTAAAATTTACCATCAACTCACTAATTAAACTTGCGGTGGTTATGGGGACGTGTTGGTTGGTACTCCTATAGAGTGAATAATAATAGGGGTTGCAGTAAATTTCAACAACTCTTCTTTTGAGATACTTGTCAAAATGTTGCAACTTATGTCTTCTGTTAAAAAACTATATTTAAGGAGAACATTCACTCAAAAGGATTCATTTTATTGAAATAAATGTGTTTCCAAGCTCCATCCAACTTTTCCAACATTCTCCTAGCTCGTATTCAGTATGGAGCCTTGAGCAGGCCCTAGAAAACCGTCAAAAACATAATGGGCAACATATTCTGCTGGAAGACTTCAAGTGATCGTGAAGTTTGTGTGACGTTGTGAGGTTAGATCAATGCTCATGAACTATTTTACAAAATTCCCAAGTGATATGTTGAACCAAATCCTACGGGTTTGACTGAATTCATCCCTCCAAGCATGGTTCATCTCTTCTTATCTTTCATAACTCTCGTACTCTAGTTTTTATTTGCAACTTAATATAATTTTAAAATATTAGGATTATAATACATTTAATTGTTTTATATTAACTTGTTGTAAAACAATAAAATGTTGTGTTGTAACTCACGAAATCAAAATAACCCTTTTGTATTAAACCATGAACTTTAACCCTCATTCTGAGGTGATTTAGAAAACTTCCTACCCAATAGATCACTATAGTATTTTTTTATCAACAAGACGAAATTGACTTCCCAGTAAAAATGTTGACTAGCTCCCTGTTTTAATAGATAATTTTGCATTTTTCAGAGACTCATTAAGTATCCTTTGTAACTCTAAAAATGGGATGTTAAGCTTCATTCGTGTACCTGATTATGTGAGGAGTCACCTTAACCTTTAGTTTGATCCTGAATGAACATTTGCGATATTTTTTATGCCATATTGGGAGCAATGTTACACTGTTTTTATAGTTGTAAGAAACTACTTAAACTATAAATTTGGCTTTCATTTTGAACCGCCATTTGAAACCTAGATAGAGAAATTATCATCCATTTTCGCAAACCTCTAGTGTTCTTACTAGACAATTACATGGAACATTCAGTTTGGGGAAAAATAATTTTCTATATAGTTTGGCAAAGCCATTTTGTAGGCCTCCGGTCACAGTTTAACGAGGTCAAACTGGACCAATTACGACTTGTCGCTCCAGAAAACTTACCTCCGTTTGAAAATGATTTTCTAGTTCTTAGTCCCGTCAACTCTGATGAATTCTCCTTATATAGGGGAACTTGTAGGAATTTTCTCATTTCGTGTTCATCCATCAAATGTCAGTTTTAAACGTGGTTTTCTGAGCCCTCGAGCTAACTTTTGTTCATTTGAAACTGGGTCAATTATGACTAATAGCCTAGGAAAACTAGTTGCTAAACGTAAAACGTTAGCCATTTCTAAATTATGTCAGTTGTTATGAACTCTTGGTATATAAGTGGACACGTAGAAATTTAACCGTGGTGTGTTTTCTCATCAGAAGACAACGTTTAAAAGTAGTTTCTTAGCCTCTGAGCCCATTTTGAACATTTTTGTAGCTAGCAAGAAAATGTAAAAATAGAAAGTTGTGGGACCCTCATCAGGTTTCCAAACCACCATGGAAACTTTTGACACATGTAAATAACTATTTAAAAACCCTATAGTGTAACTTGTTATTTGAAATAAAACTTTTGACAAAATGGTGTTTTCTCTCTCTTCCCTTCTCTTTCTCTCTCCTGGGTTTCAAAATGAAGTGAAATGAAATGGAATGAATACATTTCTCTATACCTTTTCTTTCGATTGCAAATTGTAATTATTATTATATGTAAATGGGAAACTAAAAAAACATTAATTATGTTAGATTAGGGTGGATTCCATGCTAGCGATTTATCACTGATTTCATGCTCACATGGTTTTGTAGGATGCAAGTATGATGGCGAAAAGGCGATGTGTAATTCATTCATTATCATTGTAATTGATATAGTTCATTGTAAAATGAATATATGTATAATCTAGTCTCATGTTATAGAGGGTTATATTTGATACTTTGATAATCTGTATGAGATGCTAACTTTTAGGGATTCTAGGAAATGTGTATTTAATCATAGATTCAATTTGATTCATAGTACGTATGGTAAAAAGGTTATATATATATATATATGGTAAATGAATTTGAATTATTATCTTGTAGTGCATATTCGGTGTTCAATAAATGACTAATGAATCATCTTCTGCATTCTTACTTTGTGAATGTAATAAAGAGTTTTAATCGAAACACTCAACCCTTGTATAGTATCGGAGTAGAACATGTCTTCATCTGTGATAATTTTTACTGTAGAAGACATTGAAAACCATAGAATGAATTTAAACTCTACCCTCAACAGAATCTCCTAGTTTTGGTAAACAAGAGCCCAAAATGGGTTTATCGTCTTAATCGGTATGTTTATTGACATTGTCATAAACATGTTTGATAGGAGTGACACAGTCAAAATTTATTTGGAGTAAGTAGAGCTATCTCTTCCTTCGTATCCTAGTGGACTACCTTGTCTTCCAAATATAGATTTAAAATTAATTTTCTTCATCAAATGAAACCCCTATTGGATTCAGAAAACATAAATGGAGATCGTGATATAGTTGTTCTATGTCTTGTATTCTTGTTAGTGAACTCTTTAGTCCCTCACAGCTAAATATCTTATCTTAGGCTTGTGACAATATAGTGCCTTGATCTCTTACAAAGGGTTTATAGAGTAAGTACATTTAAACCTTAAATCTAATCTATAATAGGGATTAAAGCCCTGGGTGAAAATTGGAATTATGATTAACCTTAGTTGACTTGATGGTTAACATGTGGATAAAAAATTATAAGTAATTCTTTGCAAAACAAAATTGTTTACAAAGATGTTGACTTTAGAGAACCCAAGAAACTGAAATCTTGTCTTGTAATACCTTTTTAGGTCCATTTATGACATTAAGAAATAAATAATATCTCTCATGTGGAATCATGAAATGCAGAAAAGTGGGACCCTACCTTGAACACAAATCACTTGTGGTTCATGTGTAGTTTATAATGCTTCTAACCATGTACTTCTTTAAGATGACAGACAAGTACTTTTGTAACTCTTTTGTTATAATGTGATGGTACTAATGAGACCTTAATGTGATGAAATTAATTAAAGCATAGAAGAGTAAAAACAAGATTTTAGGTTAGGAATAATGCCACTCTTGGATTCCTTATAACTTAATTAAACATTTTCATGAGTTACAAATAATATGAATTGCCTTGGTGTGATTAAACTTTGAGAAAACAAAAGATATATATATATATATATCCCGTGATAGAAGAATGTTTTTGGGAAAAAGCTATCTTGTATACAAACTTCGAGAAAACAAAAGATATATATATATATATATATATATATATACATATCCAAATGGAATTCCACAAATCATTGAATTAGAATAACTATGGTAAGGAAAAAACTATACCGCGATAGAAGAATTTTTTTGGGAAAAAGCTATCTTGTATACAAATATCCCTTAAATCCTAATATTTCTTTCTGGACATCAAGTCTGATTCACCTGAGTTATAAGTGTAGACACCAAATTCGTGTCTTACGACCCCTTGTGACCCGCATCCCATTTCGCAACCTGACCTCATTACCTAAACCTTACACAATTATTTATTAATTACCTTATAATTGATAAATCCACATCACCTTACCCGCCACCTCACTTTGCCACCTCATCATGACCTAGCCCTAACCCTAAACTAACCTAATTAAGACCCATGACTTGGTCTAGACTCACATCCATAACTAATGCCTCCTTGCTCGCACCCAAAGCCGACCTTCTAGCCACTTGACCAAGCCCGCAACAGATCTCTCGGGAGAAAAGTAGGGAAGGTGGGCTATTTTACTAAAAATAGCCTACTTTTTCCTTACCAATGCCGGTTCCTACTCGACCGCCGTCGGTTACGTAACCGCCATCGGTTCCCTGTAAATGGGCTCCCCAAACCAAAACAACGGATCAGAATTTCATTTTGGGAGATCAGTCAAAGGATTTCTGGATCAACAGAGAGCATTGCGAGCGAGGAACAGAGTCCAGATCTTCACTTGACAGAGCAGAGACGAGTGGAAATACCAGAAGTGTTTACAACCAAGGAGATCAACTTGCATCTTTGTCAAAACCAGTAAGTCACATCTTGCATGTCCTCTGTTATAACATTTCTTATGCTCTGTGAATTTCAGTCCTCCTAAATCCATCTCTGAATCTACTACCCAACGTGTCATTGCATCTAACTGTTATTCTTTTGCTTCTAATCATCCCGTTTCCTAATATCATCCATAAACCAGCCTTACAAAACACCATAACTACCAAGAAGATCCTAGAACCCACCGGTATCGGTTATCAGTAACCGGCATCGGTTATCAGTAACCGGCATTGGTTCCTCTGATCAAAACCAGAAAACCAGCCTTTCCCCTACCCAGTTCAACGAAACAACTTAATTGATATCTTACGGTCTTTTGTGTTAATTCATATTAGCAAGGGAAATGACCACCTTCGAAAGGAAGTTTTATATTTCCTGGGCCCAAGGCAGTTCCCTCATTTATTGTCTAATTAAAATCTTGTGGTCTTGAGTTCTTATTTGCAGGTATTCCTTCCAAGACAAAAAGGAGTTCTTCGCAGTCAACCTGATCTTTCTCTACGGTACGCGCACACCATCTTGACATTCAACAGGTATTCCTCCTAACCCTAACCTCATCTGTTTCTAAAAGGAATGAAAGGATAGAAGCAACTCTATTCCCAGAAGCCGAAACATTCCGAGTGAAACATTTTGGCATGCCCGGTGGGACCCATTTTGGGTTTCTTTCTCTTGCTTATTTTCATTTTAGGAAGCATATTTGCTGTTGCTGCTTTTGTTATATATTTCGTAAAGAATTTGTCTTGCTTTCCTAGTTTCGCATTAGTGAAATTCATCTCTCTTGCTTCATCGAACATAATTTTCGATTTGGGTTTAAAACACATGCATTGCATTCCTACTTGTTGTTCTTCAATTCTAGTGAACATAGATTAAGCAACAGGTCGTACACGTGGGGGTGATATCCACGGTATTGACAGGAAATTAACCCTAGTTTCACTGCACAACACATACCGAATCACTTCACAATTAACACAACAGCTCAAACATCCCCCCTTTTCCGCAGTATTCGTCCACCTGATTGAGGTAACCTTATAAGCCAAAACAAACTTGACATTTCCCCTAGGTCTTGTTGTTTAGGATTCTGACATCAACTTACGTCTAAAGGCATAAGCCCACGATAACTAAAATTAACCCTAGGATTAGTATCTGGATTTGCGTGTGCATCTTGCTTGTTTTCAAATTCTGTTTTCTCTGTCATACTTTGTCTTCTGTGATCAATAAGTTGATAAATATACTCAACGTTGCTAAAAATCAAATTAGCAGCCTTTTATATCTTGTTATCCTAGACTTTTGACACCGGCATCGGTTAAGGGACTGACGTCGTTTTCTCTGTGACCGACACCGGTTAGTAAACCGATATCGGTTATTGTCTTCATCAGTCCCTGACAAACCAGCAACCTGCCAAATTCATCATTCTGAGGTTGTTTTTGTTCTTGATAGATTGAAACTTTCCTGTGTGTTCTTGTCCATGGTTGTCATCACTCGGAAGCAAGCCGCCGCCATGGTTTCACATGCCTGCTCTGTGTCTTTGCCTGAATCACCCCCTTCACATTCTATAGGGAACCCTACGGACACCAGTGAGATCCCCCAAATTCCTGTAGGAGACAAGGACTTTACCAAATTTCTGGATGCTAATCCCAGCGCTGTATAATACTATTTGTCTCATGCCCCTGACCATACGCCTGATGGTTAGCTCCTTATTGGCACGCCTATTAGTATAGCTGCTCATTTAGCTCCCACTCCTCCTGATAACACTGCCTTACTTCCTGCATCTCTAGCCCCGTCTCCCAATCCGACGGCTTCAGAGGTTCATACGACCCCAATTAGCTTTCCTTTGGTTAATCTCGGACCCCACGTATCGTTACCACCAACTGCCCCTACCTCATCTCTCTTTCAGACCACCCCATTCATGACTTGCTCTCTGCCACCTATCCACACGAGCTTTCCTTCTCAAGTTCCGCCTACCTTTTCATTCCCATACACGTATCCAGTAACCTCGACACCTTATATGGTACATGCCTATTCTGTTGCTCCAACATACTCATCCTCCATACCTTATCAACACTTAGCCCCACCATTGTCCAGCGGAAGCCCTTGGTCCAACTTGCCTCCGTTTACCACAACCGCATCATCATCTCATCCAACCACAGATTTCATCAAACAAATGATGGACAAAATGCAAAATCTGGAGGCTTCGGTTTCAGGAAGTCGTAGCGCCTTGACATACGAACAAGTTTGTCGGGAGCCTATTCACCCTTCTGTCCCCCTTCATTCATATCCTCCTCAATGGGAGTTGCCAAAATTTACTCGTTTTAATAGTAAAGAGGATCCTCAACAACACTTGCGATCATTTAGACACGCTTGTTATTTGATCGCCCATGATGATGCCTTGTTATTCCGCACCTTTCCCATGTCCTTATCAGGACCCGCCTTGGAATGGTACAGTGCTTTAACCCAGCACTCGATCTTTTCTTTTAACCAGCTAGCCCAATCTTTCTTGGATCATTTCTCCATTAACATTGCCAAGAAATTATCTATCACCGACCTCTATGCCATCCGACAATTTGAGGATGAATCTATCGCAGATTTCGTTGGACGATGGCGGGGCCTTATCAACCAACTTACGTATGCCTTGCCTCAAACCGAACTTATCGAACTGTTTACGTGGGCCTGCGCTAAGCACATCTCCCCCACCCTCCAAATTCAAACTTTCCGTACATTCGACGAGGCCTTTATTATGGCCCAAAAATTAGAAATTCGAGCCTTAGAAGAGGAGAAATTGCGGTTGCGTAACAAAAACCCCGATTTCCGAACTCTTGATTCTACCAACAAGCCAAACACCACCACTCCTCACGCGTCCACTTCTTCTAAATCAAAAGGAGCTATCCACACGGTAATGGTCAAATCTCAAACACCGTCCAATACTCCGCCGAAAACCACCTATAAGTACAAAGCCGAGCCCATCAATTACACTCCCTTGGGAGAAACTTATGGCGTCATCCTGGAGAAATTGCTCAAAGCTGGGGCTATCACCTTGCCCCCTGTTAAACCTCACTCTGGGTTTGACTCCACCCGCGCAATACCTTCCTGGTACAAAGAAAATGACTTTTGTAACTTTCACCGTGTAAAAGGACATAGTCATGAAAACTACAAGATGTTGAAAAACATAGTGCAGGAAATGGTTGATGCGGGGGATATAGCCCTCAATAATCCTAACGCCCCTGCTAACCGAAGTCTGAAAATTTTCAACAAGCCATTCCCGAATCACTCGTCCAATAGTAACGTAAGCCAAGATATCTTAGCCGAGGAGAGTGTTCATGAGATCCATGTAGTCTTCGATTCTCAGCCAAAAGCCTCTATTGAAAATTTTTTGAATCAAGCCTCTCCACCAACACAGGAGTCTGAACCTCCTTCACCACCATCAAGCCAAAGTGAAATCATTCCTTTACCCATAAAAGAGTTAACTGCCCAGACTTCTCTTCTCATCGATGAGTCTTCTTACACCACATCCCTACAAGACTATGAGCGGATGTTATCTAATTTATCTATTTCCCAAACGTCCCCTTCTACCGCTCTTGTTGCACAAGAGGAAGGCTCGCCACTCCTTTTGGCATCCTTAGACGAGAAATCTCTTACACTGACATCACCACATTCTTTAAACATGACAGATCCCCTCAAACACGCCCTCCTACCTATTAGTCCCTCATCGCCTAAATCTTTTCAACGACCGGTTGACCTCTTAACATCTATTGATACAGTGCCTCATCTACCTCTTGTGTCACACCCATAGTGGACTAGAATCACAACCCGTTGTTCTTCTGTACAAAAATTAAAAATCACACCTGGAGACTGTCATTCCACAGAAGATAGATAGGCCCTATGGGAACGTTTGAGTACCCCTTTTTCTACTCAAATGTAAATGACTGATCCTGATGTCTCCACCATATACCCGAAGTGTTTACAAAAGCTTAAAATGCCCCTGTTCTCACCTTCACCCCCCTCACCTCTACCAAATGCCCCGTCCACTTCTATCAACTTAACCGGATCTTCCCCTATGCTTGGGACCTCACCAATGCCCAGCCTAACGCACCCGCCTAAGCGACTCGATCTATCCAAAAATAAATCCGTCCCGCCACCTAGGAGACAAACTCAATCCATGCCCCTATCACAATCAAAACCATCATCATCATACCTCCCTTCCATATTGGGACCCCATCCCTCTACCTTACATCAATATATCATACCTCCTGCGTTTTCTTCAAAACAACCTACGCCTTCCGCACCCATACAGAAATTCCAGGGTATAGCAACACTGTCACTCCACGTATCCTGTCCACCTATAAACCCTAAACAAATTCCATCATCAAAAGATTTGTTTTCGGTCACTCCTATTTCCCCGTGGTTGTTTTCGGATACCACATCATCTGCGGCCTCATCATCCAACATAGCTTCTGCGCCAAAGAAATCACGTTTAGTGAAAACCACGTATCAACACCCCTCGGCTAAACCACCACCCGTGCGAACCAACCACGCCCAAACATTACCAAAACCCGCATAACCAATACCCTCATCCTCTTCCGATTTTGACCCACTCAAAGGATCTTATGCCAAAATCCTTGCTATGTTGGTGGAGAATGCGACCATTTCCCTACCTCCACTTAGACCTTATGACCTATCTAAACCCTGACCTATGGGTTACGATGAGTCTAAAATCTGTACCTATCACCGCACACCAGGACATGATGTGGAGGGATGTAAAGCTCTAAAAATCATCCTTTGCCAGTCACCTCTCCCGGATAGAAAGATTAAGAAAGACAACTTACGAAGGGAGAGACCTTTAGTTTCCATTCCCTCTCCTATACCATCTGTCCCCGCCTCAACAAGATCTATCATTATTACAACCCCACCTCTTGAAGACCATGAGTTATCCCAACCATTTTCCTCATCTCAGGTCTACGAGATTAATATGATTAGTGTCGCTACTCGAGGGCAGAAAAACAATGGGAAAGCAAAATAAAACACACCTGCAGCATCTCTTTCTCCGTCAAACATCCCGATTGCACCACTACCTAAAGTGGTCATTCGCGGACCCGCCTATCCCGTCTCTAATGGCATTGCCCACCGAAATATGATTAAACAACTTCACAAATCGCCCGTAAAAATGACACTGTATGATCTCATTCAGACTTCTAAATCTCATCGACAAGCTCTCGTTGAGATCCTTCAAGGGATAGAGGTTTTACCTAATGAAACCCTACCTGTCACCTCCATTCTAACACCCAATCACGTTGCTTCTCTCACCAAACAACCCACTGCCCCAACCACTTCTATCTCTGTATAACAAGCTGCTGCAGTCAGTTTCTCCGAAGACGAAATTGTTGACTTTGGTACAGAAGATCCTGACCCTGCTCTTTTCATCTCAGCTTACATCTGGGACATTCGGGTACGTCGTGTTATGATTGACGGGGGTGCTAGCCTAAACATAATCTCTTCAAAAGCCTTCCAACAAATGAATATCCCTTCTAGTTGCATGTGTGCCAACCCCATCATGTTGCGGTCATTCAATGACGCTATTACTTCTACCTTAGGCACCGTGATCCTCAACATTCAGGTAGGACCACGTACTTTACCCAAACTCTTCTATGTCTTGGAGGGAGAGTTCCAATATAATATATTGCTGGGTCATCCTTGGATCCGAGCCATGGGATGCGTTCCCTCAACATTACATAGATGCATAAAATTTGAGTACGAGGGGAAGTCCTACACCGTAAAAGCTGACCCTCCCCCCTTTAAAACCTGCAATATGTTATACCGCCCTAACGATGTGCTTATACCAATCAAGACACCCATACATTCAACCCAACCATCCTCTTCAAATGTACCTCAACCATCCACCTCAACCGCGCCTACGCCTTCAATTGATGAAACCACCATCGCAAAAACCACTTCCCTTCCCGCAACTAACATTCCAACCTCCGACCCCTTAGTAGATGTTTTTCAGTGCCTTACGCTGGGGGACTACCGCCTATATAACGTTAGTTCTTTCCCTACCCCGCAGGAGTACGGACAATTACATGCACATCCCACCTACGACCGTCGCGTGGGGGAGGTAATCTCTTACGGACCACCCCATTTCCGCACTAACCTAACGTATGGGGGTGTTGACGCATCCTCCATTACCCCTGAACCTCCTCTTGGTGTGGTTCCTTTCCAATCCGATTTTCAATACTTGACAAATCATCGTTTCACCCTCACCTTCTTGACTCGTTGTGCGTGGAAAGGCTTTGGTTTTGGCTTTACGAACAAGGCCGACATACACTCATTCCCGTGACTACCCGTAAACATAATGATCGCAGTGGTCTCAGTTTTCCCGAAACACCTACACAGGAGACACCTCCTGTCAGCTGTATCCTGGAAGAATAAGACGTCGCCCCTACCAAACCATCATCACCCACTTTGCCATCATCACCCACAGAATCTATAGACCCTGAGTCCATCCCTCCTAACTTTTTTTTTTCATAAATGCTATCTTCATAGGTCCTCTCACTTATCAACGCGATAATGAGGACCCATCTTCTCTTCCCCTTCTGTATCCAGACATGATCGAAGAGGATTCACCTTTGATTAAGGTTGTTGAATGCCAGGATGACGACTCCATCCTCACTTACCTTGGCGCGGATGATTCTTATATTCAACGAGCCTTACCATCTGAAACCCAAACCATGCTGAACGAATCTACCATAGAAATCAACATCCACACAGAGGAGGATCCTCACATTGTGAAGATTGGACAATCCCTTAACACATCAGAACAAGCCGCCTTTACTACCTTTCTCCGTGCTCGCAACCAAGATTTCGCATGGTCTTACGCTAACATGCCAGGAATTGATCCTACCATTGCCATCCATAACATCACCCTAAACCCCGATTCCAAACCAGTCAAACAGAAATTGAGAAAAATGCATCCACGCATTTCTCTCTTGGTCAAAGAGGAGCTCCAACGACTCCTTTCTGTTTCCTTCATCTTGCCTATTGACTATCCTCAATGGATTTCTAACATCGTACCTGTCACTAAAGCGACAGGTGGACTTCGGATATGCACAGATTTCTGGGATCTTAACCTCGCTTGCCCTAAGGATGACTTCCCCTTACCTAGCATTGACCAACTTGTTGATCTAACTGTAGGCCATGAGATGCTCTCTCTCATGGATGGATTTTCAGGATACAACCAAATTTTGGTTGCCCCTGCCGATCAACACAAAACTACCTTCATAACTCCTTGGGGAACCTTCTGTTATCGTGTCATGCCATTTGGCCTTAAGAATGCTGGTGCTACCTATCAGCGGGCTATGACTTAGATTTTTCATGACATTATGCACACTATCCTTGAAGATTATGTCGACGATATTCTCGGCAAGTCTAAACATCGTAGTGAACATCTCGATGTTTTAACCATTATTTTTGATCGCCTGTTACAATATTCTGTCCGCCTTCAACCAAAGAAATGTGTCTTTGGTGTTATTTCGGGAAAACTTCTTGGCTTTATCGTCTCTTTGCATGGCATTGAGGTCGATCCATCTAAAGTCAAAGCTATCCTAGAAATGCCCCCACCCAAAAATCTCAAACAATTGCGTAGTTTACAAGGTAAGCTCCAATCTATCCGACGTTTCATCTCCCAACTCTCGGATCGGTGTCAACCTTTTCATCACCTTCTTAAAAAGGACATTACCTTTCAATGGAGTGAGGAGTGTCACCAAGCCTTCGAAGCTCTCAAATCCTATCTCTTGCAGCCACCCGTGCTTATCCCACCCCAGGACGACCGCCCTTTCTACCTTTATCTTTCCGCCACTGACCATGCTATAGGTGCTATGCTCGCACATCGGGATTCGGCACGACGAGAACAGGCCGTTTATTATATAAGTCGTACCCTCGTGGATTATGAGACTAGGTATACACATGTAGAAAAATTGTGCCTTGCCCTATCATTTGTAGCCACCAAACTCCGACACTACCTTCTAAATCACAAGACTTTCGTCATCACCAACACGGACCCCATTCATTATATGTATGCCAAACTGCATCTAAACCAATGTATCGCTCGATGGCTTATGCTCCTCGCTGACCTTGACCTTGAATTCGTACAACAGAAGTCAATCAAAGGACAAACTCTTGCAAACCAACTTGCGGAGGCCCCTTTACCTGGGGAATAATTTACCAATTTTACCTTCCCCGACGAACTCATCGCCACTCTTTCACTCCAGGAAGAGTTGTATCAAATGACCCTCTTCTTCGATGGATCTAAATGCCAGCGCGGCGGAGGAGCCGGCGTTGTTCTCATTCCTCTCGACGTTGAACCTATGCCTCTTTCATTCCGGCTTGATTTCCCTTGCACTAATAATATAGCGGAATACGAGGCCCTTGTTCTGGGTCTCCAAGTTGCGTTACACTTAGGCATCAAATCTATCAACATTTTTGGTGACTCTCAATTGGTAGTCAATCAAGTTATGGGCGGCTACCAATGCAAAAACGAGGAACTTCAAAAATACAAACACTACGTGGATTCACTTCTAGCCTTATTTACTCACTATTCTATACAAACCATTCCACGCTCCACTAACAAATTTGCGGACACTATGGCTTGCTTAGCCTCGCAAATTCCCGCCGCAGCAACTGACTCTGAATTATTCGTCGTGGTCCAACAACTTTTTGTCCCATCCTATTCAACCCCGGTAGTTTGTACGATAAATACTGTGTCTACTAGTTCGCAGGATACCTGGTACCACCAATTTCACGACTACCTTACAATCTCTATTCTCCCACCTGACCTTACTAGTAACGGCAAACATGCTTTTCTTAAAAGTGTTTCGCGTTATGTTGTCATGGGGGGACTCCTTTATAAACGTGGCTTCGATGGCATCCTCCTTCGATGTCTCACTGGCGCGGAGGCCACTCATACCATCCAACAGGGCCATGACGGTATTTGTGGTGGACATTTTAGCGGCCTTGCCGTGGCCAAATGAATCCTTCGCCTTGGTTATTATTGGCCTACTCTCAATAACGACTGCTACGAATATGTTAAGCGTTGTGTTATGTGTCAGCAACATGCAAACCTTCAACATACTCCTAGCCACCCGCTCCAGGTCGCTCGAGATCTTTGGCCCTTCTCACAATGGGGTTTAGACCTTATTGGTGAGATTCACCCGACCTCTTCACAACGTCACCGTTGGATAATCACAGCGACCGAATATTACACAAAATGGGTGGAGGCTATTCCACTCATTTCAATCAAAAAAGAAAAAATTGTCGAATTCATTAACCATCACATTATCTGTCGTTTTGGTATTCCTCATCACCTAATAACAGATAATGGTAAATCTTTTAAAAACAAGTTGTTACAAGCCCTTTGTGACAAATTTGGTATCAAACTTAGTTTCTCATCACCTTACTATCCACAGGCCAATGGTCAGGCTGAATCTTCTAATAAAACCCTAACCAAAATCCTCATGAAAGTTGTCAATGATTCCGGTAAAAATTGGCACGATCACATTCCCTTTGCCCTTTGGGCTTATCGTACTAGCATTCGTACCTCTACTAATGCCACACCTTTTTCTTTGGTATACGGTACCGAGGCTATTTTGCCTCTCGAAATACAAATACCCTCCCTTAGAATATCTCTTCAGGATATTCTCACCAACGATGATTTCCGTCAAGAGCGGTTAGCCCAATTGGAGTTTCTTGACGAACGTCATTTTACAGCTCTTGATCACCTTCAAATCTATCAAAAACGCATCAAACGTGCTTATGATAAGCGACTTCATGAGCGTACTTTTAAGGTTGGTGATCTTGTCCTCAAAGAGAATCAACATGTCACCAAACTAGAAAAGAGCAAACGTGGAAAATTTGCTCCCAATTGGATTGGGCCTTATATAATCACTCACACCTATGGATTAGGCACTTATCATTTAGCTTCACTTAATGGTAAACCTGAGCCTGAACCCCTTAATGCCTTGCATCTTCGACCATTCCATTGTTGAAATTAGTGTTATATCACTTCTTATCCGCCTACTACTCATCCCTTGAGCTCCCATACCACCACATGCACTTGTTTCCTACATCTTGAAATAAAATCAAGCTCACCCCTCACCTCCCCTTAACGATGCCTTCCCCTTTTTAGTCTAGTCCATGACTTCAATGTATTAAAATAAGCCGTATTCTTATGGGATTTTCTTGAGTCAAACTTCCTACTAAACTAGATGCTTCACGCTAAAAAGAACATCTAGTCATCTAAATTAAATATAGACTGCTCCCTCGAAGGACAGCTATATGCCAAATTATTGCTGCTATTCTCTATAGACTGCTCCCTTGAAGGACAGCTATGCACTAAAATCATATCTGCTACTATAAATAGACTACTCCCTCGAAGGACAGCTATACACAGTCAGCCTCTAGCAGAAGCTTCTCGCATCGATCAACTTCGTGAAGACCTCAAGAATAATACAATCAATATCCCTTATAGACTTCCCGCATCGATCAGTCTACATTCAATAAAATAAAAGCCTCATTCAAAAGGACTTTTGAGTCATGGACTTGTCTATTTAGGGTAGGTTCTCTTCCATCAGAACACTCACTTTGTAATAAGTTCTCCGTACCTCAGCTATATCATCCACCTCACCTCACCATTTGTTTCAACTCAAGGGACGTCACGTACACCTGATAGGTTGTGATCACACAACTCTTTTCACCTATTGACTTCTCGTCTATGCACGGTACCTAGGGCTCCAAGATCGCTCTACGTTGTGTGGTTTGTTTAGCTCTTTTCACCTATGGAGCACTCTTTCTGCTTTGCCTCGCATCTAGGATTGTGTGTTGACCTTAATCAGGACACGATTCCCTACTACTTGGGTAGGCTAACTTTCGCTTCCCTTATACCTTTTACAACATCACCAATTCATTACCAACACCATCAACCTTACATTTACCAATCTTAATATTTTTACCAACCAACCAATTTCCTAAACCGTAACAAATTGCCTGACTTCGCCTCTCCCTGATCCTAAGGGAGAACTACATCGGTCTGAGGCCCCTCCTTGCTTTGTGCAATGGGCTATGTAGGCAGCACTTCGGAGACATGGGGTCTCCCAAGGTTAGCTCGACCATCTCCTACCATAATCTATCATGTGTGGTATAATAAATATTTCTGTGTATTTCTATTTAATCACATTCCTCTTTATCCTTTTTCAAAACACCAAAAATCAAAACACAAACATTCTTATTTTTTTCGTAACTCAAATCAACATACATATTCAGCTTTATTTAGATGTTAAACAAATACATCTTCTCTATCATCGACACGCAGGTCGGCATCCTTATTTATTCTTATACCTTGCTAACATTTACTCAGACCCTCACGCCTCATCCCGACCTAGGTGATGATCGTGATCGTCGACCCCTCTTGCCGGGCCTCTCTGTCCTCAAAGGTACCATGGCTATTGGTACCGCCCACTGATCTGCCAATCTCTCCTGTAACATATGAATATGCCCTCTCGCATGGAGAACTCTAGCCTCTAGTCTCCCCACCCATGACTCCGCAACCGCTAAGAATCCTCTTATCTCATTCACCTACGTTTGGAGCTGCTGAACTAAACGCTGCAGACGATCCCTCTCTACTGTAATCACAGCTATGTCAGGGCGCTCACGTACACCTCGCAGTTCTGCTACCCACCATAATCTATAGGCCTCTGTCATTCCTACATCCATTACCCTGCGATCGGCTGCTACCTCTTCAGGCCCTTCTGGAGGTGTTGGCCGGGGAGGTGAGAATGCTGCCTCGGCGTCGATCCTCATATATGGTCTATAAGCTAGGGGTATATCCTGCACAAATCCAAATTGTCGCCACACGTGATCTATAGGAATCCTCTCATATTCACCTGGCCTGTGCCCCGCGATCCACCTCATTCGCTCTACACCCCTTAACTCCTCAACTATGCTCTCTGTTACCATATAGTTACCGTAAGGCCTCCAACAGATGTCCGCAACCGTCACCCTCTCCCATACCTGCCTGTAATACACAATATCACCCGTCACGGCTTGGGATCTGGCCTCTTGTTCTGTCTGGACCCATCGTCTGAATCCCAACCTCTATACTCCAGTCTCTCCTGCCTGGAGGGATTGGCCTATTGGTTGCACACAAACAATGTGCTCATAGGCCCAACAGTGTAGTAAGTATGAACAATCCAGCATCGTCCTGTGATTTCGCCTACAAGCCCATAAACCCCTGTATAGCTCCGCCAAATATGTAGGTGCCCACGCAAACATAACGTTCCTTTCTACCATCTCCCAGATAACACACATCAATGCCTTTGGAAATCTTCCTCCTTCTGCCCTCGGTAATGCATAATACCCTACCGCTATCATTAATATCACTGCTAACCTTGTCTCCTCAGGGTGTGCTGCATACATTACCCCATATGTAAAGGATAAACCTCGCTATGTCAAATCTCGTGCGTATGGACCAAATACTGCTGTTATCGCTCCCCATGCCGCGCTAGGTAGTGCCTGATATACTAGTTCTCCTGTAATAGGGAGTCTCAAAATCTGGAACACATCTTCCAATGTTTTTGTCATCTCCCCTATTGGCAGATAGAAGGTATTCGTCTCGGGATTCCATCTCTCAATCAACGCCTGTAACATACCATGATTACGTGCGATTCGGGAATAATAACGGATTCCACTTAACCCCAAACGATTTATCAATGTCCGTTCCGCTGGTGTTACATCCGCTTGGATCTGTGACAACAGTGCTGGCACATTATCATTCATCCTCAACCCTGCCTCTGCCTGCATACACCAAAACAACAAACAACCATTCAATCCGTCAGGGTTTTTCAAACATTCTGGAAATTCCTCCAGTAACCGGTATCGGTTATACATAACCGATATCGGTTCAGTAACCGATACTTGTTCTCCCTAACCGCTACCGGTCACTGTCAATTACATACACCTTCCCTAAAAACAACCACCTATGACAATAATTTGCTCGTTTATTCCTTTTTATACATACAAACATACCTGAAACCCCTGATTGCCTACCCCGTAACACTTACCTCACCTATAACCCTTGCTATCATGTTTTCTTTTTCATATCTACCCACTTAATCTCTTATTCATAACACATGCAGTCGTTAAATCACAAACAAGCTGATACCTCTTGGGTTGCAGCAGCTTGAGGTGGCCCTTGTCTTCCCTCTTGTCCCTACCTGCTGGATGCTTCTCCTCATTCTGCCATGATCACCACTCTTTTCAAATTCATCTTTCTACTTTCTCAATCTCAGATCGCATTCACCTTCCCAGTCTCTTTTCTTATCACCCAAATCTCTCATGCAATTTCCTGTCTCTTTTCTCCTTATCACTCAAATCTCTCATACAAATACCTGTCTCAGTCGTCAAAAAGCGTCGCGTTCGCGTATTTAACCTCTTGCATGGCTCTAAAATTAAAACTTAAGTTGCCACCCTAGCTTTTCTATTTTTAGAAAAGCTCATACCTAAATAACCGGTATCAGTTACTTAACCGATATCGGTCTATCAGCTACCGATATCGGTTCCTTAACCGACATCGGTTACACACCTATCTTTTCTCAACAACGTTCTTTTCTTCATTTCTCACCTAAATTTTTGTCGCGCCCGCCTCTTTTCCTGCATAAACAACATAATTTACCACACTTGTTCATCCACCACATATAGCATTACAATTTCATTAACATCATTTATTTTATACAAATACACAAACCATCAACTACGGATATCAAGAAACTATTAATCTATACAAATACGTGTGGCCTCATCCGCACCAACAGCGGGGGCATCCTATCCCGCATCGTCAACTGCTGACGTGCCTGCAAAACCAACCCACATCCTTAGACCTACTCTTTATTACAACATCTACTTTATCATCTAAACACCCTTTTTTATCCCCCCGACCATACCCCGACTCTCTACCACCCCCCTCTAGCAACCCACCACCCTAAAAACCCAAAACCATCCCACCCAAAACCAACAAAAACAAAACCCAAACAAAACACATGCAACCCAACCCTACACCAAACCCTTGTCCCACCTCCAACTCAAACCCTTCTCCCACCTCCAACTCAAACCCAACCCAACCCTACACCAAACCCTTCTCCACCCCTAACCCAACCCCCACACAAACCCTTCTCCACCCCCAACTCAAACCCAACCCAACCCTACACCAAACCCTTCTCCCACCTCCAACTCAAACCCAACCCAACCCTACACCAAACCCTTCTCCACCCCCAACCCACACCCACCCACAACCCAACCCAAGCCCCACACAAACCCACACCCACCCACAACCCAACCCAAAACAACCAACCCACCCACAAACCAAAACACACAAGCCACCGACGCCGACCGATACATGACCGACGTCGGTCACCAACAACACTCCCTTTCCCTAAAATTATGCGATCGATGCTGGTCGCTTAGTGACCGACATCGGTCACTGTCTTCTCCCAGAGCCGAACCCCCGCGCAGCCCCCAAAACCCATTTTTTACCTATTTCTACCCATCTACCCACCCAGATACCCTAAAAACCTACCCACCTACCCACCTTAGCCTATCTAGCCTATCTACCCTCTCCCTTTTTCAAATCATTTCCATTTTCTCATTATTTCCTAAAAAAGGTTAATTCCTACCCAAACCCCCAATTTAGCATAATACAACCAAATCACCAAATTAAAGAGTTTCGAATCTACCCGAACGACGACATGTCGTCGTGGTGGGATGGGTGGTGGCGGTCCAGTTGGTCCAACCCCTCCAGCTCCTCCTGCCTGTGCCATGGCTCCAATCCTGATCTACTGGGTCCCCGGCCAATCAACTGCTGCCTCCTCCTTAATCGGGCCCACTATCAACTCTCTCCGCCAATACAATAGCTCCACCTCACTCAATCAAGCCTCTAATCCCAACTCTCCACGTCAGACAAGTCGATTTGGTTTGCAAATAACAAAAGCGACAATGACAAGCCGTATTTTTCTTTTTATAGGTTTTTCACCTTTCACCGATATCGGTTTCATTTTGCCCTAAGGAACCGGTATCGGTCCCTTAACTGATATCGGTCATGCAGAATCGACATCGGTTCTCTACCCAACTTTCACCCCATTCTTTGCCCTTATTTACTCCTTGCCTCTTTTTCACCAATATCGCCTCTATCCACCTTTGCTGCACACCATTTGTTCACTTGTCCGGCCTGACCTAAGGCCTCAACCTACCTATTCGGCCCAACCTAAGGCCTCAACCTACCTACTCGGCCCGACCTACGGCCTCAACTTACCCATTCGGCCCGACCCAAGGCCTCAACCTACCCATTCGGCCCGACCCAAGGCCTCAACCTACCCATTCAGCCCGACCCAAGGCCTCAACCTACCCATTCGACCCGACCTAAGGCCTCAACCTACCCATTCGGCCCGACCCAAGGCCTCAACCTACCCATTCGGCCTGACCCAAGGCCTCGCCTTACCCATTTGGCCCGACCCAAGGCCTCAACCTACCCATTAGGCCCGACCCAAGGCCTCGCCCTAACCATTAGGCCCGACCCAAGGCCTTAACCTACCCATCCGGCCCGACCCAAGGCCTCGCCCTAACCATTTGGCCCGACCCAAGGCCTCAACCTACCTATCCAGCCCCACCCAAGGCCTCGCCCTAACAATTTGACCTGACCCAAGGCCTCACTCTACCCTGATGACCTGACCCAGGGCCACCGCCCAACCACTTGGCCTGACCCAAGGCCGTATCACTTCAATACCATACCCACAATCAATGTTTTATTTTATCCATCCATCATGTACCTTTTGTTCAATCGAGCTCACCTGTTTGTGTTTTAGCATGATTAGGGTCCTTGACTTGATTTGTCGACCAACTTTGCCTAGACCTAGACCGTGACGTTTATCTCAACCAAACCAACCATTTGGTACTACCGAACATGCCTAAATGTTCCTGTACCTCACCTGTTATATACCCTGGAGCTACTTCCTATGCCTTGGATACCAGGATTATATCACCCTTGTTTGGATAAACTATCGACCTTTGCCTACACATTGCTGGTTTGCTTGTCAAATCATGTACCCTCGTCGTACTATTGCATTTCAACATGCGTCTGCTTCCTTGGACCTACCCCACCACCTTACCATCCTCTCTACAACATGTACCCTTTATCAACCCTATCCCTGATTTCCCATTCACTCAATCGGCGATAGATTTGAGGGGGATTACCTATATCTTTAACATGAGAAACCACTTCATATTATTGTCCGCGCTGCTTTACAGAACAAGCTACACGACAATAAGGGGCTAATGTAGACACCAAATTCATGTCTTATGACCCCTTGTGACCCGCATCCCATTTCGCAACCTAACCTCATTACCTAAACCTTACACAATTATTTATTAATTACCTTATAATTGATAAATCCACATCACCTTACCCGCCACCTCACTTTGCCACCTCATCATGACCTAGCCCTAACCCTAAACTAACCTAATTAAGACCCATGACTTGGTCTAGACTCACATCCATAACTAATGCCTCCTTGCTCGCACCCAAAGCCGACCTTCTAGCCACTTGACCAAGCCCACAACTGATCTCTCGGGAGAAAAGCAGGGAAGGTGGGCTATTTTACTAAAAATAGCCTACTTTTTCCTTACCGATGCCGGTTCCTACTCGACCGCCGTCGGTTACATAACCACCATCGGTTCCCTGTAAATGGGCTCCCCAAACCAAAACAATGGATCGGAATTTCATTTTGGGAGATCAGTCAAAGGATTTCTGGATCAACAGAGTCCAGATCTTCACTTGACAGAGCAGAGACGAGTGGAAATACCAGAAGTGTTTACAACCAAGGAGATCAACTTACATCTTTGTCAAAACCAGTAAGTCACATCTTGCATGTCCTCTGTTATAACATTTCTTATGCTCTGTGAATTTCAGTCCTCCTAAATCCGTCTCTGAATCTACTACCCAATGTGTCATTGCATCTAATTGTTATTCTTTTGCTTCTAATCATCCCGTTTCCTAATATCATCCATAAACCAGCCTTACAAAACACCATAGCTACCAAGAAGATCCTAGAACCCACCGGTATCAGTTATCAGTAACCGGCATCAGTTATCAGTAACCGGCATCGATTCCTCTGATCAAAACCAGAAAACCAGCCTTTCCCCTACCCAGTTCAACGAAACAACTTAATTGATATCTTACGGTCTTTTGTGTTAATTCATATTAGCAGGGGAACTGACCACCTTCGAAAGGAAGTTTTATATTTCCTGGGCCCAAGGCAGTTCCCTCATTTATTGTCTAATTAAAATCTTGTGGTCTTGAGTTCTTATTTGTAGGTAGTCCTTCCAAGACAAAAAGGAGTTCTTCGCAGTCAACCTGATCTTTCTCTACGGTACGCGCACACCATCTCGACATTCAACAGGTATTCCTCCTAACCCTAACCTCATCTGTTTCTAAAAGGAATGAAAGGATAGAGCAACTCTATTCCCAGAAGCCGAAACATTCCGAGTGAAACAATAAGGGTAAAAATTTAGACATCAAATAAATGTTCGAGAAGAATATTCTTAACATAATAATAAGATAATTAAGTACTTTATATGTAATTTGAATTATCTCAAATAAGTATGTAAGTTATGGAAATTTCCGTAAAGGATATAAAGCCAACTTAAAATGGTCGAACTATAAATTAAATGTGGAATGAACTTAAGAATATGTAGATGGAAAAAAAAGGAGAAAGTTTTCCTTGCATTATAATGTTCTTGGAATGTTGATCGTAACTAAAATGCAATTAAAGAAAAGATGTGTTGTGGTTTTCCTATCCTTGTATGAGTAATTCTTTGCAAATCAAAATTGTTTACAAAGATGTTGACTTTAGAGAACCCAAGAAACCGAAATCTTGTCCTGTAATACCTTTTTAGGTCCATTTATGACATTAAGAAATAAATAATATCTCTCATGTGGAATCGTGAAATGCAGAAAAGTGGGACCCTACCTTGAACACAAATCACTTGTGGTTCATGTGTAGTTTATAATGCTTCTAACCATGTACTTCTTTAAGATGACAGACAAGTACTTTTGCAACTCTTTTGTTATAATGTGATGGTAATAATGAGACCTTAATGTGATGAAATTAATTAAAGCATAGAAGAGTAAAAACAAGATTTAAGGTTAGGAATAATGCCACTCTTGGATTCCTTATAACTTAATTAAACATTTTCATGAGTTACAAATAATATGAATTGCCTTGGTGTGATTAAACTTTGAGAAAACAAAAGATATATATATATATATATATATATATATATCCAAATGGAATTCCATAAGTCATTGAATTAGAATAACTATGGTAGGGAAATAACTATACCATGATAGAAGAATGTTTTTTGGGAAAAAGCTATCTTATATACAAATCTCCCTTAAATCCTAATATTTCTTTCTGGACATCAAGTCTGATTCACCTAAGTTATAAGGGTAAAAATGTAGACAACCAAATAAATGTTTGAGAAGAATATTCTTAACATAATAATAAGATAATTAAGTACTTTATATGCAATTTGAATTATCTCAGTGGAATGAACTTAAGAATATGTAGATGGAAAAAAAAGGAGAAAGTTTTCCTTGCATTATAATGTTCTTGGAATGTTGATCGTAACTAAAATGCAATTAAAGAAAAGATGTGTTGTGGTTTTTCCTATCCTTGTATGAGTAATTCTTTGCAAATCAAAATTGTTTACAAAGATGTGACTTTAGAGAACCCAAGAAACCGAAATCTTGTCCTGTAATACCTTTTTAGGTCCATTTATGACATTAAGAATAAATACTATCTCTCATGTGGAATCGTGAAATGCAGAAAAGTGGGACCCCTACCTTGAACACAAATCACTTGTGGTTCATGTGTAGTTTATAATGCTTCTAAACATGCTCACTTCTTTAAGATGACAGACAAGTACTTTGCAACTCTTTTGTTATAATGTGATGGTAATAATGAGACCTTAATGTGATGAAATTAATTAAAGCATAGAAGAGTAAAAACAAGATTTAAGGTTAGGAATAATGCCACTCTTGGATTCCTTATAACTTAATTAAACATTTTCATGAGTTACAAATAATATGAATTGCCTTGGTGTGATTAAACTTTGAGAAAACAAAAGATATATATATATATATATATATATATATATATCCAAATGGAATTCCATAAGTCATTGAATTAGAATAACTATGGTAGGGAAATAACTATACCATGATAGAAGAATGTTTTTTGGGAAAAAGCTATCTTATATACAAATCTCCCTTAAATCCTAATATTTCTTTCTGGACATCAAGTCTGATTCACCTAAGTTATAAGGGTAAAAATGTAGACACCAAATAAATGTTTGAGAAGAATATTCTTAACATAATAATAAGATAATTAAGTACTTTATATGCAATTTGAATTATCTCAAATAAGTATGTAAGTTATGGAAATTTCCGTAAAGGATATAAAGCCAACTTAAAATGGTCGAACTATAAATTAAATGTGGAATGAACTTAAGAATATGTAGATGGAAAAAAAATGAGAAATTTTTCCTTGCATTATAATGTTCTTGGAATGTTGATCGTAACTAAAATGCAATTAAAGAAAAGATGTGTTGTGGTTTTCCTATCCTTGAGTCATTTCCTTATGGTTGGGTCATTTTTAGTATTCATTCATTGGGAAAAGTGGTGCATCGACATGTCTATGGTGTTGTCATGCATCTATGTGAGTTGATGACTTGTAAGTGTCGTATGCATCTTTGAGTATTCTTTACTTGGAGCCCTTTTGGCATAGTGTAGTGAGCAATGTAATTCAAAATAAAATAAACCTAGTATTTTAACTATTGTTTTTGAGTGTGAAAAATTGGGGCGTTACATATGGTTATGTCATTTTTATCTAGAATCACTAAAATGAGATAGCAAAAGTCTCTAGTGAATATCACCCCTTGGATAGTTATAGAAACATCCTTTAAAACACAAATGGGCATCACCTTTGTCTTGTTAAACATATACAACACATTTGAAGATGAATGTAATGGAGGTCTTCCCATTTGATTTCATGTGTCCAAGGTGAGAACATTAACTTTTTTGCCCATGTCAATTTTAATATTACTCAGGAGCCATCCATGAATAACTGCATTCAAGGTAATCTCCTTATCATAGTCAATACTATGAGGAGGCAGATTAGCATGCAAAACCTGTCACTCGTGCTCTCGTCTAGCACACGATACCTTCTCCCTCATCCATTCTCCCAAAAGAGGAATAATTTTCTCCTATTGAAAAATTTGACACACTCCTCTAACCTCATCCATCTCCTACTTCGGAACATCAATGCTCTTCTTCTATTCCAATTGGCATGATTCCTCCTTCAAATACTGAATTTCTCCTTATAAGCTCCTAATCACCTCCATGGTTTCTTGGTACACCTTATTCTAGTGGGTAGGATCAAGATATTTCCCATGTATCACTTCTTCTCTTGTGATAAGGGGCATGTTCTTTGGTTCCTCTTGGGCGTGTATAGCCTCAACACATGCAGTGATAAAAACAGGCTCTAGCTCAGAGTTAAGCACTCCCCTCGGCACCCATTATGGGTCAGCCCTCTTTACACTCACCATCCCTACACCTTTTTCCTTTTTTTGGTTCTTTCTCATGTGGTCATATAACTTCGAGAACTCTTCATACTTGTGCTTCTTTCCACACCATGAGCATTGCAACAAGTTTGGACACTCGTTCTTGTAGTGTTCATTCGATCCACAATTATAGAAGGTTCCATGAGGAAATTCACTTCTTCCTCCTCCGCAATTGCCACAACCTCTAAATCCTCCATAAAAACCTCTTCCTCGACCTCCTACATCCATGCGCCCTTTCATACTAATGATCATCGGCCTTATAAATACTCCCAATGTCATTCTAGAGCACACTGAGATCAATGACATCATGGATTTGGTTTATCAATCTACAATATTTGGTGCCATGAGTAGTAGAGGTATAATTTTTGTAATAGCAAGACACATTATTACCAACCAAGTGCTACATAATAGACACCTACTTGCATCATGATCTCCATGGAAAATCTCACAGTCCACTAATATGGTGTGAACCGATCTTCGTGGGAAATTTTCCTTGGTGTCCCCTCTACTTTGTAGTTTATGCACCATAACCCACTACGAGTCTCATGAGTCAAGTTTGCAAACAGTTTCTCTAGCTACTTTTCTATTGTAGAAATTTGGAATTATAGGAATGGACTAACTCCTATATCAACGCTTCCTATGGCCTCAACATGCAAGGAAGCCTCCACGGCCTCACGCGGATTTGTGAAGGTTTAATGTGAAAGTGCCCTCCTGAACGGAGTGATTATCCCTTCGAAAAACCATCGAGCATGCTGAGATGGGTGAATATCATAAGATAACTTTAAAAGAAGAGTCTTAAAGTGCGCTTCATACTCCTGCACACTTTCTTCCATCCCTTTTTAGATTTCCTTCAACACGATGATGCTCTTATGTTCAAACTCAGGGATGTAGAAATTTTCCAAAAATTCATCATGCAGCGTGATGTAATCCACCACCATATGGTGTGGATCATACTTCCTATACCAGCTATGTGCGCACCCCTGTAATGTAGTCACAAATCGACTCACCTTACTTTCTAGTGCAATGATACCCTTTGCGTGCCATAGTAATTCATATTTATTCACATGTTTTGCGGCACCCTCAATGCCCTTGTAATTAGGTAAGCAGAGTGATATCTCATAAATCACATGTTGATGGTGTTGTGAACCTTATCCACCATATCCAAAACCTTGATTCCCTTTGGTATTTCCTCCACCACTAGAACCAATAGATATGATAGATCCTATCCTTCTGGATCCACCTGTTCCTCCTCCTATAGCATGAAAGGATCCTAGAGTAGCTGCACCCTGCAAACCCACTTTCACGCTAAACTGTGCGTTGAAAATCAGTGATACAGAAGAACTCCCATATGTGTTTCTTGTGCCACTTTAGGATGTGATACCAAAATTTTTTGAGTCCCCACCTTAACCAAATTTCATACTAGACAGGATACCTCTGAATGCATGAAATGACTATACAACCATAAATGTACCAAATGAAAAATTATACCTCCTAGGTGTTGCTTGACTACCAATACCGATACCAAATGGATTATCAAAAATTATCTCAGGAATTGAAAAACTTAGTGTAAGGGTTTGGTTTCCTTATGGGTTAAGATGTGCACCACTAGCTCTCTTCCATTCTTCATATGATGAGATCTCTCCAAAAGACAAGGGGGTTTTTCTTCGGCACTTTCCAAGATGGGGTAGCTCATATTGCTTAGGTTCCACGTCCTTCACGTGAACCTCAAATCCTTCCTACAATGTCTACCTCAATAAATCCATCACTCATATAGCTTTGTGATGTCTTACCAACTCCCTCTCTTGAGATTCATTATACTTGAGCTACCTCTCCTCTCTCTCCATTTCTTTCGACACCTAAAATTGATTATCCAATTTAGTGTCCCTCGTGCACATTTGCTCTCTCAGGTAACCTGGGGCACGTTTATATCACCACTATCCCCTTGGGGATATTATTCAATTTGCATTTTAAACACCTATCCTAAGTTTAATTCACCCCTTTATGGTTTTTACCCATGAGTAATTAAATATTAACTATTTAATTACACCTCTTTTCACATGTATCCTAACCACTTATTTACCCCATATCTATCCTATCCATGTGTCCCTCCTATTTCTCCTCCTCACAATCAAGCAGCGGGATATTTCTCGTATTTGAGGTGGAGGGATAACTCTTATCTTTCTAGAAATCGTTCACTTTGTCCATCTCAGGAGTCTATTCTGCGATCGGCGCCGATTGGTACAGTCGACGCTGATTTTTAGGAGCGGCACCGATTATAAATAGAAGCCCAGAACTCAGTTCTAGGACCAAAAAAAAGATATGCACGAACACGAAGGACAGACAGAGACAGATCGCGAAAGAAAGACAGACCGTGAAAGAGAGATTTTTGTGCATCTAGTGTCAACATTATCTATCAAATGAGAATGGATCTCATCCAAATCAATCCCTGAGAGGAGCACCGTTACTCTGTTCTTATCACATCAACATCACACGTATCCATTGATCTTCTGGTGACTCTGTTCCAGTATCTCATCGGCTTCGGCATATCTAGCAGACGTAGATGATCTGGCCTTCATTTTCTGATTTCCAAATCTTCTTGCGTTGTCCCCGATCGACCGATCTACTTTCAGTCGACACCGATCTTATTCAGTCGACGCCGATTCTTCATAATCGACGCCGATCACATCAGTCGATGCCGATTCTACATAATCGACGCCGATCATCCTGCAATAGGTAAAAGGACACAGGTAACACAAATCTAGCTTTGTTTTCACAGTTCCCTGTCTTCTATTGCTTTCTGCTTGTTGTTTAGATTCTGTTTATTACCTTGATCAGAAAATCTAGTCTTATACGTACATCTTTTATCATGTATGCTTCTTTACTTAATTGAAAACGTGGACTGACATCCGCCGAGGGAGCTCATCGCTTCCCGGACCCGCTTCTCGGGCAGCCCACCTAAATATCTTTTAATGTGGTCTTTTTCTGTCAAGCATCGGTGTCTCGCAGGTTACTTGGATCTATTGTGTAGAATTGCTCGTGTGCGCCCGTCTTATCTACATCGGCTTCCTCGTCTGTCTACATCTTCGGATCTTGTCCATCAGGTATCAATTTCATTGGAGTTTTTCAATGTTTTTGTGTTTAGTTTGGTGCATTAACTTGGACAGGTAACAAGCGCGAAATTATTGATCTACATTCTGGCATGTTCGGTGGAAGACCGAGAAATCAGCGCCGATTGGTTTAGTCGACGCCGATTATATGAAAGCGGCGCCGATTTATGTTAATCGACGTCGATTATAAATAAACGACGCCGATTATATTTAGTTGACGCTGATTGTAATCAATTATAATTGACGCCTAAAATTGATGCTGCCTAAAATTGGATTTGAGCACCATGGAAGCCTCTGGAAGCGGTCAAAAGTGGAGGAGGACACGACCTGGGGTAAGTGGTTCTTCGTGAACCCGTTGTTTTACTTTTGCTTTATTTTTATTTTTTTTATTTTTTTTATTTCTATATTTAGGTTGCTACCTTTTTATTTACTTTTATGCATCATCAATAATCAGATCTACTACAGACATCCAGAGTCCTGAAGCGCAGAGTCCTGAAGCACTCAGTGTACCAATCTGTAGATCTCCCTGTATCCCCAGTGGCCATATCAGCCCGCCATCGCCGGAATCCATAATCAATAGCTCCCACTGCTGTTGGCATCCAAGGAAGCCCGGATGGCCTAATCCTGAACCCGTCCTGAACCAAAAAGTGCACGTCTGGCTATCCCATCGTCGCACTAGTGCTCGCATCAACTCTACATCCCGCGGCACTCGTCTGTAGTACCTAAAGCCCCCGAGCCCGGCTAACTCTAAATCCTTAGGTTGCTGCCTTTTTATTTACTTTTATGCGTCATCAATGATCAGATCTACTCCAAACATCCAGCTGGGCCGAAATAGCTGGATGTCTAGAGTAGATCTGATCATTGATGACACATAAAAGTAAATAAAAAGGCAGCACCCGGCAAAATAGAAATAAAAAAAATAAAAAAAAATAAAAATAAAGCAAAAGTAAAACAACGGGTTCATGAAGAACCACTTACCCCAGGTCGTGTCCTCCTCTGCTTCTGACCGCTTCAAGAGGCTTCCCTGGTGCTCAAATCCAATTTTTGACTCTCTCTGATTCGATCGTCATGATGTAAATAAATCGTTCACGTTTTCCGTTCACATATTTATATGTGCTTTCAACGGTCGGCACCGACTATTTTGGTCGACGCCGTTTATTTGGATCAGTGTCGCTCATTATAATCGCCACCGATTTTCCATATCTCTTTTCCATATTGTTGATACTTGGCTCATTTATCTATCTGATCATTATTGTGCATTGAATGTTGCCTTTCGGCACATATTTTCGGTATCACCGTCCATTTCAAGTTTGTTCCCTTTGGCATGGGGCACTCATACTTTTTGGGCAGCTTAGAGTTAAACGGGTTTGTAGGCACTAACGTCGTCTGCTTTGCAGACCGTCTAGTTGTCCCTACCAATATGTCTCTCTTTAGATGCTGACTATTTTGTAGCCCTCCTTACACTCATGGGTCTATGGGTACTAACGTCGTCTCATGAGGAGACCGTCTAGTTTGCCCTACCAATGTGAGTTCCTTAGGTTGCTGCCTTTTTATTTACTTTTATGCGTCATCAATGATCAGATCTACTCCAGACATCCAGCTGGGACATCCCGCGTTTTCATCTACCTTTTTTTCAAAACTTGGGATCATTTTTTCTATCATCCATCCCATCCCTAGTTTGAGGGGGATCACATCATCACTTTTTCTTCCCTTCTTCCATCTCCTTGTTTTTGTTTCATAACCTTGCTTATCGCAAGTTACTTGACAAAAAAGGGCAAAATGTAGACACCTAAAATTGATTATCCAATTTAGTGTCCCTCATGCACGTTTGCTCTCTCAGGTAACCTGGGGCACATTTATATCACCACATATCCCCGTTGGGGGATATTATTCCAATTTGCATTTTAAACACCTATCCTAAGTTTAATTCACCCCTTTATGTTTTTACCCATGAGTAATTAAATATTAACTATTTAATTACACATTTTCACATGTATCCTAACCACTTATTTACCCCATATCTATCCTATCCATGTGTCCCTCCTATGTTCTCCTCCTCTCACAATCAAGCAGCGGGATATTTCCCGTATTTGAGGTGGAGGGATAACTCTTATCTTTCTAGAAATCGTTCATTTTGGCCATCTCGGGAGTCTGTTCCGCGATCGGCGCAGACCGGTACGGTCGACGCCGATTTTTAGGAGTGGCGCCGATTATAAATAGAAGCCTAGAACTCAGTTCTGGGATGAAAAAAAAGAGACGCACGAACACGAAGGACAAACAGAGACAGATCGCGAAAGAAACACAGACCGTGAAAGAGAGATTTTTGCGCATCTAGTGTCAACATTATCTATCAAATGAGAATGGATCTCATCCAAATCAATCCCTGAGAGGAGCACCATTACTCTGGTCTTATCACATCAACATCACACGTATCCATTTATCTTCTGGTGACTCTGTTCCAGTATCTCATCGGCTTTGGCATATCCAGCAGACGTAGATGATCTGGCCTTCATTTTCCGATTTCCAAATCTTCTCACGCTGTCCCCGATCGACCGATCTACTTTCAGTCGATGCCGATCTTATTCAGTTGATGCCGATTCTACATAATCAACACCGATCATCCTGTAGACAGGTAAAAGGACACAGGTAACACAAATCTAGCTTTGTTTTCACAGTTCCCTGTCTTCTGTTGCTTTCTGCTTGCTGTTTAGATTCTGTTTATTACCTTGATCAGAAAATCTAGTCTTATACGTACATCTTTTATCATGTTTGCTTCTTTACTTAATTGAAAACGTGGACTGACATCCGCCGAGGGAGCTCATCACTTCCCGGACCCGCTTCTCGGGCAGTCCACCTAAATATCTTTTAATGTGGTCTTTTTCTGTCAAGCATCGATGTCTTGCAGGTTACTTGGATCTATTGTGCAGAATTGCTCATGTGCGCCCATCTTATCTACATCGGCTTCCTTGTCTGTCTACATCTTCGGATCTTGTCCATCAGGTATCAATTTCATTGAAGTTTTTGAAGGTTTTTGTGTTTAGTTTGGTGCATTAACTTGGACAGGTAACAAGCATGAAATTTTTGATCTACAATTTCCACTGTAAGGTCCACCATCCTCTACCATGCCAACTACTATTCCCCGTGCCTAGAAAGAGTTTAGCCATCCATGGGAAAGGCTTATAAACTCAAAGTAATAACTAGGATCTTAATAGCCAATGGAATATCATGCAAGAACAATCCTCTAGGCTCCCTTAAGAAATCAAACTCAACAATATCTAGAAAAGAATAACTAGAAATAACATATTCCAAGGTATAACTAGTCAGTACTCTACTCCACCAGCGATCAACAACATAGGTCTATGTCATATCGACATCATGCAGCCTTTGATACTCATCTTGGGTCTAAAGATGGGGTCTATACTACCAACTTTTCCTAGATGCATATGCCGAAATCCATTCATACAACTCCACTTGGAAAAAAACAAAAAAAGTTTCATACAACTCATGATACAGGTGGTCCTCTACCCATTTACGTGTATCAAACTCATATCCAGTGTTAAATCTATGAGAAAACTCATCCTCGATGCATTTAAGCCATGCTTCAATGCTTTCTAAGGTCAAGTGATCCATCATCACACCCCATTCTCACAAAAAATTCAAAAGAGTTCCTAAAAAAGAAACCAAAATGTAGTCATTTCTTCATGTACCTCCTTTCTACCCCAAGTGCAATGTCCTATCACCCAGTGTGGGTTGGGCACTCACCTGATGTGCACATGGGTGCCAAGCCCCTCCTTTATGTGAGCTTTGTGAGAACAATCTGACATTAATAGAGAATGATTTAGAAAAATGAAAATATATAAATTCACTCAAAAATAGAAGATACAGATAACAGATTCGTGCATAGATGCATCATAAATAGGAATGAACCTTGTAAATAATAATAATGAAACCAGATATGACTCAGAATAATATGAAGAACATAAGGGTTTACACTTAAGAACATGAATAACCATAATCACACACACATATTGATTTATAAACATTTACAGTGGCCTCATTACATCATAAGTGTCATATAAACCGAATAAATCAAGGAATATTATCTTAAACCCTACGAAAATACTTTGCAGAGAGAGAGAGTTCATAGCTATTCTACCCATTACAACTCTTTTTCAGACCCAAACCCATGTATATATGCTCAATAGGATCCTTGAAATTATTCCTACAACACCTCATTACCACATAAAACCATCTTTAGCCCTACTGTCATCCTAATAACACTTCATTATTGCTCTCCTCCCCCATTTCCCAGAACTTCATTATTACTCTCATCCTCCTCTATTTTGGAATCAAGCACTCCTTTAAATAGGATTTGGATGCACAAAATTTATTTTCTTCATGACCATATCACATGCCAAGTGAAATTGTGGTCCTCCATGGTTGAATACCTATGTCAGCTTGCAAATGCCTCCACTACTTGTAATGATCATCCTAGGAATATTCGTTATGTGGAATATTATTTTCTTGACCTTTGAGGATCAAGGATGACACCTTATCCATTTTTCATGCCTAATCATTATTTTCATGTGTTTCTCATGTGAAAACTCCTTCAAAATATGGCTAAGTCACTAAACTTTCCTACTCCCACACACACCAACTTCTTCTCATGTGCGCCCTTCCATTGCGCAATTTTTCCTGAGTGCCTTCCTTCTTTACTGCCTCCCACGTATGTTGACCTCTTCCTTAGGACTTACTCAATTTTAGGGCCCAACATATATACAACCCATTTGAAGATGGCTGCAATATAGGTCTCCCCATCTAATTCTATGTATCTAAAGTTAGCACATTCACTTTAGTGCCTGTATCTATCAAACAATTTCTTACTAACCACCCATCAATTATTGCATCTACTATAATTTCCTTATCAAATTCATAATTTTGAGGTGTTAGATTTGTGTTAAGTATCTACCTCTTGCACTCAACTCTAGTGTGTGGTACTTTCTCACGTAGCCATTCTCCTAGTAGTGGGATGATATTATCCTAGTGTAAAATCTTGCACACCTCTTTAAGGCCATCCACATCATTCTATGGGATCTGAAAATTATTTTCTTGTTCTCTCTCATGTGTGTGTTCTTTTAATCACTATATCTCACCCTCCAGATCTCTAATGACTCCCATAGTCTTTTGGTAGAATTCCTACTAATGCATTGTGTCTAGATACTTGGCATGTTTTACTTATTCCCTTATGATGAGTGTTTTGGTCTTCAAAAGATGGCATGTAGGTTCTGCCTTGGTGCACATTGTGACCAATATAGGTTTTAATTATGGATCAGACATCTTCTTAGGCATCCTTTTATTAGCATTCATAGGTTGCACCTTGATCATCCCTACATCCTTTTCCTTTTTCTTGATTTTACTCATGTTCTCATATAGGTCCAGGAAATCCTCTAGCCTATGTTACTTTCCACACCATGAGCAAGCTATAATCTAAGGAAAATCTATTTGATAATGATAAGGGGTCCCACAGGTGTAACAAGTTCCTAAAGAAAACATTCCTCTACCACCATCGTGACCTCAATTTTGATATCCCCCTTGGAAGCCTCCATTCCTATTATTCCCATTATTGCATCCTTCATGATGTTTTTATTCATGCTCCTTTGATATGCTTGCCACACTAGATTGGTGCAGTCATTTTTCAATGGCTTCATGGATATGATCAATCAGTCTACAATCAGCTATGTTGTGGTTATGCAAAAGACAAATATTACAATACATGGACATGTTATTTTGAATCACGCCCTGGAAGAGAGGAAAGTTCCAAACATCATGGTCCTTGTGATAATATTAAAAATCCAGTAACAATGTGCACATTGACTTATTTAGGAAAATATCCTTAGTATGTCCCTTAACCTCACAATTAATGCACCAAATACCACTATGCATCTTGTGAGCTAAGTTGGCATAGATATTCTTTAATTTCTTTTCCATGGTTGCGATCTACACCTCTAAGAATGAGATCACTCTAGTATCAACACTTCTAAACACCTTAGCATGCACAGTGGATTCCAAAGCTTCGCTTGGACCAACATATGTCTTATGAGAGAGTGCTCTTCAGAACGGAGTAAGAAATCCCCCAAAGAACCATTGTGCATGCTAACTGGGATGAATATCATAAAACACTTTAGACAATAAGGTCTTAAAACAAATTTCATACTCCCTCATGATTTCATATAGGCCCTGCTTAATATACTTGTGCACGCTGATGCTCTGTTGCTCAAATTATGGTTTGTGAAATTCTGTCAAGAAGGTCATGCATAAAGCATTATAGTCCACCATAGTTTGATGTGGGTCATACTTACTATACTAGTTATGCGCGTTCCCTTGAAGCATAATGGACAATTGGGTTAACTTCATATCTAAAGTTGTAATTCCTTTAGCATGACATAACAATTCACACTTATGCACTTGTTTTTCTGCATCTTCAATACCTCTATATTTTTGCAAGTGGAGTGACATCTCAAAATACACTTGAGGTGGTGGTTATTGAGGTAAGGGTTGTGGTTAATATGAACCCTGTCCACAAGATCCAAACCCAAAACTAGAACATCCTCCTCTATGTGGTGACTGACATGATCCTCCTATTCTTCCCGTGCCCTCGGCTATGGGCTGAGATCCAATCGATTAACTTCCTTATGTCCTAGTTGTAGTGCTATATTAGACACCTACTATTTACGTAGTCATAAGACCCAAAAAATTTCTTCCAACTGTCTACGTGCCAATACCTTGTCCTAATGACGCTCCTAGAAACAATGCCAAAGTAGAATTCTTAAACACATGTGTCTGCTGAGTTGTCATAGGCTGCTGATTTGTCATGAGCACACTACAAAATATATTCCCTTCTGAATCCAATACAAAATTATATTTACCCATCTTTGCTTACTTACCTACACCATACTAATTCTCAATAACTACCTCTAGATCTGGAACACCATCCACAAGGGATAAGTGCCTAGGTGAGATCAGATGCATGCCCATAGTCCTCATTCTTTCCTTTAATGTCATCTCGTCCGAAGCCGAAGGGGATTCTCTACTACAATTTCCCAATGTTGGGAGGACTTGATGCTATGACTCCTCATCTTCCATGAGAGATTAAAAAACTTCGCAAGCTATCATTCCCCTCAACTCCAATGATGCTATAATATCATGCACGTGTGTCATGTCACTCTCTTGCACTTTATTAAACGTGAGCCATATTTTCTCTCTCAATCTTTTTACCGCTAGGTCTTCCATCCTTCTCCACACATGCTCCTACCCCTACACATGATGGGGGTTTAGCTATCCATAGGGAGGTTCTCTAAATCAAGTTCTATAATCAAAATCTTGATTGCTAAATTTATAACATGCAATTAGGATCCTTTGGGCTCATGAAATAATCGAAACTCAGCCTCCTCTACACATAAATATGTGGAAATAATGTATTCCAATGTGTAATTGCGCAACACTCTAGCCCACCAGTGATTGACATATCTAGTCCACTTCACATTTGTATTAAAAAGAATATGGTAATCCTCCCATGTCTAAAGATTTGGCATAGTACCCCAACGCTTCTTTGATGCATATGTTGTCAACCACTTGTAAAATTCTACTAGAAATAATTTTAAAAATGTCTCATAGATCTCCTAATAAAGGTTATCTTCCACCCAATGACGTGCATTGAAATAAGGTCCAATACTTATTGGGGCTCAAAATATTGGCCAAGTACAAGAAGGCACGTGGGCATGTGGGATCTAGTTAAAGAAGGGTGTGTAGGGGTGAAGGCATGTAGGGAAAGGTTCTAGAAAGGTTTTGCATAACATAGAGGGTGCGTGTGGAAGGCAAGATAGGTTTGGACTTAGCCATATTCGGCATCCCAGGAAGCACATAAGAAAAATGTGACCCTTCTTACATATGGAGTGGATAAGGTGCCATCTTGGTGACTATAGGATCAAAAAGGGAATATTCCATGGATGTGATAGAAGGTTATAGAAGAACATAATTGCACATAGTGGAGAGCTCCTATTAAAGGATGCATGTTCCATTAGATGACCACTTGGACACTTGGCAACCGATCTATTACCTCATAAGGCATGACATTGAATGAAATAAGGATATATAATGAGGTGTGCAGGTAACAAAAAGGGAGATATACATGGAGTCATCCTTAGAGAGAATATTATGCTGGAAAGAGGTGAAGCTCTATAGAAATACCATGAAGGAGTCTATGGTGGGGATTAGTGAAAATATAGGAGTGATGGTGCACTCAGAGGGATGGGTCTGTATTCATAATTATAATTTGATGAACATAGTGTAGTTTTGATGCATGACTTGGCTCTGCATTGTTATATGAGGGTCTGTTATGACTTTAAGGGATGTAATGTGGTTAGTAAACATTGTAATATGAAGTATATGTTCTGAATCATATATGTCTTTATGAGTATAATCTGTATGCATTTCCTTTATGTATGAATCATTTCCATATGTTGTTGTTATTTCTCTTTTCTAGATGCAATGATATGAAAACTCGTCCTAGGTTCTTAGAATGATGCATGGTTCTTTTCTATTAACTTACATTTGAATACATGTCATAAGCTGATGCATTCTCACAAGACTCACATAAAGGAGAGTCTCGACACCCGTATGTGCCTCCAGTAAGCACCTAGCGCCCACTAGGTGATAGGCCGACATGCATGGGATTAGACTATTGGTCTAAGGGTATATAAATGACTAAAATGTTATACCTTTGTGCAAACTTGTCTTGAGCATCCTCTACCCAACTTTCAATGCTTTCCAAAATGAATTAATACACCATCTTTATGTAATATCCTAGTAGATAGTTTGAAAAGAGGTCCCGAAAATGGAAACAAAATGTATTCTTATGATTTTCACACCAGAGCTAGGCACGTTGAAACTTCATTCAATGGTACTTAATGCTCACCTAAAGTGCATGAAGCTACTAGGTCATTCCTTTATATATATTTGTCAAGATTTTTTCATGCATAATCATAGTGATATTCAACCCAGTAAACAATCTAGAACCCTTAACCATTGCATACATTAAATTTGGAAACACATGTAATAAGGAAACATAACAGATCATACAATAACCAATATTAATTTCACCATGAAATCCCTATATTCAGACATATCAATGACCATAATCTATCCACCATGATCTATTATATCAAAATAATTACATTACAGAAGCTAGTTACATAACAAACATTATACCAGAGCACTGAACCATACACAAGCATCAAACCCTAAATCAAGTTTCTCATGCATAACATAAAATTTTAGAACTCAGACATGGTATATAAAACAATGGCGTGCCCAAAAATAGTGAACAAGTATTACATCTAAAAATATCCATAAGGAATGCATGTTTTTACATCAATCCAAATAATAGATTATCCTAAATATAGTTCTTGTGGTAAACCTATTATTATATTGCCTTGTGCATGATCATCCTATAAGCCATGCATGTTATTTTTCCAAATTTATCTACTTTGTGTGTGTCCCAAGCCAACCTGGTGCTATCTAAATATAGCTCTTTCTTAGACACCACTCTTATGCCATTCCTCTATTTTTAGCTCGTGGTTAACAAAATCGTCTACATCATAGATTATCCTACTCAGGCATAAACCCTTACACGCTATCCCATAATACTTATGCGTTCCACTTATCACCTACCTTGCACATGCCCTTAACCTTCATGTACAGATCATACTTGGCTAATTTACATGTTCAACAAAATGACAAGTTAGGTTAGTGTACTTATCTGTTGGGGGTGGTTGTTGATGCATCTATTTCCTAATGGACCATACACAAAGAGAGAGAAAAATAATGTGGAGAATGGGAAAATATTAAGTCCTCGCTCACTATAGGTGACCCAAAAGTGTAAGAAAACCAATCGAATCAAGAAGAATCTCCAAGCCAAGAGTAAAGATGCAAAAAATCCAAAAGTTGAGTGAGTAGATGCAAGTTGGCACAAAAGAGAAAAGATAGTGGTGAGTTCCTTTATGAATTTTTGATGATGCCTTATGTGAAAAATGTAATTTAAAGTTTTTATATAAACACCATTTCCCACAGGTGAAGGCATCAGCAAGGGATTTAAAACAGCTCCAACATCATCGCTTGTCAGTGATGACATCCTCTAAGGAGGTAAATACAAGAATATGTGTGCAATGAGTCATGAGAAACAAAAATAATGCAAAGAAGAATTAATATGGCCATGAGAAAGAAATATGTTGAAAGAATGACAAGGAAAACAAGAAGATAAGAGGAAAAATGAAGACATAAATAGGACCAATTTTTTTTCTCTCTCTATGTATCATCCTTAACCCAATGGTTACGTGAATAACCATACCCCTATCTTAGAATGAGCCCCTTAATGAACCCGTTCCAAAAAATATAAGCATTAACAACCTATAACCTAAAAAAATAATTGTTACTAACATGTATGAAAATATAAAGCGTAAAAAATTAGGTGTATATAGGATGAAGCATGAAACCCTAGGAAACAATTTCTAGATCTAATTTTATGGAATGTGATAAATGAAAATCAGGTTAACATATTAAGATAAAACAAATATATGAAACCTAATGAAACTAGGGTTTGTGTTTGGAGAAAAATAGATTTGTGAAAGAGCATGCAAGGGATTGGGTTCATAAAATGATTTAATAACATTTAAATGCAATGTAAGGGAACAACTAATCAAATAGATAAAAAAATTAGAAGCAAGATCAAGTAAACTAAATTCAATAAAC
Organism: Taxus chinensis; assembly: GCA_019776745.2. Classification (NCBI taxonomy): domain Eukaryota; kingdom Viridiplantae; phylum Streptophyta; class Pinopsida; order Cupressales; family Taxaceae; genus Taxus; species Taxus chinensis. Next base: position 41,074,772 of record CM034149.1, on the reverse strand, counting down.
AATGAAATATATGAGATATAGAATGAATTATATTATATATATAATCTTGAATCGATATTGGATTGATGAACAAGTTGGAAAGGTATATTCTAGATTGTATTAAATTTTTGTGTGATTCTAGAAAGTGAAGATCTCAGGGGTAAGATCTCCTGAAATGGGATAGGGCCACCCAGTGCTAGTGTCTATTTTGAGTACTGGTGTTTGGGGAGTGGAGAGGAATCTCTTAGAATTAGAGCTTTTCCTAGATCTTTACACATACCTACTCCTACACGTTTTGGGATACAATTGCAAGGGTTCAATTTTTTTAGCATCACTATTTCTTGTGTTGATTCTCCTCATAAGATTTTAGGAATTAGAGCTTTAAAACAGAGACATTAGAGTGGCCAGATGTTTAAAAAAATGTTTTTAGAAACAAAAATATAAAATAAACCACCAAAATTTAGTTGCATTTTAAAGTAACATCCAGGAGAATACTAAGGTACCTCACAAGATGTACACAAAAATGGAAAATAGGTCCCACTGTGAACGCTAAAAACTATTGGTGGAAATTTGTGTGCACCCTTATGATTTAAGAATATATTTAAGTTTTTAAGGATCTATGCAACAATAATGGAATTATCTATAAGTTGTGGGAACTTATCCATTGAGATAAACCTACAAAATAAGGCTATCTCCTTTTCTTAAAATATCTAGATTACAAACAAACTTTACAAAATTGATAGAGGAAGAGTGCTAAAATTGGAAAAGAAATGTGATACACCGTAGCATGAAGGGACCACTCTCCCTTAGATCAATGAAAAAGAGGATGAACACATTGACAAGGGGCATATATGATCCATGATCCACACCATGTTAAAAGTCCTTAATCCTCAATGTAAAATATGTAATGGAATAGAATTATGCTAATATAACTCATACCCATAATATAATTATAAGAGATAATGGTAAGATGTAATAACTCATTTCTTGTTACACATACCATTCAACCTAGTTTCATGGGGAAGGGATGAAAATATACCATCCAACCATCATGAGACAAACATAATCAGAAAAAATCATTTGTAACTGAATACGACATCATGCAATTAAGAAAGAAACCCAAAAATCTATCATTAAATATCCCAAGTATCTCTATCATTCTCCTCAAAATGGATATTTTAGTGAAGCCCCTTGAAAATCACTTATAATGAGATCGGTCTCATGTCAAATGAAGCTCTAGATCAAAATATATGGTGTTTTAAATATTCCCAACAAAAAATTGAAACTCCTTTGTTCCAAAAAATTTTCAGCGTAATTGTCACCTTTGTTATGTAGGGTCTAAATATTTTGCATGACCTCTTTGTTACACAACTTAGTATTTTTCTCGTCTCACAAATTCATCACTACTTCATCCCTCAGTTTCTTATTGACTTTTGCTTTGATATGTGAACAAATGTTAACTCTATAACTCCTTTGACTCCTCGCAGCCTTCTATTCTTGTTCCATAGAATACATTACATTTTGTGTATTCTAAATTTGTTTCATTTATTTTCCTCATGTTGTGAATATTTCCCTCTATTCTATTATTATATTTTTTGTACAATTAGCTTTCTGTTAGTGCAAAATCACAGCACCCCTGGATGCAGATCAGGCTTCTAGGTTGATCACTCAGGCATCCAGTGTGATTGCACAACATGGAAACCTCTCTCCAAGCGTGGGACTTGTGAAACTGAGAGAGGAATCTCCAGAGAAGGCTGGTTCCTGCTCCTAAACTACCTGCCACAAGCTATTCCAGTGCAGGCAAGCTAATCTAATCCTAATCTAACAATGCCAAGGAGACACAGAGAGAGAGAGAGAGAAGGAAAAGAAGACGAGAGAGAGAGAGAGAGAACAGGAAAAGAACAAAAGCCTACACTAAAACGGTGATACACCAGAGAAGGAGAATGTTGGACATCTATCAAAATTGCCATGGGACAAAGAGAGGTGAGCAATGGGAAGGATGGACAGATGCATCACAGGCCCAAGGATAGATTTCACACAGAAAATGTCCCAAAACTCCATGAACACAGCTCCAAACCTGCAATGAACATTCAAACATGCACAAATACCTGCAATGAAGAGAGGCAAGAAGGGAAACAAGCAAAAACGAGCAAGGATGGACAGATGCATCACAAAACACATTTTGTTGCTCCAGAAGTTTGCACAGAACATCATTTCAATAGTAAAAGGCAAAAAACGCCATTACAGAGCAAGGGAGGAGGTTCGAACTCCATTTTCAACCCTAGAGAAGAAAAGAAGGGAGGGCAGAGCAGAAAAGATGAACAACTTGTTATATCTTTTAAAATGAGCCAAATCTGGCTTTATACAATGCATGGGTCGAGCCCAGGAGACAGAAAACATAGGAAAACGTGTAAGTAGCCCAACCATTGACCAAAATGCATTCTTCATTAAAATCGGTGGTTGAGACATCACTTCTGGCCATGCTAAAGAAGAATGCGACCCATGTGCATTAAAACTGGTTGTTGAAACGTCGCTTCTGGCCATTATCACGCGTCAGAGCCATTTCTCAATTTTCTCTCTCCAGACTACACCAAAATTCAAGATTGATCCCAGAATCATGTAGAGAATTTCATAAGCTTTTTGTTGATATAAAGAACGTGCAAATCCGAGCTCTGGATCGAAAGTTATGGAGGTCTGAAGATTTAGGGCACAAAACAGGTGAAAACATGTTTTTGAAATATTTTCCCGTGCTTCTGCCACCTGGATGACACGTGGCAGGTTCTGATTCGCTGAATAATTCTCTCTCCTCCACCTTTCTATGGGCTTTCTTTTGAAATTTCCTTGTGGGCCCTAGCTGGGACACGTGGCACTATCCCATTGGTTCGGGTTGACCCTTCAAAACTCGCCCTTTGACCTTTTGACCCTTTCACTTGTAACACGTGTCATGATTTGATTGGTTCTGCAAGGTCTTCCGGCTCAGGTTTGGGATCTCACTCTGCATTAGCATTTGTCCCGACATATGTCTTCAGTTTATGTTTTCTGAAACCCGCTTGGGATTATCCAAATTTTCCTCCGGGCTTCCGACCCCTCCGACATGTCTTGGTGAGGACACGGGTTCGCGTCCTTTTCAGGTTTGTCCCGCGTACATTTGTCCCTGTGCTTCGCGGGACAAATTCTTCCGGTTCGCCCGATCCGGCGCAATTGATTGGCTCTTAGCGTCCTTCGGCGGCCCGCGCATCCCTTTGTCCCATTTGCCTCCGGACTGTTTGTTATCATTTCAGCCGAACCGGCCGGTTCGCGTATCTTTGTCCCAGATGTCCCAAAGCAGTTAGTGCAAAAGTTCTCCTTTTCGGCCGATCCGGGCTTTCCGCGTCGGCTGCGTCCATTTGTCCCACTTGTCCCTTTGCTGTTTGGGCCACTTGTAGGCTTTTCGGCCGATCCGCACCTTGACAATCCCAAATGTCCCGACTGTCCTGGGGACTAGGACTTAGCTGATTTTCATGATTTTTTCTGGCCTGAGCCTGTCTTCTGCAACTTTTTCACATTTTCTCAGAGCTTGCTCTTTCCTTCTTTGGTTAGGGGAGTTAGAAAAAATCTGAGGGAACCCCAGAAACATGATGTTTGCTCTGAATCAATTATCTGCCTGGGACTTGAGAATTCTGATGCATGTTATCAAATTAACCCTGGGGGGGTGAATTTTGGATAACAATTTGGTGACTCAGTGGGGTCATCTGCCTGCTAGATGAAGTTACCAGTTGCCTGAAGCATCCATTGAGCATGGAGTCCTAAGTTGTAACCTACAACTGATCTGAACTTTGAAAACTTCCCTCTGAGCCACTTGAAACCCATTGAACCTGGAGTGTTCTCACCAAGATGCCACTGAAATGAACTGTGCAAGAGCAGAACCAACAACACCAAAACTATGTACAAAACTGAAAATCATACATGTCCCAAATGGAACATGTAGAGTGTGCACAAGAACTTCTTCTACTGAAAGCAAACCTAGCTACTCTACTCTTACTGGAAGCAAAGGCAAGCTAAACAAACCATGCAACTGGTTGTGAGAAATAGCTTCCCTTTCTCAAAAGTGGCAGCCATGCAATTGATTTGGCACTGATCATGGCTGTTTGGATGGATGGAAAATCAACAAGACGCTGGTCTTCTATCCAAATCATCAAAGTATCAGCTGAAAACAAATCCAATACCTATTTTAGTTGCTCTGCATTTGGATTGAAGAGGTATGGCAACTGATCCTTGGTACTTTGTAGCTCACCCTCATGCTTAAAAGAAAGCATGACTGGTTGTGACTTCTCCTTTGGCTCCAATGAATCCAAATACCTGATTGGGCAAGGTATGGTCCTTTGAGTATGCCCATTGCTGTGATTTTCAACCCCAAGAATGGAGTCTTCTTGTAGACCTTCTTGAATGGATGGTGTGGAAGAAATGGTGAAATTCCTCTGTCCTTTCTCTTCCTCCAATGAAGAACGTCAAAGATTAAAATCTTCAAATCTTGATTCCGAAGAGCTATTATAAGATGCTGGCTATTGTAAATGAATGCCCTCCTTCATGACAGCAGACTCAAGTGTTTGGAGTGTGGATGATGAAAGAGAGAAAGGTGGAAACTCAACCGGCTCTTCTCCATCAAAACAGTTCTCCAAATCTGACAGATAAACTACCTTATTGCTGTCCTGCTACAAATATTCAACTTCCTCCATGGTGTCTTCTTGATCTGTAACTTGACCGCCATGGTTTCTTTCTGCCTTCAACATTGAGTTTGAGAGGTCAAACTCCTCTTCAGCACTGGAACTTGAGAGAGGTGAAGTAGAAAGAAGAACTGAAGGTTCTCCTGTAGCCTGCTTTGTGCTCAGAGCTCTTGGATCTGCAATTTTCTCCCCCACAGCTGGAATGTGATCCTCTTCTTTTGGATTTGGAGCAGCTTCTCCTTCCTCCAATGTTTGAAGACAATCTTGCTCTTGATTGAACTCTTCCTCCAGCATGAAGTTTGTCAAGTCAAACTCTTCAATCTGCTGCTCTAGAGGACAAGTTGGGACTGCAAGATCTTCTTCTTCTGCTGCAACAAAATCAGCCCTGGCCACCATTTGTTCAACCTTAGCCTCTTCTATAGGTTTAACCATCAAGGGGATCTTTATCATCCCAAATCTAAGAGCCCAACTCTTCAGACTTTGAATTTCTTCATCTTTGTTTGGCTTCTCTTTTTGCTGTTGTTTTCCTTGACTGGCATTCTGATTTTCATCCTCCCAACATGGATTTGGGAATGCAAGAGGAGGGATGGGTTGTAACTCAACTGATTTGAAATTTTTTTGTGGTGGCGGAGGAGGTGAAACCTCTTGTTTCTTTGGAGTGGGAGGTATTTCATTTAGCTCTTATGGAGAGGATGACTGTTTGGAAGGAAAAAGGAAAGAAGAATTGAGGTGTGGTGGAAGATTGAGAGGTGGAGACATGGGATCGACATTTGGGACAGCAGATGGAGATTTTAAAGCTTGACACTATTGAGATGAAATAGATTGGGAAAGAGGAAAAGAAAAGGCATGAGAAGGTGTGCTTACCCGTTGACAAGGTTGTTGAATACTCCTCTCATACACCTCTATTTATTCAATCCACTTTACAAGCAAAGGTAGCATTGCAATCATGAAGTCAAGCTTCTTCTGAGGGCTGTAATGCCTTGGAAAAGGTCCCACCCATGGACAAGGTGCTCTGCAACTAATTCCAAATGCTTTCATCTGTGCCTGAGCCCTGGACTGCACTATGTTTACCTCCATCTTTTGGATCTTCTCCAACAGACCAGCATCTTGCATCTGATGGTCTTCATTGTATGTATACTCTTGCTCTTAGAAGGCTCCATAGCCAAACTGACTTTGGCACTGCTGCTCATATGGGTATGCATACTGATCTTGAATCTGCTCAAAATGTTGATTTGGAGGATTTGTAAAACATGTTGGAGGTGGAATATACTGCTGTTGTTGATGTGAATTCCATGATGGAAATGAAGTCATGATTGCACAACTTCATAGAATGAGAGAATGATGGAAGAGATGGAAGGAAGAATGGATAGAAAAAGAATGAAAATGAATAGAAAGGAAGGTCTGCAACTTCAGAGATGGGTTGTTGACTAGATGGAGTCGCCAGATGTGTTTGCAAGTGCCTCCAAAGGCTGAAATCTTCACAGGAACACACCAACCTACAAAAGATGAAGTGGAAGACATCTAAGGTCCCACCAGGCGTGCCAAAACTGTTAGTGAAAAATCATAACACCCCTGGATGTAGATCAGGCTTCTAGGTTGATCACTCAGGCATCCAGTGTGATTGCACAACATGGAAACCTCTCTCCAAGCGTGGGACTTGTGAAACTGAGAGAGGAATCTCCAGAGAAGGCTGGTTCCTGCTCCTAAACTACCTGCCACAAGCTATTCCAGTGCAGGCAAGATAATCTAATCCTAATCTAACAATGCCAAGGAGACAGAGAGAGAGAGAGAAAGGAAAAGAAAAAAATCCTACACTAAAACGGTGATACACCAGAGAAGGAGAATGTTGGACATCTATCAAAACTGCCATGGGACAAAGAGAGGTGAGCAATGGGAAGGATGGACAGATGCATCACAGGCCCAAGGATAGATTTCACACAGAAAATGTCCCAAAAATCCATGAACATAGCTCCAAACCTGCAATGAACATTCAAACATGCACAAATACCTGCAATGAAGAGAGGCAAGAAAGGAAACAAGCAAAAATGAGCAAGGATGGACAGATGCATCACAAAACATGTTTTGTTGCTCCAGAAGTTTGCACAGAACATCATTTCAATAGTAAAAGGCAAAAATGCCATTACAGAGCAAGGGAGGAGGTTTGAACTCCATTTTCAACCCTAGAGAAGAAAAGAAGGGAGGGCAGAGCAGAAAAGATGAACAACTTGTTATATCTTTTAAAATGAGCCAAATTTGGCTTTATACAATGCATGGGTCGAGCCCAGGAGACAGAAAACATAGGAAAACATGTAAGCAGCCCAACCATTGACCAAAATGCATTCTTCATTAAAATTGGTGGTTGAGACATCACTTCTGGCCATGCTGAAGAAGAATGCGACCCATGTGCATTAAAACTAGTTGTTGAAACGTCGCTTCTAGCTATTATCATGCGTCAGAGCTGTTTCTAAACTTTATCTCTCCAGACTGCACCAAAATTCGAGATTGATCCTAGAATCATGTAGAGAATTTCATAAGCTTTCCGTTGATATAAAGAACGTGCAAATCTGAGCTCTGGATCGAAAGTTATGGAGGTCTGAAGATTTAGGGCACGGAACAGACCAAAACGGATTTTGAAATATTTTCCCGCACTTTGCCACCTGGACGACACGTGGCAGGTTCTGATTCACTGAATAATTCTCTCTCCTCCACCTTTCTGTGGGATTTCCTTTGAAATTTCCTTGTGGGCCCTAGCTGGGACACGTGGCACTATCCCATTGGTTCGGGATGACCCTTCAAAACTCACCCTTTGACTTTTTGACCTTTTCCCTTGTGACACGTGTCATGATTTGATTGGTCTGTCGGTCTGCCGGCTCTTTCACACCTTTTTGTCCCAGATGTCTCAGTACTGTTTGGGATAGAAACCTCCGGTTCGCCTGATTCGGCCGGTTCGCGTCCATTTGTCCCGGATGTCCTTGTGCTTCGTGGGAAAAATTCTTCCGGTTCGCCCGATCCGGCCGATTCGCGTCCTCACGACCCAGATGTCCCATTTGCCTCCAGACTATTTGTTCTCATTTCGGCCGATCCGGCCGGTTCACGTCCATTTGTCCCAAATGTCCCAGTGCTTCGTGGGACAAATTCTTCCGGTTCGCCCGATCCGACCGATTCGCGTCTTTTTGTCCCACCTGTCCCTTTGCTGTTTGGGCCGCCTACAAGCTTTTCGGCCGATCCACGCCTTGGCATCCCAAATGTTCCACATTTTCCTAGGACAAGGACTTAGCCATTTTTCATGATTTTTTCTGGCCTGAGCCTGTCTTCTGCAACTTTTTTCACATTTTCTGAGAGCTTGCTCTTTCCTTCTTTGGTCAGGGGAGTTAGAAAAATTTCTGAAGGGACCCCAGAAACATGATGTTTGCTTTGAATCAATTATCTGCCTGGGACTTGAGAATTCTGATGCATGTTATCAAATTAACCCTAGGGGGTGAATTTTGGATAACACTTTCCACAAACCTTTCTAGCACTTCAACACCTTACATCACTTCCCACAATTTTGCATATCCTTGTTTCGTGGTGTATGTATTTGTAAATTTTCTCCTTTATTACACATACTTGAAAACCCATGAAACAATACACTTTCATCATTCTTTGGAGCACTAAGTTCTTGACCATTCTATGGAGTACTGATTTCTTAACCTTTCCATGGAACAACGAGTTTTTACTTTCCCATAACATTATTTATGACTTCCGCATATTTCCATTTATCATGATTTAAATTTATTTCTCTTGCTTCATGTTGTAGCACAATAAGTTTTCCATGTTTTATGGATTTTCCTCTGTGGAATTTACTTTTATTGCTTATATTTTGTAAAATTCATGAAACACAAAGATTTTCCAAGTCAACAGAGCAATATGTTCACTCAAACCTGTGGAACAATAATTTTTGCAAACTTTGTAGAACACTGAAGATTTAACTTCTGCAGAATACTAACCTTTCCAACCCACGGAAGACTAAATTTTCCAGCCCACTTAACACTGATTTTTTCGAACCTAATTCTTTTCAAAAAAATATTTTTCAAGTCCTTGGCCATTCTGAACTATAAAACCTTGGATGTGATCCATGCAATTAATTTGAAAAATATTTGAGACACCAAGGTACACAATTCATTTCATAACTAGTGGCCTAAAAATAAGTAGGGTGTTTATTTTGGCAACAAATACTTAAAATACTTTCCTACAAGGAAAAAATACAACAAATAAATAAGAACTAATTATATAAATATAGCACTCTTCATCATGTTCCTCATTTTCTCCCCTCCTCTTTGACATTGTAAAAAAATTGTATTTGTTTCTACCCTATTCCTATCGGCATGCCCATTGCAACTCTAGGTTTGATTGCTAAAGTCTAGTTGTGTAAGTGTCTCGTCACTAAAATATCAAAATTCAATTGACGGAATATATTTCCAATGTTGTCCTCGTATATGTACATTAGAATAAACTTTTAATTAAGAGTTTTAATCAATTTTTTATAAATTTTGAATTAGAAGAAAATAAAATTGTTTGATTTGAATGAAAACTAATGTATTTTTTATAAATATAATTATGCATGTTGGATTAAGGGTGTTCTCATGACTAGTGTATACACCTAAATTTTAATGCTTTATATTTTCATGTCTATTACTAACAATTCTCTTTTCAAGTTAAAGGTCACTAATGCATCTATATATGGAATGGGTATTATAAAGAGTAATTTCTTACATTTGATGCATACATTATGTTAGCTTAGTAATTTATGGACATGTTAGGTTAGCATATTGTATTTCAGTTTTCTATTTCATGTTACATGTTTTCATTAGGTTATCATAAACTTTGTGCATTTATCTTGTTCATTACTACCCCACATAGTGTTGATAGCTCTATAGGGTTCCTTCATCTTCTTCAATCTAAGGCCTTGGAAAAATTAGTTTGTCCTAGTGTAATGGTTACTTACCTTGGGGTATGAAATCACAGCAGTCTATGTACCCCCTTTAAATTTATCCATTTCTATGTTAGTCTTGGTGTGTACTTTACTCATTGCCTTAAAATACCCTGTTTGAATGTATGATAAGAGTGCATGATGTATAGACACATTTTTTCCCATCATACATCCTTCGTGAACCCAATTTGAATCTTATTTTGTCCCTTATGATTGATCATGGCTTGTTAAAATAACCCATTTTCATTTTTCTCTTGTTTCAAATCTTTAAAAATATAAAAAACCATAAAAATTAATTTTCCCATCTGCCATCGACTCCTGTGTTATTTCTATACAAGTTCAATCTTGTTTGTCTTGTCTAATCTATATCATAGATGCCTTCAACCCCTATGAGACACTTTTTGTAAGGCCAATTGTTTTAGTGGCCCATTTTTCTGAGATTCTTCTAGTTCAAATCAAAACTCCATCATGGAGTATCATGGCTTGGGGCTCGCCAATTCTTGTGACTAGTCAATTTCATAAATTATTCACCTAGGATCTAGCTTTCCTTTCTATTCAAAATATTGTGTGGGAGGAGCTAATAGGAAAAAATATAATACTTGCAACAATAATATCTCAGGTGAGGAATAGGAAGAGATTTAGATTAAGGACATATTTGATCTACCACATTAAATCCAAAAAATCCTTGATAAGTTTCTTCAGTACAAAGGGGAACCTGAGTCAGTAATTAATCAACACCTCATTGAATTTGTCTCCAAGAAGATTGACGATAGGGTGAATAATGGAAAGAATACTATGGCAGGATCACAACATGGTAAATAACACATGGTAAATCTACATACAAATCAAACAAGCATCAAAATCACAACATTCCATCAAAATATGGAAAAACAAATTAGGAAAATGGAATAACATAACATGAAAAGTACCCAGATCTTACTCATCTTGTCTTCTCTTCAACACCAACATTCAAACACTCCAAAATAAATCCAACAATATAAACTCAAGACAAAGCCCCCCCCCCTCAAAATGACAAAATAACCCATGTAAATAGGAAAGATTTCAAATACAACCCCTTAGGATGATGCCAAGTCGCAACATGCAAAGTTCTCAAGGTAAGTCAAATCCCTAAATTTTAAATTAAATCAAAATCCATGCCCAAATGGGCCAAATCAAATCAAAATTCAAGTTCAACCACAAAAAATAAATTCTCTTACAAGAAAATACAAGGAGAGTAAAAATGGACAAAAAACTAATAATTCAAAAATAAATATCCCTCAACCCACAAGCCAATTCCAATATCAATTCAAATCAAAAATTTAATAAGTGTAGGTGGAAATTTTTGCAAGGCACCTTTATGGGGTCATTATAAGCCTAAAATGGCTTAAAACTCAAAAACAAGTACACCTACCCAATGGGTAGGTGTAAAGATGGATTATGGGAGTGTGGGACAATGCTTACTTGTCCCTCACTTCACTCAAAATTTCCCCAAAGTGAAAATATGAATTTACCAAAACGGGAAAGTTCAAACCACCCAAAACAAGGTAAAATTCAACCATGAATGGAAATCATTCATCCCCATAAAATAATGAAATAAACAACAAAAGAGATTAAATAAACAACTTAAATTTAGATAAAGGTCATGAAAAAAGGTCAAAAAACAAGCCAAGATAACCAAAATAAATTAATCAAGAACTTGTCACCTTACACATAATCCCAACCCTCAAAGATCCAAGTCTCAGGTGACTTGTGTTGGCTAGGGAGCTTCGCGGGAGTTAGTCTCCCTCCATCCTCTTTGGTTTTTTTAGTATATATGTTGTGTTCTTTACGCGTAGCCTTCATTACCTGTTCTTCATCTAAACACTTAACACATACATCATATCCACTCAAGTATATTAACCAAATCAATACTATTAAATTCATAATAAAATACACCAATCACATATACATTTCATTGTTTCATTATAATTTAAAAACATGCTCAAATATAACCATCATAATCATTATAGTCAGAATATATGCAAATCACAATCCTACAACATCAATCATGTACATCTATCAAAAACAATAATATATCAACATGTCATGCCATAATCATGTTAGTCAAGGCATAAGGTTGGCACTCCATGCCAACTCGATGTCACAAAAGAAACATAGTCCATGTAAACTGCAAGTCCAGGCACACCATGATGATACAACATATATAATGAGCCATATGATGCAAACTATAATATGGAAGGAAAAATCTATCTAAACGGTGTCTAAGGGAAGTGGGCACTACACTAAAAATGTAAATATGTGTTATCTAATGGTTACCATGAGTCATTATAAGTGAAAAGATATTATCTTTTCCTTTTAAAGGCTATATAAAGATGTAATATGTGGGTGGAAGAGAATATCATGAAAATGAGCGAGAAGAGTTAGTATAATCACAAAGATGAAAGAGAAGAATCAATGTAATAAGTGAGAGATATGAATATAATTGATTTAAAAATATATTTCTAAACTTCATGTAATTTTGATCAATATATATATATGTGATATTTATAGTTTGAACCATTAATTTGTTAAGTATTGTTGGGCCCCAAAATATTGGCCAAGTATATGAAGGTGCGTGGGCACGCGGGACCTATTTGAAGAAGGGCGTGTGAGGTTGAAGGTATGTAGGGAAGGGTTCTAGCAGGGTTTTATAGAACACATGACACATGTGTAAGGTAAGATAGGTTTTGGACTTAGCCATATTTAGCGTCCCAGGAAGCACACGAGAAAAACGTGACCCTTCTAGCACGCATAGTGGATAAGGTGCCATCCTGGCAACTGTAGGATCAAAAATGGAATATTACATGCATGCCATGGAAGGTTACATAAGAAAATAATTACACAGAGTGGAGAGCTCAGATCAAAGAAGGCATGCTCCATTGGAGGATCACTTGGACACTTTGTAGCCGATCTGTTACCTCAAAAAGAATGGTAGTGGAGGTAGGAAAACTATATATTGAGCTATGCTGATGGTAGAAAGGGCAATGGGTATGTGTGCTAAGGTAAGATGGAGAGTGATTAGTGTGGTGGACTAGTGGAAGAGAGGTGAAGCTCTGCAGAAATACAATGAATAATTCTATGGGCTGGGATTATAGAAAGTATAAGAGTGATGATACACTTAGAGGGATGGGTTTGTACTCATCTTTGTAATGTGATAAATATAGTGTAGCTATGATGCATGAATTATCTCTGCATTGTTATATGAGGGTCTTTTATGACTCCAAGGGATGTAATGTGGATTATTGAACATGTTAATATCAATGGAAGGATCCTTTTTAAGGCATATATTTGTTTATGAGTATAATATTTATGCATTTCCTTTGTGTATGAATCATTTCCATATGCTCTTGTTATTTCTCTTTTTTGGATGAAATGATATGAAAACTCATCCTAGCTTCTCAGAATAATACATGGTTCTTTTCTATTCACTTGCACTTGAATACTTGTCATAAGATGATGCATTCTCACAAGAATCACATAAAGGAGAGACTCGACACCCATGTATGCCTCAGGTGAGTGCTCAGTCCCCGCTGGGTGATAGATTGATACGCATGGGATTAGACTATTGTTCTAAGGGTATAAAAATGACTACATCTTAGTTCCGTCATCAGGACCTATTTTCGAAGTTGTTGTGATAAATGGCATGCATCTTCATCCTTGTGATGCATGATGATAGAACATCTAACCTTGGAAAGTGTTAAAAATTGTTCAAGAGAACAAAGGACAAGTTTTCTCAAAGATTCAACACTGGACATGAGTTCAATGCATGTAGATGGATAGAAGAGAATGCACAACATTGAGATTTCCCAAAGTGTGGGACCTTTGCAAATGGGGAAAGCTCTCCAAAGAAGGTTGGTTCCTCTTCCTAAACTACCTACCACAAGCTATTCCAGTGCAGGCAAGATAATCTAACCTAATCTATCTTCCAAGGAGATAGGGAGAGAAAGAAAACTAGAATAAATAGAGCCTACACTAAAATAATGATACACCAGAGAAGGGAAATGTTGATCATCTATCAAAATGGCCATGGGACAAGAAGAGGTGAGCAATGGAAAGGATGAACAAGTGGATCATAGACCAAAGATGGATTTCACACAAAAAACATTCCAAAACTCCATGAACATAGCTCCAAAACCTACAATGAAGAAAGGCAAGAAGAAAACAACTAAAAAATGAGCAAGGATGGACAAATGCATCACAAAACATGTTTTTTATTGCTCCAGAAGTTTGCACAGAACATCATTTCATGAGTAAAAGGAAAAAATTCCATTACAAAGTAGGGGAGGAGATTCAAACTCCATTTTTTACCTTGGGGAAGAAAAGAAGGGAGAGACAGAGAGAAGGATGAAATTTTTTTACAAAATGAGCCAAAACTGGCTTTTATCACTATAACAAAATGAAGAAACGTGAAAAAATGTAGGCAAATTGATTTGAAAAATCAACCACCAATAAGATCCATTTAATTGACCTAAAAAATTATGGTTTACTTCGAAGTATATTGCTTTGCAGAGCAAGAAAAAGGCCCATAATTGATTAATTTTGGTGGTTGGGGTCATTTTCTACATCTTTTCCATGTCAGAGACGTTTTCTCAATTTTCTCCCACCAAACTCCATCAAAATTTGAAATTGAAGGGTCCATCGTGTGGATAATTTAACCAGCTTTCCAATGATATTGAAATTTTTAAAAACCTAGCTTTGGTGCAAAAGATATGGCCCTTTGAACATTTAGGGAAAAAATGGTGAAATTAGGGCAAAATTCAGGTTCGCAGGCCAAAATTTGAACTTTTTTCCTCTTTTTTCAAATTTGGAAAATTTCCCAAAAATTCCCTGCACCTCACCCCTCTGATGACATGTAGCACTTCCTAAATGGTCCATGGCTTTCAAGATAACATTTTGCCCCTTTGCACAAAATTGGGAAATTTTCCCAAAATTTTCCATGGCCTCGCCAGTCCGCTGTTGATGTGGACACGTGGCGCTATCCTATTGGTCGATGGGACCACGGGTTCAATTCATGCCTTTAATTTTTTACAACAAAAAGGTAAAATCTTCAACTTTCCTTCGACCCCCGCCTTGGCGCTGCTGACATAGACTAAGACATGTGGCGCATCTTGATTAGTTGTGGGCCTTGACCATTTTCCTTCCATTCTCCTTTGTGGGCTTTCGGGCCGAAATTTTCTTTGGATTTTTTTCCCAAAAGGGATAAGTGCCAACAAATTTCCCATGCCTCCACCAACTCACCAAATTTCCTTGGCAAAAATGCTTCCCCAGCTCCGCCGGCCCGAGCCTCTCTGGCAAATTTTCCTCCCAAGCTTCGTGGGCCCGCCTAGGGAAAATTTCCCCTCCAAACTCCGCCGAGCCATAACTCAAAAAATACAAGGAGTTAGGAGGAATTCCTTACCTTTTTGGAAAGGGGAAATAATTCTCTATTTGATAAAGTAATACCCAGAAAATTTTGAGTGCCTGAAATGTGTAAAAATTTGACTATGGCTGGTTAGAATGAGGTATTAAGTTGTTTGAATGGGATTTGGCAAAGTTTTAATAGGGATATGGAGGGGTGAGTATTAATGGAGGTCATAGGGTGACTAGGAGAATAAATTTTGAAAATAAAATGATGAAATAAGTGAACCAAAGGAATAAAATGTTCTACTTACTTGGAATTTGGTTCTGGATGTCTGTGAGTGAGGAATGAAGGTGCTGATAAGAGGTTGAATGTTGCAGAGGATCACCAAATGTTGGGGAGATCTTGCATGGGCTGCATGTGCTCTCCTTCTTACCTAATTGAATTAAATTTTTGCTGGGGGTGAGTGTTGGATGGTTGCTGGGTGAATCTTGGATGTCAGTGTAAGAGAAAAGACTTGATCTTCTTCTTTTGCATGTGTGTTCTCCACAAAACTTGTTCTCAAAAGATGTGATATTTCTCAGGAATCTACCAACCTCAAAAATAAGGTTGTTTTGGGAATTAAATGGTAATCTATGGTGGTTCCAGCTTAACTGGTGATGGTTAATTGTAACCAGTGTCAGTTAGGGTGGGATTTCCTAGGTTTACTAAACTGGGCAGATCCCCTTGATTTTCTAGGATCTTGTTTCGTTTACCCACGGATTAGACTGGAAGATTCCTTCTAACATGTGGGGATGTGGTTAGAGGGAATGTAGGCATTGATTTCTAGGGTTTAGGTGGGTCTTAGTTAGCTATGGAAACTTACTAAGAATATGTCTTAGGGTGAGGTGACTAGATGAGGTGGATATGTGGGCATTATCCCAATTAAAATATTTAAATAATAAATATTGTGAGGATGATAAATTAATTTAATTAAATGAATTAAATTAATATTATAGTGGGGTGAAGGGGGCCATGGATAGGTGAATGTGCTCAAGGTATTTATTTGAAAAGGGACCAAAGGGGAGTGTGACCTAATTTTAGTGTCTACATTTTTCCCATTTTTGTTTCGTTGCTTGTATTGGTAAGTGTCGTTGACAAAATTAAGATGTGGTTGCCCTATGTGTGGATGAAGGTGATCCCCCTCAAACTAGGAATTGACAAGGTAGAAGGTAGAATCAGTGAGTGGTTTGATAAAAGGTAAATGTGATGAAAAGGAAGGTGGGTAATAGGGAAAAAAGGAGCAAGGTCTACACGGGTAATCTAGGTAATGGGTTAGGGTTAAAGGTAGCAACAGTCAAATGCACGCACATGTATAAACTACAGCATAGTACTTGTTTGAAGAGTAGGAAAACTCTACATTGTCTAAGGTTGATAGGTTTATCCAAACAAGGTTGAGGTGATTCTGGTATCTAAGGTATATGATATGGTAAGGAAACACGACGTAGGTCAGGTGCAGGAATGTTTAGGTATGTTCTGGTACACCAAAGGTAGGGTCTGGATAAATTGTCATGGCAAGAGGCAAGGTAAGGTCATTAGGTCAATTAACATAGGTAACAATGTCATAAGGTATAGCAAACACATGAGGTCAAAGGTCACTATCGGTGGTCCAGGTCTAAGAATCTAGGTCACGACATGGGTAGGGTCGAGGTATGGGTAAAATAATGAGTCCCCAAATGAGGACGAGGGTAGGTAGTAAATGATGAGGTCAGGAGGGTGAGGTAAATCGTCAGGGTAAAGGTTGGGTGTGGAAAAATGAGTGAAATGCAAAGTAATAGGGTGAAATTTAGGGCAATTTGTAAGAGAGGGTGACCAATGTCGATTAAGGGTAACCGATGCCGACATAGGGTAATTGACCATGGTAGGGTAGGGCATGTGACTAATGCCGGTGAAGGTAAAACAAACGTCGGTTAGGTCAAGTTTATTATAAAAAATAAAAAAATCCACGTTTTTTATTATTCATTTGTCTTCTTGTGAATTGGGAAAATGACACGAGAGAGAGAGAGAGAAAAGGAAAAAGTGTCCAGATGGAATGGAGAGTTGAGTTGGTGATTCGAATGGTGGGTGATTGGTAGTTGAGAGGTGGGTCCATGTGATCAGATTGTGTGATTTTCTTGGATGGAGGCATGGGTAGTGATTTGGTAATGGTAGAGGCTGGAGAGGGATCGGGTGGGCCACTGGTGCAGTGGCCAAACATGCCCCCACAGCGACGGTAGCATGATGAGGTAAGCGTCCAACTCTTGTTGTGTTTTGTTACATAGATTATGTGATAAGTTAGGTTTTGACAAATTGGGTTGTTGGGTTTTGTTTTGGGCTGGAGGAAAATGAAATTTGGAATATGGGAGGTAAATTGGGTAGAATAGGAGTGGAGGGGGAGAGAGAAGTGGGAGAAAAGGGGAGGGGATGAGGTGTAGGGGGATTTATAGGTAATTTTGGGTAGGTAGAAGTATCAGGAGAGGTAAGTTTTTAAGAAGTTAGGG
Organism: Taxus chinensis; assembly: GCA_019776745.2. Classification (NCBI taxonomy): domain Eukaryota; kingdom Viridiplantae; phylum Streptophyta; class Pinopsida; order Cupressales; family Taxaceae; genus Taxus; species Taxus chinensis. The sequence continues at coordinate 41,057,225 of CM034149.1, read as the reverse complement.
TTTGGGGGTGACGGGTTTCACCACAACAGTGACCAACATCGGTAGGGTCAAACTGGGATCAGTCATGAAACAGGTGATCGATGCCGGTTTAAGGGTGATCGGGGTGGATTAGAGATAACTAGCACCGGTAGGGTTTTGGAGAAGGAGGGGCCAAGAGAGTCTTAGGTTTAGTGGGTGAGATAGGGAAGGGTAGAATAAGGTGCGGGAAAATGATAGTGGGTGAGTATGGGTATGATAAAGGTGAATTAATTTGTTGTTTGAATTAGATGCAAGGGAGAGATCAGCTAAAAATGAGAGATAGGGTACCACCCCTTCTCTTGAGAGTGCGAGGCATGGAAACTGATGAGGAGTGGTAGCACATGGAGGAGGTGGGCCAGAGTGGGGTCTAGAGATATCGGCATGTGGTTCGGAAGCCATGTCTAATGGTCGCTCTCATCGATAGATGGGATTCAATGAGCAACACGTTCCACCTACCAATGGGTGAGATGACAGTCACCCTAGAGGACATGTTCAGGATCCTGTAACTACCAATACTAGATACAAAGGTGTAATCGATCTCCTTCGAGGCCTCAGAGGAGTTGATGTTGATAGTTCTTGGAGAGGGACTAGTAGACATGACATTCCATATTGCAATTCTAAGCTACAGAGGGATGTACATAGCCTGTCCAGAGGAGATGAGGCTTGTTGTTCTATTGATGGAGGTAGTGTGTTGTTTCACACTACCAGATGCAGAGGGAGGTAGATTTCCCTGCTCATTGATGGGGTTATTACATGACATGATGATAGATCAAACCCGCTTTTCCTAGGTGCCAACATTCCTAGTGCAACTATACAGAGAGCTGTGGGCATATGGGTGTCTGCGTAGGTTCAACCTATGGTGTACCTTTTTACTACATTATTAGGCTTCTGAGCACATTGTATTTGTGTGGCCAGTTGGGATGCCCCAAGTAGATACATTGCCACTGATATTTGTGTGGGTGGGGTATAGGTGATGGGTACCTGTGATTGGAGATTGGCGATCAGACAGGCCCACACATGACGTGGCCTATTATAGGCATTTATTGGAGGTGTTTTCTAGAGTGGACATCATATGGAGGTTGTATGTGGGTTATCCCTCATTCAGGTGGATGTATGAGGAGCTATATGGGCTGCAGTTGGTGAGATGGATAGTGGGGCGCCGTGTCAGGGAGCACGAGATGATCTCAGTGGATAGAGTTAAACAGTAGTTTAGACTGCCACTGGACATACCTCCACCTTTCCCGTAGTACATGAGAGATGACGTGGAGAGGCCATTGCCTCTACTACAGCTGACTGTGCCCACAGGGCAAGAGGAGCAAGTGGTCAACCGGTGGATTGATGATGCCAAGGTTACAGAAAGATACAAACAGTAGTGGGTGGCTCATTTATGAGCCATACCACCTAGGCCAGGGTAGCCAGATCTAGCCACCATCACGATGCAGAGGGATGCCCTACAGGGGTAGGTGGTGACCCTGATTACCCATTTGGGTATGGTGCAGGCATAACTAGCCAGTTCAGAGGGGGAGGTGGCCGAGTTACATACACAGGTGGCTAGTCTTCAGGCCTAGATGACCTAGGGTGGGGATGGAGATGGAGATGGGGATGATGGTTTGGTAACTTCCCTACAAGCATAGGTGACAAGGCTATAGGGCTAGTTGGCCATAGCACAGGCATAGATTGGGGCTTTACAGACCAAGATACAAGCATAGGGTGTAAGGCTGATGGCACCTCCATAGGCACCAGGACAAGGTCCCAGTTCACAGGCAGGGGCGGGACTGGGTCTCATATGATAGTTACAGGGGCTGAGGCCTATGGGGACACCACATACCATACCCATAGCTAGGTTACGAGATGCCCTAGGTGAGGCTAGATACTACCAGAATTAGTTGATGGCATCTAGGATAGAATTCCTATCCTATGGAGATTAGAGGGCACAATAGGCCTCAAGTGAGAGGAATAGATCCCGGACTCATAGTGTAGATACCACAGGGGGCCATCAAGCTCTTAGATAGGATCAGGGAGAGGCCACTAGCTCATGGAGACCAGTGTCAGGTGATGCACCAGCAGGGACCTAGCCACCACCTATGATGGGTGGGGAGATGTTAGTAGGTCGTCAGACAAGGGCTGAGGAGGCAGAGGGTATAGACGATATGGATATGGAGGATGTTCATCGAGATTTCTGATATATGGCTCTTGATTTTGACATAGTTTTGATTATTGACCATATACTGGCCTGCATGCCGAAGATAGTGAGGATGTATGAGAGTTTTGTATTATTGACCATATATCGGCCTGCGTGCCAAAGAGACTTTGTATTGTTTTATTGTATATGATACCGGCCTGCATGCCGATGACATTTTTTATTGAGTATCGACATGTTTACTGAATATTTTGATATATGGACATGATTGGATATCCATGTATATTGTATTGAGACACACATATTTGTTTATATGATGAGATGGAGGATATTCTTGATTTGTTGGTGTTTTATGAGAATTTTAATTTTTTGTTGTGATATGGATGGAAACTAGGGGAATGAGGCATGATGGAGTCAGGTTGATTTAGGCATGGATCGAGTTAGGTCTTAGGTATGGATTGAGTTAGGTCTTAGGCATGGATCGAGTCAGGTCTTAGGCATGGATCGAGTTAGGTCTTAGGCATGGATTAAGTCAGGTCTTAGGCATGGATTGAGGTTGAATTGGTTGAAGTTGTGATTCATTAATTTGTGCAATGAATGATGATATGGGTCATGTGTTAAGATGCTTTATAACACATGCATGATGATGTTAGAGAAATGGTAGTCATAATAAATGTATGTTGTGATGATGATAAAATTTTTAATTTACTTGTTGTTTGGTTGGTTTAATTTCCAATTTTTGACATAAAAGGGAAACTAAGTGTGGTAGAATGTAATTTAGGAAAAATGAAGAATGAATTGGTTATGGTAGAGAGTGGAAGAGCTAAGGTCCGAGGTCCCCATGCCCTCGGAGTGATGCCTACATAGTCCCGGAAAAAAAAGGACCTCAGGCCGATGTAGTTCTCCCATAAGCTAGGGAAGAATATGAGGAGGTATGAAAATGAGTTGATAGGTTTTAGGAATTATTTGGGTTTAGGTCTGTTAGGTGTGGGTGGGTTATAGGAAAAATGGTATAGGTGATGTTGATTGTGGAAAAATAAGAAGATTACCCCAAGGGTAAGTGTCGAGGACCAAGTCCTTTATAAGGTAATCAAAGGATAAGAGGAGGTGAGAAAGCTCCCTGATTAGTTAGGATCATATTGTGTAGATCATACCTTGGAGGAGGTGATTAATGTAAGACCCTAAAGGCATTGCATGATTGATTGTTCTAAGGGTGAAAATTAGTCACCTGAGTGTAGACACTTAAAATTGGTTACTCAATTTAGTGTCCCTCTCATCCATTTACTTGCTTAGGTAACCTGGGGCACGTTTTACGTCACCAACTATCCCCTTGGGATATTATCCAATTTGTGATTTAATCACTTACTCTAAATTTAATTCACCCCATCATATCTTACCCATGAGTGATTAAATATTAAATATTTAATTACGCTTCTTCCCATGCATCTTAATCACTTATCTACCCCAAATTTATCCTATCTATGTATCACATCTATTTTTCCGCTTCCCTAGGCGGGATATTTCCTGTATTCTGGGTAATTCTCATCTTTCTTGAAATCGCTCATTTTGGCCATCTCGGGAGTCTATTCCGCGATCGGCGCTGACCCATATGGTCGGCGCCGATTTTCTAGGAGCGGCGCCAATTATAAAAGCAAGTCCATAACTCAGTTCTAGGGACCGAAAAAGAGACCACGAACGAGCGAAAAAGTGAGCAGACGAAAAAAGGAAGCACTTACGCACGAACAGAGAGCGAGAGAGATACAGGTTGTGAGAAAGAGAGATCTTCTTAGCATCAATTGTATCAAATTAGGGCAGATCCTGTCTGAATCAATCCCTGAGAGGAGCACCGTTACTCTGTCCCTGTCACATCAGCATCGCACACCACCATCTATCATCTAGTGACTCTGTTCCAGTGTCTCGCCAACTTCGGCACATCTAGCAGACCACATTCACCTTCCAATTCCCGAATCTTATCGCACAGTCCCTGATTGATCAATCTGCCTCCAGTCGACGCCGATCCGTCTCAATCGACACCGATTTCCCTGCAGATAGGTAAAAGGATACAGGTAACACAAATCCGGCATTATTTCATAGTTCCCTATTTTTTGTACTTTCTGTCTGCTGTTTAAATTCTGTCTTATTACTGCAATCAGAAAATCTATCTTTTCACTTACTTCTCTTATCATGTATGCTTCTTTTCTTAATTGAAAACGTGGACTGACATCCGCCGAGGAAGCTTATCATTTCCCGGACCCACCTCTCGGGAAGTCCACCTAAATATCTTTTAACGTGGTATTTTTCTGTCAAGCATCGGTGTTTTGCAGGTTACTCAGATCTATTGTGTGAATTGCTCGTGTGCGCCCTTCTTATCTACATAGGCTTCCTCATCCGTCTACATCTTCATCAGGTATCAATTTCATTGGGGTTTTTCAGGGTTTTTGTGTTTAGTTTGGTGCATTAACTTGGATAGGTAACAAGCGCGAAATTCTTGATCTACATTCTGGCACGCCCGGTGGGACCCAACCAAAGTCCCTTATTGGTAAGTTCATTTCTTTCCTAGTTTTGAACTTTGTTCCTTTTCTTCACTGATTTCTATCAGTCCTATTTGAGCATTTCTTTTCATCATTTCAATCTTGCTTTTTTTTAGGTGAAATCGTTATCTTCGAAATTTTTCCAGTTCCTTAAAAATAGAGATTTCTGTTTCACCGTTATCTGGATATATCTTTCTGGGTTTTCTTTGGTGTTTTCTTAACTTCTTCTTGCAGAGCACTTTGCTTGTTCATGGGATTGTTCGAGGGGAAGAGCTCAACAACGCACTTTTTGAAGTCCACACACCTTGGAGAGCTAAATCTACAGGTATTCCTCTTTTACGGTGTTTTCTCCTTTTTAGGATTTCTTTGTCGGTTGCCTATCACATCCAAACACTTCAATTTTTGGTGCTTAAAAAGAATTTAATCGCATTTGGGAAAGAATTTTTTTGACTTGTCTTCATCGAAATCAAACACTTCATTTTTAAAGTGCTTAAAAAGAACTTTTCCTTTTTCATTGCTGCATGTTTTTCATCTAGTTTTAATTAGGCTGGAAAATTGATCAAAATCGGTAGTGACACTATTTGTTTTTTATTTTTCACCCTTGCACACAAAGCCAAAATCACTAGGTATAAAGCATTTAAACAAAAATTCCTTCCCTGGCCTCGCCTACTTGGAAGTGATATCCAAGAGGAAGAGCCTACGCGGTACTCGGGCCGTGCTATAAATTCACGGAAGATTTTGGTATATATTGGCAAAGCACCCGACTCCCTTATCGCAGCGGTGTGTGAAGTGCGGTGGTAGGCCCCTATATCAAGCCACGTACCGGTCTTTTACTGAAGTGCCTTTGGGACTCCTCACCAAACATTACCCAAACCATCCTTAGTTTGGTTATCTGAGTAGTTCTTGTTCTAAAAAGCCTTCCCTAACATTTTCTTTTCTTAAAAGCATCAAAATTTAAAGGAGATAATCACTTGCGTTGCTTGAATTGTCTGTGCATTAGTTAGGTCAATCTTCTTTTCTGTGTGTTTATGATGGTTATCACTCGGTCACAATCTAGAAGAATGGCTCAACTGGTTCCTTCTTCCTCCGAGATCACCACTAGTGTGGAGGTTACGGTACCCCCCCAATCTTCCTCGGGACCGCTGTTAGTTGGTTCCCATCATGGTCATATAATCCTTTCTATCAAGCCAAAGCAATCCCATCACGTCCAGCTTCCCCTAGTCCTTCGGAAATATCATCTGGCGTGGAGTATGTTCCCCGCGGGGATCCTGAATTCTAGGCGTTCCTCGACCGCAATCCGATAGCCCTCATGGACTACCTAGTACACAAGTCTATTCAAATATCTGATCAAGGACCACCAATCCAACAAGTATACAATTATCCTCGTGGATCACCCTAGGCCTTTGTAGAGTAGTTTGCATCATCTCTCTTGCCTCGAGCCACGGAGAAGGGTGAGGCCCCTATGCCCCCCTTTTCTCTTCCACCTACCATATCGACTAGTTCTCAAATAGTCTTACCTATTCGTAACACTACAGTTACCTCGAGTATTCCACAACCTACTTCTGAGAAGTCTTCTGCCCTGGCTATAATGAATGCGTCTGCACACCCGCATATTGCTGTTAATTCATCTATGCCCTCCATCGTTTCCCAAGGTCAGTACCTCTTCATGAGCCAACCCCCTCCGAATAGTCAGTTGGCTCCTACTTCTCGTCCTCTAGGGGGTCTTTCTTCCAATATTCCAGCAACTGTGACCTTCGCCCATCCTCTAACATCAGCACCCTTAATACCTAATCCGGCAGTAGAAGGCCCCTTTCAGGTCTTGTTCCCCAATATGTCCAATCAAGCCGGCACTCATATTCCTCAATCTGTCTCGATTCAATCAACAAACATAGGAGTCCACCAATCACAGGATCCGTTCGTCACCCAACCTTCATTTTCTCAACCACTTATTATCTCACAGCCTACCTATACGCAAGCTACCTCACAGCAAATACCCCACCTGGTGTCACCCAGAACACCTGGTTATTCCTCTTATCATCCTATCCATCAACAGATGAATCCCCCATTGACACCTCAACAACATCCACCACTTGCTTCTTATGTAGGACATACCAATGTACCTCCTCCTCAATCTGACGTGGTTTAAATTCTCTTCAAGAAAATCGCAGACTTGGAAGCCTCCACAAAAGGGGCTCGTCCTTCATACTTCTTTGAAGAAGTGTGTAATGAACCCATTCACCCCTCAGTAGCTTTCAAGCCTTATACTCCCCAATGGGAACTTCCTAAATTTTCAAAATTTCATAGTCGGGAAGACCCTCAACAACATTTGCGAGCATTCAAACATGCTTGCTACCTCATAGTCCAGGATCAGGAGCTTATGCTCCATACCTTTCCTATGTCTCTAGCAGGTCCTGCTTTAGACTGGTACAATAACATTCCTCAACATTCCTTGTTTTCTTTCTCTCAATTGGCCTAGATGTTTGTTGAAAACTTTTCAATAAATATCACGCATAAGATCTCGATCACAGATCTTTATAACATTCACCAATTCGATGATGAGTCTATTGCAGACTTTGGCGCTCGTTGGAGAGGGATAATCAACCAATTGTCTTTCTCCCTTCCTCAATCCCAACAAATCGAGTTGTTTACTCGATCTTGTGCTAATCACATTTCTTCTACTTTAAGGATCCAAACTTTTCATACCTTTGAAGAAGCCTTCAGGATGGCACGCAAACTTGAATCTCGTGCCATTGAGCAAGGGAAGCTAAAACTTCGCTCTAAATTTAAACCAGATTTTTCTCGGTTTACCAAACCAAATTCTTCCCCTTCTAAAGATAAAAATCAAGGATCCACCAATGCTATCATATTAAAAGCATCACGGGCCGACAATAATTCTAATCAAACACCACGAAGAGACCCCTCATCTTCTCGAAAAGGGACTTCATCATCTCGATCCTTCGCTCCATTGGGGGAGTCATATGCCTCTATCTTAGAAAAAATGGTGGAAGTTCGCATGATCAAACTTCCCCCCATTAGGAATATTGATGAAAACCAAGAACGTCCATTCTGGTATAGGGAAAATGATTTCTGTCATTATCATAGAACCAAGGGTCATGACATCGAACAATGTCAGACTTTCAAAAATCTTGTCCAGAAATTCATTGATAAAGGCGAGCTCATTCTGGATAACCCAAATGCTCCCCCAAATCAGGCACTTGATGTTTTTAAACAACCTTTTCCCAACCATGCCCTGAACCATAACGCTTCAGAGTCTCAAAAACCAAACACTCATACCATCAACTTCATCTCTACTGAAGAATCTTCTTCTGAAACCAAGCCATCTGCAAACACATCAATCGAATCAGAACCTCCTTCCACTTCATCAATCACTGGAGTTCCACCATCTTCAGATAGCCCGTCTTTGAATATTCCTACATTACTAAGCACAGAATCATCTCTCTCCGCTCCTTTGTCTAACCTTCCTTCGATACCCGAGACAGTGTCATCCTCATCTGTCTCATCATCAGACATTCTTTCAATACTCGAGGCAATTACATCCCTTCGAGTTTCCACTACAGACACATCTACTTCGGTTGCTCCCATTCCCGCTACAACTATGCCCTTGGTGAACGTACCTATAATTGTGCCGACTTCGACGGAAGCATCTTCGATTTTGACCCTTCCTATCTCTTTTCCTACAATAGTTTCACCCATGATTACTACATCAGAAGTAGTCCCTTCGCAAGGAACTGCTTCTTCATCACCCCCTTCTTCCATCACTAATGTTACTTTGCCTATTAAAGAAAAATCAAAAGAAGTATCACCAACACCTATACACTCGTTTCCTGAACCTAAACCGAGACAACCAAAATCTAACGTTACACCATCAGTACCTCCCCACCTGCTTCCTCCGAAAAGGTTACAATCACCTTATGCCGTTGAAGTTGTCACCATCCCTGAAAAAGGAAAGCCCATATTTCAGACCATCAAGACTCTTGGTGCTCTTCCACAAAAATCTCTCTGTACGCCTCATAAACGATTGGATTTACCTGCTGAGAAGGCGTCTTCTTCTACACACTTATCAAAGCCATCATCTTCTTCTACAACACATTCTTCACCAATACCTTGAAAAATAGACTTACCTACTAAAAAGATGTCACCTCTTCTATCAGGATCATCATCGTCAAAGACCAAGGCACCCTATGTTCCTCCGATTACACCTACTTTGGGAGCTTCTTCCTCTTCTAAATCGACATTATCTAAATCATCAGTAAACTCGACCAAGCAACCCCCTTTGTCTCCAAAGACCGCAAAATTTGTCACATATCCATCATCTTCAAAATCTATTTTAAGGGCTCCTCCTCCACCAAAGTTAACCATGTCTCACTTACTCCAATCTCAAGTGCCCAAGACTGTCCCTCCAAATGTCCAAACAAATAAGAGGATCCCTAAAAAGACTGTTAAACCTAACATGCAAGTTCTTTTACCTCGGCAGTCGGTTAATGTAAAAGAACCATCTTCATCATCTCTATCCTCCTCTTCGTCTACCGGATTCTACACCGAAATCCTTCATCAACTTATCCAATCTTCATCCATAACCCTTCCTCTGATTAAACCTTATAACCCTAAAGGAGATAAACCTCCCTGGTTTAACTCTGATCTGATTTGTGCTTACCACCGTACCCCGGGTCATGATACTGAGGGATGTAAAGCTCTTCAAGCCGTTGTCAAGAACCTTCTGGAAGAAAGTGACCTTTTGCTGGAGGAGGAGGAACAGGTACCTCCTGTCATCTTAGCCCCATCTGAGCCTCAACGATCCACTCAGACCTCTAGTGGTCCCACTCCACTTGATCTTCCTCATTCTCAAATTGACACAATCCATATCGCCACTAGAACCCAACACTATGATAGCCCATCTTCATCTACAGCATCTCGACCATGGGATGTCATTTCTGCAGCCCCTGAAGGCGTTTCTCCTTCCCCATCAGCCCCACGACCCAGGGTCTCTATTCGTGTTGCACCTCGGGCTCAAGTTCCCGTGTCTGTTGAGGAGAGTGTTATGAAACAACTCACCCAGGCTCCGGTCAAAATGTCTCTTTTTGACCTCATCCAATCCTCTCCACAACATCGCCAGGCTCTAATCGATAATCTGCGTCGCATCGCAGTGAATTCAGATGAGCCCCAGCCCTACGAGTTGGTTGTTGGATTGAATAGACCATCAACCACCATTTCTTTTGAAGATTCAGAAATTCCTTCTCTTTCTTCCGAGGATTTGGAGGATCCCCTCTTTATCAGAGTCCAAATCAATAACACTACCTTAAAACGTGTTATGATCGATAGTGGAGCTACACTCAACGTCATCTCCTCGCACATGTTTGAGCAACTTAAGTTACCAAAGAATGTAGTGTCACCCCCGCCTTTCGCCCTTCGATCATTTAACGATCAGCTAGCAGTTACTTTAGGAACTGTGGTCTTACCCATTCGAGTGGGTAAGAAGCTACTTCATGAACTCTTCTACATTGTCGAAGGAAAATTCCACTATAATATGATCCTCAGACGCTCTTGGATTCGTGCAATGCATTGTGTCCCATCCACCCTCCATCGACGCCTAAAATATCAATATGAGGGCAAAATATATACTCATCCAGGAGATCCTTTTCCTTCTGCACAATGCGACATGACCACAAGATCTGCCCCTTTAAAAGAAAATGCATGTTCTCCTGACGGGGCCTCATCTTCTTCCATACCTGCAACCAAACTACCAGATTTACAAAATCTAGAAGAGACATTGCAACGTTTCTCACTAGGAGATCTTCCTCTCTTTTCTTTTGATGCCCATCTCAAACCTAATGAGTATGGTAGACCAGACAAACAACCTGAATATCAACCAGGTCTCGGTCGCATCATCACCATTGGTCTTCCCAATCAATAGACTAATTTCATCTACGGTGGTCTTGATACGCCTCACTATCGCCCAGATTCTCCTCCTAGGACCAAACCTTACGTAAAAGGGTTTGATTATCTACAGAATCCCATGTTTGCAAAAACTTATCTATATCGATGCACGTGGAAAGGCTTTGGCCTGGGAAAATATGAACAAGGTATACATGACCTCAAACCCATTCCTACTCTCATGCCACATCAGAAATTTGGTTTAGGATTTAAACCCCTTTCAAAAGCAACCGTCACTATTCTCGATGAGCCTCTTCCTAATGAGGAACCATCTTCCCCCACTAAGTCAGAAGCATCACTTGATGTGGACGATGACATTTCCATCCCACCTAACTTTTTTTTCTTTTTTTTTGATCAATACTATTTCCTTAGCGCCGTTAGCCTATGAGACTAACAATCGGTCCGCTTCTATACCATTAATCTTCCTTGAAATAGTTGGAGACGACTCTCCTACTATCAACACTATCCACTGTGTGGATGACGATTCCGTCCTCACCTATCTAGGAGCAGAGGATTCTTATCTTCCCAAGACTATTCCTTCTGACACGTCTACCCTTCTCAACGAAGCCACTATCGACCTTAATATAGGGACTTCTGAAGACCCTCGCCTCATTAAGGTCGGCCAGTCTCTTAATCCACAGGAATTAAGGGACTTTACCACTTTTCTTTCCAACCATCGTCAAGCCTTTGCTTGGTCATATGAGGATATGCCAGGACTCAATCCCAATATTGTGGTCCACAATATCGTTACTCTTCCCAACATCAAACCAGTTAAACAAAAATTACATGAAATGCACCCTAGAGTAGCCCTTCTTGTTAAAGAAGAATTACAGCGCTTGCTCTCGGCTAACTTCATCCAACCCATCGATTATCCACAATGGGTGTCCAATATAGTACCAGTAACTAAGGCTACTGGGAAAATTCAAATTTGTACCGACTTCCGGGATCTTAATCTTGCCTGTCCAAAAGATTATTTTCCTCTACCTAATATCGACCAACTCGTAGATTTAACTGCGGGTCATGAGATGCTTTCTCTTATGGATGGTTTCTCTGGATATAATCAAATCCTCATCGCACTAGAAGACCAACATAAGACTTCCTTCATAACTCCTTGGGGGACCTTTTGTTATCGTGTCATGCCTTTTGGTCTTAAGAACACAGGAGCAACCTATCAACGAGCAATGACCTACATCTTCCATGATCTCTTGCACAAAAATGTGGAAGATTACGTTGACGATCTCCTCGGTAAATCCAAACATCGTCAGGATCATCTTTTCATCCTTGCACCTCTCTTTGAGAGGCTTATCAACTTCTGTCTTCGCCTAAATCCAGCTAAGTGTGTGTTTGGTGTTCTCACTGGTAAAATTTTAGGTTTTATCGTTTCCATCAGGGGTATTGAAGTAGACCCTGCAAAAATAAAAGCCATCCTTGAGATGCCTTCCCCGTCTAACTTGAAGCAACTCCGCAGTCTCCAAGGACGTCTTCAGTCAGTACGTCATTTTATCTCCCAATTGTCAGACCGTTGTCAACCTTTTCACCATCTCCTCCATAAGAATGTTCATTTTGAATGGGATGAGCATTGCCAAAAGGCCTTTGATGATCTCAAAGCTTATCTTCTTTCTCCACCCGTGCTTACACCTCCACGTGAGGGGGAGCCTTTCTATCTTTATATCTTTGTGACTGACCATGCTCTGGGAGCCATGATCTCGCATCGGGACACTTGTGGTAAAGAACAAGCTGTCTATTACATTAGTCGCACCCTCCATGAGTATGAGACACGTTACTCCGAAGCTGAAAAACTATGTTGTGCTCTCTTCTTCACAACTTCTAAGCTTCGTCATTATCTCCTTAATCATAAAACTTACATTGTCACAAGTGTCAATCCCCTCAAGACAATTCATGCAAAGCCTTATCATAATGATCGTATCACTCGTTGGCTTATGCTCATGACAGAATTTGACCTCGAGTTTATCCCGCAAAAGGCTATCAAGGGTCAGGTTATTGCAGATCAATTAGCTGATGCTCCTCTTCCGGACACTCAAGACCCCCTTGCTCAATTCCCCGATGAATATATCCAACAAATTGATTTTGGTCTATCTCCATTTAAAGTAAAGCTCTTCTTTGATGGATCCAAATGCCAGCAAGGGGGAGGTGTGGGTTTCGTGATGATTCCTCCTTGGGGTACGCCTATCCCAGTCGCACACAAATTAAACTTTGAGTGCACCAATAATATGGCTGAGTACGAAGCTCTTGTCTTAGGTCTTCAAAATGCCATTAATCTCGGTGCTCGTCATATTGACATCTTCGGTGATTCTGAGCTCATCGTTAACCAGGTCATGGGTGTATATCAATGCAAGAATGATATCCTTCAAAAATATCGTGACATCGTTCTTGCTCAACTCCAATCTTTTGATAAATTCACTATCCAAGCCATTCCTCGCACTGCAAATCGATTCACAGATACAATGGCCTCATTAGCCTCACTTATCCCACCTTTCACCGAAGACTCGCGTCTTTATGTGGCTGTGCAATGATTAGATCAACCATCTCATCTTCAACAACTAACTTCGATCAATGCTGTCACAACCCATACTCAGGATGAGTGGTATCAACAGATTGTTGATTATCTATCTCATTCGATCCTTCCTCTAGATATGACTTCCAATGGTAGAAGGTCTTTTGTCCAACGCGCCAATCGCTATACTATTCTAGGCGGCCTTCTTTACAAACGCGGCTTTGATGGTATTTTTCTTCGATGCCTCAAAACCCATGAATCATCTAAGGCTATCCAGGAGGTCCACGACGGTATCTGTGGTGGAAATTTTAGTGGCTTAGCTGTAGCTAAGCGCATCTTACGTCTGGGATATTATTGGCCTTCTCTTAATCAAGATTGTTGTGAATACACTAAGAAGTGCGTCAAGTGTCAACAACATTCCAATCTCACGCACATCCCTAGTCAGGCTTTGCAACCTGCGACGGATTTGTGGCCTTTTTCACAGTGGGGTCTTGATCTTATTGGTCTCATCAATCCCCGATTCTTCACAGCGTCATCATTATATCATTACTGCCACTGAGTACTTTACTAAGTGGGTAGAAGCTATCCCTCTTTCTTCAACAAAGGCTAAACCCATAGTTGATTTCGTCTATCAACACATCATTTGTCGCTTTGGCGTTCCACACCAAGCTAATCACAGATAATGGTAAGTCTTTCAAGAACGTTGATTTGTAGAATCTCTGCAATGCTTTCAATATCAAGCTCAGTTTTTCTTCTCCATACTATCCTCAAGCTAATGGTCAGGCCGAAGCGTCCAATAAAACTTTGCGTAATATCCTCGCAAAGGTAACTAGTCGAGCCGGTAGGGATTGGCATTTACATATCCCTTTTGCTCTCTGGGCTTATAGGACTAGCATTCGTACTCCTACTGGTGCTACTCCCTTCTCTCTCGTCTATGGGTCTGAGGCTGTCCTTCCTTTGGAAGTCCAAATCCCATCTCTCCGTGTTTCTCTCAGAGAATTTGTCTCCGATGAGGATTATCGTCAAAATCGTCTAGCACAACTTGAATTATTAGATGAGCGGCGTCTTAACGCTCTTGAGCATCATCAGGTCTATCTTGAGCGTGTCAAACGTGCTTATAACAAGCATTTGCGGCATTGTGACTTCAAAATTGGTGACCTTGTTCTTAAGGAAAATCAAAATGTCACTACACTCGAAAGAAGTCAACGTGGTAAGTTTGCTCCCAACTGGATGGGCCCCTACATTATCACTCATAAATATGGGTCTGGGGCTTATCGTTTATCTTCCATGGATGGTATACCTGAAGTGGAACCTCTTTAATGCCTTGCATCTACGGCCCTTCTATTGTTAAAATCTATCTTACACAAATCTAGTCACAACACAGATCTTTCATCCGTCCTAATAACCAGTCATCTACTTTCGTGGTGATTCGAAATTGTGTGGTTCTCCGCCTATTGCCTCGTTTACCTTAAATATGAGTATCGCGGCTCTACTCATTGCACGTTTCTTTTGGATATGTTCCTCCTCATGGTAGGAATACCTTAATCACCACTTCATCTGTCCCAAGTACTTATCTTAATTGGATCTACTCGGGGCATGAGTACATGTTCTTATATGTTCTCCTTCCCCTCCATCTGATCTATCTAGGTCTAAACTCAGCTTCTTCCAATAAGAATTTCAAAAAAAAAAAAAAAAAAAAAAAAGGATGTTATCCAAAAGATAGACTGATCCCTTAAAGGGACAACTATCCATACATTATCAAGTGAATCAAAAAGAAAATAGACCATGCCCTTGAAGGATGGCTATTATCAAAAATTCTAAAAAATATAGACCCATACCCTCGAAGGATGGCTATCATTAAAATTCAAAATACAGACCGCTCCCTTGAAGGATGGTTGTTTCTCAAAGAAATATTCAATGCTTCTTGTAATCAATCAGCCTTCCAGTCAGTTTATACACTTTTTAGCAATCACTGAAAGACTTCCCGCATCGATCAGTCTTTCCATATCAAGCAAACTTCCCGCATTGATCAGTTTGCTTTTTTCTGCCAAAATCATGAAGCTGAGATTTAGGACCTTTTTTCGATCATATGGAGAATCCTATTTTCCTACTCATGGACATGTATCCTGTCCCTTGTAAATTCTGACAAGATACTTACTTTTCTTTCCATTTCTATCCTAGATCTGGTTTGCGACTAGTTAGTGTCAAGTTTATTTTAATCTTATATAGGGCCTTGTATGTTTGGTCTTTCGGTTTCTTATCTAGATTTTATCTATGGTCGGATTAGAAGTCTGACTTATCATTTCCCTTCTTTTCTGGGTGTCTTCTCTTCTAAGTCACGGTTGTTTCCATTTACATCTTTGGCTCTTGCAAAGAGTATTCCCCATTTCTTTGTCTTGCATCCAGTTAAATTGACATTTCACATGTTAATTCAATCACAAATTTATCTTCTATCTCAAATTCCTCTTATCTATCAAAAACATCTATCTTTATTCATTTCTCATTAAAATTACATCTATCTATACATCAAACACATCTATCTATCTATCCATCAAAATATTTAAAAATATGTACATCTAAGGTACATTATATCTAATCTATATCTCATCAATCACATCCATCAATCTATCCACCCATCAAATGTACATCCAAGGTACATTATATCTATCCATATCTAATCCAAACATCAAAAACATGTACATCCAAGTTACATCACATCCATCTATCAAAGTTATATCCATATATCAATCTATCTAATCACATCTATTTCTATCATCTATCATTCTAAACCTATCCAATCACATCTATTTTATCCTCTATCAGTCTATATCTATATCCATCTATCCATGTATATCCAAAATTTAAAAAGCATGAGTACAAATTATATGACAAATAACATGATGAATCTATATATACATATGTGTCTGTACAAAAAATGGGTGGCTTTTCAATCAAGCCATCTAAACAATGCCTTCCAATCGAGGCTACATCACTATACCAGATACAAACTCTATCAAAATCTCTATATAGTAAAATCTGAAGCGTGGAGGGACACTATCCCCTCCACCCTCCTCTGCACCTGGTTGTCTTTCCTGACCACCGCCTATCGAGCTCAATGCACCTGTTCCTGCGAGGTCTCGGCCCACCTCGATCTCTCCCAGTGCTCCCTCCGCCTGAGGCTCCGCTCGCCGTAGCCATCGCTGCTCTCCTCCTTGCCCCATACCGAGGCACATCTGGGGCATGCTGCGCTAGGGCCATCCTCGTAGTATCTCACCTCAGCGAGGAGAGATTGGTACGTGCTCAGGCTCACAGTACCCCGGTGCTTGTAAACGATGTTGCTAGTGCTACTAGCGGCTACTGGCGCTGCTGGTGGTGCCCCCTCCTAGGGTCGTACCCTGTGTACCAAACTCTTATGTGGCACCAGTCTCCCCATACTTGGGCCCTGAGGGCCTCCCTGTGCCGAAAGTAGCGGTCCCTCTGCTGGATTGCTATAGTCTCACTCCTGGCGAGTGGTGTCTCTCTCCACAATCAGGGCATCCCTCTCCTCTGTCAAAAGCCCTGATCTCCTCCAGAGCTAACCTGATAGTATCTGTGTAAGGGTGGGCATGCTCTCCTTATAATCTGTCCAGCATAACAGCTATGTCCTCCTCGTCAGCATCTATAGATGGCGGGAGATGTCATGGAAGCTCTGTTGTCGTACCATGCTGCGTAGCCCTCATCCATCCCCCGCGTCATCATCATTGTCTGTGGAGAGGGTGGGGGCTTCTCTCAATGGGTCTACCAGGATCAAAATCGGCAAATCCGTCTCTCTGCTATCCCGCCTATATTGCGTGTAGGTGGCCGGCACTGTCTGTACTAGGCCGAACTGCCTTAATATCCACTAATGAACGGGACCCTCACTCCCACATATCTGGCCTCCGGCCCCTGACCACCCAGCTCCGTCTCAATGCTACCAAGTGCGCATCGTAACCGGCCCATGTCGGGAATGCCCGATATGGTCTCCAGATGACCTGATCTGGTGTAAGCATCCTGAAAACGCTTAGAGTACCACCCGGCTGGTCTACCTATATCTCCCTGTGACTATGTCATCCCTCCGCCATTTCTGAAATCCATAATCAATCCCTCCCACTTCTGCTGGCATCCAAGGAAGCCCGGATGGCCTGATCACCGCTATGTGCTCATATGCCCAGCAATGGAGCACAAAACTGACGTCAATCCCTGTCCTCCGGCCAGTGGTGTACATCCATAGCTCATGATATATCTGAGCTATCAGGGCATCGGCGAAGGAAAAAACCTATCTGTACTGCAGGATGTCGCAAACACAGTCTAACAGTAACAATGGGAATCTCCCACCTCCTGAATCTGGCAGGGAAAAGTAGGAGATAGCCATCTGAATCAACACTATCCGTCTGCTCCGAGGGCTATCCTGCCTGTACTGTGAGGCTATCCTCACTACCCCTAGGACACTATCTCCTGAGGTCATCTGCCCTATCTCTGTATAACCGACCTAGGGCCCTCTGCTGCTGCTCCCGGGGTGTGATCTCAATCGGGTCCCCAGTGATCGGCAATCTCAGGATCCTGAATATATCCTCATGGGTGATAGTCATCTCACCCGTCCTGAACCAAAAAGTGCATGTGTGGCTGTCCCACCGCCGCACTAGTGCCTGCATGAGCTCCACATCTCGTGGCACTCGTCTATAATACCGGAAACCCCCGAGCCCGGCTAGCTCTAAATGCTGCCAGTCTGCATCTGTCACATCAGGGAGAATAGTCTCCAATAACTCAGGAATGGCATCCCCTCATATGAAGAGTCTCTCGTGCCTGCATCCACGACATCAAAAACATAATTACTCTCTTATTTCCCCAAATCACATCCTCCAAAACAATAAAAAAAAAAATGAACATATATCAATCGGCATCGATTTGGTAAAATCGACGTCGTTCATTTAAGTCGGCGCCGATTAATACCAATCGACGCCGATCTAACATCAATCGACGCCGATTACACCAATCGGCGCCGACTGCCTGTTTGGACATAAAAACCGGACCCTGGCCTCCCATGCAAAAAAAAAATCAAACAAAAAAAAAAAAATTAAGAACAATGGGTTCAAGAATGACCACTTACCCCAGGTCGTGTCCTCCTGCGCTTTTGACCGCTCCCAGAGGCTTCCATGATGCTCAAATCAAAAATCTGGCTTTCTCTGAATCAATCGTCACGTTGAAAATAAATCGTTTACGTTTTCCGTTCGCATATTTATATGTGCCTGGATTGGTCGGCGCTGATTTTTTGGTCGACGCCGTTTGTTTTAGTCGTCGCCAATTAGTTTGGTCGCCGCCCCCGATTTTCCATATCTGTTTGCCATAGTGTTGATGCTTGGCTTACTTATCTATCTGATCATTGTTGTGTGCTGAATTTTGACTTTTGGAACATTTTTTTTAGCTATCCTTGTCTATTTCGGGTTTGTTCCCTTTGCGTGGGACACTCGTACTTTTTGGCAGCTTAGAGTTAAACGGGTCTATAGGCACTAATGTCGTCTGCTTTCCAGACCGTCTATTTGTCCCTACTAATGTGTCTCTCTTTAGATGCTGACCATTTTGTAGTTCTCCTTACACTCATGGGTCTGTAGGCACTAACGTCGTCTCATGAGAAGACCGGCTAGTTTGACCTACCAATGTGAGTTCCTTAGGTTGCTGCCTTTTATTTATGTGTATGCGTCATCAATGATCAGATCTACTCCAGACATCCGACTGGGGCATCCTGCATTTTTCATCTACCTTTTTCAAACTTGGGATCGTCTGTTCTATCATCCATCCCATCCCTAGTTTGAGGGGGATCACATCATCACACATTCTTCCCTTCTTCCATCCCTTTGTTTTTGTCTCATAACCTTGCTTATCGCAAGTTACTTGACAAAAAGGGGCAAAATGTAGACACTTAAAATTGGTTACTCAATTTAGTGTCCCTCTCATCCATTTACTTGCTTAGGTAACCTGGGGCACGTTTTACGTCACCAACTATCCCCTTGGGATATTATCCAATTTGTGATTTAATCACTTATTCCAAATTTAATTCACCCCATCATATCTTACCCATGAGTGATTAAATATTAAATATTTAATTACGCTTCTTCCCATGCATCTTAATCACTTATCTACCCCAAAATTTATTCTATCTATGTATCACATCTATTTTTCCTCTTCCCTAAGCGGGATATTTCCCGTATTCGGGATAAGTCTTATCTTTCTTGAAATCGCTCATTTTGGCCATCTCGGGAGTCTATTCCGCGATCGGCGCCGACCCATATGGTCGGCGCCGATTTTCTAGGAGCGGCGCCGATTATAAAAGCAAGTCCAGAACTCAGTTCTGGGGACCGAAAAAGAGACCACGAACGAGCGAAAAAGTGAACAGATGAAAAAAGGAAGCACTTACGCACGAACAGAGAGCGAGAGAGATACAGGTTGTGAGAAAGAGAGATCTTCTTAGCATCAATTGTATCAAATTAGGGCAGATCCTGTCCGAATCAATCCCTGAGAGGAGCACCGTTACTCTGTCCCTGTCACATCAGCATCGCACACCACCATCTATCATCTGGTGACTCTGTTCCAGTGTCTCGCCAACTTCGGCACATCCAGCAGACCACATTCACCTTCCAATTCCCGAATCTTATCGCACAGTCCCTGATTGATCGATCTGCCTTTAGTCGACGCCGATCTAACCCAGTCGACGCCGATTCGTCTCGAATCGACGCCGACCACATCAGTCGACGCCGATTCTACCCAGTCGACGCCGATTTCCCCCGCAGACAGGTAAAAGGACACAGGTAACACAAATTCAGCATTATTTCATAGTTCCCCTGTTTTCTGTACTTTCTGTCTGCTGTTTAGATTCTGTCTTATTACTGCAATCAGAAAATCTAGGTTTTTACTTACATCTTTTATCATGTATGCTTCTTTTCTTAATTGAAAACGTGGACTGACATCCGCCGAGGAAGCTTATCGCTTCCCAGACCCCGCTGTCTCGGGCAGTCCACCTAAATATCTTTTAACGTGGTCTTTTTTCTGTCAAGCATCGGTGTTTTGCAGGTTACTCGGATCTATTGTGCGAATTGCTCGTGTGCGCCCGTCTTATCTACATCGGCTTCCTCATCCGTCTACATCTTCAGATCTTATCCATCAGGTATCGATTTCATTGGAGTTTTTCAGGGTTTTTGTGTTTAGTTTGGTGCATTAACTTGGACAGGTAACAAGCGCAAAATTCTTGATCTACATTCTGGCACGCCCCGGTGGGACCCAACCAAAGTCCCTTATTAGTAAGTTCATTTCTTTTCTAGTTTTGAACTTTGTTCCTTTTCTTCACTGATTTCTATCAGTCCTATTTGAGCATTTCTTTTCATCATTTCAATCTTTCTCTTTTTAGGCGAAATCGTTATCTTCGAAATTTTTCTAGTTCCCTAAAAATAGAGATTTCTGTTTCACCATTATCTGGATATATCTTTCTGGATTTTTTTTGTTATTTGCTTAACCTCTTCTTGCGGAGCACTTTTCTTGTTCGTGGGATTGTTCGAGGGGAAGAGCTCAACAACGCGCTTTCTGAAGTCCACACACCTTGGAGAGCTAAATCCACAGGTATTCCTCTTTTTCGGTGTTTTCTCCTTTTTAGGATTTCTTTGTTGGTTTCCTATCACATCCAAACACTTCAATTTTTAATTTTTTTTTGGTGCTTAAAAAGAACTTAACCACATTTGGGAAAGAATCTATTTGACTTGTCTTCACCGAAATCAAACACTTCGTTTTTAAGTGCTTAAAAAGAACTTTTTCTTTGTCATTGCTGCATGATTTTCATCTAGTTTTAATTAGGCTGGAAAATTGATCAAAATCGGTAGTGACACTATTTGATTTTTATTTTTCACCCTTACACACAAAGCCAAAATCACTAGGTATAAAGCATTTAAACAAAACTCCTTCCCTGGCCTCGCCTACTTGGAAGTGATATCCAAGAGGAAGAGCCTACACGGTACTCAGGCAGCGCTATAAATTCACGGAAGATTTTGGTATATATTGGCAAAGCACCCCGACTCCCTTATCGCAGCGGTGTGTGAAGTGCGGGGGTAGGCCCCTATATCAAGCCAACGTACCGGTCTTTTACTGAAGTGCCTTCGGGACTCCTCACCAAACATTACCCAAACCATCCTTAGTTTGGCTATCTGAGTAGTTCCTGTTCTAAAAAATCCTTCTCTAACATTTTCTTTTCTCAAAAGCATCAACATTTAAAGGAGATAATCACTTGTGCTGCTTGAATTGTCTGTGCATTAGTTAGGTCAATTTTCTTTTATGTGTGTTTATGACGGTTATCACTCGGTCACAATCTAGAAGAATGGCTCAACCGGTTCCTTCTTCCTTCGAGATCGCCACTAGTGTGGAGGTTTCTCGGCACTCCCCCCCCAATCTTCCTCGGGACCCGCTGTTAGCTGGTTCCCCATCCTGGTCATATAATCCTTTTCTATCAAGCCAAGGCAATCCCATCACATCCAGCTTCCCCTAGTCCTTCGGAAATATCATCTGGCTCAGAGTATGTTCCCCGCGGGGATCCTGAATTCCAGGCATTCCTCGACTGTAATCTGATAGCCCTTATGGACTACCTAGTACATAAGTCCATTCAAATATCTGATCAAGGACCACCAATTCAACAAGTGTACGATTATCCTCGTGGATCATCCCAAGCCTTCGTAGAGTAGTTTGCATCATCTCTCTTGCCTCGAGCCATGGAGAAGAGCGAGGCCCCAATGTCTCCCTTTTCTCTTCCACCTAGCATATCGACTAGTTCTCAAATAGTCTTACCTATTCCTAACACCACAGTTACCTCAAATATTCCACAACCTACTTCTAAAGAGGTCTTATGCCCTTGCTATAATTAATGCGTCTGCACACCCACATATT
This sequence comes from Taxus chinensis, assembly GCA_019776745.2. Lineage (NCBI taxonomy): Eukaryota > Viridiplantae > Streptophyta > Pinopsida > Cupressales > Taxaceae > Taxus > Taxus chinensis. The sequence goes on along the minus strand of CM034149.1, from coordinate 41,035,132 downwards.
GCTGTTAATTCATCTATGCCCTCCATTGTGTCCCAAGGTCAGTGCCTCTTCATGAGCCAACCCCCTCCGAATAGTCAATTGGCTCCTACTTCTCGTCCTCTAGGGGGTCTTTCTTCCAATGTTCCAGCAACTGTGACCTTCACCCATCCTCTAACATCGGCACCCTTAATACCTAACCTGGCAGTAGAAGGCCCCTTTTAGGTCTGGTTCCCCAACATGTCCAATCCAAGTCAACACCCATGTTCCTCAATCTGTCTCTGATCCAATCAATAAGCATAGGAGTCCACCAATCACAGGATCCATCCATCATCCAACCTTTATTTTCTCAACCACTTATTATCTCACAGCCTACCTATACGTAAGCTATCTCATAGCAAATACCCCACCCGATGTCAACCCAAAAACACCTGGTTATTCCTCTTATCATCCTATCCATCAACAGATGAATCGCCCCATTGGCACCTCAACAAACATCCACCACTTGCTTCTTATGTAGGACATACCAATGTACCTCCTCCTCAATCAGTCGTGGTTCAAATTCTCTTCAAGAAAATCGCGGACTTGGAAGCCTCCACAAAAGGGGCTCGTCCTTCATACTCCTTTGAAGAAGTGTGTAATGAACCCATCCACCCTTCAGTGGCTTTTAAGCCTTATCCTCCCCAATGGGAACTTCCTAAATTTTCAAAAATTTCATATTCGGGAAGACCCTCAGCAACATTTGTGAGCATTCAAAGATGCTTGCTACCCTCATAGTCCAGGATCAGGAGCTTATGCTTCGTACCTTTCCTATGTCTCTAGCAGGTCCTGCTTTAGAACTGGTACAAAAACATTCCTCAACATTCCTTGTTTTCCTTCTCTCAATTGGCCCAGATTTTTGTTGAAAACTTCTCAATAAATATCGCGCATAAGATATCGATTACAGATCTTTATAACATTCGCCAATTCAATGACGAGTCTATTGCAGACTTTGTCGCTCGTTCGAGAGGGATAATCAACCAATTGTCTTTCTCCCTTCTTCAATCCCAACAGATCGAGTTGTTTACTCGATCTTATGCTAGTCACATTTCTTCCACTTTAAGGGTCCAAAATTTTCATACCTTTGAAGAAGCTTTCACGATGGCACGCAAACTTGAATCTCGCGCCATTGAGCAAGGGAAGCTAAAACTTCGCTCTAAGTCTAAACCAGATTTTTCTCGGTTTACCAAACCAAATTCTTCTCCTTCTAAAGATAAGAATCAAGGATCCAACCAACGCTATCGTATTAAAAGCATCACGAGCCGATAATACTTCTAATCAAAACACCACGAAGAGACCCCTCATCTTCTCGAAAAGGGGCTTCATCATCTCGATCCTTTGCTCCATTGGGGGAATCATATGCCTCTATCTTAGAAAAAAATGTTGGAAGTTCGCATGATCGAACTTCCACCCATTAGGGATATTGATGAAAGCCGAGAACGCCCCATTCTGGTATAGGGAAAATGATTTCTGTCATTATCATAGAACCAAAGGTCATGACATTGAACGATGTCAGACTTTCAAAAATCTTGTCCAAAAATTCATTGATAAAGGCGAGGCTCATTCTGGATAACCCAAATGCTCCCCCAAATCAGGTGCTTGATGTTTTTAAACAGCCTTTTCCAAATCATGCCCCAAACCATAATTCTTCAGAGTCTCAAAAAACCAAACACTCATACCATCAACTTCATCTCTACTGAAGAATCTTCTTCCGAAACCAAGCCATCTGCAAACACATCAATCGAATCAAAACTTCCTTCCACTTCATCTATCACTGGAATTCCATTATCTTTCAGATGGCCTGTCTTTGAATATTCTTACATTGCTAAGATATGGGTTCTTCTTTCTCCGCTCCTTTTTCTAACCTACCACCCATACCCGAGACAGTGTCATCCTCATCTGTCTCATCTTCAAACATTCTTTCCATACTCGAGGCTATTACATCCCTTCGAGTTTCCACTACAGGCACATCCACTTCTGTTGCTCCCATTCTCACTGCAACTATGTCCTTGGTAAACGTACCTATAATTGTGCCAACTTCGATGGAAGTGTCTTTGATTCTGACCCTTCCTATCTCTTTTCCTACAGTAGTTTCACCCATGATTACTGCATCAGAAGTAATCTCTTCGCAAGGAACTGCTTCTTCATCACCCCCCTTCTTCCATCACCAATGTTACTTCACCTATTAAGGAAAAATCAAAAGAAGTAGCACCAACACCTATACACTCGGTTCCTGAACCTAAACCGAGACAACCAAAATCTAACGTTACACCATCAGTACCCTCCCCACCCTGCTTCCTCCGAAAAGGTTACAATCACCTTATGCCGTTGAAGTTGTCACCATCCCTGAAAAAGGAAAGCCCATATTTCGGACCATCAAGATTCTTGGTGCTCTTCCACAAAAATATCTCTCTACGCCTCATAAACAATTGGATTTGCCCACTGAGAAGGCATTTTCTTCTACACACTTATCAAAGCCATCATCTTCTTCTACAACACATTCTTCACCAATACCCCCGAAAAATAGACTTTACCTACTAAAAAGACGTCACCTCTTCTATAAGGATCATCATCGTCAAAAACCAAGGCACCCTATGTTCCTCCGATTACACCTACTTTGGGAGCTTCTTCCTCTTCTAAATCGACATTATCTAAATCATCAATAAATTCGACCAAGGAACCCCCTTTGTCTCCAAAGACTGCAAAATTTGTCACATATCCATCATCTTCAAAATCTATTTTAGGGGCTCCTCCTCCACCAAAGTCAACCATGTCTCACTTACTCCCATCTCAAGTGCCCAAGACTGCCCCTCCAAATGTCCAAACAAATAAGAGGATCCCTAAAAAGACTGTTAAACCTAACATGCAAGTTCTTTTACCTCGGCAGTCGGTTAATGTAAAAGAACCATCTTCATCATCTCTATCCTCCTCTTCGTCTACCGGATTCTACACCGAAATCCTTCATCAACTTATCCAATCTTCATCCATAACCCTTCCTCCGATTAAACCTTATAACCCTAAAGGAGTTAAACCTACCTGGTTTAACTCTGATCTGATTTGTGCTTACCACCGTACCCCGGGTCATGATACTGAGGGATGTAAAGCTCTTCAAGCCGTTGTCAAGAACCTTCTGGAAGAAAGTGACCTTTTGCTGGAGGAGGAGGAACAGGTACCTCCTGTCATCTTAGCCCCATCTGAGCCTCAACGATCCACTTAGACCTCTAGTGGTCCCACTCCACTTGATCTTCCTCCTTCTCAAATTGACACAATCCATATCGCCACTAGAACCCAACACTATGATAACCCATCTTCATCTTCAGCATATCGACCACGGGTTGTCATTTCTGCAGCCCCTGAAGGCGTTTCTCCTTCCTCATCAGCCCCACGACCCAGGGTCTCTATTCATGCTGCACCTCGGGCTCAAGTTCCCGTGTCTGTTGAGGAGAGTGTTATGAAACAACTCACCCAGGCTCCGGTCAAAATGTCTCTTTTTGACCTCATCCAATCCTCTCCACAACATCACCAGGCTCTAATCAATAATCTGCGTCGAATCGCAGTGAATTCAGATGAGCCCCAGCCGTACGAGTTGGTTGTTGGATTGAATAGACCATCAACCACCATTTCTTTTGAAGATTCAGAAATTCCTTCTCTTTCTTCCGAGGATTTGGAGGCTCCCCTCTTTATCACAGTCCAAATCAATAACACTACCTTAAAACATGTTATGATCGATAGTGGAGCTGCACTCAACGTCATCTCCTCGCACACGTTTGAGCAACTTAAGTTACCAAAGAATGTAGTGTCACACCTGCCTTTCGCCCTTCGATCATTTAATGATCAGCTAGCAGTTACTTTAGGAACTGTGGTCTTACCCATTCGAGTAGGTAAGAAGCTGCTTCATGAACTCTTCTACATCGTCAAAGGAAAATTCCACAATAATATGATCCTTGGACGCTCCTGGATTCGCGCAATGCATTGTGTCCCATCCACCCTCCATCGATGCCTAAAATATCAATATGAGGGCAAAATATATACTCATCAGGGAGATCCTTTTCCTTCCGCACAATGCGACATGACCACAAGATCTGCCCCTTTAAAAGAAAATGCATGTTCTCCTGACGGGGCCTCATCTTCTTCCATACCTGCAACCAAACTACCGGATTTACAAAATCTAGAAGAGACATTGCAGCGTTTCTCACTAGGAGAGCTTCCTCTCTTTTCTTTTGATGCCCATCTCAAACCTAATGAGTATGGTAGACCAGACAAACAACCTGAATATCAACCAGGTCTCGGTCGCATCGTCACCATTGGTCTGCCCAATCAACAAACTAATTTCATCTACGGTGGTCTTGATATGCCTCACTATCACCCAGATTCTCCTCCTAGGACCAAACCTTACTTAACAGGGTTTGATTATCTACAGAATCCCACGTTTGCAAAAAATTATCTATATCGATGCGCGTGGAAAGGCTTTGGCCTGGGAAAATATGAACAAGGTATACATGACCTCAAACCCATTCCTACTCTCATTCCACATCAGAAATTTGGTTTGGGATTTAAACCCCTTTCAAAAGCCACCGTCACTATTCTCGATGAGCCTCTTCCTACTGAGGAACCATCTTCCCCCACTAAGTTAGAAGCATCACTTGATGTGGACGATGACATTTCCATCCCACCTAACTTTTTTTTTTTGATCAATACCATTTCCTTAGGGCCGTTAGCCTATGAGACTAACAATCGGTCCGCTTCTATACCATTAATCTTCCCTGAAATAGTTAGAGACGACTCTCCTACTATCAACACTATCCACTATGTGGATGACGATTCCATCCTCACCTATCTGGGAGCAGAGGATTCTTATCTTCCCAAGACTATTCCTTCTGACACGTCTACCCTTCTCAACGAAGCCACTATCGACCTTAATATAGGGACTTCTGAAGACCCTCGCATCATTAAGGTCCGCCAATCCCTTAATCCACAGGAATTAGGGGACTTTACCACTTTTCTTTCCAAACATCGTCAAGACTTTACTTGGTCATATGAGGATATGCCAGGACTCGATCCCGATATTGTGGTCCACAATATCGTTACTCTTCCCAACATCAAACCAGTTAAACAAAAATTACGTAAAATGCACCCTAGAGTAGCCCTTCTTGTTAAAGAAGAATTACAGCGCTTGCTCTCGGCTAACTTCATCCAACCCATCGATTATCCACAATGGGTGTCCAATATAGTACCAGTAACTAAGGCTACTGGGAAAATTCAAATTTGTACCGACTTCTGGGATCTTAATCTTGCCTGTCCAAAAGATGATTTTCCTCTACCTAATATCGACCAACTCGTAGATTTAACTGCGGGTCATGAGATGCTTTCTCTTATGGATGGTTTCTCTGGATATAATCAAATCCTCATCGCACCAGAAGACCAACATAAGACTTCCTTCATAACTCCTTGGGGGACCTTTTGCTATCGTGTCATGCCTTTTGGTCTTAAGAACGTAGGAGCAACCTATGAATGAGCAATGACCTACATCTTCCATGATCTCTTGCACAAAACTGTGGAAGATTACGTTGACGATCTCCTCGGTAAATCCAAACGTCATCAGGATCATCTTTTCATCCTTGCACCTCTCTTTGAGAGGCTTATTTGCTTCTATCTTTGTCTAAATCCAGCTAAGTGTGTGTTTGGCGTTCTCACTAGTAAACTTTTACGTTTTATCATTTCCATCAGGGGTATTGAAGTGGACCCCACAAAAATAAGAGCCATCCTTGAGATGCCTCCCCCGTCTAACTTGAAGCAACTCCACAGTCTCCAAGGACGTCTTCAATCGGTGCATCGTTTTATCTCCCAATTGTCGGACCATTGTCAACCTTTTCACCATCTCCTCCGTAAGAATGTTCATTTTGAATGGGATGAGCATTGCCAAAAGGCCTTTGATGATCTCAAAGATTATCTTCTTTCTCCACCCGTGCTTACACCTCCACGTGAGGGGGAGCCTTTCTATCTTTATATCTCTGTGACTGACCATGCTCTGGGAGCCATGATTTCGCATCGAGACACTTGTGGTAAAGAACAAGCTGTCTATTACATCAGTCGTACCCTCCATGAGTATGAAACACATTATTCTGAAGCTGAAAAGCTGTGTTGTGCTCTCTTCTTCACAACTTCTAAGCTTCGTCATTATCTCCTTAATCATAAAACTTACATTGTCACAAGTGTCAATCCCCTCAAGACAATTCATGCAAAGCCTTATCATAATGATCGTATCACTCGTTGGCTTATGCTCATGACAGAATTTGACCTCGAGTTTATCCCGCAAAAGGCTATCAAGGGTCAGGTTATTGCAGATCAATTAGCTGATGCTCCTCTTCCGGACACTCAAGACCCCCTTGCTCAATTCCCTGATGAATATATCCAACAAATTGATCTTGGTCTATCTCCATTTAAAGTAAAGCTCTTCTTTGATGGATCCAAATGCCAGCAAGGGGGAGGTGCGGGTTTTGTGATGATTCCTCCTTGGGGTACGCCTATCCCAGTCGCACACAAGTTGAACTTTGAGTGCACCAATAATATGGCTGAGTACGAAGCTCTTGTCTTAGGTCTTCAAAATGCCATTAATCTCGACACTCGTCATATTGACATCTTCGGTGATTCTGAGCTCATCGTTAACCAAGTCACGGGTGTCTATCAATGCAAGAATGATATCCTTCAAAAATATCGTGACATCGTTCTTGCTCAACTCCAATCTTTCGATAAATTCACTATCCAAGCCATTCCTCGCACTGCAAATCGATTCGCAGATACAATGGCCTCATTAGCCTCACTTATCCCACCTTTCACCGAAGACTCGCGTCTTTATGTGGCTGTGCAACGATTAGATCAACCATCTCATCTTGAGCAACTAACTTCGATCAATGCTGTCATAACCCATACTCAGGATGAGTGGTATCAACAGATTGTTGATTATCTATCTCATTCGATCCTTCCTCCAGATCTGACTTCCAATGGTAGAAGGTCTTTTGTCCAACACGCCAATCGCTATACTATTCTAGGCGACCTTCTTTACAAGCGCGGCTTTGATGGTATTTTTCTTCGATGCCTCAAAACCCACGAATCATCTAAGGCTATCCAGGAGGTCCACGACGGTATCTATGGTGGACATTTTAGTGGCTTAGCTGTAGCTAAGCGCATCTTATGTCTGGGATATTATTGGCCTTCTCTTAATCAAGATTGTTGTGAATACACTAAGAAGTGCGTCAAGTGTCAACAACATTCCAATCTCACGCACATCCCTAGTAAGGATGTGCAACCTGCGGCGGATTTGTGGCCTTTTTCGTAGTGGGGTCTTGATCTTATTGGTCTCATCAATCCCCGTTCTTCACAGCGTCATCATTCTATCATTACTGCCACTGAGTACTTTACTAAGTGGGTAGAAGCTATCCCTCTTTCTTCAACAAAGGCTAAACCCATAGTTGATTTCGTCTATCAACACATCATTTGTCGCTTTGGCATTCCACACAAGCTAATCACAGATAATGGTAACTCTTTCAAGAACGCTGATTTGCAGAATCTCTGCAACGCTTTCAATATCAAGCTCAGTTTTTCTTCTCCATACTATCCTCAAGCTAATGGTCAGGCCGAAGCATCCAATAAAACTTTGCATAATATCCTCGCAAAGGTAACTAGTCGAGCTGGTAGGGATTGGCATTTACATATCCCTTTTACTCTCTGGGCTTATCGGACTAGCATTCGTACTCCTACTGGTGCTACTCCTTTCTCTCTCGTCTATGGGTCTGAGTCTATCCTTCCTTTGGAAGTCCAAATCCCATCTCTCCGTGTTTCTCTCAGAGAATTTGTCTCCGATGAGGATTATCGTCAAAATCGTCTAGCACAACTTGAATTATTAGATGAGCGGCGTCTCAACACTCTTGAGCATCATCAGGTCTATCTTGAGCGTGTCAAATGTGCTTATAACAAGCATTTGCAGCATCGTGACTTCAAAATTGGTGACCTTGTTCTTAAGGAAAATCAAAATGTCACTACACTTGAAAGAAGTCAACGTTGTAAGTTTTCTCCCAACTGGATGGGCCCATACATTATCACTCATAAATATGGGTCTGGGGCTTATCGTTTATCTTCCATGGATGGTATACCTGAAGCGGAACCTCTTAATGCCTTGCATCTACGGCCCTTCTATTGTTAAAATCTATCTTACACACATCTAGTCGCAACACAGATCTTTCATCCATCCTAATAACCATTCATCTACTTTCGTGGTGATTCGAAATTGTGTGGTTCTCCGCCTATTGCCTCGTTTACCTTAAATATGAGTATCACGGCTCTACTCATTGCACGTTTCTTTTGGATATGTTCCTCCTCATGGTAGGAATATCTTAATCACCACTTCATCCGTCCCAAGTAATTATCTTAATCAGATCTACTCGGGGCATGAGTGCATGTTCTTCTTATTTCTCCTCCCCTCCATCTGATCTATCTAGGTCTAAACTCAGCTTCTTCCAAGAAGAGTTTCAAAAAAAAAAAAAAAAGGATGCTATCCAAAAGATAGACTGATCCTTTGAAGGACAGCTATCCATACATTATCAAGTGAATCAAAAAGAAAATAGACCATGCCCTTGAAGGATGGCTATTATCAAAAATTCTAAAAAATATAGACCATACCCTCAAAGGATGGCTATCATTAAAATTCAAAATACATACCGCTCCCTTGAAGGACAGCTGTTTCTCAAAGAAATATTCAAGGCTTCTTGTAATTAATCAGCCTTCTAGTCAGTTTATACACTTTTTAGCATCACTGAAAGACTTCCCGCATCGATCAGTCTTTCCATATCAAGCAAACTTCCCGCATTGATTAGTTTGCTTTTCTGCCAAAATCATGAAGCTGAGATTTAGGACCTTTTGTCAATCATATGGAGAATCTTGTTTTCCTACTATGAACATGTATTCTGTCCCTTGTAAGTTCCGACAAGATACTTACTTTTCTTTCCGTTTCTATCCTAGATCTGGTTTGCGACTAGTTAGTGTCAAGTTTATTTTAATCTTATATAGGGCCTTGTATGCTTGGTCTTTCGATTTCCTATCTGGATCTTATCTATGGTCGGTTGGAAGTCCGACTTATCATTTTTCTCCTTATTCGAGTATCTTTTCTTCTAAGTCATGGTTTTTTCCATTTACATCTTTGGCTCTTGCAAAGAGTATTCCCCATTTCTTTGTCTTGCATCCAGTTAAATTGACATTTCACATGTTAATTCAATCAAAATTTATCTTCTATCTCAAATTCATCTTATCTATCAAAACATCTATCTGTATTCATTTCTCATTAAAATTACATCCATACATCAAACACATCTATCTATCTATCCATCAAAATATTTAAAAATATGTACATCCAAGGTACATTACATCTATCTATATCTAATCCATACATCAAACACATCTGTCTATCTACCCATCAAAACATTTAAACACATCTGTCTATCTACCCATCCATACATTTAAACACATGTATATCTAAGTTACATCACATCCATCTATCAAAGTTATATCCATATATCAATCTATCTAATCACATCTATTTCTATCATCTATCAGTCTATATCTATCCAATCACATCTATTTTATCCTCTATCAGTCTATATCTATATCCATCTATCCATGTATATCAAAATTAAAAGCATGAGTACAATCATATAACAAATAACATGATGAATCTATATATACATGGGTGTCTATACAAAAATGGGTGGCTTTCAATCAAGCCATCTATACAATGCCTTCCAATCGAGGCTACATCACTATACAGATACAAAATCTATCAAATCTCTATATAGTAGAGTCCGATGCATGGAGGACACTATCTCCTCCACCCTCCTCTGCACCTGGTTGTCTCTCCTGGCCGCCGCCTATCGAACTCGATGCATCTGCTGCTGGAGGTCTCGGCCCACCTCGATCTCTCCCAGTACTCCCTCCACCTGAGGCTCCACTCGCTGTAGCCGTCGCTGCTCTCCTCCTCGCCCCGTATCGAGGCACATCTGGGGCATGCTGCGCTAGGGCATCCTCATAGTATCTCACCTCAGCAAGGAGAGACTGGTATGTGCTCAAGCTCACAGTACCCGGTGTTCGTAAACATGCTGCTGGTGTTGCTGGGGCTGCTGGCGTTGCTGGTGATGCTCCTCCTAGGGTCGTGCCCTGTGTACCGGACTCTGACGTAGCACCGGTCTCTCCGTTTTTGGCCCTGAGGGCCTCCCTATGCCAAAGGTAGCGATCCCTCTGCTGGATCGCTATATCTCACTCCTGGCGAGCGGTGTCTCTCTCCATAATCAGGGCATCCCTCTCCTCTGTCAAAGCCCTGATCTCCTCCAGAGCTACTTGATGTGTCTGTGTAAGGGTGGCATGCTCTACCTCCAGTCTGTCCAGCATAGTAGCTATGTCCTCCTCGTCAGCATCTATAGATGGCGATAGATGTCGTGGAAGCTCTGTGTCGTACCATGTTGCGTAGCCCTCATCCACCCCCGCGTCATCATCACTGTCTGCGAAGGGTGGGGCCTCTCTCAATGGGTCTGCCGGGATCAAAATCGGCAAATCCGTCTCCCTGCTATCCCGCCTATATGGCGTGTAGGTGGTCGGCACTGTCTGTACTAGGCCGAACTGTCTCAGTATCTGCATGAACGGGACTCGCTCCCACATATCCGGCCTACGGCCCCTGACCACCCGGCTCCGTCTCAGTGCTACCAAGTGGGCATCCTGACCAGCCCATGTCAGAAATGTCCGATACGGCCTCTAGATAACCTGATCTGGTGTCAGCGTCCTGAAACGCTTAGAGTACCACTCGGATGATTTACCTGTACCCCTGCGGCCATGTCAGCCCCCCATCTCCGAAATCCATAATCAATCCCTCCCACTCCTGCTGGCATCCAAGGAATCCCGGATGGCCTAATCACCGCTATGTGCTCATATGCCCAGCAATGGAGCACAAAACTGACGTCAATCCCTGTCCTCCGGCCAGTAGTGTACATCCATAGCTCATGATATAACTGAGATATTAGGGCATCAGCGAAGGCAAAAACCTATCTGTACTACAGGATGTCGCAAACACAGTCTAACAGTAACAATGGGAATCTCCCACCTCCTGAATCTGGCAGGGCAAAGTAGGAGATAGCCATCTGAATCAAGGCTATCCACCTGCTCCGAGGGCTATCCTTCCTGTACTGAGAAGCGATCCGCACTGCCCCAGATACTATCTCCGAGTCATCTGCCCTATCTCTGTATAACCAACCTAGGGCCCTCTGCTGCTGCTTCGGGGGTGTGATCTCAATCGGGTCCCCAGTGACCGGCAATCTCAGGATCCTGAATATATCCTCATGGGTGATAGTCATCTCACCCGTCCTGAACCAAAAAGTGCACGTGTGGCTGTCCCACCGCCGCACTAGTGCCCATATGAGCTCCACATCTCGTGGCACTCGTCTATAATACCGGAAACCCCCGAGCCTGGCTAGCTCTAAATGATGCCAGTTTGCATCTGTCACATCAGGGAGAATAGTCTCCAATAACTCAGGAATGGCATCCCTCATATGAAGAGCCTCTCGTGCCTGCATCCACGACATCAAAAACATAATTAGTCTCTTATTTCCCCAAATCACATCCTCCAAAACAATAACAAAAAAAAAATGAACATATATCAATCGGCATCGATTTGGTAAAAGCGACGTTGTTCATTTAAGTCGGCACCGATTAATACCAATCGACGCCGATCTAACAGCAATCGACGCCGATTACAACAATCGGCGCCGACTGCCTATCCGGACATAAACCAGACCCTGGCCTCCCATGCAAAGAAAATCAAGCAAAAAAAAAATCAATTAAGAACAATGGGTTCAAGAATGACCACTTACCCCAAGTTGTGTCCTCCTACGCTTCTGACCGCTCCCAGAGGCTTCCATGATGCTCAAATCAAAAATCTGGCTTTCTATGAATCAATCGTCACGTTGAAAATAAATCGTTTACGTTTTCTGTTCGCATATTTATATGTGCCTGGATTGGTCGGTGCCGATTTTGTGGGTCGACGCCGTTTGTTTTAGTCGTCGCCGATTAATTTGGTCGCCGCCAATTTTCCATATCTTTTTGCCATAGTGTTGATGCTTGGCTTACTTATCTATCTGATCATTGTTGTGTGCTAAATTTTGCCTTTTGGCACATTTTTTTTAGATATCCTTGTCTATTTCGGGTTTGTTCCCTTTGCGTGGGACACTCGTACTTTTTGGCAGCTTAGAGTTAAACGGGTCTGTAGGCACTAACGTCGTCTGCTTTCCAGACCATCTAGTTGTCCCTACCAATGTGTCTCTCTTTAGATGCTGACCATTTTGCAGTTCTCCTTACACTCATGGGTCTGTAGGCACTAACGTCGTCTCATGAGAAGACCGGCTAGTTTGACCTACCAATGTGAGTTCCTTAGGTTGCTGCCTTTTATTTATGTGTATGCGTCATCAATGATCAGATCTACTCCAGACATCCGACTGGGGCATCCTGCATTTTTCATCTACCTTTTTCAAACTTGGGATCGTGTGTTCTATCATTCAACCCATCCCAAGTTTGAGGGGGATCACATCATCACAAATTCTTCCCTTCTTCCATCCCTTTGTTTTTGTCTCATAACCTTGCTTATCGCAAGTTACTTGACAAAAAGGGGCAAAATGTAGACACTTAAAATTGGTTACTCAATTTAGTGTCCCTCTCATCCATTTACTTGCTTAGGTAACCTGGGGCACATTTTACGTCACCAACTATCCCCTTGGGATATTATCCAATTTGTGATTTAATCACTTACTCTAAATTTAATTCACCCCATCATATCTTACCCATAAGTGATTAAATATTAAATATTTAATTACGCTTCTTCCCATGCATCTTAATCACTTATCTACCCCAAATTTATCCTATCTATGTATCACATCTATTTTTCCACTTCCCTAAGCGGGATATTTTCCGTATTTGGGGTAATTCTCATCTTTCTTGAAATCGCTCATTTTGGCCATCTCGGGAGTCTATTCCGCGATCGGCGCCGACCCATATGGTCGGCGCCGATTTTCTAGGAGCGGCGCCGATTATAAAAGCACGTCCAGAACTCAGTTCTAGGGACCGAAAAAGAGACCACGAACGAGCGAAAAAGTGAGCAGACGAAAAAAGGAAGCACTTACGCACGAACAGAGAGCGAGAGAGATACAGGTTGTGAGAAAGAGAGATCTTCTTAGCATCAATTGTATCAAATTAGGGCAGATCCTGTCCGAATCAATCCCTGAGAGGAGCACCGTTACTTTGTCCCTGTCACATCAGCATCGCACACCACCATCTATCATCTGGTGACTCTGTTCCAGTGTCTCGCCAACTTCGGCACATCCAGCAGACCACATTCACCTTCCAATTCCCGAATCTTATCGCACAGTCCCTGATTGATCGATCTGCCTCCAGTCGACGCTGATCCGTCTCAATCGACGCCGATTCTACCCAGTTGACGCCGATTTCCCTGCAGATAGGTAAAAGGATACAGGTAACACAAATCCGGCATTATTTCATAGTTCTCTGTTTTCTGTACTTTCTGTCTGCTGTTTAAATTTTGTCTTATTACTGCAATCAGAAAATCTAGCTTTTCACTTACATCTCTTATCATGTATGCTTCTTTTCTTAATTGAAAACGTGGAATGACATCCCTATCTTCCCTTCTTCCATCCTCTCGGGCAGTCCACCTAAATATCTTTTAACATGGTCTTTTTCTGTCAAGCATCGGTGTTTTGCAGGTTACTCGGATCTATTGTGCGAATTACTCGTGTGCACCCGTCTTATCTACATCGGCTTCCTCATCCTTCTACATCTTCATCAGGTATCAATTTCATTGGGGTTTTTCAGGGTTTTTGTGTTTAGTTTGGTGCATTAACTTGGACAGGTGATGTTGATTGTGGAAAAAGAAGAAGATTACCCCAAGGGTAAGTATCGAGGACCAAGTCCTTTATAAGGTAATCAAAGGATAAGAGGAGGTGAGAAAGCTCCCTGATTAGTTAGGATCATATTGTGTAGATCATACCTTGGAGGAGGTGATTAATGTAAGACCCTAAAGGCATTGCATGATTGATTGTTCTAAGGGTGAAAATTAGTCACATGAGCACCAAATGTCACAGTTTCAAGAGGTCCCTTGAGGTAGTAGGAAATTGTACTGTGAATGGTGAGAGGGGTGAAAGGTGGTTAATTTCGATATGGTATGAGGTAGAATGCTCTTTAGGCCAATAGATCCAAGGTCACAATGGGCAAGTCCATGATAATTTTTTTTTATTGTTTTGACTTGTATTTGAGATAGACTGATTGATGTGGGAATTCTATATGGGATGAGTAAATTAACTCCTTGAGGTCTTCATGAAGTTGATCGATGTGGGAAGCTTTAGTTTCTCTCATTTTTTTGAAAGATCCTTACATAGCTGTCCTTTGAGGGAGAAATCTATTTATAGCAGTGATTGTCGAGAGGAAGATGTCCTTTTGAGGGAATCATCTTTTTATTAGAATTTTGACTCAAGGAGTTTGGTCCCATGTGAGGGCTTTTGATGTCATGGAAAAGACCATTGTGAAGAACAATATTCTTATTTAGAAAGCAGGGTGAAATGACCATGGGATCTCATTTAAAGGTAGACGAAAAGTGTCCATGAAAATCATGCTATGTGTAGCACCGTGGTACACATATTCAAGAAAAGATAACAAGTGATGGGTACACACATGATTCTTGTTTAATTGTTGGTGAGGTGTAAGAAGTGGATAGCACTCAAGGGACAAGCATGGAAAGAGGCAAAAAGTGATGTAGGACTAACATTCAACAGTAGAACTGTTGAAGATGCAAGGCATTAAGGGGCTCACGTTTGGGTTTACCATTGAGTGAAGATAAATGATAAGCACTTTATCTATAAGTATGGGTTACGATGTATGGTCCAAGCCAATTAGGAGAAAATTTGCCCCATTTACTTTTTTCTGCTTTAGTTACATTTTGATTTTCTTTCAGGACAAGGTCACCGACTTGGAAGGTATGTTCATGGACATGTTTGTTGTAGGCACATTTGATGCATTTTTGGTAAACTTGAAGGTGGTCAAAAGCGTTAAGATGACATTCGTCTAATAATTCAAGTTGGGCTAAATGGTCCTGATGAAAGTCGTCATCGTTGAGCATGTCATGGAGAGAAATGTGAAGTGAGGGAATATGGAATTTGAGAGGTAGAACAACCTTTGTACCATATACCAAAGAAAAAGGCGTGGGAGCAATGGAAGTACGGATACTAGTGCAGTATGCCCACAAGGCAAAATGAATGTCCGTATGCCAATCCTTCCTAGTATCGTGAACTAATTTCATGAGAATTTTGTTCAAGGTTTTGTTAGTAGATTTGGCTTGGCCATTGGTTTGTGGGTAATAAGGTGACGAGAAACTTAGCTAAATTCCAAAGGCATCACAAAGTTTTCGCAATGTTTTTTTTTTAAATTATTTTCCATTATAAGTGATGAGGCGATGAGGAACACAAAAGTGATAAATGATGTCATGATTGATGAACTCACATATTTTCTCAACTTTCATGGAGATGAGTGGTATGGCTTTAACCCATTTTTTGTAGTATTTGGTAGCAGTGATAATCCATTGATGGCATTGGGAAGAATGGGGGTTGATCTCCCCGATAAGATCCAAACCCCATTAAGAGAAGCGTCAAAGGTCATGGGTGACCTGTAAGGCATGACTGGGTGCATGATGAAGGTTGGTGTGTTGTTGGAATTTTACACAACATTTTATGTAGTCGCAACAATCATGATTAAGGGTCGACTAGTAATAGCCTAGGTGAAGAATACGCTTAGCAACAGAAAGGCCACTGAAGTGACCTCCACATATGCCATCATGAACTTCCTTAACGGTATAAGGAATTTCAGATCTTGTGAGGCATCGTAAGAGTACCATCAAAGCCTTGCTTATAGAGAAGGCCCCCCATGATGACATAAGGAGAGTCCTTTTTAAGGAAGGCGCGTTGTTCATTACGGGTGAGATCAAGAGGTAAGATGGAGAGAGAAGTATAGTCGAAGTATTGTTTATACCAAAGGTCACTCAAGTCAGGAGTAGCAGTTTCGATGGAGTAAACTTCGTGAGGTAAATAAGAAGGTGATTAGAGTCATTGTATGGTGACAAATATTTTATAATCAGCGGGTGAAGCGTGTATTTGAGAAGCCAAGAAGCCATGGTATCTACAAATTTTTTGGTCAAACAGGGGATAGTTTGAAGGGCGTAATGGTCAAAGGTGGTTAAAAGTATGCCTACATAATGCTTATACTTTTGAAGTATCTCATTATGACATTGGTATATACCATTGATTTGGTTTATAACCAATTGAGAATCACTAATGATGTTGATTGATTTGACATCCAGGGCGTACATGGCTTGGAGACCTAATACAAGCACTTCGTATTTGGAAATATTGTTTTATGGTTGAGTAGATAATGGCATAGTTTTGTGGCAACGAAAACTAAGGCTAAGCAAAGTTTTTCAGGATGGGTGTATCAAGTTTCATAATCCAAAATAGTATGGATTATGTAATAAACTACCTAATCCCTATGTTGTTCATCACGATGATTGAGCATGGCTCCCAAAGAGTGATCAGTAGCTGAGATGTATAGTTAGAAAGGTTGATCATCTTTAGGCAGAATGAGTATGGGTGGTTGGAGAAGGTATTTTTTTAAGGCCTCAAAAGATTTATGGAAGTCATCATCCCATTTAAAGGAGACATCCTTCTTGATTAGATGATGAAATGGTTGATATCGATCAAATAATTGTGAAATGAAATGGTGAATAGACTACAACTTACCTTGCAAGCTACAGAGTTCTCAGGTTAGTGGGCAGAGGCATTTCCAAAATGGCCTTGACTTTAGCAGGGTCAACTTCTATACCACGTAAGGAAATGATAAATCCCAGGAGCTTTCCTGAGAGAACCACGAAGAAACAATTCTTGGGCTAAAGGTGAACCCAATATTTAATGAGGTGGTCAAAAATGTTTTTAGGACGGCAAGGTGCTTGGAGTAGCGTTTAGATTTGTCCAGGAGATCGTCCACATAATCTTCCAATATATGATGCATGATGTCATGGAAGATATAAGTCATAGCCCGTTGATATGTGGCACCAGCATTTTTAAGGCCAAAAGGCATGACTTGATAGTAGAAGGTCCCCAAAGGGTGATGAATGTAGTTTTATGTTGATCCTCTGGGGCAAGTAAGATTTGGTTATAACCTGAGAAGCCATCCATGAGTGATAGCATCTCATGACCAGCAGTAAGGTCAACTAGTTGATCAATACCAGGTAGAGGGAAGTCATCATTTGGGCAAGCTAGGTTGAGGTCATGGAAATCTATGCAAATGTGGAGTCCCCCTATCACCTTAGTGACAGGGACAATGCTAGAGATCCAACAAGAATAATCAATGGGTAATATGAAAGAAACAGAAAGAAGACACTGAATTTCTTCTTTGACGAGAAGGGCAATGCGAGGGTGCATTTTACTTAGTTTTTGTTTGATGGGTTTGGCATCAGGGATGGCTATGATATTGTGGACCACTAAGGTGGGGTCAATACTGGGCATGTCTATGTAAGACCAGGTGAAAGCGTGGTTATGATCTTTGAGAAAAGAAGTGATGGCTTCTTGTTCAGCAGCATCTAAATATTAACCGATCTTTAGGATGTGTGGGTCATCTTGAGTATGAATGTTGATCTTGATAGTTGATTCATTCAACATGGTTTATATCTCAGAAGGTAACAACTGATGAATATATGATTCTTCCTCACCAAGGTAGGTGAGTCTAGATTCATCATGCTGACATTAAATGACATTAATGGAAGGTGTATCGTCATCAATCATTTTAGGGTACAAGAAGGGAAGAGAGGAAGAAGCCTCACCCTCACGTTGATAAGTTAGAGGCCCTAAGGAGATGGTATTTATGAAAAATAAAATTTAGGAGGGATAGATTCTGGATCCATCAACTCTGTCCGCGAAGGCGGTGATGAAGGCGGAGCAGGTGAAAAAGGTGGAGAACGGTAGATGTTCTCAATGGGTTCAATCTAGGATTTCTTAGTAAGTGGTTCAAAAAATCCGATACCATGAAAGTTGTTATGTTTATGGGTGGTACATGGAATGATAGTGTGGTGACCTTGCTAATAAAAGCCAAAACCAAAACCCTTCCACACACATCGGTGCAGGAAGGTGTGTGAAACGACGATTGGTGAGTGACTGGAAGTTAGCAGAAAATGGGCGGGTTTATGACGGTGGTTCGGGTGTGTAAGTGGTAGTATCAAGTCCCCCATAGGTGAGATTGATACGAAGATGAGGACCATAAAGGAGGTGTTCTCCTATGCAGTGATCATAGCGAGGATGTTGGTGAAGACTTCCATACTCTTGTGGAGTAAGGAATGTGTTGACACTATATAGGTGATACTCCCCCAAAGTGAGGTGTTGAAAAATTCCTTCCAAGGGATCGATGGTTGGTATGTGGGTAGCTAGGAATAGATGATGTGTCGGAGGTTGACATGCGGAGGTGGAGCTAATAGATTGGGAGGCTGATGGTTCGGCCGTAGAGGTTGTGGCTATGGTAGGAAGGGAGGAGGCATGTGCGGTTGAGGTAGCGACTGTACTGGTAAAAAGAGGTGTAGGTGAAGTGGTAGTGGTCATGGAGGTAGAATAATAAATGTGTATAAGCACATCATTTGGTCGGTAAAACATGTTGCATGTTTTAAAAGGTGA